>CM047742.1:20091482-21291482 GCA_026225825.1 Pistacia integerrima | reverse complement strand
AACGAGCTACTATCACTAATTACACTTAGTCTGCACTCATTTGATTAAATCTACTCTCTAAGCTAAATACTCTTTAACTTAAAGAGTGGGGGGCTAACTGTTAGGGCCAAAAAATTTCTTGGGCCTGATAAGGCCCAATAACGAAATAAACATGCCACGGCCCAAGGCCTCAACCTAATTCTGGTTAGGCCTACGCTTAAAGTCACCTTGTGAACTACCCATTTTATGAATTGGGCTATCCTACAAGTTAAGCTGAATTGGGTTCCAGCCCATTAGCCTACAACAGTCCATAAATAAGAAATCAGAGTTATATTCTATTTCCTCTTCTCCTGAGATTTTGAATCTTACACAAACTAGTAAATTTATTCTAATAAAGACAAGAAATCCTATCTCTTTCCTGATAGTGATTATCTTCCAAAGTAGGACTCAATGTCCTACTAAGATTCCAACCCCTTGGGTTCACTATATAAACAGAGGTCTGTCTTCTCATAAGGGAGGATAAAATAATCAATCTCCAATAATCAATCTCAACTACTTAAAACCATCTATTTGCTTCTGAAGTTCTTGTTCCCAAGAATCTAACGCCTCCGCCGTAGTCCTAGCCTCCGACAAGACTCCTGGTAACCCTTCTTCTCCTTAATTCTTATCAAATAATCTTTTTCAACCTTGCTGACTTGAGCGTCGAAGTGCCTATGGCAAACACCACCCTGGTGTTTTCCGTAAGCTTCATGCTTGTCCTTTCATATTTGCAAGTCTAGTGGATTGTCAATAGCCTCAACCTCACGGGATTAGACCATATTTTCATGCGGTAGATTTTTTTGCATCTACACTTATAGCAAGGGCTAAAAATCAATTCCCTTGAAAATTTTCTAAAAAATAATAATTTTTTTATTACTTTTATTTTTAGATTAAGGTGGATGGTGTTAGAGATATTGATTGATGGATGACTAAGAAGAACTTTTTTTATATCTTTCTTTTGCAAATGTACCAATAGAAAATTTTAAAAACATCGGTGGGTGGGAGGTCGGACATCCGATTTGTGTTTGAGTTGGATCAAAAGTCGAATACGAATAAATCCAAATGATAGTGTAAATGCAAACTCATTTCTTTACAAATTCTATTTTCCTCTAATATGTCTATATTAGTTTCATCTAAAGTCTGTATAGATCTTAGTGGATGTTTGTTTTTTACTCTTAAGTTTGAATGCAACTAGTTTTAATAAATTAAAATGGGTTCATTTATTTTTTAGCTTTATCTCACAATATATATATTTATATATTCCTTTTGCATCCGCATGTTCCGTTAATTCAATAGCTTTTTTCATTGCTTTACGAAAAGAAACTCTATTATGTAATTGTGCCACTATAAATTCTGTAAAAATATTAGGATGTTCATACATATTTGAAATTCTTGTAATAGCAATGTTTAGTTTTCGATTCACACAATTAAGTTCTTTTTGTACATTCAATTGTAATTCTTCAATTCTTCGTGGTCGACTTTCTATTAATAATTTTCGAAATCTTATATAGATTATGACCTGAATCAGATCGATTCTTTTTTGAATCTCTATCCATGCAATTCCCTCAACACCGGAGGATATTCTCATATTTTACTTAGTTGTGTATTTTGAATGACTAATTTAAACTTTCACCAAATCGAACAGAAGAATGTTTGAAATTTGAGAGAGGAGACCATTTAGGTTTCACATAGTTTTGGGGACTTAGGATTACTGGCTTGAAACCTCATGGAGGTAACTATAATAGGCCTAAATTAAATTCACAACTAGCGATACTTACAAATGAATCTTCTTTTCCATGTTTTATACTTTCATTTTCTCATGAATTTGGGAAAGGACTTTTTGTAATTATATTACATTTAACCCTTTCCTTAATAGTTAGGGGTCTCGTTGACAATTTTGAAATCCTAAGAGGGTGTCAATGTTCTTTCCCCTTAATTTTTTAAATATGTTTTTATTATTTTGACGATCTTTGCATATTTTGACTAGTTTTTATGTTAGAAAATTTCCTGATTATTGGCTATAATGAATTATATTTTGATTTAGCCAAACCGAGATAACATGTAGTCCAATGAGATATCCTAATAGGTTTAATGTGATCATTCCAGGATTTCTCTTTACACTTCATTTTAATAATCTAGATTTACAACAAATATGGGCTTGAGCCTGTAATGAGCTTTAATATTTATTAAGCCTTTAATGGAAGGGCCCGATAGACTCTTATTAAATTGGCCATGTCCTTTTCCAAACGTGATAGGACAATTGAAACCCATTTTTTAAGTCGTCATTTGATGCGTTACTGGAAAGGAAGAAATGTCACTTCAATCAGGAATTCAAAAATTCAAAAATCATGGCACAAATAGGTATTTTGATAATCCCTCAAAATTTAATTCAATATTTTATAATCTATACGTTGATTTGGGAATTAGAGATTGAGATTGAATTCTATGGTTCGTAGTTTGATTTTAGACCACTAGTGCTATGGAGTTTCTCATTGTTGTTGGTTAGAGGTTTCAGGTTTCTAATAATGTTGAAGCTATTCACTTGATGAGTGAATTGGCTGGAGCCAAATATGACAGTTCCAAAATTTTGTAGTCATTTTAGTGTAATCTAACAAAAATTTTGCCCGTTTTCCTTCATTAACATCTCATCTCCTAAGTTCATGGGGCATTTTGCCTGTATTCGAAACATCAAGATTTGTGGATCAGAGACTGAAACACTAGGGGTTTTGACATCTTTCTCTGTGTTGTTTTACAAATAATGGGCTCGATATTTTGTGTCATGGGCAGACCATCCCAGCTTTGGCTCTACATTTTAATTTAAATTAATTATTATTAAAGTATTTTTTTCATAAAAATATAATAATTAATTAATATCAAAGTATTAATTGTTATTAAAGTATTAATCAATATTGAATGTTTATACAAGTTTTATCAAAAACAATTATAAAATATGTTTAATGATATCACTAAAATCGAAGAGACCTTGTAAATATAAGGGTAATACTACACTTATAATATAATCTCACAAATTTTCTTTCACAACCCCGACATGGCAACTCACTATTAGTCAGCTTGTAAATAAGTCTCACTTGCTCGCTATGGGTCCCATCTACCCATTTGCAAGCTAACCAATTACGAACTGTCACATCAGGGTTGTGAGAGAAAGTTTGTAAAATTGGGTTGTGAACCAATCTTTATCCTAAATATAATGGTCACGCCTTCTTCTAAGTACATCTACTATTTAAGTAGAGTAACACACAAGTTCCAGCATATAGTATACTTAGAAGAAGAGTATGAAGAGCGGTGGAGCCAAGAATATACATCAAGAGGGGCCAATATGAAAAATTAATTTCAATTAAAAATTTCACAAAATAATAAATATTACAACTTTCATATCTATTTGATAACAGGTTTATTCAATATAATTACAGTTGATACGAAAATTCGCACCAACCTGAGAGATCTGATTGACCTTGGTGGAATCGAAACGGATGTATGCATGATTTAGTGAAAATCAGCAATTGAATCATTAAAGAAAAAATACAAGTAATGACAAGAGGCAATTTTTAAAGTAGCTCAGCAAGTTTGAATTTTGAGCCTACGTCCACTGTTTCTCTTATTGAATGAGAATTACAAATGATGAATCTTTTTCTAAAATAATTGCCCCACCCCCGAAAACAAGTTCTGATGGGTTTATATAGCACCCATTTACATGATAAAGTTGAGATAAGATTCAAATACATCGGATTAGGAAGTTGCATGATCTTCAGCTACCTTAGTTGGAATCTAAGTCAATTTGAATATCTTTCTTCCAAATTGAGCCAATCTAAATATCTTCTCTCCTAATAGGGAATTATCCTCTTTGGATTTCCCACACAACAATATCCCCTAGTTTTTGGAGTGCGAGTTCGGACTTCAAAAACTCATGTCTTTGATATGAATTGTTGTCGCACTATAGGCTGCAGTCTCGAACTGAAGAGCTCAAATTATGCCTAGTGTGATCAGGTTCTAAGAGCCAGGACTTGGATCTAAGAGCTAGGAGCAATCTGATAATTGACATAAAATGTCTAGCAGATGAATTCTTGGAGAAAGCAGAGCGTCAAAAGCCCAAACACACAGCTCAAAGGTCCTAAACGGACAAGCCAACTTAAAATAGCCATAACTTTTGATCCGGGAGGAGTTTTGGAGCCCGTAAGATATCCATAGAAAGGTTGTTTCGAGCTCTACATTTTAGCAACTAGGGAACCTTGTAGAGGTCATTTTCAAGGCCAAAATCCACTATTTTGTCATGTTTCAAGGTTGTTTTAAGTTTTCTATGTGTTTTTTCTAATGCTGATCGCGATCTAAGAACTGAGAACATTATTTGAGGTTGTTCGTAATCTCAGAGTTGAGAGTTGATCGCAATTTCAGGAAGCTGATCGCAATCTAATAGGGGCTCGATTAAAGGTGGAACAAATGGGCCGGGTTAGACAGGTCAACCCTATAGGCAGGCCGGGTTGAACCCAACCCGCATGCAACCCCCGGGCAAAGCCAGGTTGTTATATGGCGACCCAATGGGTTGCTATTTTGTTTTGTATGGAAGAACCCGCCAACATAAAATAAAAAATTAATTAATTTTTTCAAATATCCATTTTACCTTGAAATATAGCCGTTTTATAGCAGTTGGAGGGGTCTTTTTCGTCATTTTCGTTTCCCTTTTTTTTTTTCTATAAATAGGCCCTAAACTTTCATATTTTCTCACATCTCAAATTCTCTCATTTTCTCTAATCTCTAATTCTATTGAAATCTCTCAATTATTCTCTTTGTTTATCAATTTGCTCAATTGTTCTCATTTTAATTTTTATTAATTTTTGCAATTTTCAATTCATATTTCCAAATTCCAATTCTCCTTCTTTAATTTTTGTATTTCTTCTATATCAAATTTTTTTTTTTTTAAAATACAATGGATAGATATTTCCATCCTGTCAATTCCGATGATGAAGTAAACTACTATCCTAGTCCCCCTGAATTTGCTAACATAAATGCAGTAGATTCAAACAGTCCCGCTTTCCCAGTCTCAGAATCTGATACACCTCATAATATTCCCCCGATTCCTCCCCATGCTGCTAGAGGTCCCGGTGGTTCTAGAAGTCGTCCTCATAATCGTCGTCCTCGTCCAACTTCATCTCAAGCTGAAGCGGGTTCATCAACTACTGTCGAAAGCGATGATAGACATACATCAGACGTTTGGGCTCATTTTGATAAGTTTTACGAGACAGAAAATGGAGTTCAAGTGAAGAAAGCAAGATGCAAGTATTGTGAAAATGTTTATAAAGCTGATTCAGGTAATGGTACTAGTACTTTAAAAAGGCATGCTAATAAACATATTGCTCAACATGGAAATAGAGAAACCAATCAAACTCAAATAACTAATATGGTTACTACTTGGCGTTATAATTCTGATATATATAAGGAACAATTAGCTTTATATATTGCTGCAACTGATCAACCTATTAATATGGCTAAAGATAAATATTTAGAAAGATTTATTAAAAATTCATTTTTTCCAGGATTTAAAAGTTATTCTAAAACTGCAACTAGAAATGATTTAATAAAATTGTTTGGGAAAATGAAATTAGAATTAAAAAATAAAATACATAGTTGTCATATTGGTGTGGCTCTAACTGCCGATATTTGGAGTGGTGGAGCTAAACAAGATTATATTTGTGTGACTAATCATTATTTTGATAATGAATGTAAATTAAATAAATCTTTATTAGGATTTAGATTAATGGATGTGGATCATAGTACTTATTTAATGCTTGATTCATGTTTAATGTTTGATTCATGTTTACCTTATGCAAATATAATTAGTTATTTTGTAGCAGATAATAAAGGTCCTCATTATTTGGTAAAAAATGATTGGCATATAGCTAAAATATTTCATTATTTTCTTAAAATTTTTTACAAATCCACTTTACAACTTTCTGGTATGTATTATCCTACTAGTCCATTGGTAATACATACAATTATAAAAATTTCTGAGTTATTTATAAAAAAACAAAAACAATGAAATTTTAAAGGCACCAATAAAGGCAATGGAAAAAAAATTTAAAAATATTGGAAACCCATTCCTTTTCTTTATTGTTTAGGTGCTATATTTGATCCCTGAATTAAATTAGCAGGTTTAGAAAATGGTTTAGACAATTTAAGTGAAAATTTACAAAACGAAGCATATGCCAATCAAATAGGAGAGGTAAAAAATTATCTTGCAGATGTATATTTCCAATATGAAAACATGTATGAGAGCCTACAAAGAGACGAAATATCCAGGGAAGTTGCATTAGAAAAAACAAATGAAGACTTCTACTCTTGGAGTGCACTGAATATGCCAAAGAGGACCCGAATTCGAAGCATAACCTCCTCTTCAGAAGCACCAACAACAACAACAACAACTAATATACTATCCTCCATGCAGTCACAGAGTAATAAGCTTCAACAATATTTGGCAACCCCCAAAATGTTACTAGCAGATCCGCAATAGAGAGCCAACTTTGATGTCTTAGAATATTGGAAAACCAGAAAATGTATTTTTTCGATATTATCAAGACTTGCCTTGGATGTTTTTGCTATTCCTGTCTCAACCGTCTTATCCGAACAAACATTTAGTGCAAGTGGAAGAATTTTAAATGAAAGGAGGACTAAACTTTCTCCAAAAATGATTGAAGTCCTCACATGTCTTCGAGATTAGGAACGATCGCGCCATCAAGATCAATACGAGGTTGTCAACGATACTTTAATAGAATCAGTTTAATTTTGTAATGTAGATGATACGAATGAGGGAGGTTCTAGTCAACCACCCTCAAATTAGTTGTTTTGTAAATTGTGACTTGTAAATTAATTGTCAATTATTGCACTCTTTTTTCTTTACCAAGTTTTTGTCCCATTGGGTTTTTCTTGGTGAGATTTTTATCGAGACAATAATTATTGTAATTTCTTATTTTATTTTTTGATAAATGAATAAATCTAATTTTTCTTATAATACAATTTTATTGTATTAAAATTGAATTAATATTTGAAATGTTAACAAAAAAAAAAATTAATTTAATTGAATTATTGATATTTGAAAAGTTAACTAAAAACAATTACATTTATTCATTTATAAATTGTTAATTATTCATTTGAAAAGTTAACTAAACAAAACAAAATAAAATCAATAATCAAAAAAGGGGGCTAACCCGACCTGGCCCGTAGCCTAACACGGTGGGTTAGGGTTGGCGAGTCAGGCTGGGCAAGCCAATCCCAAAAAATTGCGAGCCTAACCCGGCCTGCCTAATCAATAACCCGCCATGGGCCGGGCCGGGTGGGTTACTTTTCCAACATTAGGCTCGATCTAAGAGTTTGAGGCGCATGATCTGAATGATTCTAAGCTTGCGATCTCAAGATGAAGAGATTTGTCTGGACTGCGCGATCTGAATGTATGAGGCAGATGATCTCAAGCAAATGAGCGAGCTTATGAGCTTGATCAGAGAGCATAAGGAGCTCAATCAGAGTGCATAAAGAGCTTGATCAGATACATAAAGAGCTCGATCAAAGAACATAAAGAGCTCGATCAAAGAGCATAAAGAGCTCGATCTGAGATCATAAGGAGCTCGATCAAAGAGCGTAAGGAGCTCGATCAAAGAGAATAAGGAGCTCGATTAGAAAGTGCAAAACTTGATCTGAGAACACAAGACGTTCAATCAAAAAGCACGGAGCTTGATCTGAGAATACAAGAAGTTCGATCAAAAAATGCAGAGCTTGATCTGAGAACACAAGAAGTTCAATCAGAAAGCATGGAGCTTGATCTAAGAACACGATCTAAGCACTCGAAAGTGCGATTTAGATGCTCAGAAACACGATTTGTAAGCTCGGAAGCACGATCAGGGTGCTCGAAAGCATGATCTAGCTACTCATAAGCACGATTTGAATGATATGAACATGTGATCTCAATGATCTTGAATGCTTAATCTCAATTATCTTGAACGTGTGATCTGAGCGCTCCAGGAGATAGAAAGCTTGAGACCTAGAGAGCTAGCTTGAAAGCTCGATAGTTTGGGAGCTTGAGAGCTAGCGAGCTCTTTCTAATTTGAGAGACCTGAGCGCACGATCTAAGCAATCTAGCCATGCGATCTGAAGCTGAACATCAGAGTGATCTAAGCACGCGATCTGAGAAGTCTTGCCACGTGACCTGACTCTAATCTAGAATAGGCTTTAGTATTTTGACAATAACTTGAGCTGTAGACCTGGGATTTGGATGTTCTTGGACCATCATAAAGCTAACTCAAAGGCCTACAATTCTTATGTTTACCACTTAGCCAGATTCAAACTTTATCTTGCTTAGATTTTCAAATCTAATAACGTGATCTAGAAAAAGAAGTTGGGACTTGCTGAAAAAGTTGAGACTTGCTAAAAAACATGGAGAGTTGATGTGAATCAAGCCCTCCTTCTAGTGCCAAAATATTGATACGAAAATTTGCACCAGCCCGAGAGATCCAATTGTCCTTGGTGGAATCAGAACGGATGTATACATGATTTAATGAAAATCAACAATTGAATAATTAAAGAGAAAATACAATTAATGACAAAGACAATTTTTAAAGTGATTCCACAAGTTTGAATCTTGAGCCTACATCCACTATTTCTCTTATTGAATGAGAATTACAAATGATGAATCTTTTTATAAAATAATTGCCCCACCTCGAAAACAAGTTATGATGGGTTTATATAGGACCCATTTACATGATAGAGTTGAGGTAAGATTCAAATACAGAAGATTAGGAAGTTACATGATATTTGGCAACCTTAATTGGAATTTAAGTCAATCTGAATACACATATAGCTACGAACCAAGGTTCTGAAACCCGGACCGGACCGGGCGGTCGAACCGGTCGAACCGTCACCCGCTTGCATTTCCGGTTTGAAGAGAGCAAATAACTGAGATTTACCATTAAGCCATTTCAAACCGCGGTTGGACCGTCGTACTGTAGCAAACCGACGGTCCAACCGTTATTTAACAAATTTCCGGTCCACACATTTCCGGTTTAACACATGAAATAAAAAAAAAATTTAAAAATTCAAACGCACACATAAAAGTCAAACTATCAAACTCAAACCAAACCCCCAAATTTTTTATTAAAAAACACATTTTTAATTTGCTTTTGAGCTACATACACGGATACAGAGCCGTCTCCCTTCTTCAACTTTTCACTTTTTCATCTGGTTTGCCGTTTGCTACTGCCATTCATGATCTCCTCCACTCTCCAGTCTAGTCCTCCTCTTCATGTCCTCCATTCGAGATCTCGAAGTCGATCTCCTTCAAGCTTTCGGCCTAAGCTTCGCCTCATGTCTTCACTCTTCGCCTTCAAGTCTTCGGTCCTGCACCGCTCTACTCGCTTCGCTTCATTCTTCAACTTCCGCCTTCTAGTCTTCAACGTGAACTCTTCAATCATCACCATCTCCATTGCCGATCGCCGGATAAGTCATTTCATTCGATTTCAGCTTCAACCTTCACATCTGCTGTCGTCTGCCGCCATCTACGAGCTGCCATATGCCACCGGTCGTAGCTACCGTCTACCAGCTTCAACCTCTGATTGTGGGTTGTTATTTGGTTTTATGGAAAATATCCAACTATTGTAAGGAAAGTGGTAGAGATGAAGGTTTTTCAGTAGAAGCTTTTCCATGGAAGAGACAAGACGAAGGATAGTGAAGATGGGTGGCGTTATTTTGAATGATTTGTGATTAATTATTAATTAATATTTTTTATTAATTAAATATTTTCATTAATTTTGCTAGTAGTTGTTGATTTGGAATTAATGGTCTTTTAAAGAATATATTTATTGATTTTGTTTAGTTATTATTTTAATAATACAAAAACTATGGGCAGTTTACTCATTGTAATGTCTGAACCAATGCCAAATACTCAAATGTCAAGACGCATTAACAAACATTAACGTAGGGTAGAATGTTGATAGTTTCCAAAACCAGGGGTGCTGATGGTAGATATACAGCTTCAACCAGCATGCGGACGTCACGGTCCGGACCGGTCGGTCGGACCGGTCAAACCGTTCGAACCGGGAACCGGCCATTTGGCCGGGTCGGCTTCCGGTCTGATTTTCAGAACATTGGATTAGCTACGAAAAGAAAAACTGTAGCAAATACATATTTATAGCTAGAAAAGTCAATATTTGTAGCTAATTGAAATAATTTTAGTGATAAGAATTTCTCCCTCGAAGCTAATATTCATCTATTGCTTTAACTTATTAAAATTGTGGCAATAGCTATTCATTTAGCTCAATGTATTAGCTATGGTAAAACATTGTAGCTAATTAATGTATTTAGCTATAAATATTTCATTTACATGGCATATAGTATCATTATTTGTTATGAATTTTAACTATATAGCTATTATTTGTGCATTAGCTATAAAATATTGAGATTTGTAGCTAATTAATATATTTAGCTATAAACATTTTATGTACGTGGCATATAGTATCATTATTAGCTACGAGTTTAATTATATAGCTATTATTTTTACATTAGCTATAAAATATTAAAATTTGTAGCTCATTAAGGTATCTAGCTATACAAATTTTATTTTCATGGTAGTGACAATATCTTAGTATCATTGTTAGCTACTAGTTTCAATATATAACTAATATGTGTGTATTAGCTATAAATTATTTGAATTTGTAGCAAATAAAGAATGTGAAAATTAATTTGCTACAATCCTTATAGTATGCAGCTAACTTAAAAGAACTCTTCAGCGAGCTAAGAGTGTGAGCTTTTGTAAAATAAAAAATTGTATTTTAAAGGATCTCTAAGGTTTTTGTCTTTTCTATGATGATTTAAAACTAACACTTTATAAAATGTAAGTGATTTTAGGTATGAGATATAAGATATTATAAAAATTGATAATGTTACATATTTTTATATATGAACTTGTACGTATGTTTTAGATGACGATGATGACAGCGTTAATAAAACTATTTAAATTATTTATACGTTTAATAAAAAGAATATTTGGTTGTATGGAAGATAAGTTTTATATAAAACTTGGTGTATATATCAAAATAACCAAAACCACCATTAATATATTTATCAAAACCTATCTCACTTCACAAAGTATTAATATGAAAAGCAAATTAAAAAATTGTATAACCATAAAACTTTATAAAATTGAAAGCATAATTTGTAAAATAAAGGGATTGAACTCAAGTCGTACAATCATTTAAACAATAAAAACTCTATCAAAAATCTCGAATCAGTCAAACAAATATAATATGAAAGATTAAAAAAAATGTAACAAACAATCTAATAATCTATATGAGCAAATCTTCATCATCAATGTCACTATCATCAATGTCTTCAGATCTCTCTTCATCAACACTATGATCAGCATCAACAATCGCACTACTAGAAGCAGATATCTCATGTCTCTTCCAATTGATTAAGTCGCCATCATCTTCAAACATATTTGTAATTTGATAATCTATTTCAGAGCTGTCTTGTTGGAAAGCTTCTTCATCAATAGATGATTTTTCACCACATGATAGGTCATAAAAGCTATCCGGACGACCTTTTAAAACAACAAGCCAATTAGGATTGGAACCATCATTAACATAGAATATTTGTTGTGCTTGAGATACAAGCAGAAATGGTTCATCCGTATATAATTTTCGAGCTGTATTAACACTAATAAAACCATACTTATCGTTCTTCACACCTCTTCCAATCACATGAACATCCCACCAATTACATTTAAATAACACAATCCGTTTTTTATTCAAATATTGAAGTTCAATTATTTCATTAAGAACTCCATAATAATCTATATTTTTATCCTCCACCATTCCTTTTACCAAAACACCACTATTTTGCTTTACCCTTTTTCCTTCAAGTTGCTTAGTGTGAAACCTAAAACCATTTATGATATAGCCTGAAAACCTTTGTATACCATAAAAAGGACCACGAGACAAAGATAATAGATCTTCATTTACACATGTACTCTCTTCTTTATACAATTGTACAACCTATTAAAAGAAGGCAAGAAGAAATAGTAAGAATTAAATGTCAAAATGCGTAGAAATAAAATTTCACAAAAGGAAACCTTACTCGATGATGAAACCATTCATGAAAATCCTCTTGATACATGCCTTGCTCATGTTCACTGCAAACAATTTGAAAAAATAAAGTAAGAACTAACAATGAAAAAAACAATACATTAAAAAAAGAAAAAAAACTAAGCACCAAATAAAAAAAAAAAATGAACCAGGAAACTATCATACCGTAAAAAAGGTTGCACTTCTTCACAATTTTTCAACACATAAAGATGGGCTTGTTTCCATTCATTATTTTCAATCGACCTACACTTATCCCTTGTTAAAGGATATCCACACTGATGAAATATAGATAACCCTTTGCCTGAATCAACATTACTACCTTCAAAATTTCTTCCCAACTTATCAAGCTTAGTTTCAATACAATTTAAATATCTCGAGCAAAATATTAGACTTTCTTCCACAATGTACCCTTCTGCAATAGAACCTTCTGGTCGACTTTTATTACGAACATAACGCTTCAATTTTCCTAAGAACCTGTACAAATGTTTCTTCAGCTAATTAATAACTTATTATAACCACACACATATAAACATAAAATAGATATATAAAATAATGAAAACAAAATATTACCTCTCAATAGGATACATCCATCGATATTGTACAGGTCCTGCAATTTTTGCTTCAATTGCAAGGTGAACAGTTAAGTGCACCATAACATCAAAAAATGCTGGTGGAAAAATTCTTTCTAATTTGCACAAGGTTATTACAATTTGAGATTCAAGGCGCTCCAATGCTTCTTTTTTCAACACTTTTGAGCATAACTCTCTTAAAAAAAATGCTCAACTCAGTTATAGCATCATACACATAATTAGGTACAATTCCACGCATTGCCATAGGAAGAAGTTGTTCTAAAAGAATATGGGAATCATGGCTCTTGAGACCATTTATCTTGCACTCCTTAACACTTACACATCGTGAGATATTAGATGAATATCCATTAGGAACCTTTACACTTTTTAAAAACTTGCATATTTTAGTCTTTTCCTCTGAAGATAAAGTGTAACATGCTGCTGAATAAAACCACTTCCCATCCTTTTGAGTTGGATGCAAATCCTTCCTTATACCCATTTCCTTCAAATCACGACGAGCATTCAAGTTGTCTTTGGTTTTCCCCTCAATATCTAACAATGTACCTATGATATTGTCACATATATTTTTTTCAATGTGCATGACATCCAAATTGTGACGTAATAAGTTCTTTTTCCAATATGGCAATTTAAAAAAATGCTTTTCTTCCTCCAATTTAGCCTGTTTTGATTTTTATCATTTATCTGCTTCTTTTTAGCCTTACCAAATGTAATAGGTTGAAGCATTTGTAATTGGTTCAACACATCATCTCCGACATCTTCTTGGGAGCAGACCTTTTCTCCAATTTTCCATCAAAGGAAGACTTGTTCTCTCGCCATTTATAATTCATTGGTAAAAATTAACGAGCCCCCATGTAAGAAAACTTACGACCATATTTAAGTCGAGTAGATGGGGTCTCCTCATTACATGAAGGACAAGCCATTGCTTCTTTAGTACTCCACCCTGACAAATTAGCATATGCAGGAAAATCATTAATTGTCCATAAAAGTGCAGCACGCATGCAAAAAATTTCCTTTTTTGAAGCATCAAAAGTCTCAACTCCATAATGCCATAATTCCTGTAACTCATGTATTAAAGGTTGCAAGTACACATCAATGTCATTCCCAGGAGCTTTAGGCCTAGGTATTAACAATGATAGCAAACAATAGGGTTGCTTCATACACATCCAAGGAGGTAAATTATATATATTAACAATTACTAGCCAAGTGCTATATGAAACACTTATATTACCAAAAGGGTTGATTCCATCAGATGCTAGCCCAAGTCTAACATTACGAGGCTCTCTAGAAAATCCTGGATGTAAAATATCAAAAGATTTCCATGCATCAGAGTCATCTGGATGTCTTAGAATGCCATCTTAGGGACGTTCCTCATGATGCCATCTCATATCTAAAGTTGTTTTTAATGACATAAATAGTCTTTGCAATCTTTGTTTTAGTGGAAAATAGCGTAAGACTTTCCTAGGAATCTTCTTGCCACTTTTTTTAGGATTAATCGCATTCTTCTCAACTGATTTCCATCTAGATTCACCACAAATCAAACAATTTTCATTATTTGCATTGTCCTTCCAGAAAAGAACACAATCATTCTCACAAGCATCTATTTTTTCATAGTGAAGACCCAGATCTCTTATAAGCTTTCTTGCGTCACAAAAAGATTTTGGTAAATTTTCACCACGCGGAAGTGCCTTTTTAAGCAATTGCATTATGCGGTCAACTGCTTTATCACTTATGCCATAAAGACATTTAATCTGAAATAATTCTACAATGAATGACAACTTTGAGAACTTATCACAACCAGGATAAAGTTGTTGTTGGGCATCTTCTAATAGCTTAAGAAATTTAAGGGCTTCTTTATTTGGAACCAATGGTGAAGCATCAGGTTCAACATCATTAGGATTGTCAGGCTCAATAATGTCTTGCAGACAAACATCTTGCATTATAGCATCTATTAGGTTAGGTCCAGCTGCATCATGAATCATCCCAATTATATCATCTTTTTCATTTGTTTTTAAGTCATTAGGGACATGTTTCTTTTTAGAGATGAATTCACCATGATATAACCAACGAGTATATCCTTTGACGATTCCATGCATTAACAAGTGACCATGTACTTCATCTTTTGTTTTGTGCAAAACATTGTTACACTTCATACAAGGGCATGGGATCACACCACCTAAGTTTGTGTGACTAAAAGCAAAGTCAAGAAAATTCTGAACTCCTGTCCTATACTCATTACACAACCTATCTGTACATTGCATCCATTGTTTGTCCATTGCAATCCTGTTTAAGTATTAATATATAATAATTAAAAAATAAAATAACTACTTGATCCAAATAAACTAAATGAAAAATAACTAATGTGAAACACAAACATTAATTTAGAAGTCATCTACTCAAATCTACGTTCCATAAAATTTCATTGAAGATATTTTACAAACAGATGATGAGCTTGTTATTAAAAGCAAAATTCAAAAATCATAAAACGAAAGAAAATACATCAATATAAAGATAATACAAAAAGATGCAAAGAACTAACCTTTTTTCTTGAAATCAACAATTCAGATAAGTAATACCTCCGCCCAATTCAATTCAATTTGGCTAATTAAGGACTCAACAAACGGATTCAAACCCAATCTGATAGTGGCGAGACCCAATCTAATAGTGACAACTGTGAGTGAAAACAATGAAAATAATTTAATGAGCTTGACCTAATCTTTGATATTGATCCTGAGCAACCAAATCAATTTCGATTTGTCTAATCTAATGGTACAGCTCTCATCCACCGTCAAATATCTCATATTTATGTTGTTTTTTTTTATAATTTTATCCCTTACTAATAAAAGTTTTGGACAATAATACTTTTATTTTAAAACAAATTTACATTAATATTTTATTTTAATTTTACCCTTATTTAATTAAAATTTTAGACAATAATGCCCTTATATTTAAAATAATTTACAACCACCACTGTCACCCAGCCACCACCGCCGACTGTGAGCCAACCACCACGGACCGCCACCGAGAAATTGCAAGAGTCCCTAAAAAAGAACGAAATTCAGTGGGAGGCTCCGGGAGGCTTCGTTATGGCCGTTTCCGGCCATATCATGCTAGATCTGGCCATTTCCGGCCAGATCGATGGAACTGGCCGTTAACGGCCAGATCCCTGGCCATTAACGGGGCCAGAATAGATTTGGCCGTTAACGGCCAAGTCCGTGGCCGTTAACGGCCAGACCTGGCCCAGATCTAGCCTAATACCCGAAACGGCCATATCGGAGCCTCTTGGTCACGGTGAGGTATCACGGGGACTTTCGGAGACATCCAGCGGTGGTTTGAGGTGGCGGCAGGCGGCGGCAGGAGGTGGGGGTGATTTCATCATAAATTAAAGTTTTATATAAGAGGGGGTGTTTTAGCTAAATCTAAAATATTGGGGGTTAAAAAATTATTCAAAAATTAATAATAATTTTTACTAATTGGACTTTTAACAAATATTAGTAATCTAATAACAAGTCTAATTACTTATTGGACTTACCGTGAAGGGCGCGTTGCCCCCTCATCCCCGCCCTCTCACCAACGAGCGGGACGGTTGCCCACTCACCAAGAAACGGCACTCTCAAATACGTCATTAATCAATAAGTTGGAGATCAATGTGCAAGTTTATTCTGTGAACAAGAAATAAATAATTCGTTACGGAGCTTAGAAATGGTAGGATTTAAGTTGGTTTCATCTCCTTGTGATTTAATAAATTGTTTTCAAGGTGTCAATTGCAATTAATTCAAACCACTTGTGATTTAATTCACAATCTTTTCGTATTTTTTATAATAAGAATATAAGTTTACTTATAAAAATTTAACTTGGTGAATCACATGAGACTATGGTTAGCTTCTGTGACAACCCCACTATGTAAATATTATTTATCTTATTCATCATTTATAATTCAAATTATTTATCTTAAATATGTAGAATTTAATTTTCTTCATATAATTTATGTAATTTATCTTTTAAATGTGAAAAATTAAATAAATTATTCATATATATTAATAATTATAAGATTAATTAATAAAATAATTTGTTTAATTTTAGTTATGATACACGTTAGGAGAAGTAATCAAACATCTAATCCTCGTAAACCCAATTTATTATATATATTTAATTTTGATGTATTTTTACACCAAAATCTTATACCGGCCTACGTGTCCCGTGATTTACACCAATAAATCAGACACGTTTTACGTTATTAAATTTTTTTCTAGTGAACGACTGTTCATCAAATATGGACGGTCATTTATTTACATGGACTCATGTCCATATAATATGGACCGAGGTCCATTTACTACGGACTAGCATCCCCATTTAAAGGACGGGCATCCATCAGTAAAATGGAATAATTTTTTTTATAATAAATTATAACATAGTAATTTTTTACAAAGAATTGTTAATGGACGGGCGTCCATTAAAATATGAACGCCCGTCCAATATTTAAAGACAACCGTCCATAACCTGTGAATGGTCGTCCCTAATTTTTATACGGCCACCTGATTATAATCTCAATTAAACAATAATGTTACGGACACTGGTATTTTTACACCAAAATCTTATACCGACCTACGTGTCCCGTGATTTACACTAGTAAATCAGACATGTTTTACGTTATATAATTTTTTTCTAGTGACCGGTCGTTCATCAAATATGGACGACCGTTCACTTACATGGACTCCCGTCCATATTATATGGACAGGGTCCATTTAATACCGACGGACGTCCCTATTTAAAGGACATCCGTCAATCAGTAAAATGGAATAAATAACGTGACATTTTACTGATAGATGCCTGTCCTTTAAATGGGGACGCTAGTCCGTAGTAAATGGACCTCGCTCTATATTATATGGACAGAAGTCCATGTAAGTAAACGACCTTTCATATTTGATGAATGGCTATTCACTAGAAAAAAAATTAATAACGTAAAACGTGTTTGGTTTACTGGTGTGAATCATAGGACACGTAAGCCAGTATAAGATTTCGGTGTAAAAATACCAGTATTCATAAAATTATTGTTTAATTGAGATTATAATCAAGAATTTAATTAAATAAATACAAAGTTTTTATAATTTTTTATTTGATAAGAGAAGCACGCAAAAACATAATTATATAAAATAATTAAAATAAATATTTTACAATAAAATAGGAGAAAGAGTAAATAATTTCCCAATTATAAAAGTAAAAGTGGCCGTACTTTTACCCCTTCTTATGTTTTCAATGGCGCTTTTTTTTTAGGGTTTTATTTGAAGTTTTTTTATTTTTTCATAAACATGGGCGAATCAAGAACCAGGCACGGCAAACAATAATATTACGAACACTGGTATTTTTACACCAAAATCTTATACCGGCCTACATGTCTCGTGATTTACACCAGTAAATCAGACACGTTTTACGTTATTAAATTTTTTTCTAGTGAACGATCATTCATCAAATATGGACGGTCATTTATTTACATGGACTCTTGTCCATATAATATGGACCGGAGTCCATTTACTACGGACTAGCGTCCCCATTTAAAGGACGGGCATCCATCAGTAAAATGGAATCATTTTTTTTATAATAAATTATAACATAGTAATTTTTTACAAAGAATTGTTAATGGACGGGCGTCCATTAAAATATGAACGCCCGTCCAATATTTAAAGATAACCGTCCATAACCTGTGAATGGCCGTCCCTAATTTTTATATATACTGATTATAATCACTTAAACAATAATGTTAGTGGACATCAGAGTGAGCATCAAATCTTATATGCCTACGTGTCCCGTGACAATCACCAAGAAATCGATCGACGCTTTACGTTATTGAATTTTTTTCTAGTGAGCCGTCGTTCATCAAATATGGACGACCGTTCACTTACATGGACTCTCGTCCATATTATATGGACAGAGTCCATTTACTACGAACGGACGTTCCTATTTAAAGGACATCCGTCAATCAGTAAAATGGAATAAATAACGTGAAATTTTACTAATGGATGCCCGTCCCTTAAATGGGGATGCTAGTCCGTAGTAAATAGACCCCGGTCTATATTATATGGACAGGAGTCCATGTAAGTAAATGACCGTCCATATTTTATGAATGACCATTCACTAGAAAAAAAATTAATAACGTGAAATGTGTCTGATTTACTGGTGTGAATTACAGGACACGTAGGTTGGTATAAGATTTCGGTGTAAAAATACCAGTGTTCATAACATTATTGTTTAATTGAGATTATAATCAAGAATTTAATTAAATAAATACAAAGTTTTTATAATTTTTTATTTGATAAGAGAAGCACGCAAAAACATTATTATATAAAATAATTAAAATAAATATTTTACAATAAAATAGGAGAAAGAGTAAATTTTTTCCAATTATAAAAGTAAAAGTGGCGGTACTTTTACCCCTCTTATGTTTTCAATAGCGATTTTTTTTTAGGGTTTTATTTGAAGTTATTTTATTTTTTCATAAACATTGGCGAATCAAGAACCAGGCATGACAAATGAGTACAACTATAAGAAGAATTTCCAGACAATAATCAGGCTTCAAAGGTTAGTTTTCTTTTTGGAACCAATACTACGTCATTGGGGTTTTTATTATCTAGTGTTCTGTATATTTTTTTTCTTTTGTAAATTGTTTTACTTGTACTTTTCTTTCAACGATCAGTTTTCTTTAAAGATGAGTTTTTTTTTCTGCAACTTGCTTTATTTTCTTTCGTGCATTATGTGTTTATATTGAGGATGAAATCTTACAACTTTCTAGGGTTTTTAGAAAATATACTTAATTGATGTTTATTAAATTTTTTTTAATGACACAATTATTGATAAAAACACATAATCAAACACACATCAAGTACATAATGTCAAATTTTGAGAAAAAATAATATTATACTATAATATTAAATTTAGCCATGCGTCACACATCAATCATATAATGTTAATTTTTGAAAAAAAAATTATTTATAATATAATATTAAATTGATCATGGGTGTGGATATAAAAGAAATTAAGAAAAAACTCATAAAAAAACTCTTGGGAATAATTACCTTTGATTACATGTCTACATGTCTCCTATCCTCTGTAAAGTGCCTTTGCTTTTTATTACTACTTTAGCTTTTGTCTGCTGCAATAAATAGTGTCATAGAGTTTGCTAATTTTTATATATTTTTTTTTGTTTTGACATTTTCGGTCTTTCTCTTGCTACTTTAGCTTTTGAGTCTTTCCATGTCTGCTGTGTCGGCAATGCTAGTTGAAATTTTAATTTTCAAGATGTAATGTGAAGTCAATAAATACTGTCAGTTATTTAATTTTGTATTGGATGGTTTATATTAGATGTTATGTATGAAATTGTAACCTTTGTTTATGGTTTTATATTTATGAAATTGTCACCTTTGTTTATGGTTTTTATTATTATTATTATTCATGAAACTTGTCCTGTCTTGCCAAATTTGACTACTCAAACATGTTATCTATTCTAATGTTAGTTATCAATACAAATGCTTATATTCTATTTCACTTCCATTCTATTTGATACGGTTTATATGAGTAAAGTTTATATAGAGAAAAGTTTCTTGAATAACCTTCTTTAATTTAAAATTAAAAATAAAAAATAAAAAACTTTTAACATCTCAATTCTCTAAATAATGATCATATTCACTTTTTTGACCAATGCTAGTAATCTCTCCGAGTTTTATGTGGTACGTGTATGGTTTGTTCACATCTGTTAGGTTTCTTTGATTCAGCAGAGTTATTTTTATTTGTGCACTCACGATTTGTTTTGGTTGGGGGAGTTGAACATATTATTTAATTAGTATTTTGCAACCAAGAAACCAATCTTAAGGCAGATTCCTGAGGCATCAAATCATTACATAAATACATTCACAATATATTATTTTCATTACCCACTCTGCTTAAAATACCATTACATAAATACATTCACAACGTATTCTTTTCATGACCCACTTTGCTTTTTTATGCGCAGTCTATCTTCATTCATAACTTAAGGTTTTGGAAAATGGATGAATGATTAGTTGACACTGGGGTTTAAGGAAATTTTTCGTTTTATGGTCATAGCTCAATAATGTTTTTTTCTTTCATTTATTTATTTATAACTCAATGATTTATTTTATTGTAAATAATACTTTTTTAGAATACCAACAACATGAGGCGTGGAGGTTTAGTTAAAGGCAAAAGAAAAGCTAAGCCCACTGACAAAAAGAGTGATTCTGTTGGTAGTATCTCTCAAGATATGCAAAAAACTCATCATGAAGCACAACTCAATAAGGTGCAATCTACTACAAATAGCATTGAAAAGTCATGTCTTAATCACCATTCTCGTATACGAGAAAAAAGCAATCCGATTCTATTGGTAAACATCATTTAGTCATTTATTTTTTAATATTTTCTTGATCACCAAATCAATTCATTGTTATATCTATCATGTGCAGTCATTATTAACATTGTTTGTTAGTTTATTTAATATTCATCTAACTTGAATTTACTTTTTTTTTTATAATAGGAAGAATAGGCATACCGGACATGAGAACAATAAGATTTCATTATGGAGGATATTTTGTCTTTTCACCTACACGAACGTATGTCAATGGTAGAGTGAGTGAGAAGTACTATGATTTTGATTTGGAATTCGAGTTTCTCACATACTTTGCTTTGTTGGATTACATAAAGAAGAACTGTGACTTTGATATACTCCGCGGAGACAAATTGTTTTACCTGAAGCCAATGAGTATCCTCAGTGATCTTGATGGGCTAGTCCAAATTGTTGATGATGATGACGTGAGAAACATGCTTGCAAGTTACAGAAATACTAAGGGAATGCATGTTAACATGTTTACTCTCTTAGAAAATGATGATATAGTGCCTTGCTATCCCGAAGAACATAATCTTGGAAATGTTTCGAGAGAAGTGAACCAGACATTTTCGGAGGAACACACATAAGATGTTGGAATTGAGGCATGGACATCAGGTTTTAATTTTAATTTTTTTCATTTTACTTTCATGCATTTTCATTTTCTAAATGTCGTGCAGTTCTTAATTTGCTAATTAATAATTATTCATGTGATTTTTAGGTCTAAACACCAAAAAAAGGAAAACAAGAGGTCCTACACGCTGCATAAAAATCATTACATTAGAAAAAAGAGAAAAATTGCCTATAGAATTTGATGAGGATCATCATGCTGTTGATGAAAACTCAATAGATTTTGTTTGGTTTTTAGGACAAACAGTTCGGAATAAGTCATGTTGTCATTTACAAATAAAGGAGTGGAAAGAACTTAAAGAACATGAAATTTACCATATGTGGACCATTATCAAGGTAAGACAGATAAGAAATAAATATTTATAATATATTGTATTTTGTTTAATATATTAAAGTGTAGAATTTAAAACTTATTTATCTTATATGCTTTTCAGGAGAAGTTTGTATTTGAAGAAGTAAAAGGAAGGAAAGAAGCCATTTTTGGTCACATGAATGCCTTATACAGGGATTACAGATACAAAATGAAAAAAAGATATTTTGATTCGAAACCAACTTACCAAAGTCGTCTGAAAAACAAGCCTAAACTTGTTCATATGGACGATTGGAAGTATTTGGTTAATTATTGGAGTGAGGCAACCTTTCAAGTAAGCATAGCTATTTAAGCTACATTTTAGCATAATTACTATGTAATTATAAGATATACATATTATTGCTTATTTTATCATTACATAGGAAAGGAGTAACAAGAATAAGACAAATAGATCAAAGCGGTCTATGCCTCCTTACACAGGAACTAAAAGTTATGCTCGACTCAGACGTCAAATGGTATGAATTTGCTTTCAAATATGAGATTAAGTTTAATAATTCACATTCATTATTTTTTAATCAATATGTTCATAACTTTTATTATGACAGAAAAGAAAAATGGATATACTCCTTCTCGTGTTGAAGTTTGGATAGAATCTCGCAAAAGAAAAAAAGATAAGCAAGTTGAATCCGTTATAGAAGACATTATTGTAATAGCTTTGTATTCTCTTTAACTACTTCTTGATTTTTTATTACGCACACACATCCAAGCTAATACCATAAATTTGTTTTTTAGTCACAGTTTGATCGATTAAAAAAGCAACAAGTAGAAGGACAAATCTTATTGAATGATGATGAAATATTTGAAGAGGTCCTCGGTCCAGAGAAGAATGGCTAAATACCATAAATTTGGTTTTTAGTCACAGTTTGATCGATTAAAAAAGCAACAAGTAGAAGGACAAATCTTATTGAATGATGGTGAAATATTTGAAGAGGTCCTCGGTCCAGAGAAGAATGGCTATTTGCGTGCTTATGGTCGAGGAAAAAGTATTACCGAATGTTTTGGAAGTAGACCAACTAAAGCAAAACTTATGAAACAAGTACAAACAACTAGGAAGGAAGCAAATGAAAGGGTGGAGGAGGCAAAGAGGGAAGCAAATGAGAAATTAGAAGAAGTGAAAAAGCAAATGGAGGAGATGAATAGACGATGGGAAGAGAAGTTCATGATGATGCTTACAACTCAAGGTCAACAATCTTCAATAAATAACCAAATCCCTTTGGATGAAATTGTAAGTTATTTTGAAAATTGCATATATACTATGAAAACCATTTTTCTTTTACGTTAATCATTAATCTATATGATTAATCTAAGTTTTTTTCAAATTTGATATTGCAGGTTGGTGGAAATTCTTAAATGGACAGGAAAGATTGATATGATATTGAAGATTCATATTTTGTAAAAAAAAAAAAATTAGTTGATAACATTTTAAATTACTAGGATAAAGGATTTTATGAGTAGACAATTATTTGGTTGGAAATGACTTTGTTAATGTATAACTTTTTATGTTAGAAATTTTCATGGCGTCATATTATCTATTTAATATAAAAGAATTGCTATAAATTTGTAATTTTTATTAAATTTGTTAATTATAGCAATATTTGTACAATTAATTTTAATTGAAGCAATAAATTATAAATTTTTTATATAAATTATTTGCTCCATAGCAAATAATTATAATATTTAGCTACAAATTAAAAATATTTATAGCAAGCTATTTCAATATTTAACTATTAACAAACTCTGTCCATAGCAATTGAATTTCACATATAGATATGACTTCAATATGTCCATAGCAAATAATTATAATATTTAGCTACAAGTCAAAAGTATTCATGACAAGTAATTTCAATATTTAGCTATTAACACACTATGTCCATAGCAATATCTTTTCATATACAGATATGACTTTCATATGTTTGTAGCAAAAATATTAAAATTTAGCTATGAATTCATTATATATGTGGCAAACGATATTTTTATTTAGTTACAATTTTAGTTGTCACGTAGCCAAAAGGTTAATATATTTGCTATGGATATTATTTTTGTAGCAGAAATTTTCAAGATTTAGTTATAAATTTATATTTTTGTAGCTAAAATGCAAACATAGCTATATAGACTATTCTCCGTGGCTATAAAGGCAAAGTTTTTGCTACAAGCTTATTATTGTTATGGCAAAAACATTTAAGTTTTAGTTACATATTAATCTCATTTATAGCAAAAAAAATAAATTGTTAGCTACGTAAACGAAAAATTACATGGCTAAATCTTAGCTACGCCACTTCTAGCTACGATAAGCTACAAAACATTGCATTTGTAGCTAAACCATTTAGCTACGTAAATTCATACTTTTAGCTACAATGAACGCCATGGCTAGACATACATAATGTTGTAGTGATATAATCCTTCCAAATTCAGCCAATCTAAATATCTTCTCTCCTAATGGGGAATTATCCTCTCCGGATTTCCTGCACAACAATTACTATTCTCTTCAATGTGTTTTCATGTTTTGGAAACAATTTTATAATAATATTACTGGCATATTATTAAATTTATATACAAAAGTAAAAAGAGAAAAGAAAAACTATGTATGACAACAAAGTTAAGAAAAAAAAAATTATGTATGCATATCTAATTTTTATTGTGATAATGTGTAATCTAATTTATTTGTCAAAGTGAAAAAATAAATAAGCTTTATAATATTTTAAGTATAATGAATTTAATTAAATTTGTATAAAAATGGGCCTAGTTTAATTCTAATAAGTATCACTTTCTTTGGGCTTACTTTTAACTATATTGGTTAAATTTGAGAAATATTTTAAAACTATAAAGGTATGGTATCTAGGTGCTTATAAGTCCAAGTTAGTTGGGTTAGTAATTTTCGGAGCTAGGGGCTTTCATCTCCTGCCTCGACCCCAACTAACCCCAGATTTTTGAGAGCTAGTGGTGGCTATATAATCTCCTACACTTTCAAAACTGACATCTACAACAACCGATATAGCAAGCAAAGTGACTTCACAAATCTCGCACATGGTCACATTACAGTCCATAGGTCATCTTGTTTGGAACTTCAATCAACTCTTGGTGTTATGAATTAACTCTTAAATTCCTGAGTTTAGGTCCGAATTTTAAGTCCTCACTGAATAATTTCTAAGACTATTGTTTATGTGTTGGTAGGGGGTATCTAATGTAACTCAAGTTGAAGATAATAATGGAAAAGGAAAGGTTGACACAGAAGTAGCACCACTTCCAACTAAAACAAGAAGGACCTCTAAGGCTTGGGAGATCTTCGATAAGGTTAAAAGAGAAGATGGGGCAGAGTGGGCCATTTGTCAACACTGTAAAAAGGAGTATCCAACATCAAGCAAGACAGCAGGAACCTCAAACCTATTAAAACATATGGGAAAATGCTCAGGTACGACACATGGTGATGGCGCTATCAGGGAAAGAAGGAGCTACAAGAGAAGTAGTAACTCATTGAGTGTGGTTGAGAAGAATTATTCCTCAAAAAAATTTGTAACCTATAGCATTTTCAAGGCTGACACACTTGAGATTTACAAAAAAGAGAGGGAAAAACTCACAAGTTTCATTAATAAACCCTCGTCAGTTTGTTTCAATTTAACAGTTAATTCTTGAGGACGCACTGATAATATACTTACTGTTGGATTGTGAACACTTTTTTGGTAATTGATGAAGAAAAGACAATCAAGAAGAAAAGAACAGCAAGAAGAAAAGGCAAACAAGAAGAAAAAGGAAATTAAATTTTATTGCAAATTTCTAGTTTAAGAATTTGTAAATGAGAATAATTGTTTTCCTTGTCTATTATGAGATGTATTAGGAAAGAAGAATTGGTTTAGGACTCCATCTAAGTTAAAATAGGAGAATGATTTAAATTAGAGAAGTTCTATTAGGAATAGTAATATGAATCCTAATAGAATAAGAATGTCATAGTTTACTTATAAATAGGGGAGTTAGAACTAATTCAAGGTTATGAGAAAGGGAAGTAAAGAAAGAGAGAATGTGAGGATACAAGGGGTGTCAGGTTAATACCAAGGAGTATTAAACACCATAGGAACAAAATGTTCGGCTAAAGATTTAGAGGATCCAACAATTGCTCAAAATAAAGGTTGATGGTGTGATGAAACACTTATATTGTACTCATATTATTATAGTAAAAACTCTCTCATCCGTGGATGTAGGCAAGTTATGTCGAACATAAAATATCATATGTCTTTGTGTGTTGTTATTGTATTGTTATGTGTTGTTCTTTCTTTAATTTTAATTTTTTTTTTACTCCTCAGATTTTCAACATGGTATCAGAGCTTATATTGTTAAGGGACCTACAGGAGAAGAGGCCTAAGGAAGATGAAGCAAAAATTGCAAGGTGATGGTCTACAAGAATGTCAGCGACAGGATCAACGAGACAAAGCCATCAAGACTCCAACCAAGGGTGGAGAGAAGAAGCCAACGCTAAGGGTGGTAGGCTGAAGAAGAAGAAGCCAACACTAAGGGTGGTAGGCCGAAGTTGTAGAAGAAATTAGGAGTAAAAGAATGAAAAACAAGCTTAGAAGATGAATTACTAAAAAGGTTCAAGGAGGAGTGTTGGAATGTGAACACTTTTTGGTAATTGATGAAGAAAAGACAATCAAGAAGAAAAGGGCAAGCAAGAAGAAAAGGCAAACAAGAAGAAAAAGGAAATTAAATTTTATTGCAAATTTCTAGTTTAAGAATTTGTAAATGTGAATAATTGTTTTCCTTGTATATTGTGAGATGTATTAGGAAAGAAGAATTTGTTTATGACTCTATCTAAGTTAAAATAGGAGAATGATTTAAATTAGAGAAGTTCTATTAGGAATAGGAATATGAATCCTAGTAGAATAAGAATGTCATATTTTACCTATAAATAGGGAAGTTAGAACCAATTCATGGTTATGAAAAAGGAAAGTAAAGAAAGAGAGAATGTGAGGATACAAGGGGTATCGGGTAAATACCTAGGGGTATTAAACATCATAGGAACAAGCTATTCGGCTGAAGAATTAAAGGATCCAACGATCGCTCAGAATGAAGGTTGATGATGTGATGAAACACTTGTATCGTATTTATATTATTATAGTGAAAACCCTCTCATCCGTGGATGTAGGCAAGTTATGTTGAACCACGTAAAATATCATATGCATTTGTGTGTTGTTATTGTATTGTTCTTTAATTTTATGTATTTTTTATTCCTCTGATTTTTAACACTTACCAATAGTTGTTTGTCCTTGAACGTCATTGATGATGGTTGGGAACTAAAGAACAAGGTTCTTGCTTTCAAAAGAGTTAGATTCTCTGACAATTACCAGGACTTTTCGGAACTTTCAAAAGCATGCTATTAGATTGGAGGAATCTAAACAAAAATGTGTTCACCATAACTACAAAAGATACTAAGGAGGCTTGTCAAATAGCCAGCAAGATTAAGGGGTGGCTTTTTCAACAAAATTTACTCCTTTTAAGTGGAACCTTGTCACATGTTAGTTGCTTGGTGCATATTCTCAATCTTTTCTCGAGGATGGATCACAGGAAGTAAAAGGTGCACTTTTCAATACAATGAAGTGCATTTCTTGTGTCCATCATAAACTAGAACATGATGAAAAATTCCGAATGACAATAGATCTAGCGAGGGCACAAGTTAACATTGTGACTTATGAAGATATGCTTGCAAGTGGGACATTAATTAGCTTCCAAAAACTTGAGAGAACTTTCAGGTTAAGAAAAGCTTTTAATATGTTAAAGATGATTGATCTAGATTTTGTCAACTTAAATATTAATCCAGAAGATGAGGAATGAAATAAGGCTACCTTCATTTACCAACATGTAAAAGTGTTAGACAAAGTTGTTCAGAGCCTTTCGCGGAACCAATCACGTTGTAGATGTAAAAAATCTACGGTTACGGAAATAGGGTCTGATCCTATGAGATTGGGGCCACTGACAATCCACTGGACTTACACACACAAAGAGACAAGCATGAAGCTTACGAAAACACCAGGGTTGTGTTTGCCTCCAACGCTCAAGTCAACAAGGCTGAAAGAAACTATTTAATAAGAATTAAGGGAAAGAAGGAATATTGGGAATTTTGTTGGAGACCAACTCGGCCGTGAAGGCATCAGGTTCTCGGGAGCAAGAACATAGAAGCAAGTAGGTGGTTTTGAGTAGTAGAAATTGAATAAATTATGAAAGGACAGACCTCTATTTATATAGTGAACCCAAGGGGTTGGAATCCTAGTAGGATACTAAGTCCTACTTTGGGAGATAATCCATATCAGGAAAGACAGATGATTTCTTGTCCTTATCAAATTAGGTTTACTAATTTCAGTAAGATTTAAGATCTTAGTAGAAGAGGAAATAGAATAGGATTTTGATTTCCTATTAATAGACTATTATAGGCTAATGGCCTGATAACCCAGTTTAGCTTAACTCGTAGGATAGCCCAACTCATAGAGTGGGCAGTCCACAAGGTGATTTGAAGCGTAGGCCCAATTGAAGTTGGGCTAAGGTCTTGGGCTGTGACATGTTTATTTCGTTATTAGGCCTGACGATTTTTTGCTCATATAGTTAGCCCCCCACTCTTTAAGTTAAAGGGTATTTAGCTTAAAGGGTGGATTTAATCGAATGAGTGCAGACTGAGCGGATCAATGCTAGCAGCTTGTTAGGTCGAATGGATCGTAGTTTGGAGAAAGTTTGCTCGACCAACCTGAGTTGGGAGAAGTTCACTCAACCAACCGAGGTTGGGAGAAATATGGAGGCTCGCTCAACCAACTAACTTAGGAGAAGTTCACTCGACCAACTGGGATTAGGAGAAATATAGAGGCTCGCTCGACCAATCTAGGTTGGAAGGAGTTATCGACTTGTAATAGAAAACCTAGGCGTTAGGTCATCTGTTCAAGTCACCAGACCAACTTGTAGTTGAACTCCCAAGGCATTAGGCCTTGTGACCGAGTCGGTGTGACCAACTTGTGCTTGAAATTCAAGGCATTAGGCCTTGTGGCTGAGTCCGCGTGACCAACTTGTAGTTAAAATTCAAAGAATCAGGCCTTGTGGCCGAATTAACATGACTGACTTGTAGTTGAAATTTTCAAGACGTTAGTCCTTATGTGCCGAGTCTGTATAAATTGATTGAAGGTGAACATAGTAGACAACTTCATATGGTATCATGTGTGGTGTGCAGTTATCAACAATAAATTGAATAAGAGAAGTAATGGCGTGCATGTGTAATAGTAGTAGACCAAATCAAGAATACGCTAAATGGAGAAGTAATAAGCAATGTTTTAAAACCCAACCCAGGGTGAAACCAAGCAAAGTTGCCAGGTCTTGGGTTGATTGGTTGGACCACCAATCAAACCGGTTGACAAAAACTTCTAAAATTTAGCAAACATACCCCTAAAAATTTGTTAAGTCCCTATAGGTTTGAAATTTAGCAAACACACCCCAAATACAAATCGGTCGGCAACTAGTTGGCGGCGACGACACCGCAGATGCAACCCCAATTGTCCCTTAAGCCTATTCCCCTTAAAATATACCCAAGATCTAGCTGAAATAGATTCGATTTCGGCCAAATCTCACTGACGTTGGCATCGACATTCCAGGCCAGATCTCATCGACGCTGACATCGAGAACCCTCCTCGTCACCTAGAAATTACTCCCCTCTTCCTCCCAACCAAAACACACCTCATCCCACACTCGTTAGCCTCGCCAATCACCGGCAAAAGCAGGTTGTTGCTACTGCTAGTTTTGTTCGATTTCTAGTCGATTTACTCATTGGAAATCAACTCTGTCACCAACATTGCATTCATTGGCACTTTCTCTTCAAAAGCCCCAACATCCCGATCGTCAATTGTTCACTGATCATCCTTCCAAATCCTTTGGGTGAATAGGAAAAATATAAACCCAGCCCGTTGAAGTTTCTGGGTTCCAATTGAACCGACCGGTCAGATCGGGTTTTAAAACATTGGTAATAAGTCAAATGGAGTAATATGCGTGCGGTGCAGGTGTCAAGCAATAAACCGAATGGAGAAAGAATAAACAAAAGGGAGAAGTAATAAGCCAAACAAACTCATGGCTGAATGGAGAAAATGCATGGGTTAGGCAATAAACCGAATGGGAGGTGAATGAGCCCAAAGAACTCATGGCCAAGTGGGAATGAGTAAACAACTTTGCTTTACACGCGTGCAATCAGGGGAACCAGTAGGAGAAAGAAAAACTTACAGTTGGCAGCAGATGGGACAGAGACTACGTTGAGTGGTAGCAAAGGCTTGCTTCAACTTAGTTTGGTTGACTGCAATGTTTTAATACCCGACCCGGGGTGAAACCCGGCCAAGGGACTGGGTCCCGGGTTCAGGGCGGTTGAACCGGCTTTAACCTGGTGGGTCGACTGCGCGACGCCAACATGACTTTGAAAATTATAAATCATAAAATAAAACAAGCATCTTCTAAACTATGGTCGCTTCTTCCTCCTCATAATCCAACTCCCTCACAATAAAACAAACAAGAGCCTACCGCATTCTAATCGCAAAAACCAGGACCTCCTCCCAAAAACTCAAAGAACCTTCCCCATTCAAATCCCAAAATCGACCCAAATCGCAAAAACCCAACAAACTACTCCATTCAAATCGAAAGAACCCATTTAAATAAAAGAAACCCAAGAATCTCCTCCATTTAAATTGCAAAATCAATATAAATAGTAAAAACCAAGACCTCCTCCTCCCAAAAACCCAAAGAACCTTCTCCATTCAAAATTTCAAATCCCAAAATCGACCCAAATCCCAAAATCAATCTAAATCCCAAAAACCCAAAGACTGCTTTTACTCCATTCAAAATTTCAAATAAAAGAAACCCACAATCTCCTCCATTTAAATTGCAAAATCAATCTAAATAGCAAAAACCAAGGACCTCCTCCCAAAAACCCAAAGAAACTTCTCCATTCAAATCCCAAAATCGACCCAAATCGCAAAACCCAGCAACCTACTCCATTCAAATCGAAAAAACCCAGCAATATCTTCCATTTAAGTCGAAAAAACCCAACAATCTCCTCCATTCAAATCGCAAAATCGATCCAAATAGCAAAAACCAAAAACTCTCAGCGCACCTCCTCTCAAAGAACCGGGCAACCTCCTCCATTCAAATCACAAAATTAACCCAAATCGAAAAATCCCAATGACTTAATAAAAAAAGAAGCCAAGAACCTCCTTCATTCAAATCGCAAAATCGACTAAAATCGCAAAAAATTAATCGCCTCCTCACAAAAAACCCAGTGACTGAAGTAAAAATATGAAGAAGTAACAAGATGAAATGAAGAGATCAACAATGGAAGAGAGAAAATATGAGTCAGGGCTTGACAAGGAATGAAAAACTAGGGAAAAACAGAAAGAAACACACTTTTTGGAATTGAAAACCGGGTATAAAACTTCACTCGGTTTTCTCTCAAAAGCGTTGGACCGGTGGATTGCTACAAGAAACCGGTCCAACCGCTGGGTCAAACTGGGTAGATTAATATTTCTCGGTTTTGTCGCACCGGCTCAGGTCGGGTCCCTGGCCGGTCCGGTTGAACCATGGCCGGGCCGGGCCGGGTTTTAAAACATTGGTTGACTGGTCTAAGTGGAGATTGGTGAACGTCTCAAACAGAATCGAGTAAACTCATGTTTGTCCCTCCAGACTGGGTTGAGCGAGCAGTGCTAAGTGTGGATGCCTTGGCTAAGGCTCATGTGACTATGTCCTCATAGGGACCTGAAGACTTGCACTTGCTATCGTGTCAAGACCGAGCCGAGTCGGCTATTGGATTTTTGATGGAGTGATGCTAACATGCGCGAAAGGTGGTGTGTTTTTCAGGCTTTGACAAAGAAGCTTTTGGATTTGACATCTATTCATCTGATTGCTAACAAGACTGCACTGATCAGGCTGTAGTATGTTTTTTCTGCTGCCATTGCTGCTATCGCGTGTGAGGTTGCATGTGATTTCTACAACCACCGATGTCCATGACGGGTTCTTGCCTTGAGAAGTAGACCCCCAACTATTGGTGTCCATCGAATTCTATCCTGTGAATGGTTATTATGTGTTCCTTCGTCTTTGCAGCCACTCGCATGGCCGAATGGACTCGTGTACAGGAAGAAGTTTGAGCAATAAAAAATTGACAGCTCATTCGACTCTTCTCGAGGTTCCGAATGGAGGACTTTTACCGAATGACATGTTTGGTGACTTGTTATGCTCTGGCTTCTTATGCATGCTGAGTGATATGCAGGTGGAGATTTGTTTAACTGTTTTAGACTGAATGCTTTTGATTATGGTTGAAGCCATAATTTTCTAGTCACGATGGACTTGATGTTGACCAGGATGGGTGTACCTTATGTCTCTGGAGGCGTTCGACGGTGATGGAGCACAAGTAGAGCAGGGTGAACTAAGTTGTAAGATAAATCTTCTTTTCCTATTTCGATTTGTTTGATAAAGAAGAAGAGCTTCAAAATCTCCGTAAAACCACTCAAGATAAAGAAGAAGAGCTAGAGGTTTCTCTAACTGCTAAGAAACTTGAAGGGGAGAATCTTGAAGTTGCAAAAGCCAACTTTGGAAAAGCGGACCAGGGGTTGGTTGTGGCATAAAAACTGAAGAAATTGGCAGGAGAGACATCCACATGCATGAGAGAAACTAATGAAACCATGGAGGACTCTTAAGTGTAGAAGCTTCTCAACGATGTAAGGTCCCTGCTGGTTTTATCTCAAAAGCCTTTGGTATCATCTCGACAGATAACGGCAGCTGTTTAGAGGAGTAACTAGTAGAATTTGAAGGACAGAAGGAAAGTCTGACTTCATACATGACTAGTTCGAAAGATGCAAAAATAGAAGTTGAGAATGAGGGAATGAAGCTTAGGGTCCGTTTGGGAGTTTCATGGCAGGGTAAATCATCGTAGTGCTTTTGAGGGTAAACCACTATAACGGTTTTGAGGGGTTTTTAGTAACAGTTTTTAAGACACCCAATTTGTACTTGGGAGTTTATTTTTCAGTGGTTCTAACAGTTTTTTAAAATGATAAATTTATATATTTACCCATAAAAATACCCCAACTTCAACCAGTGCTTGAGAATTTTGTTTTTTCAATTACAAAATAAGGGTTCTTTATTTGTTTTCTACTTATTAGTATTTTATAACTTCACATGTGATAAAGTCTCCTTATCCTTTTTCGTCATTGTTTAAAATATCTGGAATGATTGAAAAATTAAAACTTGATATTGTGAAGCGCTGGTTCCAGGAAATCTTTGGCCATGATGATGCTGACGAGCAGTGTGCAAGAATTAATTACACTCTTGAACAACTTTACAAAGAATACTAGGGCGGCGGTTCCAACAATTTAACTGGTTTTGACATGGAAGATCCTCTGGAAATGCCACGGAGTACTTTTTTAAACGATGCTGCAGATGGCAAGTCAGAAAAATCTGAACTTGAACTTTATTTAGAAGAACCCAAGTTTCGTTCAGTTGGAGATTTTGACATACTAACTTGGTGGCGTGCCAATACACCAAAATGCCCAACACTAGCAAAGATGGCCCATGATTTCTTGGCAATACCAGTTTCAACTGCTCAGTCGAATCCCTCAGTCAATGATGATGTTATGAAGACTTTTGACGTTGCAGAAAAAAGAAGAAGAAGAAGAATTCCAGTTTGCTTTACCGCTTGTAATCCAGACTTTCATGTACACTTTTACCTTGATGATATATAATATATAGCTCTGTTTTCATATTCAGGGGCTGCGTTCAAATTACTGTAATGTTTTATTTCTCATAAATTTGAGAAGGGTATTTTCGTAATTATAGTAACTCTAACCATATCGTAAAAAACTGGGGGTGTCTTTGTATTTTACCTTATACAAAAACAAACGCAGAAGCAGTAAACGGAAAAACGAAGCAAAATTCAAAGATATGGAGCGACTCAAAGAGTGTGTGGAAGAGCTACTGAGCTTCACTCTAAACTCTCACATAAACCAAACCCTAGGCTTCGACCTCGGCCTCTCTAGCCAATTCTGCTCCAACCTCCTCCTCCGTGAAGCGAACGACGCTGTTTCAGTCGCCACCGGTAACAAAAAATACGCCTACTCCATTTGTTAATTAGCTGGTAATTTCGTAATTCATTGATTAATTGATTCGTTTTAGATGTTGTTGATTTCGATCAAGATTCGCTTCAAGGAGTTCCGTTATGTCCTCTATACAAACGACTGGCTTTAGCTTTGGTTCGTTCGGTGAGTTGTGGGGCGTTTTGTCGGACGTATAATGACGGTGTTTTGGTTCATGGAGATGGTTTGCTGAAACAGAGAGAAGAGGAGTGGAGTGAATTGATTCTGAATAAGGGAGATGAATTGATCAATGTAAGTCATAATTGCTTGTAGTTTAGTTAATACATTATTAGTACATAATTAATCAAAGAATAAATTTCAATTTTCTCTTTCAGTTTGACTTAACTAAAGATGAGCTGTTCATTTGTAGTTTGGTTCGGAAATGAATTACTAGCAGAGCCTTTTAATTTTGCTTGGTTCACACTGAGGTCCGAATTTTAGATTCGTACCTCAAAATTTTCATTTAAATAAGTGGCATGAATATATTTGGAAATGAATTGTACGGATGATGTTATAATTTGTTTGTTTGTTAGACTTATGAAACTGTTCGATAAACTTTATGAAACCTTAGAGGAGGTTTTTGACCGTTTTAGAAGAGATTTTTAAAATTTTAGGACATCTTTCTGATGAATATTAGAGCTAGTAGGGTTTTCTTCTGCATTATAGTGAAACTTCAATGCAGGTTAAATAATTTTTTTTTTTAATGTAATGGAAAATTTTCATTGACTTCCAGAAGTTGAGCTAAATAGATTCTACTCTTTTATTTCCGAGATTGGCATAAACCTCTTCTAATATTGAAGAGAGAAGTTCCTTGAAGTTTTATAAAATTTGTCAAAGACTTGCATGTTTCTTAAACAAAGTGGATCTATCTGTAATTAAGTCAAACTTTGATGGAGATCAGTGAGATTTACTCTAATATTTTGATGGATTTGTGGTAGATTTTGAAGACGGTAGACTCTGAACTTGATGTTCAGGAACCCTTCTTTTCATTGATAAAAGGTAGAATGATTTATGTTTTATGTAGTTTGTTATTATCTCTTTTTATTTGTTTTTAATTAAGTAGTTAACTTTTTTGTTTCAAATAAATTGTAGATGGCCTGAAAACAGTTGAGGGAAGGTGTGCAATTGATGATTACAATAGGTGTGACCAATTTAAATTTTTTTTTTTTTTTTTTTTTTTTATATATATTCTTGTAGTTGTTTGGGGGGTGGGGGGTGGGGTGGTTTTGTTGTGGTGGGGTGGTTGTTGTTGTCGTTGTCTTTATTTATATGATTGATAACTATCCTTCTCTCCTACTATATTAATTTAATTTGTAATTTATTTGGCACAGACTTCGACCAGGCTCAATGGTTCTGTTAAATAAATGTATAATGCTTGAAGTTCAGGTGACATTATATTTAACTTATTTGTTCTTGCCTTATTTTCCAGCTTCACTTTTGTAATTTCATTAATTGGCAGACTGTTCGCCATTATGCTTCATTTTCAGAGTTGTTAGAAGCAGAGAGTCTTGCGAAAGTCCTTCCTGGAGTTAAAACTGTTGAAGAAGGTATTAGAGAGTCTATTTAAGCAATCAAATAGAAATTCTTAGTTTAAAACTCAGGGAAGACAAATACTCTGTTTTGTTCGAGTAGATGGCTGGTTCAGTATGAGCCTAGAATTTGGGAAAACTACTAGCTTTTCATCAATGTCAGAATCATTCAGGAGTAATGGATGAATGGCTATTTCAGGTATGGAAATTTATAGGAAGTTTTATGTGGAGGAGAAGGAAAGGCTCAATGGTGTCCTTGCAATATGTGTTTCTAAACTGGCTACTCAGCCTTACATTACACTGGCAACTATACTGTCTGTGAGTTGCTTACTTACTGCAGTAGTTTGTTTTGTGTTTCATCCGTTGGTAGGTTAATTTCATGTTTTTGATTCAGGGACTGGGTTATGATGGCATTCAAAGCCTTTTGGGTCTTGCACATACTCCTGGAACGATTTCGGATGCACTCCCCCCACCAAGATCAACTCTTCTGTCATCATTCTTGTTGCCATTTAAACCAAATGTAAGATAATGATTTGTGAAGGAATATATGTTTGTCTTGATTGTAAAATCGAAGAGAAATATTTACTGTTTCCAGCTCAAGATATTTTCCTTGTTCTCTTATGTGTTTTAATTATTGAACTTTCTGTTTAATTGGTTGAGGTCAAAGGTAGTACCTTAACTCAAGGAGCCAGGGCCTTGGCAAAGCATGATAATAGGAGCAGCAACAGATACTGGGGTATTTTTAATGGAAGTGGTTAGTACCAATGTGAACTTGAATTTTACTCTGGTACTTTTTGAATTTATATACTATTGCTGAGCCCTTTTCTATAAACATAGCTATTTGAGATTAATGGTGACTCAAGATGATATCATAGCCTATTGCACCAATCGTCCTGCTTTCAGATTTAAAACAACCATACTAGGAATGTGAAGAATGCAGTTCTTCTGTGGAGGTCACTCTTGAGGTTTTGGATTGCATATTGAAAGATGGTAATGGAGGTTTGGGCCATCAATTGGAATTCCTGTACATTAATATTAAGTATAGCACATCGTCCTTTAATTGAAGATCCAATTTCAATACAAAAAACTTATATATCATTGTAGGAAATATTAACTGTGTAGTTAAGGGATTTTGGTGAAATGGGCTAGGAATGATGGGTATCCTTTATTGCATGTAACAGTCTACCCACTTCCAATTTCCTTCATTTTCTAATGAAGCTAATTTTTTCCTTGGACAAAAAATAAATATGAAAAATATAATAATTACTTTTATTTATTAGTTTTAGCATCTGATTCCTGCATTATTTACCTTTTTATTTTTACAATTCCAGATTCTGACAAAAATAGGCTTGCAATGGATGTCATTTGTCGTTTAATAGCCCATTGTTGCTGGTTGAATGTGCACATTGTTCAACCTCATGGGATTGTCTTTGAGATAAGAGTAGCCGATGGTTATGGTGCACGGTGGTCCAAAGATGGAACCAAGGTATATGTTTAGTATTACAAGTGTGCTTGCAACTTATATTTGTATTAACAGTCATGTTTATTTGAAAAGTTCCTAGTACTTATTTTTTCTTTTAATGTAATGAAAGGAGTTAAGTTGGAGAATTGGTTTGAGTTTGGGGTTTTGAGTTAATTCTATTGCTCTTTTTGTTTATTTTGCATTTTAATTTCTTACCAAACATGATTTCGCCAGAGCATTTGGGTAAAAACATTTTTACTTCTATATGTAGAAACCAGAAAGGTTCAAATCTTTGGCTTGCTGCGATTTTTATTTCAAGATGCCACAGCTGCAGTTCTGAATAATGATTTCTCTGGGCATAAAATCAAATTTTTGGAAATAATTTTTCTATGATTGGAGTATATAAATTACCCGTGGTGACTGGCAAACTTAAGATCTTAATAATCATGTGCATTTGTGTCTTTTCAGTTCATTGGATTTCTTGAGCCATACATGGAAGATGGTCACTCCAAGGGATGGAAGCATTAGATTGACTTTGGATAGTTTTGCACTGATTTTGTTGATTTATGCACTTCTTCTAAGGTAACCGCTTACTGCTGTATTTTTCTTCTTTCACTTCTTTATGATGCATAGCTTTAGATAAGACTTTATCCTTCACATGCTTGTTTTTGCATCAGTCCCCATCCTTTTATATTTGATTGGGAAAAATCAGCACTGCTTAATGATTAGTATTTGGTTTTAGGTTTTGAGTAATGCTTTCTCATACATTATTGTACTTGACCCATTCATGCTTCTTTTGTCTCCCTTTTTTCTAATCACTTAAACTAGTTGAATTTTTTTTCTTGGAGACTCTGATTTTTTAGATGAGCTTGCTTGGATGTTATACTGCACTGTCATTGTCCATTTACTTGGTTTTTATGTGGTGTTATTTGATCTTTAGGCCAGAGTAAATACGTGGATTAGATGGGACAAGTCAGCATAAAAGTCACAATATTTACAGACAAACATGGCAGACAAGATTTTATACATTCATTTTGATAATATTTTACTTTATATATGGAATTATGTAGCCAATGGTCTAGGAGAAATCCACATATGTAAATATGTTTCTTGTTCTTCGTCTCATAATAATCCCAATTATATCTTGCTGATACGTGCAATCGTGTCAGTAAGTGTTAAAGACGTTTTGGGAAGTATCTAATGTTGATAAATTGTTTAAATTGCAGACACATGAGAAATGATGGACTAATTTCTCTGATTGTTTGGGAAGAGAAAATGTCTGTAGACAGCTTTGTTCACACAAAAAGACCCAGGTTACATGATTTACAAGTTATTATGGCTATGATAATTTAATGATGTGTTGCCGCTGCCACTGGTACCTTTATCTTTAGTCCATAGTTGTCACCACCAACATGGGAGGATGAGAATGATACGTAATTTGAGCTCAAACAGTCTATCTGTGTTCCTTTTTCCTTTCAGGAAAAGAAAATGGCGGTGGTGTGTGGGGGAGGGGGTATGTAATTTACCCCTATCTCCAACCTGTTTTATTACTATATGGTTAATCCTCTTATAATTAATATATGTGCTAATGACTCTTATAAGTAGTAGTTTTGCTAATGACTCTTATAAGTAGTAGTTTTATTTTTATTTTTTTTAATCAAAACAACTTCTTTCTATGATGAATGATTAATTGGAATGAAATGAAATCTTATGCACTGCAGTTTATGAAATTTGCTTAACGATGTAGTTTCATCTCATAATCTGAAAAATATAACTTGTTCAGTTATACATTTTTCTTCTAATATATCATCAAGAATACTACAATTTTGATGTCCAAATCATTGTATCACTTTAAAGTACTGTAGATACCATTTTGTCGTAGTGTCCATGAAATTAGGCAAAATAAATGTTTATGAAATTAACTAATTTCAAGTAATATGTATAAAAGCCCCCATATGAAATAGTTGTGCAATGATAAGAAAATATTAGAATGCACATGGATAGCCAATAGTTACAACAAATTATGAATATTCTTTAGCAAAAGAGGCAAGACTTTGGTTATACAAATAACTCTATGATTGTACAATCGATTCAATGACCATACATACACTCATTATCGAAGGAAAAAAAAAGGGGGGGTGGGGGGTGTGCATCCGATAAGAGTGGTCATTTGTACTCAGTAAACGATTTTGAGGTTAAAAGTATTGGAAAATAAATAACTTCAAAGAACAGTAATTTAGAAAAGTGATGAAAGTGTAATTGTTCAGTGTCGTACATTTAACGTAAGACAATAAAACATCCACGTATACCCATTATTAAGTGGGGTTGTGACTTTGATCTCTTGCCGACGTTTCCCCTTTTTTTCAATTTTTCTCATTGTGGTGCCCATATAGATTTCATATCTGAATTGGCATTATACATGCACACTATTAAAAGTTGAATACTCGTGTGTACATACATATTGGTGCGGTTTTTTGTATGCTTCTACTGTTCTAGGACATGATTCCTTTCGCCATTCTTTGCATATTTCTAACTGAACACTGTTACCTTTCAATTGAAAAAGTCAATTATATTAGAGTTATATATACGGCAAGGGATCATGTAAAGAAAAAGAACTAGAGAATTTCTGAGTTAAGATGGTTGTTGATAGTGGTATTTTGTCGGTGATGGTGGCAGCTTAAGTAGGTGTCTCTGCAGAAATTTTACTTTTGTAGGTTAAGCAGCGTTGAATTTACTTCTACGCCATCAAGGTGTGAGAAATAAAGTGTTTTGCGTTGGGCTATAGCTATCCATTCTTGACCACCTCTTGTTTAAATGATAATAATTCTATGGTCATGCTGATGATAGCAATGATCACTACATAATTTATCCTACTGTTTCGGGTCACAAACTCATGAATTACAGGAAAAGAAAATGATTGCAGGTAGGAAAAAGTGACAAGTGGTGAACTGTTCAACCAATGTTGAAATAATGTAGATAGACTTTGATTGATGATGGCGTTGATGGTGATGACCACAAAGGTCAGCAACTTTACACTGTCACATGACAGCCAAGAATATATTTGTAGGCCATTTCGTTAGGGAGCTTTCATATGGATCTGCTTGCGACAAGATTGCATGAAGCTGCCCCCTCAGGTGGACAAGATTTAAATGCTCTTTAATGTAGTCTTCAAGGTGGTTTATCTGGCTTGTTCTTCTAAATAGCATCTGCTTGAGCTTTCAGAAATCTGTGACCACTTGTCATTAACATGTAGTGCACATAGTTATCTTGTGGACAACTGATATCGAAACTTTAATCCTTTAAGGATTTTTGAGGGCATGCAACATATAGTAGCTAAAGACATTTTCTGTTTCCTCTTCACTTTAATTATTGAACAAATAGAATCATTTGCATATCATGCATCACGGCATTATTGCTTTTCATTATCCCCATTTTTGGTTTCTTCAATTCTTAATCTATCAGTCCCATTTTTCGTGTTTTTGATGGTTAAAGATAGGCTTATGTTCCCTTAAATTTTAATAGCATATGATTATTACACATTGTCTGCTAATTAGGGGCTCTTTTCTGGCCAAAAATTCCAGAATTATGAGATATTAGATTGGAACTCTGTAGTTAGTCTCTATGATGTGATGTTGTTTTTATCGTTTCGCCTTATCTTATAAGTTAGTGGTAGCTACTAGAGTAGTCACATTTAGTTTTAACGCCAAATACATAATTTTGAAATTTTATGCAAAAAACACATGAATTTGAATGGTTACTTTTGGCATGACAAACTTTGTGCATGAACACTGCTCAGCTCTGCTTGGGAAACTCACAAGATGCTTTTACTGTTTCATCCTTTTGAACATGTGGAATAAAATGAAACTCCTTTTAGGTTTTGGAAGCTATTGTAGCAGCTGTGATTCATTATTATTTGTGATAATTTTACTTGAAGCTCATAAGATGGTTCATTCTCTATTACTCTAGCATTTGTCTTTGCTGACTAGAAATTCCTTTTGGACATTTCCCAAGCCAGACCCACATGTGTGCACATACTTTTTTCATGAAAAAGTGATGTTTGTTGAATTTGCAATTTCTCACTGTGGTTCCGAAATGACTTTGGTCCCAAACTTTTTTAAGATTTGCCAAATCTCAGATCATTGTCTTCTCGATATATGATGAGCCTCCTTGTCTCGGATGTTTTATAGAATGAATCAGCAGCACCCTTCCACATAATGAACGCTACACTGTAGCTATTACATTGTAAGTATTTTCTTGTCATTAGCGTCGGAGATTCTTTGTTATCCTGTTGATACCTGGCTGTAATGTTATGAAATGTCAATATTAGCGTGCAAGTTTATCTTTGTTTGCAAGGGTTTGGCTTTTGCTATATGGTGGTTATCGACGATCATTTAGATTTGTTTTTAAGAACAGGTTACCAAAGAATATCTGAGCCGCATACTCTGATTTTGACACAAAATTGATAAATCTAGTGGATTTATGTAACACCACCTCTCAAAGTTGTACTTACTTTTCTACTATTATTGAAACAGGTCATGTGGCTGGCTCTTGAGAAATTGCTTTAAATCCCACATCATAATAATTATTTAGATCATTTTTTCACCTTCTAATCTTATTTAGGTGCATTGACTTGGTACAAAATCTGTATAGATTTTGCGTCATTCGAACCAATTTGGTGGTTGTTGCTTGAAGCTTTTTAGTATTATTGAAGGCCCCATTTAACAACAATTCCTAGTTTAGCACATAGATTTCTTAATTTCCCTCTTATACGAATGTGCAAAGCTCATTATTTATAAGGATTCAAAGCGCCTGTTGATTAACTTCAATTATTGTCAATTGTACTAAATGAATTTTGGTGCTACATTTGCATACTCAGGGGTATATAAATATAAGCTTTGGATATGATTAACTTAAATATATGATACTAATTTATAGTCATTAATTAATTATAATCGGTTTAAATGTTGTTGAGGTAGCATGGAAAATAACTATCTTCAACTTCCATCTTTGACCTATTGAAGTGTAGTAACACCTTAGACCGGTCACGTGTCCTTTGTACTAAACGAATTTGAGTTGTCACGAAACATTCAAGCCTAACATTTCTTTTTTTTTTTTTTTTTTTTTAATGATTGAGGGTGTTCAGATAAGTTTATATGTACCTTAACTAATCTCTCAAGATTTTAGAACTAATAGTCGGATAAGAGTTCTAGTAGTTACCCATATTAGTAATTAAGGAGAAACTTGAACTTACGACTTCTTGAATAATATACTCAATTGTCTCTATCAAACCACTAGGTCACTCAGAGACAATTCAAGTTTAACTTGCTATTACCAAAACTTGTGTGGTAAAAGTTTGTAGGCATATGCATACAAATTTTACACATCTAACAATCGCATAAATTAGTAGATTATATTTTGGTATAAAATTTAGTAATGTTACCTCTTTCGAGCCACGGAACATCCAACCATTGAATGCCTTGACTTACACTTCCCTAAGTCAATCTTTTACAAAATTTTGAATTACCCTTATCACTAATCTACAAAATTTCACTAAAAGTTTTGGGCATATGTTGATTATGGTGGGATTCAGCCTTTCAGGCCCTCAGGTTCTGTAAAAAAGGTATAGCTTTTTCTCAACACTTCTAGACTAAAAGCCAGAGGTCCCATATCCGCACCTTTGGCTTTGATGGTGTCAGCCGAAAGCACTCTCGTGCCCTAGTCACAGCCCATATTACTCCTCGCCTATCATAAGGATAAAGAGAAGAAAAAAGAAGTCAAAAGGGGGAAAGAAAAAGTACTTTTTGATTAAGTGGTTTTTTTTTTTTTTTTTTCTTATTATTTATTGCATTTTTATCCTAAAGGTTTTGTAAATAGAAATGTCTATGTTAATGTCAAAAAATGCTTTTTAATCATCAAAGCATATTCTTGACTATTTTCTAGTATTTTTTTTTTAAATAAAAAAAGAGTGTAAAAAGACGTTTACTTACTTATCAAATATTGCTTCAGAAAATGCTTTAAGATATTTTTATGAGAAACAATATCAAACAAGTTCTTTTTTTTAATTTTTTTAAAATACTCGAAAAGATCATAAATCTATGGAATGAGTTGTCTTTACGGTTGCTCTTATGACACATCTTAAGACTATTAAAAAACAATATTTTGATGATTTTCATGTATTTTATGAAAAAGATAAAGAAAAACACGTGTTATTTTTTTTAATTTCAATTTAATATTTTTGTATTTTTTTAACACATATCTCGACTAATCTTTAGAGAGATGAATCCATCGTCATAGCCTCCGAGTAAATTATGGGCAAAGGTATTACATTTACATCCGGGAATCAAACATAAGACTCAAAGTTCTAACCATTTGTAATCCCCTCACTTTGCTCTTACGGTTGGACTATGTATGGGTTTATTTTTGTATTATTTTGTATTAGCGGTGAAGAGAAAATTGTTTATAAGAGGAAACACAAGCAGACAAAGCAAGCTACAGATTTATGGGCCATATATAGATTGAATCTATTTTAAAGTTTATCTATCACCAATCTTTCTTGTTCTTTATTTATTTATTGATTTTAATATTTATAAAAGAAAGATAAAAAGAGAGAGAGAAGGAAAAGCTCAAGCAAAGACATTTTCTCTAATGATTGGATGGAAGAAACAGTGGCTTCATCTTCTTCAACCTTGTCTTCTTGTCCAATCATTAGAATGGAATAACCCTCATTTAGATACCCCATTTAATTTAATTAATTTCTTTTGATTACTCCACCCCTCTCTCTAGTTTTCTTCCTTAATTAATAATTAATTTGTTTCTTTTTAGTCTTTACCTCTTTGGCCACAACACACAATTCAAATCAGGAGTATAAATTGACTCTTAAGGTGCAACATCAATGTTAGGGCTTAAAATGAGATCCTTGAAAACTCAGGTAACCTCAAATAAGGAGAGAATCCAAATCCCAAGTTAAAACATGCGTTTAACAAGATTAAAAAACTATTGAAATCGTAGAGTTTAAAAAAGGAAAAATTTAGAAATAGAACAACATAAGGTCAGTAAAAAAAAATGATACATAAAGTTTAATGGTTCATGCTACAATACTAGTGTGTATTAATACCAAACGTCAAATTTGTAATATTTTACAAGTTTTAAGCTTTCATATTTACAAATCTTATGTTCTATGATACAATCATGCAATAACGAGTTTTATGTTCATTCTTGTGAATCACATATATCCTTTTTACAAATTTCAATAATGTTTTTATTAGAATATACCTAAAAGTATTTATACTTATCGATAAATATGTGTATATAATTTAGGGTAAATTGTTGTTGATGCAACGATTTGCACCAACAAGAAATACATAGGATTCAAGATGAATCTACGTAGAAGTTTGTACAAAACTCAAAGATTTGATGTTGGATCAATAGATGGAACAAGCAATCGCACAAAGACAACGAATTTTAAAGTTGTTTGGATACTCAATGCAAATCCTACGTTCATTGTTCGTGTATTACTTTTCTTTGTTTTTATTGCACACAAGTGTGGCTTACAAAGTGAACAGTTTTGGATCCCTCATTTGAATAAAAAATATGCTTATAATTATTACAATGATAAAGTTATAATTAGAGTTAACCGAAAAAGACCAATACGTGACATGAATCCATGCCTCAAGGTTTACGGCACAACAATTGTGTTCAAACAAAAATAATTAAATAAACTAGTTTTGTTCATCAAACGATAATTAGTTCTTCTTTTGTTGACCATAAAATTAATATATACAATATAACTGTTATCATCATGTTGAGTTATATTGACAATAACCTTGGGTTAATTAAGTTAATTATGAGCTTAAATTATGGAGTAAGTAATAAGCCAATGATGAGAAGGATTGAATAGACATGCACTGATTTAAGAATGATGAACTAATTAATTATAAGAATATTAAAGCAAAAGAGCATTGTCATTAGTCCAAAATCCTTTTGAATTTATGAAAGTGATCAGTATATAATTAATTAAACTAGTTGCTGACAGCCAGAGAACACATTATTAAACACAGTTGAGTATTACTCTTTGGAAGTTCTTAATTTGAGGTTTATATAATTAAGATTCATTCGGGCATAGACCATATAGGTAGGGCAAATTGAAAATAATGTGAAGAGGCATATGATCTCATGTTCAATTCTCTATCTGAGTATCTGTAATTTAAGTAGGAAGCTATAGTGATAGGTTCTTACACTAGTCTCTTCCGATGATTAGTTGAGGTGTGTGTAGATGCAAAAAAATCTACCGTCATGAAAATAGGGTGTGATCCCGTGAGGTTGAGGTCACTGACAATCCGTTAGACCTGCACACATGAAAGGGCAAGCGTGAAGCTTTCGGAAAACACCGAGGTGGTGTTTGCCGTAGGCACTCCGACGCTCAAGTCAGCAAGGCTGAAAGAGATTTAATAAGACTTAAGTAGAAGAAGAATTACCAGGAGTCTTGTCAGAGGCTAGGACTACGGCAGAGGCGTCGGGTTCTTGGGAGCAAGAACTTAGGAGCAAATAGATGGTTTTGAGTAGTGTAGATTGACTATGGGAGATTGCATCCTTAATGAGAGGGCAAGCCTCTATTTTTATAGTGAACCTAAGGGGTTGGAATCCTAGTAGGACATTGAGTCCTCTTTTGGGAGATAATCCCTATCATAAAAGAGATATGATTTCTTAACCTTATCAGATTAAGTTTAATAGTTTAAATAAGAGTTAGAATCTTAGTAGGACACTAAGCCCTATTTTGGGAGATAATCCCTATCATGAAAGAGATATGATTTCTTGACCTTATCAGATCAAGTTTAATAGTTTAAATAAGAGTTGGAATCTTAGTAGGACACTAAGTCCTATTTTGGGAGATAATCCCTATCATGAAAGAGATATGATTTCTTGGCCTTATCAGATCAAGTTTAATAGTTTGAGTAAGATTTGAAATCTTAGTAGAAGAGGAAATAGAATGAGATTCTGATTTTCTATTTATACTCTGTTGCAGGCTAATGGGCTGAAACTCAGTTTAGCTTAACTTATAGGATGCCCGACTCATAGAGTGGGTAGGTCGCAAGGTGATTTTAAGCGTGGGCCCAATCGGGATTGGGTTGAGGCCTTGGGCCATGACATGTTTATTTCGTTATTGGGCCCCGTAAAGCCCAAGACGATTTTTGACCCTAACAGTTAGCCCCCAACTCTCTAAGTTAAAGAGTATTTAGCTTAGAGAGTAGATTAAATTGAATGAGTGCAGACTGAGCGGATTAGTGATCGTTGTGTGGATTGGGTCGATGACTTGTCGATTTGAGGTGCAAGAACCCTTCAACCAGTTTGGCTGAATGTGTAGCTTTATGGACCGGGCAGGGCCAATCGAAGGTGCAAATCCGTGGATCGAGCAGGGTCGATCCGAAGGTGTAAATCTATGGATCGAGCAGACTCAATCCGAAGGTGTAAATCCATAGAAGGTGTAAATCCGTGGATCGGCAGGTCGATCCGGAAGGTGTAATCTGGTCGGGCAAGGCCGATCCAAGGTGTAGCGATCGCGGTGATTTGAAGGTGTCCATATGTTTATTGGCGTGGCCGATTTGAAGGTGTCCGTACATTTATCGGACAGGCCGATTTGAAGGTGTCCGTATGTTTATCGGGCAGACCGATTTGAAGGTGTTCGTACGTTTATCGGGCAAGCCAATTTGAAGATGTCCACGCTTATCGGGCCGATTTGAAGTCGATTATCGGGCAGCCGATTTGAATCCGTATGTTTCATGCCGATTTGAAGGTATCGGGCAGATAGCGTTTGTCGAGCTACAAGGCCGATTTGAAGGTATCCAGACGCTTTATCGGGCATGCCGATTTGAAGGTGTCCGTACGCTCATGGGCGGGTGGGGCCGATTTGAAGGTGTCCATCGCTCATCGGGCAAGGCCGATTTGAAGGTGTCCTGTACGCTTTACAGGCGCGAAGATGTCCGTCATCGGGCAAGGTCCGAGATGTCCAGACGCTAGGCAGTCCGATTTGAAGGTGTCGTACGCGGGCAAGGCCGATTTGAAGGTGTCCGTACGTTTTATCGGGCAGGGCCGATTTGAAGGTGTCCGTACGTTCATCGGGACTGAGGCCGTTGAAGAAGGTGTCCATCGTTCATCAGGCGGGCAACCGATTTGAAGGATGTCCGTCACCCATGACGGGCAAGGTTTGAAGATGTCCATGCGTTAGCCGGGCAAGGTCGATTTGAAGGTATCCGTCGTTTTATCAGGCGACGATTTAAGAAGGTATCTGTGCTCGCATCTACGATTTCGAAGGTGTAAATGCGTTTATCGGGCGGAAGGCGATTTGAAGGTGTGCGTCGTTATCGGGCGGCCGATTTGAAGGTGTCCGTGTCACGTTTATCGGGCGGAACCGGCCGATTTGAAGGTGTCCGTACGTTCATCGGGCTTTGAAGGTGTCCGCAGGCCGATTTGAAGGTGTCCGTACGCTTATCGAGCCGATTTGAAGGTGTATGCCAAGTAGAGCTTGTATGGAGCTTGCGGTTAAGTCCGCGTGACCGACTTGTAGTTGAAACCTTTTGATTGAAGCTGGAGCAGTGACTTGCATGGCATGCATGTTTTAAGCAAATAGTCGAATTGAGAGTTAATATCCATGATGTGTATTTGTTATGGACTGAATAAAGAGTGAGCTAAATGGAAAAATGCGCCGCATGTATTTAAGTAATGGGCCGAATAGAGAAAGATTTAACCAAATAGAGTGGTAATCAAAAGAGATAATGACACATACCTTTCCCCTTCAAGTGTTGCCACATGTGCTTTCTGAACCGAGTGGAGTATTTGATTTGACTTTTGAGGAGGTGATACGAAAGTACCATTAGTCTACAAGCGAGTGGCTCTTTAGATGCATCGAATCAGTCGTACTCGAGCAAGAGTTGTATGAGGGTGAGCTTGGACAGACCCACTTGGCAAAGCTCACGCAGCAAGAATGAAGAAATAACCCTAACCCTGAATGAAGATGTTCCAGAGAGAGGTAGAGTCGTAGTCCCAGCCGAGCCGAGTGACGACTTTTATAGTTGTTACTTGGGCATACTTTTGCCACATGAGGTGATTGAGTATGTGTCGAATGGAGTTATCTGGACTTGTATAAATAATTTGAGGGATTATATCCTTGTTCTAAGGTAGCTTAGAATCCACTCGGCTCGGCCCACTATATCATGTGGGGAAGGTGTGCTAACTGCTGAGTCAAATGAAGTTGACTAGGAGAACCACTTTCGATTTTTAATTTCTCCCACTCGGTTGGCTGAGCCGAGTGGAGAGAGTTCTTCTTGTAGTGTGATCAAAGACACATGGAGACAGAGCTGAGTGGGAGTTGCAGGGCCAATTGAGACGAATATTAATGTGTTGCCCGCTCGGCGGACCGATTCGAGTGAAGCCATTGTGCATTCTGCAAAGCGAATTAGATTTCCAAAGAATTCCAAATAAAACTCTGATCAAAGCATGTGAGCACAAATATGGAATATGGGCTCATTGTGCAGGCGGCTGAAAATAATGAGAAAAAATCACCTTTCCAAAATTTCGCCACATGGCGTTTTTAACCAAAGTGCATTATATGCCATAATGCTTTGGCAATGGCATTCATTCAAAACCTGTAACTTTTTATTTATTTATTTATTATCTCTTTTTAAGTTTTACTCTTTCTAGCTGAAGATGTGGGCGATTTCTCCAGAGATTCCACAGTGATTTCTCCTGATTTTGTTTTTCTCTGTTCTTTTTGTGTTCTTAAAACCTTCTAGGCTACTCTTGGATGAATTTGAGGTGATTTTTGTCGACTTTTGAAGAAGAAAAATTTGGGTTTGTCTTAAATATGGGTTTTGAGTTTGCTAAAGATGGCTTTGACATGCTTTTGAGTAGTTTTTTTATGGATGCTGGATAGAACACGGGATGAGCAATTTTTGAAGGACCTTAGTATTTGGAAGTGTTTGGCTTTTGTGGTTTCGAAAGAGGATTTGGAAGGGGAATGGGATTTGGTGATTCTGAAGGGGAGTCAGTATAGTTGGGCATTTCATTCTCGGTTTGACTTTGCTTCGAACGAGCTGAGTGGTATCTTGGCATTGACGGCAGGAAGTCAAAACTAGTCAGTGTATATTCTTATCAGTTGCCATGGACTGAGGGAGTTTGATTCAAGGTTTGTGGGATTTTAGTAATTTGACACGAAGGCGACGTTAACGTTCTGAACCATTTGTTGTGGTTGGAGAATTTGCGGGTCTAGAGAAGGAGAGGAAGATGGGTTTTTAAATACACAAAAACATGCCCATGAGATGTAAGGGTTTTTAGACCACGAAATACCCTCCAAAAAGAAATTAAACACATACGAGAAGTGAGAAATATTCCAACTGATGCATGGAACAAATTATGAATATGGGGGATGTGTTTTGATGCTTCAAGGTATCATATCACGTGCTGAATAAATAAAACAAATGGAGAAAAGTAAAGAAAAATTTTCTTATCGTGACAAAATTTTCTGATTAGCGATGTCAGTCGAAGGGAGTTATATGCATCCTCTCATGTTGCAAGTTAGCGTTAGCAGATGATTGTTAGGGCCCCACGGTGGGCGTCAAACTGTAGATGCAAAAAAATCTACCGTCATGAAAATAGGGTGTGATCCCGTGAGGTTGAGGTCACTGACAATCCGTTAGACCTGCACACATGAAAGGGCAAGCGTGAAGCTTTCGGAAAACACCGAGGTGGTGTTTGCCGTAGGCACTCCGACGCTCAAGTCAGCAAGGCTGAAAGAGATTTAATAAGACTTAAGTAGAAGAAGAATTACCAGGAGTCTTGTCAGAGGCTAGGACTACGGCAGAGGCGTCGGGTTCTTGGGAGCAAGAACTTAGGAGCAAATAGATGGTTTTGAGTAGTGTAGATTGACTATGGGAGATTGCATCCTTAATGAGAGGGCAAGCCTCTATTTTTATAGTGAACCTAAGGGGTTGGAATCCTAGTAGGACATTGAGTCCTCTTTTGGGAGATAATCCCTATCATAAAAGAGATATGATTTCTTAACCTTATCAGATTAAGTTTAATAGTTTAAATAAGAGTTAGAATCTTAGTAGGACACTAAGCCCTATTTTGGGAGATAATCCCTATCATGAAAGAGATATGATTTCTTGACCTTATCAGATCAAGTTTAATAGTTTAAATAAGAGTTGGAATCTTAGTAGGACACTAAGTCCTATTTTGGGAGATAATCCCTATCATGAAAGAGATATGATTTCTTGGCCTTATCAGATCAAGTTTAATAGTTTGAGTAAGATTTGAAATCTTAGTAGAAGAGGAAATAGAATGAGATTCTGATTTTCTATTTATACTCTGTTGCAGGCTAATGAGCTGAAACTCAGTTTAGCTTAACTTATAGGATGCCCGACTCATAGAGTGGGTAGGTCGCAAGGTGATTTTAAGCGTGGGCCCAATCGGGATTGGGTTGAGGCCTTGGGCCATGACATGTTTATTTCGTTATTGGGCCCCGTAAAGCCCAAGACGATTTTTGACCCTAACAGTGTGCATAAGTTAGCCTAAACACCTTAGTTAAAAAAACCAAAAAAAAAAGTTATATAATATTGCCAGGGCAAAGTGATGCAAATCAAATTTTATTAATTTTTAATGGACTGGTGATTCAATATTAAATAGGGAATGGGTTCTATTAATTATATTGTTTGTAATTCAAATGATTGATATAGTATATTAGATGATGAATAATTAATTATGTGACGAATAATTAATAATAGATTGCCTTAAGATTTTCAAATTTGTCATTCAGATGACAACTTTTGCACTTTTAATTAAATAGATCTTTAAAGTTTGAAAACTATATAATATTAATACATACCCCCTTGTCCCAACTCCGTTATGTTGTTTGTAGAAGATGAGTGGAATAGTAACTTTGATCTTATTGGTATTGCCAAAAATGTTTTGTAAACCTAACGGCAGTATACCATAGTTAGCGTAAAAGGGTATCTGTGATAAATTTTTCGAACTTCAAGAGTCCATTTGATATAAGGCAAAGAGTGAAGCATTTTTCAAACTTTAAGGGTCCATTTGATAAAAGTGTAAAAGTTGTCAACCCAATAATAATTTGGAAACTTTAAGAGTAATCTATGATATTCTTCCCTATATGAACACCGAAATTCAATTACTACTAATAATTTTGAGGATTCTTATAAAGAGTAAGTCTGAAATATGATGCATGTATTTACGTTTGTTTAATCATATTGCAGTTCTTTTTGTATGGTTGGCGTATGTACATCTATTTAATCATGTTAAACAAAAAAGTTACATGCATTAACATGATTTACACTAATCAGAGAAACTCGAACACATATACATCAATTGTTTGGAAAACTCTTTTTCCATATTATACTTAATTAAGAATAACAATTAATTAGTAGTTTAAACTAGGCCTGCAAATGAACCGAACACGAATGAACACCTCCGTTCAAAACTCGTTCGATAAGCACAAAAGGGTGTTCGAACTCGAACGAACACATAATGGTTGTTCGAGTTCGTTCGATTAACCAAACGAGCAATTCATGATCGTTCAATTAACTCGTTCGAATAACTTATAAATACATGTTTGAATAACTCGTTCGAATAAAAAACATACACCAACTTTCCAATTCATGCTCTAAAAAACAGATATACAATAATTTATAATTCATACTCATTTAATTCATCATTTGAAAACAAACCAACTCTCTATCTATATTTATATTTTAAATAAATCAATAAAGACTCAGTAAATTAAAATAGATAGCCATCATAAATAATAAAACTTCAAAATAAACTGAATAGAACAATAAATGATTCAAAAAAAATTTGGTTCCACATCAAACATGACACAAACAAAAGGAATTATCAAAATTATAGGTTATCATATATATATTATCATTATTGTCTACATATATATTTTGTATCAATACTCATAAATTCATAATAGTATGAAGGTCCATTGTAATATATGATCAATACATATGTGTAATTAATTTGTTATATATATAATATGTAATTGTGTATATACAAAATTATTATCATACATATATTAATCATAGATTAAATATGTTTAATATGTTATTAAATTACCAAAATTATAGGTTATCGTATATATATTATCATTACATAAATTATCATAAATATTTTAAATGTCTACATATATATTTTGTATCAACACCCATAAATTCATAGTAAAATGAGAGTCTATTGTAATATATAATCAATACATATGTGTGATTAATTTGTTATATGTATATATTGTGTATACACAAAATTATTATCATACATATATTAATCATAAATTAAATATGTTTAATATATTATTAAATTATCAAAATTATAGGTTATTATATATATATTATCATTACTGTCTACATATATATTTTGTATCAACACCCATAAATTCATAGTGGTATGAGGGTCTATTGTAATATATTATTAATACAAATATGTTATTAATTTAGGTTTAATTAAGCTATTATGTTACTAAATTTGTCATGTTATATATCACTTGATTATACAATATGTTATATTCATAAATTTGTCATACTATATTTAATTAAGTTATTATATTATTAAATTTCTCTTGCTATATATCACTTAGTATAAAATATATTATATTCATCAATTTATCATACTATATTTAATTAAGCTATCATGTTATTAAATTTGTCATGCTATACATCTCTTGATTATACAATATATTATGTTCATCAATTTACCATATTATATTTATTATTTATTAATTGAAATGCTATATCTTAATATTTAATTATTGATTACATTTGAAAAAATATGAAGCTATTATGTTATTAGATTTGTTATGTTATATATCACTTGATTATACAATCTATTTTGTTATTAAATTTGTCATGCTATGTATCATAATAATTTATTATTTTTTAATTTAAATGTTATATACTTATATATTAATTATTGATGACATTTGAAAAAAAAAAAATCCAAACGTATTATATATATAAGAAAAGCAAAAGTATCATAATATTTTATTATTGATTACCATTAAAAAAAAAATAATCTAAAGTAAACCAAACATAATGTAAAAAAGAAAAAAAATGAAAAAATATAAATACATATAATAATGTATACCATATTTTTCGAACATAAATGAACGAATAATCAAACAAACAATTCGTGAACAGATGGATCAGTCTAACGTTGTATGTTCGCGAACATAATCGAACAAACATTCTATATTCGAACTCGAATTGAACATATTATTGAACAAACATCGAACTTTTCGCGAATAATTTGTTATCGAAACGAATCGAACAGTAATCGAACTAAGCTATTCGCGAACAACTCAGTTCGATTGCAACCTTAGTTTAAACTAGATTTGGAAGTAGTAATAACATCAATGTTATTTTAATCCAAATGATTGATCATAAAATATTACAAGATGAATAAGAAAGAAAATCAAACATCTCAAGTTGAACTCGTGCAAGATATTTTAAATGGCAGTAGCCAGAAGATTACTGCTTATATATATATATATATATATATATATATATATATATATATATATATATATATATATATTAGCGTTAGATCTTTGTCTAAAAGTTTAAGTTCCAGATCACCTATATCAAAGCAATCAATCACTCGATCTTAGGTCTGACTCTCATCAGATTCATTAGACCCTAAAATCAAATTCACGTTTCACACAAAGAAATAGTTAAATTATTGATGATATATATTTTTTTTTTTATGACCCGGGTGTCATAGTTATTCTGTCTTAGATTTTTGGAAATACAATTGTATAAAATTTCACCATAAAATCTTGGAAATACAACTGTATAAAATTTCACCATAAAATCCTATAATTTTTTGCATAGCTAGCCAGATACAGTCAGGCACCAAGAAAAGATTTTAATCTTCGTCTTCATCACCCCAAATAGCATAAGATATCAAAACTTAGATATAGGAAGACAATAAACAAAATTTATGTACAATTAACATAAATTAAGCGTAGTAAAGTTGAAGACAAAGTTAGTTTAGGTAAAATCTAATCACTCCAAGCCACCATAATAATAATTATTAATAAATAAATAATAAACAATAAACTTGTCGATATCAATTCCTATAGCCTTTATCATCATCTCTTTGTCTTGATTATGCAAAGAAAATATGTTGTTTGTCAGGTCTCATTTGGCTGCATGCAGTTGCTATTCAACAATGGGGATTCCATTACCTTTTTTTAATTAATTTTTGGGAATAAATGTTTATTCCTTCTACTCTACCTATAAATGTGGTGATAACATCAACTTGCATTATCATTAATACCTTTTTAATTAAAATTATAATGTTTATTTTACTTCCCTATCTTTTAGGTGCATTGAAATTGCATACTACTGTACATTAATTACACACTGATTTTAATTTTGTATTTTGTTAAGCCAAAGAATATTCTTAACCTTTAATTTGCATGCTACATTTGTATTTACGAATTACCCATATATATATACTAATAGGGGTGGCGTGGCCACTGAGGCTCTCACCCGACCGACAGTTTCAAGGTCCCAAAAGATTAGTTAAAGTATGTGTAAACTAGTCCTAACATCCCCGATGATAAAAAAAAAAAATGTACATACCAAAAGCCAGGACTAACTTTATAAAATGTCCAAAAGCTAGGACTTATAACTTCATAAAATGTAAAAATCAAAGCTAGAGAGTGGTCACTAACCTTTGACCTGCATATTAAAAGCTTCAGGATGTTCGTGCCTGATCATTTTTTGATAGAACATTATTTATCCCAAAGATTCAGAAGTAAACACAGAGATAGAACCCACACCAATTATTCAATTAACTAATATACTAAAGCTAGCTTTTAATAGTTCCTAAACTGGATCTAATTTGCTTTTCCTTTTTACTTTTTTTCCCTACAATTAACATCATCTTTTTTGGTAAAAAAATAAATCAGATCTGACTTATGAATCAGCTGTCATCTTTTCAGGTTTTGCCTTCTTTGTGGGTCTTCAAACTTTATAACTTTACTACCTTCTAGGTCTTCAACTATTGAACCCCCAAGATATATATATATTGTCCAAATTATTGAAAAAAAAAAAAAAACTATAATCCACAAAAAAATTTTGAAACCATATAAAGAGATATTGGAAATGGAAGCACGGTAGGTCCATACACTTGCACATGAAAATAGCAAATCACTCAAAACCCTTACAAACTTTATATTATATAATATTTATATATAAATATGAGATGATCCTACATGCTTATTTTATAAAATTAAAAATAATGACATGAAAATGACCCCAAAATTTATTTGCTGTACTTGGCCATTTCTGAAACTGAAATGAAATAGAGTTTTGATTGCAAAGTCTTGTTATTGTTGCCTCTACCTCTCAATAGGGGGGCCTCCCTCACTTCTTCTTCCTCTCCTTCTTCTTCTTTCTTCTTTTTCTTCTTCAATATCTCATGGACATAACCCTCTTCACTTCTCCTAAAGGACCTCAATTCTCCCACACCTTCTTCTCTACCAATAATAATGGTGATCACATAGTTCTAGACATGCACAACAACACCAATCAACAATCCCAACATAGCCATACTTCCACCAGTCGCTCATCTGCAGACTCAGCAGGCGGTGTCGTTGGATGCGCCGTCGAGCCCTATGGCGACGCCACGGGTAACAAATGGGCATCAAAGCTTCTTAAAGAATGCGCTAGAGCCATCTCCGACAAGGACTCTAGCAAAATTCATCACCTTCTATGGATGTTAAACGAGCTCGCTTCACCCTATGGAGATTGTGATCAGAAATTAGCTTCTTATTTCCTCCAAGCCCTCTTCTGTAAGGCGACGGAATCCGGGCAACGTTGCTACAAAACCCTAACGTCTGTCGCCGAAAAGAGCAACTCCTTCGACTCCGCCCGCAAATTGATCCTCAAGTTTCAGGAGGTAAGTCCATGGACAACGTTTGGTCACGTCGCGTCCAACGGTGCAATTTTAGAGGCTTTGGAAGGAGAAACCAAACTTCACATAATCGATATCAGTGACACGCTGTGCACCCAATGGCCGACGTTGCTGGAAGCTTTAGCCACGAGAAACGACGAAACTCCTCACCTGAAACTCACCGTCGTGGTGACTGCAAGCATCGTGCGATCAGTGATGAAAGAGATTGGACAAAGAATGGAGAAGTTCGCTCGCTTAATGGGCGTCCCCTTCGAGTTCAATGTGATAAGCGGGCTAAATCATATAGGAGAGTTAACGAAAGAAACATTAGGAGTCAAAGACGACGAAGCCACTGCTGTGAATTGCATAGGCGCGATGAGGAGAGTCGCCATGGACGAAAGAGAGAGTGTAATTCAAATGTTTCATTCACTCGGAGCTAAAATCGTGACGATTGTCGAAGAAGAAGCTGATTTCACAAGCTCAAGATATGATTTCGTCAAGTGTTTTGAAGAATGCCTCAGATTCTACACATTGTATTTCGAGATGCTAGAAGAGAGCTTCTCCGCGACGAGCAACGAAAGATTGATGTTAGAAAGGGAATGTTCGAGGAGCATAGTTAGGGTTTTGGCGTGCGAAGAAGACGATGATCATGAAAATTATGGAGAAAAATGTGAAAGGAGAGAAAGAGGAAGGCAATGGAGTGAAAAATTCAAGGCGAACTTTTCGCCATCCGGGTTCAGTGATGATGTTGTGGATGATGTTAAGGCATTATTGAAGAGATACAAAGCGGGATGGGCATTGGTAACGTTACCACAACAACAAGGTGGAGATAATAATAATAATAATAATCACCATGGAAATTCAGGAATTTATTTGACATGGAAGGAGGAACCAGTGGTGTGGGCATCAGCATGGAAACCCTAATTAGAATTTCATGAAATTTTTTTGATGATGATGAATATTTCTGAAGATCTTATTATAAATTTTTCATGCATATTTGTAGTAGTTTTTAATTATTTAAGTGTTGGATCGATTGATCCATGCATTTTTCATTTTATTAGTATTAAGGGTTTATGTTTGGGAGTTTGTGTGGGTTTTGTTTTGTTTTTAGATGATTGTTGTTGTTTGAAGGTGTTTGAAACTTATGCTTCTCTCTCTCTTTATCTTTTTAATTATTATTGATATATATATATCCATTCAATGCAGTTTCCCATATATATTTGGCTTGGTTCTTCTCATCCCTTTGTGGGATTTTTTTAACAATTTTATTCAATATTATATATATCTATTCTGTTAATTAATGTATAATTATGTTAAATGTATGAGTGTTTTTAATTTGTTAATTGATTTGTATTGATTGATATTTTGATCCATTTTTCCTCAAATTATATGGGATTTAGATCTTATTAATGTGATTAATGGGTAGCCGGTGTGAAAGCCTTAATTAATTAATTGGGTAATTAAGGTTTTTTTATTAATGTAAACCACACTTTGGGAGCATATATATTGTGAGTTATTATCTATTTTGTACTCAACTCTATATATCTAGATTCTCTTAATTAAACTTTTTTTTTTAAATTGGGCATGCCTACAAATAATTAATTTGTCAAGTCTATGATTTGACATTAAAAATAAGCTCAAAAAAACTAACTTAATTATGAAGAAAACAAACAATATGAGAAATGTTTTTTTTTCTCACTCTATTATGAAATATTAATCACATAATCCTTTAAATTTATTATCAAATTCTTTGAAATTCTTGTAACTAAGTTAGCAAATTCAAGCAAGCCATAATTAAATATATAAGACAATGGCTTCCCAAGTTATAAGAACTAGCAAAAGCTTAATCGGTCTTTTATACATAAAATTAACCTTCATATAAACATATTTAAAAGAAAAATGTTCGATCAAATTTAGTTGATCTATCGATTACCTTTACCGAATCAAAACAACTAATTCATTAATATATAGTTTAAAACTTATGTGCGACAGTATCACCTAAAAATTCAACAATTTACGTCGACAATTAAAAGTTCAATAATTTACATAGACAATTAACATCGTATATACCAAATTATATATACACTATCATATTTCATACATTTGATCCAATATCAATAATTTGTATATCTCACTTCATTTTTGAAGTCCCTAAAACTTTGGCTTTGAGCTCTTAAGTCTGAACACACCCACCCATTTTCTCAATCATAAACATAATAATTTTTCTCTTCATTGATTCCTGCAGGAATTGATAAAGATGGAAAGTGTATAAATGAATGATAAATTGACATAAAGAAGAAAAAAAAAAAAAGGAAGAAACTGGGGGCCAAGAAGAGACCTTGGTGGCAAACAGAAGAGTACCAACTAGATCCCAAGTTTGCCTTTATGTCTACCGATTTGAATAGCATTTTTCTAAATATTGTTCTCACTTTTCTCCAACATTATTTAGTGGAAACACTACTTTTCTAATTGATTTAGATAAGACTTCCCGGTTGTTGTTGTTGTTTGTGTTAATTGTTTTTTACATGCATCCCAATTTATTATAAAGTCTTTACAATTATGCAATTTCTAGCTGTTATTTGCATCATCATGTGCGTCTGCAATTCATAATATTATTTACTTTAACACTTTATATATTTATATGTATACGTTCATATGCATGCATGAATTTCACACAACTACAAATAGATACTTGAAAAAGGTTTAATTTGCTGGCAATAATTTGTGTATGATTGGTGTTTCTTCTTCCTTTTTTCTTTTTAACGTTTCTGGCTAGATATTATTTCGAATTCACTTAATTAGTTAAAAAAAAGAATGAAAGTCGTTTTGACAACTAAATAGAAAAGAAATGACTATGGAATTTTATTTTTATTTTTATTTTTGGTGACAAGGGTTTTTGAGTCAGTTTACGCAAATCTCGACTAATTTTTGGATACACCCTCCAGTGGTCATCCCTCTTAACTATCGACATGACTCAAACTCAGGACTAATCTCCCAGGATTCTAAAATTAACGAACGAATATACCCTCTAATGGTAGTCATCTCTATTAGTAACCAAAGTAACTCGAACTCAAGATCTTTTGAGTAATACAATTAAGAGTCATTATCCAATCACTTGATCACCCAACGGTGGTTAATGACTATCAATTTTGATGATACTATTTTGATTTTATGTCTATATACATACATGAAATTTACGCAACTACTACATATAGGTACTTGCAAATGCTTTCCTTTACTAGCAACAATTTTTGAATGATTTTCCTCTTGATATTATTTCGATTTACTTAATTAGTGAAAAAGGAATGAAGGTCGAGTTTAATAATATTAGTTAAATTTACTTAGTAAAGTAGGAAAGCAGTGAAAATGGACTTTGATGATACTAGCTATTTCGATTTACATTCACATGCATACACGAAATTCACACAATTACTATATACTAGGAAATGCTTTATTTTACCAGCAATGATTTCGTATGAGTGTGTTTTCTTTCTAGCTAGATATTATTTCGATTTAATTATTTAGTCAAAAAAGAATGAACGTAGATTTTGATGATACTAATTAATTTAATTTACTTATTTAAATTAAATAAGGAATGAAAAGTCGACTTAGACCATAGTATTTTGATTTACATCTATATGCTTACATTTTACTAGCAATAATTTGCTTCTTTTATGTGTTTTCTATTTTGAACTTCTTAATATACTGATATTATTTCGATTTATTTAAATAGTTAAAAAGGAATGAAGCTTAATTTTGATGATAGTGATTAGATATTATTTCAATTTACTTGCATAAATGGAAATGAATGTTCTATTTAATTAGTTCAGTAAAGGTCGACTATGAAAATACTAATTTGATTTATAAAGTTAAGTAGAAAAAGAATGAAAGTCCACTTAGACTATACTAGTTCAATTTTCTCAGTTAACTGAGAATTAAGAACGATTTTAATAACACCATTTTTATTTTCCCAATTAAGTATAAATGAGAGTTGTCAATTTTAACGATTCTATTTCAATTACATTCATATGCATTATTGCATACAAAAAATTCGCACAATTACAAATATACAATCACGAAAGCTTAATTATAATTATAAAATTATAGCGCGCAAGAAATAATTCCTTATTTCTTATATTATGCAAAATTTTCATCGCTATATAAGCCTTTTTTTTCTTTAATTATGATTAAAAAAACCCATTTAATTGTGTTTTCCATTTTTTTATTTTATTTACTAAAATCAATCTTAATTTATTTTTATTTTCAAAATATAACACTTCTTAAAGTCATACCAAATTCCTATTGGGCTAAAATTCAAATCTATTAGGCTAAAGGCCCATCAATTTTGTATAAAAAACTCACAGGCCTAAAATCAAGCCCATTGGCCCATAAATGAGCAAAAAGTAATACCAGAGCTTTAATAGGGGCAAAATCGAAAAGTGAGCTCATAAAATTCCTAGGGTTTATAATCAGCACATATATATGGTTAAAGTTAAAACGAAGCTCTAGGGTTTGTTGGGCGTGCTCCGTTTTTTAATCACTTCGGAAGCAAAATCCTCAGCCAAGAATGGTACTTTCTCTCATTTCAATTCGTTCTTCATGTGCTTCTTTGATTATTTCATTGCTTCTAATGCTTTATTTAGATCCTTTTTCTGTTAAGATAGATTTAATGTTGTTTGTTTTTTATACGTAGGTAGTATTATTTTCTGTTCGTAGATGCATTTATATGTGGCGGTGATGAGTTTTCAGCTCTTTTTGGGTGTTTTGTCATCTGGGTTTGGTCTTTTCTTTTTTGTTTTTTTTTTAGTGATTTTTTTATGGGATAGTTTCTTTGTGTGTTTATAGTGTTTATGGATTGATTTGAGAGTAAGTGCTGTTTTAGATATTTTGGGTTTGTTTTATCATAGGGTTTTTCTTAATTTTTAATTTATTTATTTATTTTTGTTTTTTGGGTTAAAGTTTTGGTGGATTTTTAGTGTTGATGAAGTGATTGGAGAGTGTGTGGTTTGAAGGGTTTGAGTTATGATGTGATGGGTTGCTCTTAGCTTAGAGAAGGAAGGTAGAGTAATAATACCTAAGAATTGATTATAAAATGGAAAGTTAAAGTTTGAATATCAATTAAAGTTTAATTGACGTTTAGAAAAATTATTACGGATTTGCAAAGGACAGGCTAAATTTGCACTTGTTATAATTAAAATCAACTTAAGTTTTGTAAGTTGGGAAGAAAGCATTTGTGGGTTAATTTAATGGATGCATTTTTGTGCTAGATTTTCTGATTTTTAGCCCAGCTTAGGTCTTGGAAAGTTTCTTCAATAGTTAAGATACTAAAGGAAACATAGAATTGAATTCAATCTGAAGATAAGCAGATATGAGTAGATGAGATGCAAATTTTTTGTTTAGAGTTAGATGGGGCAATTAAAAATGCTAAGTTATGGTTTGGAAAAGAAGGCATTGCTTTTAGTCCCGTTCAAAGGTGGCTGCAGATTTGTGCAGTTATGTATGTAAATTTGATTAGACATTTCTGTTTTGCTACTTTCTCTCTTTCCTTAATGGTTTTGTAAAGCTTAGATCTTATAACCTTCTGATTTTGTTGAACTGATATTTTTGAGAGTTTCTAAATTTTGTGGAGCATCATCTAGTAAATGACTGTTCATGGCTTGAAACTTAAGCACAATATTGATTAACATCTTGTATATTTTTAATGTGATAGGCTTTTTTGTTGATTCTTCTGTTGCAGCCAATATGGTGATATTTTAGTTATGTTTTATTTTCTGCCTTAGTGTAAAAGTTTTAGTTTTATGTTGTGTTACACAGCCTAAGCAAATCCACGAGATCAAGGATTTCCTTCTCACTGCCAGAAGGAAAGATGCACGCTCTGTGAAAATCAAGAGGAGCAAAGATGTGGTCAAGTTCAAGGTTCGCTGCTCCAAGTACCTCTACACACTTTGTGTGTTCGACTCAGAGAAGGCCGACAAGTTGAAGCAGTCTCTTCCCCCAGGTAATTTTTCTTCTATGTTTTCTTATGGGCACCATTTTTCTTCAATGTGGTGACAATCAGCTACAATTCAGTGTTCTTATTGTTTTTAATTGTGTCTGCATGTAATGTATGCAGGTTTGAGCGTTCAAGACCTGTGAATGTGAGCTGGACCAAGACGCTTGTTCATGGTTTCTAGGAGATGAGAACTAGATTTTACATTTCATGATGTTTTGCTATAGTTAAAGGACTGTGTAACGGCTATGCGCAAGGTGTTATTTTTATTGTTATCATTAGGAGAATGCGGGTGATTCTGCTAGTTGATTTATGGAAATTTAAACTTGATTTACATTTTGCAGCTTTTATGCCATAACATTTGTTTGGCTAGAGTGCTTTAAGAAGTTTTGACAAACTACAAATTTGGGACATAACTGATTGTAGTCAGCAGTTTGCATGCTTGTGTTTTTTCATGCTGTTTTCTTTGAAGTTACATTTGAGAGCTTTTCTAAATTTGGTGATGTTTTTTTAAGTTGAGCTCTAATGGCATCATATTTATGGAACCATGCTAAGGTGATTCCAACTTAGTGAAAAAAAAAAGAAAAAAAAAAAAAAAATTAGGTTTGTACATATAACCAACCAGAAAAATTAGACAAATATTGGCTGTATGTTATTGTTAATCATATAAAGTGATAAGATAAATGACAATTACTTTTCCTTTCTTGCTTTGTTCTTTCTTTTAATTAATGTGGTATTGTACTGTAGTATTGTCTCGACACATTAATAATCATATTTCAATATATATTTAGTTGAGGATCCAATTGTGTATGTATATTTATCTTTTCTTAATTGGCACACTAGTTTTCCACTGTCGTATCTTAAAATCTAAAAAAAGTATTTGTTTTAATATTTTTGAAATCTAATTCTATTTTATTCAATTCAAAATATTTAGATTATTTTATTCTCTTATGTTTGTTAGTTTAACTAAACATCTTCTACAATAAAGGTTTATAAATTAATAAAAATACTCTCACCCACTCACATATTGTTGACAGTTGGTCACGACAATCGGAAGGTGATTGAACACGACTAGATGGATTTGGTTGGTTGTGCGTCGATCTAACTGGAAAATATTAGATTTACGGTTACAGATCTGGTCGAAAAACGTCAGATTTACGGCCACAGATGTGGCTACATTTGGCCGTTGATGACCATATCTTGGCTGTTAACGGGTAGATCTTGGTCGTCAACGACCAGATCTGTGGTCATAGATCTGGCCTTTTTCTCAAATCCACAGTGAATCTGGTCAGAAAAGGCCAGATCAACGCACGATCGGCCAAATCCAACTTGTTATGCCCCACTCCGACATATTCTAGCCACTTTCCAACGGTGGTGGCCTGCTGTCAGCAATATGTGAATGGGTGGGGCCATGGGGGTTTTTTTATTAATTTATAAACCTTTATTGTTATGGTTGTTTAGTTAAATTAACAAACCTAAGAGGTTAAAAATAATCTTAATATTTATTCAGAAATGTACAAAAAAACTTTTCTGAATCCTATCATATTTTTGAAAAACGCTAAATAGCATAGAATGTTATTCTAAACGACCAACCAAAACGAAGCTAAGATATTCAAACAATTCACTTACAGTACTAATCTTTGAACCATCATTGGGTGGTTTGATAGTAAAAGAGTAAAAGAAAATTTCATCTCTATTTTAAAACCCATATTGATCACTCAAACCGGCCTAACCGGGACCTGACAGTTAAGATGTACACAAACTGACTCACACCGTTCATAAAAAAATAAAAAATTAATCTTTGGTCATAAGGATTAAAAAGACATATTTTTCTTGTACAATTTAACGATAAATTAAGGTTTATTGAATGGGCATGTTGGACCTTACAAAACGAAATATAAACCGGATCCATTTAGTCCAATTTGACCAACCCACTTAGCACCTTTATTTTTCATTATCGGGATTTCATAAGGTAACTTAATGGAGTTTAGTGGACATGTGACAAATTGACAACTCATATTTACCACATGTTTTTTTTTTATAAAAGTGGCACTACCATTTTGTGGACTTGACTGCTTGACTTATATTACTCTTTTTAAATATTTTTTTCTTTTTTCTTTATATATTTTGAGAATATCTTGTTATCCTCACTACAATAATAATATACAATTTTGAACGTTTTATTGATTACATGGATTTATTTTTAATAATCACAACAGATTATCAATCTAATTAATCTCGTTAATAGTGTAAAGAAGAGATGATAAACTTTCAAATAATAATATTTTACTGGACATATTTTCTATTTATGATTAAATAATCTCATTAACAGTGTGGTTGTTAATTTTTTGTACTGGAAATTTTCCTTGGTTTTTTCATTCTTTTATGGTTTTATTATTTTTTTTTATCGGTTTTTATTTCATTGATGCAAATGCTATGGAGGGCGGTGCTGACGGTGGTGGTTCCGTTCAGTGTTAGGGGTGGCAGTGGTGTTGGGTTCAGTGTATTAAAGTCATTTAGTGTTATCCCGTTAAAACTAACGAAAAAGAGCTAACGTCTCTGAGTCCAAATATATCAATCCAGGTCGGGTATAACCCGGGGTTTGGTGGAATGCCCAAAACCCAAGCAATGTTTTTATTACTCTAACACTGGTTGGACTCTAAACAAGGCAGCTTTTTTTAGCCTTTAACTCAATCATAAGATCTTCGAATTCGTGAGTGAAATTCAAGGTGAACCCAGTTCTTGTTTTTCTTCTTAAATCTATTTATTTGATTTTTTTTATAATGTTATTACTTGTTTTAGTTTGACTCTGAATCGTTTGGTTAGTGAGAAAATGTTAAGAAATAATTAGAAAACCAGGTTTGATAAACCCAATTGGAGGTTTTAGTTGCTTTATACTAATTTTAGCTTTCTGGGTTTTCTTTATTTTGGTGGATTAGTAGTTGCTGAATCTGAAAGCTTATTTTTTATTTTTTGGGATTTTTTTTTGGGTTGATTTTGGTTGAAGAATAACTGGGTTGTAAATAGTTTAGTATTTAGTTTGCTTCATTATTTCTTTATTTGTTTGTTTGTTTTGTATCGATGGCTAGTACAGTAAGAACATTCGCAAGTGAAACTATTTGTTGTATTGATGAGGGGTAGTATTAATGTTTTCAGTTTATAGGAATCATGATAGAACTTGCTGAAAGTTACATCATTACGTTTTGAAAATTTGAGATCTTAGCAGTTGAAAGTGTATTGATTAAATGGTTCTGAAATTGTGACAATTTTCCAGTGTTTTTCTCTAACCACATTGATCAGTTTTTGTGACCTTTCAATTTTGTGTTGCATAGTTAGATAAGTGAAAGTTTCAGTGGCTGAAGACTTATATAAAATGCAATTCAAGTTTTGTTGAATTTCGCTGAAGGGAGTTGCTACTACTGACAGTATTTAAAACTTGTGTGGTTGCTCTTGGTCATTGCAGCAACTTAATTGAACTGGGATTCTCTAAAAGATGGTTGGGAATTCGTTGGTCCCGGTTTCAACATGCCCCGCAATGTTATCTTCATCGATGACCACTGTTCCACGCATTTCTGTAAAATTCTTGCCTTGTCTTCCACCAAAACCGAAAGCAAAAGTTACTCCAATAAGAGCTTTGTCTGCCGATACAGGACATAACCAACCAACCTCTTCTTCAGAGACAAAGAATCCGCTGTCTGTTGTTTTGGATGTTCCTCGGAATATTTGGAGGCAAACTTTACGTCCATTGAGTGATTTTGGGTTTGGTCAGAGGAGCATTTGGGAAGGTGGAGTGGGGCTGTTTCTTGTATCTGGCACAGTGCTTCTTGCTCTCAGTTTGGCTTGGTTGAGGGGTTTTCAACTGCGGTCTAAATTTAGGAAATATTTGGCTGTTTTTGAGTTTTCTCAAGCTTCTGGCATTTGTACAGGAACACCTGTGAGGATTAGAGGGGTGACTGTTGGCAATGTTATCCGTGTTAACCCTTCTCTGAAAAGCATTGAAGCAGTTGTCGAGGTTTATTTCAATGCCATAGTGTTGTTATGCATTTTTAATTTGATTTCCTTTTCATTTTGACTTTGAAATATGTGAAATGCAGTAAAGAATTAATTAAATATACTTGCTTAATTTTTCACTTAAACAACTCTTTTTTTTTTTTCTTTTTCTTTTAATTTGTAGATTGAAGATGATAAAATTATAATACCTCGAAACTCACTGGTGGAGGTGAACCAGTCTGGTCTTCTTATGGAAACTTTAATTGACATAACACCTAGAAATCCCATTCCAACACCTTCATTGGGGCCCCTAGACCCAGAATGTGCAAAGGAAGGTCTAATTATGTGTGATAGACAAAAGATGAAAGGATATCAAGGAGTTAGTCTGGATACATTGATAGGGATATTCACCCGTCTTGGACGAGAAATGGAAGAAATTGGTGTTGCCAATACATATTCGCTAGCTGAACGAGTTTCTTCTGTTATTGAAGAGGCAAGGCCACTACTTACACAGGTGTGATGTGCCCTTCTCACATATCTATGTTTAACCAGTTACAATTAATTCACTTGACTGGTACCTTTTAGTTGATGCCAAGTCTCTGTAAATTTCACTTTTGCAATTTAGAGAAGCTGTTCTTGCGGGAGTAGGACATTGCCTGAATTGGATTTTACTATGTTCATGCACCATGAGCGAGATCCTTAATTGCACCGAATATTTGATGTATTCTCATGCACAAACTATTGGTTTTGATGTAGTGATGTCTCAGATTCAAGCCATGGCTGAAGATGTTCAACCTTTGCTGGCTGAGGTTCGTGATAGTGGTCTGCTGAAGGAAGTTGAGAACTTAACCAAAAGTCTGACTCAAGCATCGGATGATTTGAGGTACATCCTTCCTATTCTCTTCCTCCATTAATTGTGTCTAGCTGTAAGCCTCTCATATAAGTAGATAAATGCAATTGTATGTTTTAACGCACAGAAACTGATTGCTTGCCAGGTAAATTAGAATTTATTAAAATTTAAACAGAAATTCAAATAGGTCCTGTTCAGCCACATCATGAAGTGCATAAGTTCAATGAGCTGATTCAATATGTTCTCTTTATTTTTGAAATTGGCTTTTCGATAATTCACTAGCAGCATGTTTAGATTGACTTTATATATGATCAAAACTTGAATGTGAACCATGCCTTACAGAGGTAATGAAAGTGACTCTTCTACCTTTGAAAATTAGTCAAAAGTAACATTCATGTTTCCGTTTTCCTTTTCTGCAGAAGGGTGCATTCCTCAATTATGACCCCTGAGAACACTGAATTGATTCAAAAGTCCATATACACCCTGATTTTTACTTTGAAGAACATAGAGGTGAGGTTCTACTCCACAACATTCTATATCCACTTCTAATTACCATGCTAATCAATTGTCTTTGCTTAAATCTAAAATGTTTAATCTTTCTGTTACTCTTTTTAATTATTCCACCACTGCAGAATATAAGTTCCGATATTCTTGGATTCACGGGAGATGAGGCTACTAGACGGAATCTGAAACTACTTATTAAGTCCCTCAGCCGGTTGTTGTGAAGACAAGCAAAGGTGGAAAGAAGATATAAGCACATAACAGTTGATTAGATGGTAAGAAATCATTTTTAACCCTCATTTATCAAAGAGGAGAGAAGCTCACATGTCAAGTTTTCAGGATGGGTACACATTTTTAGTTGCAAATGCAGGGGAAAAAAGTCTTGATGCGATAGGTAGGTGGTGCATTCTTTTTTCTGATGGTACTGTTGAAGCAAGTTTGTTGAATATCTTTTTGTTACAATATTAAAGTCATGGAAGGTTTTCAGAAGCTTTGTTGATATAGAAAATCTTTATCGCCAAATTATAAGCATTCTCCATGTGTTTGCAATTGGAATTCAACTTATTTGTTTAGTATGTTTTGAGTTATAGCAATCTATTTTGTATCTTCACCAAGAGCTCATAACAATCTTCATTGATTTGAATTATACATTTTCAGGGATTGTTGATGTGCTTCTTTGGCTACTTTCTCTCATTTAGCTTCATTCTTTATGTGCTTCTTTGACTACAGGGCAGTGATAGATTTGTTGCCCTCTTTTGGTTTTTTTTTTTGCTTTAGAAAGTGGAAAGTCAAAATTTCTATTCGTTAGAAAAATGATTCCGGAGTTGCGGAGGACAGGCTAAGATGATTTGCAGTTGTTATAACTATAATGAATTTAAGCGTAGTAAGTTTGGAAAGACACTATATGTGGGTTAGTTGAATGGATGTGCTTTTATGTTTGATTTTTTCTCATTTTTTTAGTGCAGCTTGGTCTTGGAAAGTTTCTTAAAGAGTTAAGATACTAAAGGGAATATAGAATTGAATTAAATCAATAGATAGTAGCTTTGTTTAGACGGGCATTTCTTCTAGTATTTAGGTATGGACTGAATGCCCGTCAAAGGTGGCCGCAGATTTGTTTAGATTTTTATGTGTGTATTGATCCGATTAGGCATTTCGGTTTCACTCCATTTCCTTTATCCTTAGTAGTTGTATAGCTTAGATCTTAGAAAATTATGTTGAACTAATAGGGGGGTGGTGCATTCTTTTTTTCTGATGGCAACGTTGAAGCAAGTTTTATTGAATTATCTTTATATATATATATATATATATATATATATATATTAGAAGTTGTCAAGGATTTTCGGAAGCTTTGTTGATATAGAAAATCTTTGTTGCCAAATTCTTGACATTCTCAATGTGTTTGCTATTGGAATTCAACTTGTTTGTTTAGCATGTTTTTAGTCATAGCCATTCATTTTGTAGCTTCACCAAGAGCTCGTTACAATCTTCACTGACTTGAAATATACATTTCCAAGGATTTAATTGCATTATTGCACACAACGAGGGCTTTAAGTATTCCAATTTTTGGTGTTACAATTCTTTGCTCATCTTATAAGGCCAATTCAAGGTCATATTAGAGTACCAAATCAATAACATTATCGATTCGATACAGTTTTTACATTCAAAATTGAAGTACCCACTTTATAAATAAATAAATAAAAAAGCGGAAAAAAGACAAAAAATGGTTTTGAAAATTGTTTTCTCATTAATATCGATAACATAGTCGTTAGTTACCGGTTCGTTAATAAATCAGTTCGATAACATTTATTAAATCAGATTGATAATATTGTGAAGTGAGGTATTGATTATTAGGGTATGCAGGTTTTCAAAACTCAGAAGGTTTTGAATTTTGTATTTTTGACATTAATTATCTTATTTAACACATTTATAACATTCTCAAAGCATTAGGTCTTCAATTATTTTCAAATACTGTATTAGGAGACTGAATTATGAAGCTATTCCAATCAAATTCATCTAGGTTTTTCTAAATTCAAAACATTTTGAAATTTTGTTTTGCCATTAATTAATATTACTGAAAACATTGAAAACATTTTGTTTTTAGTTATAGAAATCTCATTTATGGAAATACTCAAATCAAATGTGCTTTATTAAGAATTTTTTTTCCCTCCCTTCCTCATATTTCAAGATAATGAATGTTTATTTGAATTATATAGATATGAGGTACAATTTCAATGAAAAATTACCCCAAATTATGAAAAACATTGAATTATATTTAGTCATTTCTTGATTAAAATCATTATTCTTGACTTATAATTGATCACTTTTTCACCTTTTCTGACTCTATATTACTATTATTTTTATTTATTTAAAATAACTATCAAATAGTTACTTTATTGAACATGTTTTGCTGCCAACAGATTAAATTAGCAAGATCCCATATAATTTAATAACTAATACGTTTAACCAATTTTAGTTGTACTGTAATGATATCAATATTATAATTCTAAATATAAATATTAAAAGTTTTGTGGTATTGAAAGGACATCTTATAAAATATTTTTAAGGCCAAACACTTGCGCATACACAAGGTTTAACACTTGCGCATACACAAGGTTTGTTGTAACGACAAAGTGGTACCTAAAAGATTTGAAAACTACAAACAGGTATCTTCCGTCATGTGCTGTTAGTGATTTATGTTTGTTAATAGTGAAAAGACTAAAATACCCTTGAAAGTTTGATATTTTAGTTTTTTATAAATTTAAAAATTTCTAAAAAAAACCCCCTAGGTTTGCTAATTTAACTAAACACCCCCATATATAAAAAGTTTGTTAAATGACAAAAACACATCCACCACCTGCAATGCCGTCCATTCCACCACCACCGCTAACCTGCCGAAATTGCGCTTACAACACGCACTGCCGAATGCGTCGTAACGCATTGATCTGGCTGATTTGGTCAAAAAATGTCAGATCTACGGCCGATCTGGCCGTCAACGCGACAGATGGAGTTTTGCAACCTCGATGGCCGATCTGCCGTAGATGCCGCCGAAACTGCGTCGACATGTTATGACACGATTCGACTGTCGTGGTCGTAACGTAATTTTTGGCCAGATTCCAGTGGTGATGGCCAAAATCTGGCATTGCGGGTGGTGAGGGTGGTTTTTATCATTTAACAAACTTTTTATATATGGGGGTGTTTAGTTAAATTAGCAAACCTAGGGGTTTTTTAGAAATTTTTAAATTTATAAAAAACTAAAAATCAAACTTTCAAGGGCATTTTAGTCTTTTCACTATTAACAAACAGAAATCACTAACAGCACATGACTGAACGTACCTGTTTGTGGTTTCTAAACCTTTTAGGTACCAATTTATCGTTATGATAAACCTTAGGTATGCGCAAGTCATTCGGCCATATTTTTAATTCATTTCATTTAATGTTACAAATATTTATTATAACAGAATGTATGTTGTTGTAATATTTATATGGATAAAAATGTTTCACATACTATAAAAAAAAATCATCCATTTTAAAGATGTTTTCTACTTTATTCCACATACTATTATTTCATTAAAAATTTTAATATACATATCACACCATAAATTATATATAATAAGATTAATATTAAGCAATATATATTGGTTGTATGGTGATGCATGAACCGACATTTTAATTGGGTAGAGATGCTTGTGTTGAATAAAATAGATCATTGATTTTATTAGACCCTACAAATCTTTTTTATAAAATTTTGCAAGACCCCACTGCTATAAACACTTAATTTTGAGATCCCACATGCTTCATTATTAATTAATTTAAACATGCTTGATAATTACATGGGTTTGTGTGTGAGTGATTTTGCTTTTTCTATTTTACTTTCCTTTTATTAAAACAATATTTCTCTTCGTATTCCATTAAATAATAATTTTTACTCTCATATCTTTTGAAATAAATTTCATGACCCAGTTAACATTTTCCGTGTACTGTAATATGACCCAAGTAACGGTCTCCCTGTACTGTCATATGACACAAGTAACGTTACTCCGATACTATAATATGACCTAGTTAAAATTATCGTTGTTCTATAATATATGACCCGAGTAACATTATCCCTCTACTATAATATAATTAAGGTAACGTTCTTTCTCATAATATGATCCAAGTAACATTGTCTTGATACCGTAATATAACTCTAAATAAAATTACCCTTATATTGTAGTATAATTTATCAAAATAATTACCACGTACTGTAATATAACTCAAATAACATCATCCTTATACTATAGTATGATTCAGTTAAAGTAATTACCCCTATACTATAATACGACATAAATAATGTCGTCCTTGTATTATAATATGACCCAGATAACATTATCCATACACTATGACATTGCCCCTAGTACTGTAATATAGTCGAAGTAAAGTTGTCCATATGTAATGTAATAAAACCTATATAACATTGTCGTTGTATTGCAATTATATACTCCATGTAACATTATCCATGTACTATGATATGACTCAAATAATATTTACCCTTATATTATAATATGACCCAAGTAATGTTATCATTGTATTGTAAAATGACATTGATGACATTATTTGGCCCAATACTATAACATTACCCCTAGTACAGTAATATAATCGAGAGCAAACGACATTTTCCCACCCAAGGTTTGGTGAATCTGTAAGTTTCCACCATTGGTTTCATAAATTGTAGATTTCCACTCTTAAATTAACAGAAAATTGTTTAATCTAATAGTTAAAAAGGTAAAATGGTCATTTCAAAAATAAAAATTTTAAAATAACCCTTCGTTTCTCAAATTTATCCCACCGAAAAATTTCAAAATAACCCTTGACTTCTTAAATTCACCCCATCGATGATTTCAGGTCATTTCAACCTGTTCCCAACGCATTCGACCTCTCCCGACACCACCATTATAATCCCCTCAACCCCTACATCAAAAACCCCTAACCTCCTCACTTGATTGAACCCCCAATCGTCGGTCGTCGACTCGCCGCTCTTAGTTTTAATCGGTGTTTCATCCAAATTCCGGTAGGTCCCAACACTGGAATCCACCTCCAACACCACCAATAGCATCACCGACTTTCCCCCCATCAAAACCCCCAACATCGCCAACCGCAATTGCTCGTTGATCGCCACAGCCTCTCCCATAGGTTTTCGCGTCTTGTCATATCTTTCCAGCCAACTTTCGGCACCTCACCGAGGTGCAATCGGGTGAAAAAGTTAGGGGTTTTGGTGAGGAAGATAAGGGGATACTGATGGTGGTGTCGGGGAGATCCAATGGTATCAGAATCAAGTCGGATTTTTGGCTTGGTCGGGATCCTCTAGAGGTTATTTGAGAAAAATTTGAGATGTAGAGATTATTTTAAGAGAAAAATAATTGTGTTAATTTAAAAGTGAGAATCTAAAATTTATGAAACCAGGGGCGGGAACTTGTAGATTCGCCAAACCTTAGGTGGGAAAATGTCGTTTACTCTATAATCGAAGTAAAGTTGCTCATCACCGTAATATGACCCACGTAACATTGTTGTTAAACTATAATATGGTCCAGGTAACGCTACCCATGTACTATAATATAATTCGGATAGTGATACCCTAATTCTGTAACATGAACCAACAAAGAGTCTTAAATGCTGCACATGTCATGTAAGGCCATTTTCGACTGATAGATTACAACCACCATCTCTTCATAAATGTACAAATAGGAACCTTTCAGGTAAAGCGAATGTTAAGCCTCAAAAGTCTCTATAATCACATGCTCTCTCGCCTTTCAGCTTTTATTGTGACGTATCATCGTGGACCGCTCACCTATTATCACAGAAATTGACATCACAATATTTAGTCTACGTGTCACAATCACAGTAGGTGACATATGCTTCTTCTGTTGACCCATCACTGCCGTTTATCTTTGACCCCGATGTAAGAGGATTTTTTCACTCAAATTTGGATGTCGATGCATACAAATATTATTTATTTATCAAATATATTAACAATAATACATTTTTTATTCAGTTTGTGCTCTTAATATATAGTTTTAAACCCTTGTTTTAAAAGAATAATTTGAGTATACAATGTGATAAATTCGGATCTTCCATTCTATTAGCAATACACATCAATTCGATCAAGCGACTTTCGGTAGATTATTCAATGGTCTCGAACCCTTCAATTCCTTCAATTGCTAATAAGGATGGTCATTAGAGTTTTTATCCGACCAATAATTCCAAAATCTCAAACGATTAGTTGAAGTGTGTGTAAGCTGGTTTGGACACCTCCGATCATAAAAAAAAAATGTCTTTTAACCATGTATATATATATATATATATATATATATATATATATTGTATGAAGTCTGCATTATAGATTTGTATTTAAAATTTTTCACTCCACCACATATAATAATGCAATACAAATTTATAAAATATATTAAATAAAGTGGGTATAATATTATAGTATAATTCATATTAAAATAAGTAGAATAATTATGAAAAAATCACAAATTTCTTAAATTGTTTTGTTTAAATCAAAGAAAATGTTAGAATAAATAATGTGAACAAATGAACAAAATCTTTTAAGTTGAAAATAAGAAGATATTGTATTAAAATAATTAAATTTGAGATTGACCCTTTATACTTTGGGAGATTGCTTGCTAACCACACCAAAACTTCTTTGCTTTATCTTTAATTAATCCACCAAATAAGGGCAACCACTTTAGTATATTCCATAATTATCTAGTAATTACTTTAATTATTCTATTGTTTTGAAGAAGATTAAGTGGAACAATTTCCAAGCATAAAATATGATTAGGTAATTAGTCACTAATTAATTGATGTGTCGGCAAGCTTACCCATTTTATTTACCAAAAAAAGAAGAAATCATCTTGTCTTTGCTTTCTTCATTTTTGTTTTTGTTTTCTAATTGAAATTTGACTTATCCAACATTCCAAAATTCATTATTTTTTTCTACAAAATTGCATATAAAAAGATGTTTTTGTAAAATAAGAATAATATTATATTTTATATTTTTAAGATTTTAGATTAATATATACCATAATTTTAATTCAAAAAATGAATTTTGAATTAAATATATCCAAAATCTTATAAAGACGAAAAAAATAAAAGATTTATATATATATATTTTTTTATCTAAGTTCTTGAATTAGAAGATTTTCTTTTATCTAAGTTCTCACGAGATTCTAAACATCGCATGATATAGACACATTAATAAACATATACGGTTGAGATTTGTTTCTGTTTTTCTGTTTTTCTTGTGTAGAAAGATGCCATCAGAAATCCCGTCGTTTCTTCTTTTTGAGTTATTCACGTGAATCACGTCTTCTTCTTTTGAGTAAACAACTTTTTCCCACCCAAGGTTTGCTTCAATGACCCTTTTCTACTAAAAAAATTTTAAAATATCACTTTTCTACCCAATATTTATATTCTATTAATACTCAAAATACATTTCACTTTCTCGGTTGACGTTCGGTGAGTTACCAGGAGCCAAGGTAAGAGGATTTTTTTAGAGTGGAGGGCGGATTGAATAGTGGTGGCTGATTAAATATTCGTCATTGGAATCAACCAAAAATCAGTTAAGAACCAGAAACTCTAGTTTTATAGTGACCGATAATCGACAATAATTCAGGTGTCAAAATAAGAGAGATTTTGTTGAGAGGGGACCAGATGTTCAAATAGTGGTAACGAAGAGAATTTTCGCTGTCAGAATTGACCGAAATCAGCTTTGGGTAGTAACAAGATATTAACTTTGGGTGAAAAAGTAATATTTTAAAACTTTTTGGGTGAAAAAAATATCATTAAGGCAAACCGTGGGAAAAAGTCGTTTACTCTTATCTTTTTATCGTTTTTCTTAATCCTTCTCTTAATGGCTTGTTCAAACCCCTAATCAATGCAATTAACTTGTATCAAATCGTTTAACTAACTAAAAAATGAGCTTTCTTGGGTAATAGGGAAGCAATAGTAAATAATATATACAAGAATCAACACAAAATTATGATACTTAATTAAGTTGTTTTAACTTTTCATAACTTTAACCCAATTAAATTTGTTTAAGTCAACATAATCCAACAACCATGATCTTAATTACACTATTTAATGAATTATTATTTGGAATGCTAGATTTTGTGTTGCTTGACTTGGTCATGCCAACTAGAAAGTAAGCACACAAAATATTGTTCATGATGTGGGTTTACTTAGAGCTGACTTTGAAATTTAATGTGTTTTTGCTTTTAATTTTGTTGTTTCTACTTTCTCCCCAAGAAATTGCATATGACAAAGGTGCTTGCCTCACTTTTTATTTTTTATTTTTCCAAATATACAAGTTAGGATTGCTTAAAAATAATTATTTAAAGAAGATATTTTCGATGCAATTACTATATCGATATTTTTTCTTAAGTTTATTAGTGTTATATTTTTTTATAAGTTTATCGTTGAATTTACAAAATTATAATAGTAGACTTGCAACTAAAAATGTATGAATAGTAATTTTTTATTTTATTTTTTTTTTTAAGATGGATTTGTAACAACAATGACAAACTTACGGTGATAAACGACAAAATTATGATGAACTTATAATAGTGAACAATATTGTTCAAATGTTAATTAACATAGATTTTATATAAAACTAAATGATAAAATTGTAATATTCAACGATGATTTATTTAAAAAAGAAAAATTCCTTCAAAAGAATCAAAACATTATAGGCAAATCCTTATTATATATTATCTTAAGTGAACTATTGAATATATTATTGATTCAATATCACATTGTGACAATCATTTGAATATTGAATTGATATAATTTTTATATTGTTTTATAAAAAAAATAAAATTATCACTACATGTGTTTAATAATAAATTTGACTCTTTATGCATGTGAACCACAACTATACTCATGTGTCATGTTCAACTTAAACAATTAATAATACATCATGTTAGGTTAAACCCAATCCATTTTATTTTTTATAAGTCAATTCATAAGCTTTATGAAATAGAATATATACTTATTTGCTTATAGAAAAGTCTATTATAATTTTTATACATTCAATTTAAAAAATTTGCCCTATCTGAGACTGCATAGTATGAAACGTGTTTACTGTTATTAAAAAATATTAAGTATTTTATATTAGGACTTTTAATACTTTTATATAAGGAGCTTTGTTTTTTTTAATTTTGTAAGAGGGATTTTTATATTTTCACGGGACTTTTGATAATCCTAAATGGGTAATGATGGTGATTTACATGAAGCAATCTCAAGTGAGATAAATGAAATAAACCTTCCAAATTTAAGTATTGCTTATTTGCTTATAGAAAGGCTATTATCATTTTAATACATTCAAATTCAACTTCAAGATTTATTCTATTTGCCCCATGTGAGATTCCTTAGTATGAAACGTGTTTACTGTTATTAAAAATTATTAAGTATTTTATCAAAGGATTTTTTATACTTTTAAATGAGGCTTTTTTTTTTTTATATATATATATTTTTTTAGGAGGGGTTTTTATATTTTCACAAGGTTTTTTGATAATCCTAAATGGGTAATGATGGTGATTTACATAAAGCGATCTCAAGCGGGATAAATGAAATAAACCTTCCAAATTTAAGTATTAAAATCTCTAATCTTAACATAGAAGATTTGGAATAATCAAATCTTACTTGGAGGGTTAATATAATTAATACTTATTATAGTTCATTTATATATTAAAAAGGAAAAAGATAATGATTATGACTTGGCATAGTAAAAAAACTTGTGTTACACAAAGGGAATTGGAGAAATCTCTACTTGAAAGCAAATAATTGAAACAACTTTTTAACTTTCTAACCTTTTTATGAGAGACATGGAGGAGCTCTTAATTGTTATAGGGAAAGTGAAAATGACCATAAATCTTTCCAACCAAGTGATTCATTTTGCTCTCATAATCAACAATATTGATGACTTCTAGGTTACATAACTAGGGTTTATTCTTTCATGTTTTGGGGGAAAAAAAAAAAATTCCATAACCTCAATTTTCAAAGGAAAATCATTAGATTTTTTTTTGCGAAAAGATTATTTAATGTGACATGGGTTCAATTTTAAATTTTAAAATTAGATATGATAGAAATTTGTTTAGTTAAAAGTATATCATAGTACCCTCCCACAGTACTGACCGGAATTTGATTCCCTGGATGCACAATTCTTATTATTTAACCACCCCTAGGTGGCTGGATGAGACGATAGAGACTTTTGTGTGTATTATTCAAGAGATTTTGAATTCGATTCCCCTCAATTGCTAATAGGGGTGGCCACTAGAGGGTTTACCCAGTTGTTAACTTCAGAAACTCAGGAGATTAGTTGAGATCCGTGCAAACTGGCCCGGACACCCCTGGTTACCGAAAAAAAAAAGTTCGAGCATGAGACATTGGATCTGATATCATGTTAGATTAATATTTGATTCAAAAGTTAAAGTTAAAAAATTTAGAATAAAATATTTTGTTGTAGATATTGTAAATGTGTAACATGGGTTGGTTTTAAATTTTAGAAATATCTATGGTAGAAACTAGTTGATTAAGTACTAACTAAGTTTGAACACTAGACATTGGATTTGACATCGTGTTAAATTAATATTTGATTCAAAAGGCGAAGTTTAAAGATATTTAAACACTAACAATCACTAAATTGATTTAAAGATTCATTTGAAAGTGTATTTGACGTTTGTTTGAAACATTTTTGAACTATAACTAAAAGCACTTTTGTAATGGTATTATTATATGCCCGATTGAAATAGACAAGATAAAAGTTGAGAGTTATAAAAATGTTTGGAAAATGATTAATGTTTTCTTAAAATACATTTCTAAAGTGCTTTTATATGAAACTTTTAACTTAATAACACTTTTTTAAACATGTACTTTAATTCATGGGTCAAGAAATAATAAATCATTTATTCTTATCAATTCAATAATATGAAGAAAGAAGTTAAAATATAGTTATTTTTAATATCAATTTAGTATCTTTAGACATTATTGAATTGACGAGGATAAACAGCTTACAAACAGTGTCAACAAATTAAGTCAAAAACCGAAGCCGTAACACCCCAAGTCCCAACGACCCAACTTGTAATTAATACTTATACTGTGAACTATCCTACTCTTCTTTGGAAAGAATCGAATAAATGAGAAATATAAAATAAAAGAGGTTGAACCATCATCTTCTTTAAAGTATAATTAGATTGATGATTGGCGAAAAAAAAAAAAAAATTCCAAGCTTGGTGTCTAAATTATTTGCATTTACATATAGGCCAAACTTTGTGGGTGGATCTAAGACTAACCACCCAAAACCCTAATTCAAAATATTAAAATGGGCAACTAACCTGGAACTAGCTCTATTATAAAGAGCTTTTTAAAATAAAGTATTTTTATTTTAAATCACAATCATAAGATGTCAATTATTCTTCTTCTAAAAGTTAACAAATAAATATAACGTTATGGACTAATGAAAAATTGTGATGGCCCCAAATCATTGGCTTGCGATGTGGAAATATTGGTGGATGATTTGGATTGGTTGATTATTGGGATCCAAAGTGGCCTAAACTTTCCAACTTATTTGATCTAATAAAAACAATTGGAAATTAATTATAAAAATTTATATTGGTGTAACTTAATGTTTCTAATTATTGATAAAATCAAATTTTAAAAAGGAAATTAGTTGAGGTCCTTGGAGGAAATGGTACTCAAAATATATTATGCAATCTACAAGATTATTCATTTTGTTGATTAATTTGATTATTCAATTAATTAAATTCAAAATATGTTTATACCCTTTTTGACATTAATTAAACACTTACTTGTCAATATGTATTTATTTAAAATAATTAGTAATGAATGTAATTAAACACTATTGGGTGGTGGAGTGATACTCTTGGATGTATTACTTAAAAGGTCATGATTTCAATTTACCTCGACTCTAATATAGGTATTTTTGGGTGTATTACTTAAAAAGTCTTGATTTCAATTCACCTCGATCCTAATAGGGGTGGCCACTGGAACTCTTATTTGATCGGTAATTCCAATGTCTCAAGAGATTAGTTAAGATACGCGTAAACTAGTCCGAATGTTCTGATAATAAAAAAATAATTATAATCTAGAAAAACATAAATATTACATCAATCAATAACTAAATTATCAAAATTTCTTTTTATATAAATTGACATTCCCCTTCATTATTGATACCATATCAAATTGACGGAGACTGGAGAGTGTCTAAACTAAGCCATGAGATCTCATTTCCAATAATCTATGATTTTATTAATTTATTGTTATTATTATTATTATTATTTTTTGTTCAAGTTTGTTGAGAGAGGACCCACCTCCCAATGCCTACCACGTGTTTGGTATTATGCCCGAGAGCCAAATTCCTCTTAAAATAATGTGGAAAATAAAAAAAAGCAAAGAAAGTGAAACATATAAAACAAAAACAAAAATAAAAAAATGAGCAAAATAAACAAGTACAAGTGCAATTATCTCAGGGATGTGACACCTTTTCTATGTAGCCGACACCCCATTTTCTTGTTTTTAACACCCCCCCCCAACCTTTCCACATGCACCCATTTACATTGCTAAATTAAATATTTCCCAATAATTATTAAATACATTTAATATTTTGAGATTTTTCTTCCTTTTTTTTTATTAGAAAAATAAAAAGATTGTGGGGTTAAATGTTCGATCATTAGGTTAATTTCATCCCTCTTTGATATAACCTCGAGTCTCAAGCATCTCGAAAACTATTAAACACCTTTTATCATAGAAGTTAATAGTTTTACAAGATTATTTTTAATATATCATAGAAGAATTTAATAGATTTAAAAAATTGTTAGAGGTTTTTTGGACTTAACAACCATTTAGAAGCAATGAATTTGAAGGGGGCATTTGGTTCAAGGAATGTTGGATTACTAGAGAGATAGATTATCTTGAAGATTACTGAGAATCTTTAGGAAAATGTGTTTAGTTAATTGGTGGGTATGTTATATTAATATATTTGGCTGGAATGAATAAATTGGTGGGTATGTTATTTAAATTACTGAATTATCCTCTAATTAAATATTATTATTATATTATTTTTTAATATTATTATAAGTTGGATTATTATAACCCCCTTACATTTAAAAACTTAGCAAAAACAACCCCATAATAAAAGTTTGAAAAATCAACAAAACACCCCCCACCAACCCAGCCACTGTCGGCTGCTAGAAACCATGGTAGACTGCCCGCTGCTGGCAACCTAACGGCGCATGGAAGGCTTAAAATGGCCGTCGTGCGCCGATATGGCCATTTCCACCAGATCCGCTACGGATTTGGCAGTCAACGATCAGATAGGCACACAACGGCCATTTTCGGCATTCCATGCACCATTCCGAAGACAGCAGCTAGCCACCGCAGTGGTTGTCGACGGCAGGTGGCTGGGGGTGGTGGCTTGAGTGAGCTATAATTTGTTTTGAATTCAAGGGTAATTTTGTTTAAAAAATTAATTAATTGGGGGTGAAATAGTAAAAGCCATATTCATGTAAATAAATTTAAAAATAAGGGCATTATTGTCCTAAAATTTTATTAATAAGGGATATAATTATAACAAAAAAAGATAACTTTGGTAATCTTATAATACCTAAGAAAATGGAGATAATCAGATTACCTCAAATATTACCAATAGTAACCACTACTGGTATTTGAAGATTACCAGTATCTTATATAACTTGACAACCAAACATATTAGTCAAGTAATATAAGATGACTTAACCCTAGTAATATCAAATAACCCCTAACCAAACGCCCGCTTAGTTATTTATGTGTGTGTGCGTTTTTTTTTTTTTTTTATCATCGAGGTGTCTGATCAGTTTATACACACCTCAATTAAGCATCCAGGGTTTTAGAATTGGAATAATTATATCATTATAACTGAGTCATACAACCAGGTATATAACCTGACAAAAAACATAGGATAGAATAGTCATTTTACTTGAATTTCATAAAATTTTTGTATGATTCAATTATAAACATAATATTATTTCTTGGAACTGTCGGCAGGATAAAAGCTCTAATGACTACCACTATTTATTTATTTTTGAGGCAGATATATATAAAAGAAAGAGTTTGAGTAGTTAAAGGGTTTAGGGTTTTTATTTATTTATTTATTTATTATTAAATATCCTTATCAACAACTCTCATTTATTTTTTACATAAATCACAGGAATGTTTTTAGTAGAAAAAAACAAACTCAAAATTGACTTTAAATTCAGAGAAAAAAAAAATAGTGAAATTAAATGTATATTCTCTGCCAAGATTCAACTCCAGTTTCTTATAAGAATTCCATTAAACTTCTGCCTTGATTGGTTCATCAAACTTAGTCAGGTTCCATTTTTTTTTTTTTTAATTCTGACACATGTCGTATGTTAGGTATCAGAAAATAAATTTTCGACAATGTTATCCATAAAACTATAAATCAGGGTTATACATTAAAGTCAAATATTTTAGTTAATGCATCTTAATCCATCAATTAAATTTTGAGTTAATCTCTCAAAATCAGTTCTAAATTTGTGTCTACCAATCCATAACTAAACATACGTGATTTAGGTGAATGATATTTGTGTAAACCTTAAAACAAATTAGTGCGAATTAAACTCAAAGTAAATAAATATCATTAGATTGATATTTGTCATCTGATAACATATTCAATTGATTCAGTTGGATAACATTAGATTCGATTAGACAATAGCTACTCAATATTAAGCATAACAATATATGGGTATATGCCCAATTTGATAAGAATATATGCTCAATATTTATTAAGTTGAGTCGATTGAATAACATTAGATTGACCTAGACAATATGTCAATATCTACTCTGACAACGTATCCAGTTGAGTCGATTGGATAACATTAGGTTAAACTGAAAAATATTTCTTTAATATCTACTCAATATGTAATAGAACGGTATTCATTAAATATTTATTCAGATTGAACCAATTCGATATATATTTGTTGAGTAATTTGGATACCATTAGATAACACTAGACAATACAAAATTATGAATTCACTATCTACCAAATTTGTTAAAGATAATATCTATTAGGTTGAGTTAAATCGATAAAAAATCGATCTTTTAACATTATATTAAAAAAAAAAAAATGATCCCATAACATTATCAATTAAATCATCCAATTAATTACCTAACACCATTGCAACAGTGGTCTCTTGTGTGAATGATGCAGTTGTAAGATAATATAGATTTCTTAAATGAGTGTCAGTCTCTGACACAGCTCATATGTGAATGTGAGAAGTATATCATATTCATATGCAATTCATTCATTCAATTATATGCACTTTGTGGCATTCAATTATTCCTTTTACCTTTCTTTGTTGTTTTCTCTCCAAACAAAAACATTTTCATTCTCCTTCATTCACCCCATGTTACACTTCATTCATTTCTTACTAAATTTCCTTCCTTTTTCTCTCTCTCTCTTTCATCTCCACTCATAAAGTTGCCTTTTTACACTTCTGGGTTGGCATATTTTTCATCTGTCATTATTTCTTTTTCTTTCTTTTTTTATGTTTATTGTAACTTGTGAGTCCAGCCAAAAGATTCAAGTCTTGTACTTGCTTCCTCCTTCTCTTTCTGTTTTGTGTTTTTTTTTTTGTCATAAAATGCCACTCCCCCTTTGCTTTTAATCCATTTTTTGTTCTGTGTTGGTTTGGTGAGTTTTTAGCAAAATTCATTTTGTTTTTGTTTGTTTTTTCCAAGCTGTACACCATGATTGTTATTATTGATTTAATTGCTTACCAAAATTTGATGCTTCGTTGTTTAATCTAATTTCTTCCCATTATTGATAATAAATCTCGTTTGTTTTTCCATTTTTGTTTATTACTCTTCAACCGCTTCCTTTCCTGAATCTCAAATGTTTCTGGAAACAAATATTTTCTGGGAATAAAGTGTTTTCATCTTTATTCTACTCTGGGTTGTCATCAAAATCCAGTCTTTTCAACTGTTTCTTCAAGATCTCTTGTGTGGTCACTTGAAATATTGAGTTTCTCCATCTGGGTTGCTTCCAAAAGTGATGCAAATTGAGAGTCTTGGCAATGGCGAATCTTGTGCCCGGTGTGCTGCTCAAGCTTCTACAACATATGAACACTGATGTGAAAGTTGCTGGTGAACACAGGTCATCTCTCTTGCAAGTTGTGAGCATTGTCCCTGCATTAGCAGGAGGTGAGCTTTTCCCCAACCAAGGGTTTTATTTGAAGGTTTCAGATTCATCTCATGCTACTTATGTATCTTTACCTGATGAACATGATGATCTGATTCTTAGTGATAAGCTTCAATTAGGGCAGTTTATTCATGTTGAGAGACTTGAATCTGCCTCTCCTGTCCCCATTCTTCGGGGGGTTAGACCGGTTCCCGGTAGGCATCCTTGTGTAGGGAACCCCGAAGATATTGTGGCAACTCACTCTCTTGGGTTCCTTAGTAATGATAATAATAAGAGTAGTAGTAATAGTTCTTCAGGGTCTAAACCTGGAGAGAAAGTAAAATCGCCTTTAAAAGTAGTGATAGGAAGTAATCAGAATCATGTTGGTGAGAAAGAGAAGTTGGGGAACAGAGCTAAAGATGATTTGTTGGAGAAGAAGACAGCGGCGACTTTGAGTAGATCAAAGTCTCAGTTGTCAAAACAGGCATTGACTATACATTTGAAGAAGGAGGGTATGGGGAAGTTGAAGACTTCAAGTTCTAGGTCAATCCCTTCTTCTCCCACGAGTTGTTATTCGTTGCCTACTTCGTTTGAGAAATTCGCAAATGGGGTTAAGCAGCATTCCAAGATTAAGGGGTTGGATAAGGCTACACCGTGGGTGGGATCAGTTGAAAAGGTGAGTTCTCTTCGTGCAGCAAGTCCCACCACAAGGAAGGTACCGGTGATCAAGAATATAGTGCAGGGATTTGAGCTTGGGGCAAAGGCTTTGAGGAAGAGCTGGGAAGGGAATATGGAGGTGAAGACTAGGGAGAATTCAAAGTTGAGAGCTGCCAAACATGATCCCAAGACTGAAGCACGAAGTACTTCAGTGAGTTTTATCATTAATCTTTAAATTAAATAGCAAAGTTTCATAATGTTATTCCTTATTGTGATTAAATATAAGGTCTATCAATTTTGTAGAATTTCAGATTAAAAAAAAAATAAAAAATTGTACAGGTTGTGAATTGTGTCAAGCATCTAAATGATGCTTCATCTCTGATTTTTTTTCTTTATTCTTGTGATGCAACATTACAATTTTCTGACTCTTGTCCTTAAACTTAATGTTTGCTGGGTTCTTTATTTTGTTTTGTTTAATTTTTTTTTACCACTAATGTCAAACAATTGTGTCCTTAAATATAATTTAATCATATTTTCCAGGCCCCTAGGAAAAGCACATCAAGTGAGAGGTTGCCATCAAAAGAGGAGAATAAGGTTATATCTGCAAAGTCATCTAAAGAGGAGAATAAGTTTCAAGCCTCAACCAAGAAAGTTCCAGCAAATGGAACACTGGATGATCAAGAAAAATCAAATAAACTAAGAACTACAATTGGGAGGAAATCGGGAGAGCTTAACAATAATGGTCTACCAGGAAATTTGGTCAAGGTTCCAATAAATAGTAAAAGATTAACAGATGGAAGTGTTTCATGGACTGCACTCCCCTCTTCACTTGCAAAGCTTGGAAAGGTATAAACCATATGATGACTTGGATCCTGAATCTTCATAACTTCCTTAGTCGTGGTCAAAGTGTCTATTTGAAGTTTCTGCCTGTTAAGTTATTACACATGCATGCCTTTTTGGAAATTTTGTTCTAGTGATTTGTAAAATCATGCGGCAGTGTAGAATTGCTTAAAAATCTCAAGGTTTAAGCCTTTTGCTGAGATATGTTGGATTTATTTATTAAAAAATGGTGTCTAATCCTGACTAGTAGGGGCTTGAGCCTTCTGTTACTTGATTTATTGGGCTTTGTTTCATTTCCCTTAAACAAACATATATCAGGTAACCATTTTATGAAAAGTAATAAATGTGTATATTTTTTCTGCTTTACACTTCATTATATCTTATCGCTTGTTTCCACATTTATTATTGCAGGAAGTCATGAAGCACAGAGATGCTGCACAGACTGCTGCAATAGAGGCTATGCAGGAGGCTTCTGCTGCAGAGAGCTTACTACGATGTTTAAGGTACAGCAGTCCCGTAATAAAAGAAAGTTTGGTAGTACAAGCATTTTTTTTTTTTCTTTTAATACTTCATTTACTGTCTTATAAATTCTGATAATAATATCTCCTAATATGTCAAAATTAAACAACATTTCTGCCATTGTTCAAATTATAATTCTAGACTCCAGAGCGATGGTGCATTACTTATATTTGCACCTGAAGGCTTTAGGAGGTCCTGCACGATATGTGGAAGACGTCTTTATTAGGTTGGATTAGAAACAGGTCTCTGAGGTTATACCAGGTTGATTATATTAGTTTCTGGATTCTTGAAAAGTTAGTTGGTAACCAGTGACCAAGGAATATCACATAAATTTGTAAAACAAACTCAACAGGGTAAATTTAAGCTCTCTGGCACTGAAAACAATTTTGCCGATTATGTCATCTGATTTAACTGTTTGTTAAATCTGCGCTTGGCCAATGTTACACAAACATGGGCCAGATGTATTGATTTTCTATTAGTTTGTGTAGATTTTTTTCATCAAGCAGATATATTTATCAAAATATTGAGTTAATGAATGCTTTGACCTTAAGGTCAATAAAAAATGGTCAGATTAATATGGAATGTCTCTGTTTGTGTGTTATCCTGTGGACGAGCATAAATTTATGATCTCCACCAAAATGAGCTATTAATGGTTTTTTTCTGCCGTAATGTAGGAATCTAGAATTTCCACAGGTGCTGGCATTTTGATTTTCTTGGCTAAAAGAAATGTGAGAGCTGATGATTCGTAGTTGGCTTTTCTTGGTTCTCATATTCCCTTCTCTATACTTGTTACTCATACTAAACTCTACCTTGCCTGTTTGTGAGCGAATTAGAAGATAGCTGAGAGCACATACTCCTTTCCTTCTAGATGCAACTTTTTTGTGCTGGTGAGCTGTTGCGAAATTAGTAATAGCCGGTAGAGGGACTGCTGACACCTTAATTATTTCTGCTGTCTATATTATGAGCTTCATGTACAATTTTGCACATGGCGGATCTTGTAGGTTATATTGATACACTTTGGCTGATTACTCTAAAGAAGTTAATACTAATATAGGTCTACAGGCCTATGGCAAGACATGTGCAAGTCTGAAGTTGCTTAATGCAACAACAAATCCTACCTGACACCTTAGCAGCATGGTCAGTATAATGAATGCCAAACCAAGCAGGAATTGTGATAGATGGTTTGATAAAACCATAGACTATTTGTATGACAAAGGCTTTTGATTATTGATAGATGAAGGTTCAAGGATACATAATCATTATAGAATTGTTGTGGTACTCGGGAAATCTGTTGATGGATGTATATATAGAAACCAATGTCCAGGACATATTGGGCTGCAAATGAGAAGTTTAGGAGTTTTTCTGCCTGAAGTGATTGTTCGAAATTCAAATTTTTTGGTATAATGTAAAAAGTGTTCTAAGTTATGGCAGAAGTTCCAATAATTTTTTTTTTTTTTTTTTTGGTGTGTGTGTGTGACCATGAGTTGATCCTTTACTTTTTTGGCCAGGTTGATATTGTTATTTATTCATAATTATATATACAGTTACTAGCATCTTCAATTTCCCCCTTTTCTGTCCAACTGAATTGTTTTCTGTTATTTTTCTTCTTGCAGCTTGTATTCTGAGCTAACTTCATCAGCCAAGGAAGACAATCCACAGCCTGCTGTGGAGCAATTCTTGACACTTCATTCAAGCTTGAATAATGCTCGCATGATTGCCGATTCTCTGTCAAAAATTATACCAGCTGGTTCATCCCCAGATCATGAAGAAAATCCATCAGAAGAAGCACTAAAGATCACATCAGATAGACGGAAACATGCAGCATCTTGGGTCCAAGCTGCATTGGCCACCAATTTATCATCCTTTTCTGTTTTTAGTAAAGATCCTTCTTCAACTCTTGTACCTCTTTCGTCCTCTGCTCTTGGCCAAAAGATTGTCTCTGGCAATCAACCCATGTTAGTGCTAGAAAATTCCAGGAATTCCTCAGCAAAACCGCAAGGGAAACCCCGTGTAACAGTCGGCTCTAAACTTGTCGCATCAGGAGCTCTTCGCAGACCAGGAGATGGTCCAGCCAGTGGTCAAAAGGCACAGGTCCAACCCTTGCCAGACTGGAATAGGGGAGATGGCCTAGATGAGGCAGTGGACTTGGCAGAAATGTTGCAAATGGAGTCCCAGGACTGGTTCCTAGGATTTGTTGAAAGGTTCTTGGATGCTGATGTTGACACGTCATCTTTGTCTGATAATGGTCAAATTGCAGGGATGTTGACTCAGCTCAAAAGTGTGAATGACTGGTTAGACAAAATCAGTACAAGCAAGGACGAAGAAGCACCCCATGTCTCAGCTGAGATAATCGACAGGCTAAGGAAGAAGATATACGAGTATCTCCTGACACATGTTGAATCTGCCGCCGCCGCACTTGGCGGTGGATCACAATCATCGCCTCGGATTCGACCAACCGAAGCAAAATCAAAAAGGTGACTTTCCCTTCCCCACCTAATATGCAGTGTTGTCAGTGTATTATATGTGGTATTGAGCTATAGCATCTGTGCTTCGAAACCACCAAGTGGTTCCAGGAGCTCGGTGATATGATTTATATGTACATAAATCCTACAGGGGTTTGAGGTATAGATGTAGTAGTCACATTGATTATGAAAAGAAAAAGGCATTGAAGATGTGAAGCATGCATGGAATTTTTCACCCTCTAGTTTGCATTTGTTTATTGAAATTATACAAAGGAAAACAGTTTGGAGAGTAGAGAGTTGATCTTCTGAATGTGTGTTTTGTTTCCATTCAGAATGGAAATTGTTTTTCTTGATTCTAAATTTGGTTTTACAGTTCCTCCATTGACATTGCAATGTATATAGTTCCAAGATGAAAGTTGTCAACTTTGATTTCCTTTAATCTTTTCAACATAAGACTTGGCATTAAGGATGCATCAGTATTCGTCGACAAGATATTTGTCAAGTCGGCGAAGGTTGGCCGAAACCCTTCGCCGCTGTGTACAAAACAAAGTCTTTTGTATAATCTTAAAGGATTTAACCAATTTAACTCTCGAAGTTAATGCTTGCTTCAAACTCTCCAAGTTATGACCTTAACCGCGTGCAAAGCGTCATACTTGGATGCTGAGTTTGATAATGTTATTGAATCGATAACCATCGAATCTGATCAATGGTTAAAACTAAGAATGATCTAATGTTGTTGCTTATCTAATGACATAGTTTCAGAGGATTGTTAATTTCCTTTTTATTGAATACCAAGCTTTGGAATTTATTTTGATTATTGAAAATTAATTTCAAATCATGATATATTATCCTCTTAGTTTAATTTTGAATAAATATATATTAACTTGGAACATTGAACAAGTACTACACAACATTAACAGCTTAATGTTTGTAGTAACACTCGTGCAATTGGGGAATCAAGAAATTGCATTTGGGACCAAAGTGTAATGTTCAACAAATGATGGGGACTGATTAATTTAAAATTGCATTTAAGAGGTTAAATTAAGTTCAGCAAATAAGAAATTAAAGATGACAAATGAATTATAAGGGATGAAATTAATACATTTATAGGTAGAATTTAAAATTGCACTATAACAAAATATTTTTTCTTAGAGGAGCGAATTAAATTAAGCCTTTGACCATATTACTCAGGTATAAATTATTATGGTTAATAATATTCCCATGAACAGTAAAATCAAATTTAATAAAATGGAATTACATTTCATCCCAATGGTTTTACAAAATTCCCTTAGTCCATAAGAATCTAAAAGTAACACTATAGCCCCAGGATGAAAATGTAGTTTTTATAAACCTGAGGGATGGAAATGTTACTTTTCCGAACGCATTGTGCGCCTACTATAAAATGCCAAATTGAGCGAGCTGATCAGCTTGCTCTATAGTCAATTCGAATATTTTAGCAGAAATGTTACTAGACAAGGAGAAGAAGAAGAATCTAGAACTTCTCCTCCTACTTTTATCTCTTCTCTTCCATTGCGTTTCCTCTGAAATCTTCTTTGAAGAGCGCTTTGAAGGTAAAACTTTTCTCGTTTCAGTGCACGGACTTGATGATTAGCTGATGAATTGATCATAACCAGGGTTTGAAAATCCTTTTTTTCGGTTCAAACTTGTTAGATGGGTGGAAGAGCAGATGGGTTTTATCAGAGTGGAAGAGAGCTGAAGGAAAGGCTGGAACTTTTAAGCACGCGGCCGGGAAATGGTCCGGCGATCCTGATGATAAAGGTATTGCTTTCACTAATATTATCACGAGGATGGTTCAAGTTCAAGTTCAAGTCAGAAGTTAAAGTTCCAAAAAAAAATGTCCTGCTCAATGAAATTTTTTTTTTTTTTTTAGTGTTCCTTGTTATTAACTTCATTATTTTGTAATATTTTGGTTTGATTCTTTTCTGCATTGTTGACATGTTTTGTAGATCATGTTGTTTGTGGATTGAAGTAGTATTGCGTTCTTGGTAGCTTCTTTTTTTTTTTTTTTTTTTTTTAAGAATGATCTCAAAAGGGCAATATAAAATTCAATTTTGGTATTTTAAGAATTGAGGATATGCTTGGTATGGTTTTCTGAAAGCGACAGTTTGAAGAAGAAATTACTGAAAGGGTAGAGTTTCTTGAAAATAACAACTGTATGTATTTTATATATGAGATATTTTGTTTGATATTCTTAATAATTTTGGGAATCAAGTTAAAATGACCTATAGAATATTAATTTAAAGTAAAAAGTTAATTTCTTTTTTGTTGCTTTTTAATTATAAATGGAGAAAGTAAGATCTTGCATTTCTGAAAACGGAAAATGAGAACATGTTCCAAACGCAGATTCAGCATTTTACTGGAGGGAAGTTAAGAAAGAAAGTAACAAAATGCTCCTATCAAGCCTCTATTTTCTAACTGACTAGAAAATGAAAAACTTTATACTGGGAATAAATACGTAGTAAATTTGTGTATATATTAAATCACTGGATTTTTGAAGAACTTCGTGGGTTTGATTGTGTTGCACATTGATGCACATTCATTGATCATTTAAAAATTTAAGTGTATTGAAGTTGTTATGTTTTCTTCCCTTATGCTTATTTGTACGGGAAATATGAAGGACTTGGTTTAGTAACTTAATAGAAGACAAATGGTTTAAATAGTTAATTGTTGTTTCAACAAACTAAGAGCTACTAGTAAACTTATATTTTGTGCTTTGTTGATCGTTTGAAACCAATTTAGAAATGATTGATTAATAACTTCATTGAAGCTAAGGCTTAACTAGGAAATTCTACCATACTGGGACGTGAGTACCATATTGCTATGGGACGTTAGATAATAATGAGAATATTAGGATAGGATAAAGTAACACCTCCATGTGTTACTGATTACCTAGGATTGCTGATCATAGCAGATACTGATGATGCCTGGAAATCTTGCAGGTATTCAGACATATAATGATGCCAAACATTATGCCATATCTGCAAAGATACCAGAGTTCAGCAACAAGAATAGAACTCTAGTGGTCCAGTACTCTATTAAGTTTGAACAGGACATTGAATGTGGTGGTGGTTACATTAAGCTTCATTCTGGTTATGTGAATCAGAAGAAGTTTGGTGGTGATACCCCTTACAGGTGAGTCAAATTGTTGTATTTTCCCGATGCCCTTTTTTTTTTTTTAAGTTTAGGCCTCTTTTAGTACATGAAATTGGACTGGGCTACGTAAAGTACTCTAGAGTTCGGTGCTCGATGGTAATGTATTAGATAAAACTTTACCTTGTTATTATCAATTCGGACTGGACTGTAATACTTGTAGAACATTTTTTAAGGATTTTAAGTTTAACCTATATCCCCTATGTTTTTCATACATGATATTACTAAATTGCAGTATACACAGATATAAGTCCTCTGATTGTAACTTTTTTTGTGCAGTTTGATGTTTGGACCAGATATATGTGGCTCTCAGACAAAAAAGCTTCATGTTATACTGTCCTATCAAGGTCAAAATTATCCCATCAAGAAGGATCTACAATGTGAAACAGACAAGCTAACACACTTCTACACGTTCATTCTTAGGCCTGATGCAAGTTACAGCATCCTAGTTGATAACCGAGAAAGAGATTCAGGGAGCATGTACACAGATTGGGATATACTTCCCCCACGGAAAATCAAGGATGTCAAAGCGAAAAAGGTACAACCATGGCTCTGTAATATTCGTGTTGAACTGTGGTACTTCAAATTATGGAATATTGTTACCATACTAGTTTTTAAGTTGTGGAAAAAAAAAAAATTAGAAGTGTTTTATTCTGAAGATTGCATTTATCATTATGAAAACCACAGTTTATTTGAGTAGAATTTTCAGTTATATGTCTAGCTATCATTGTTTCCCTTCTCATTAGTAGGCGTCAAGTATTGCTTATTTTAGGCTTGCCTCTTCTCTTACTTTTTTATATATTTCCATTCACAGCCAGCCGACTGGGATGATAGAGAATATATAGATGATCCTAATGATGTAAAACCAAAGGTGTGATGTGTGATTCTCTTTCATATTAATGGTTGAGATTGTATTAGTCATTGTTCCACATAAATTACACTTGTATTTACCTCTCTTATTGTTGCAGGGATATGATTCAATCCCAGCTGAGATTCCTGATCCAAAAGCTAAAGAGGTTCGTTGATTGGCTAACAATTTCATCCATTATGCTGTCTTACATTCCTGTCCAGTCTATTTAGTGAGATTCAACACATAAAAGTTACTAAACCCACCAGAAATTTCTCTGTCTCTCTTTCTCGAAATAAAACCTTCTAAAATTGATGCGATAGATTGTGGTTATATTTGCTTAGGGATTTCTACTCATTTTTTTGCCGCCTAGTTTATGTTGATGAAAGGGTGACTCTATTATCAATTAGAAGATGTTATTTGATCTTTGTCTATGTTTATTTGTTGGTAGAAAGCCATAGGAGTAAAATAAATTTATGACCTTGCATGACCTTATCTTGCTGTTGTCGAATAGCCTGATAACTGGGATGAAGACGAGGATGGAATATGGAGGGCACCTAAGATTCCAAATCCAGCTTACAAAGGACCATGGAAGCGCAAGGTATGTTCAAGTTTCTAATAGAAAGCTCAAACCAGATATTTTTGTTGCAGTGTCTAAATTATTGAAATTTTTGTGGTACTGCAGAGAATCAAGAACCCCAACTACAAGGGAAGGTGGAAGACTCCATGGATTGATAACCCAGGTAAATCTCTATCTCTACAAGATTCAGGGACTAGATGGTTTCACACATTGAAGAGTTGAGGAAAACCATTTAAATTTCAATCAAACGAGAAATAAAAATATTGTATGGAAATGGTGATCAGACTATCCAGGTAGAGTAAATTTATGTTTAGACTTGGACCAGATTGTATGGTCAAACTGCTGCAAGCAAGTTCAGTTGCCTATATACTATTGAAAACTCATTTTTAAGTTCCAGATTAACCTGCAGCCTGACATTCTTGACACATCTTGCTTAAGTTAAACTCCTATGTGCACTGCTACGAGCCAGTGGTTTGTGCTAAAATATCAATAAGCGATTACCCAAAGTATCTTACCACGATTTGATCCAGCTGAAGGTAGGGTGCATACTAGGCCTTGGCCATGTGCTTTTGAACCTTGTCTTGGGCCCAAACACAATAATAATGATTTAAAAAGTAAAATTTGAATGTGAAAGGCCACTGATTTAGCTGGTTAAAACCTCTTGAAATCTCGTATAGACCAATTGTTAGACCAAACTCACAAATATGGTAATATCTTTTTAATTTTATTTTTATTTTTTGAGCAAATATTCATCAGTATATGCACCTGTATGTCATGAATTGTATGTCTGTCTACTTGTTTGGGTACACTTGTTTTCACAATCTGAACAATCTTGCAATTATTGAAAACTTCACTCTCCAAATTTAATGCAAAATGTTAAATATTTTCCCCACTTAATTTTTGTCCAGAGTTTGAAGATGACCCTGACCTTTATGTGCTGAAGCCTATAAAATATGTGGGAATTGAAGTTTGGCAGGTAATTATCATGAATGTTCTTGTGTTCTTTGATAAGATTAACAGTGCAAATTAAAGTTTATGATATCTACAGATTATAATATCATTCCAATAGTTCATGTCATAGGCCAACATTCTTCAACCTATGGCATCATATTGTACTTGTTCTTAATTGAAATTTAGTTATGTTAGAATAAGTGGATCAATCATTGCATTGCAGGTGAAGGCTGGCTCAGTTTTTGACAATATCTTGATTTGTGATGATCCACAATATGCAAAACAAGTTGTAGAAGATATTTGGGCCAGTAACCGGGAGGTGAGCCGCTGTTTTCTGATATTTCTTTTTCCTAACTTTTCGTTTTCTTTTTTTCACGAGATTGATGTTAAGACCTCTTATACATATCTGTTATTTCCCACTTCTAACCTTTTTCAGGCTGAAAAAGAGGCATTTGAGGAGGCAGAAAAAGTGAGGAAAGCTCAGGAAGAAGAGGTTTAGTGAACTTTCCGTACTGGGTTTTGCAATTGATGTAATAATTATTCTCAATTTTACTTTCTGAATCTTTGTAAAGGTAATGTGGATTATTTTGTGTAGGAGGCTAGAAGAGCCAGAGAGGAAGGTGAAAAGAGGAAGAGAGAGAGGGATCGCCGGTATGAAGAAAGGAAGCAGCGCAGAAGGGTAATGTGTCTCATGATTTCTTCTAATCCATGTTCTTTTTTTATTTAGACTGTAATTTGCTTCTTATTGTAATTGTTAATTTGATTTAAGACAATCATCCCTAGTCTTAATTGATTCTTTTTGCTCTTATTTGTTTCGAGGAAGTAAAGTCCTCTATTAATTGCTTATTTGATGTCTCATTTAGCCAAGTGTCTTTGCTTCATTACATTGAATTTTTTGTATCTTGTAGAGCTTCGCAACAATTTGGTTTTTTGGGGTAGAAGTATTCGTCAAAAGAAAAAAATGAGGAACCACATAAATGAAGAAATTATGGCTTGTGTTTTATTTTCCTATTGGATTAAGAAAAGAGAAAGAGAATCTCTAGACCATCCTTGAAAAATCTTGTTTTATAGATGCATAAGTTTGATGAAAGCAAATTGTGAAAAACATGTTTGGAGAAGACTAAATTGGCTATTATCTTTGAGTGAATAACCTGTACGGGTTTGTTCTGTCAGTCTCTTGTCAGGAAAAAAACCAAAAAATTAAAGGCTAAATAAATGAGGATGTAGGTTTGGAGGAAAACATCTAGTTGGTTGAATGGTCCTTTATTTGGCCTTGAAATATTTAACACATATGGTTCACATGTGAGAATTGAATATTTGGTTATAGTAATTACAATGACCGTGATGCTTCTATTGCTTTTGATAAAACATGAATTTGATCTCAAAAATTTTGTTTTGCAGCGTGACCGCTATGACTTGGACGATTACCATGTAAGCATGAAAGAAACTCTCTCTTCTTCGTTTTTTATTTTCCTCATTCTATCTATCCAAAGAGTATTTTGCTATTTCTGGTGATTGATGTGGAATATGGGGCTGCTCAACCTTCACCTCCCATTTATTTCGTGCGATGGAGAGCCTTATCTCTGCACCTCATCTAATTACTTGCCATAAAGAATAGGGAAGTAAAAATGAAATCAATTAATAAACTTGTAGTTAATGTTTGGATTGAGGGCAATAGTGTATTCAATACAACAATGCAGGTGATGAAACTAGCATATTTTACATTACACCCGAACTACAAGCGATTATTGCTAACTATTTCTATTGGCACTTGTGTTGAAACCTAAAATCCTTGGACTCTTATGCTATTCATTGAATACAACTAGAGTGAATTCTGAGGGCTTGATAAAATACCATATGAGATTTTCTACTTCCTTGAGATTTTAGCATTTAAAAATCCGCTAAGTGAGTATGGGGGTTTTCCAGGAGCGTTTGAAGTGAGAATATCATCATGCTAATATTCCCCTAGGCTTTGTTAAGTGGGTTCAAGGGATTTCTGGTAACGAGTGTAAATATTGTTATGCGGGTGACTGATGTTCATATAGCTCTAAAATCAAGTACTCTTGACAGAAACCCTGAAATATTTCCTTTTTTGATCTTGCAGGATGAACTATGAGCTAGATCTTCTCCAATTTTCAAGTATGTGTTACACTACTTAAAAACCAAGAGTGTTCCACATTTCCTGAGGCAGAATTGTTCAGTATGTGAAATATTTAAAACTCAATTGTTGTATAATTCTGTTGTTGTTTGTTGTAATATCATTGTCAACTTGGAAATAATTTCCCCATTTTGATAAATTGATTCACTTACTAGGTTTTTATGGGGTCTGGATTCCATGTATTTTCACATTAAATTTAACATTTATATTCAAATATTAAAGGGAAACTTATCATTATTGGATATTTGTGTTTTTAAAATTTATACTATATATAATGATAAGTGTATTTCCCTCGGGCTGGTGTGATGTACTCGAATTAGAATATTGAAATAAGAAAATTTTCATAATAACTGTATTTCACTTTGGTTTAGGAATTTTAACCTGATTTCCTTTCGAAGCTCATACGCTGGGTGCTATCGGACGGGCTTCCCTTGTCTTTTAGGATCGACTGACTAACCCATGTGCAAGTGTCGTTCACATGGAACTTTTTCCCTCTTTGGCCTTCAAAATTATCATTTGAATATTTGTTATTACCACCAAGATTTGCACTGATGATCGCTCCGTCTGAGCTCGCACCTTGGGATTTGCAGCTATCGTCGTGCCCTCCTATTCATCGGGGCTTGGCATTTGCCCCAACAGTTGGGTATAGGTCACGCGCTTTAGTGTCATCCGTTTTTGGGGTTAATTGATTCGACAGGTGAGTTGTTACACACTCTTTAGCGGATTTCGACTTCCATGATCACTGTCCTTTTGTCTTAATCGACCAATAGTCTTTGCAGATTCTAGGTTAGCGCACAGTGTAGATGTGATATACTCAAATCAGAATATATATATATAGTCAAGATATCTTGTTCTTTTGGATAAGAATGAAGACTTGCACCTTAATATAAGATAATCTTTGTTTAATGTTTTTTTACCAAGTCTATATTCATTGATGTTGTCTTGGTACCCTACAAATTGAGAAATATAATATGGGTATGGTAGGGATTCTCTTTTCTTACCTACTTTTATCTAAATCAAATATATATGCAAAAATGGTTATTAAAACAAAGTGATATTGTGATTAATATGTATTTCTTTAATTAAAGAAATAAGAAAAATATATTTTATATCAACTAGAAAACAAATGGTATATAATATATATCACTAAGTGCATCCAAACTTTTTAGAAATTATTAAAAGTTCCCTTGAAACAAAAAGATTTTTAATAATTTTAGGGAGCTTTTTAGAATTTGTAAGAGTGTTTTGACACTTTCGGAAAAGAGTAACACTAGTATTACAAAAAGGTATACAAAGAGACAATCCCTACCTTTAAAATTCATGATTGTCTTTCTCTCTCTCTTTTTTTCCCTTCTTTTAAGGGTAGAGATTATCTCTTTGTATGACTTTTTGTATGCCTCTTTGTAAGGCTAGTGTTACTCTTCGGAAAAGCTTTAATGTGCTCAAACTTACAATCATTATATTAAATCAACCCAAGAAATAAATATATCAAATGTGATTTAGTAAATAAAAACACCACCTTTCTTGGATTATTCTTTTATGATTTATTTGTGGATATTCAAAGTTTTTTTTTTTATAGAGGTACCTAGCTATACAATATATAAATCTTAAACATGTATAGTACAAGAAAGCTCATAGATGAAACTCTAAGATAGAACCAGAGTTTGTCCTTGATTTATATATTATGAGACCTATTGCTTTGCAAAATGACCTATATATATGACAAACTTGAGGGTTATTTGTAATGGCGTTGTTGATTTAATATTTTGTGAAAAACAAAAAGTTACTACCAATAAGTTTTTAACTAGATAACAAAAAGAATCTACAAGTAGATTATTTTTTTAGTATACTCTAAAGATGCTGATGATGTAAAGGTAAAAAGCCCGAGAAGAGAGAAAGATAAATATATTTCTTTTAATTAGGGTACAGGGTAATTACTGAGATATTAAATTATTAACAAAGATAGTATTGTAAAATTAAAATATTAATAAAATCTCTCATTTTATTAAAATAGATGAATTTGGTAAAATCTCACCTATCATGTGGGATTTTAACACCCAAGAATTGAAGGATTCTGGAGGGTGGTGGATTTTCCAAAATCCATGTATTTCAATTATTTTTTTTTTTTTAAATCAAACGAAGGATTTTACCAGATCCATGGATTTAACGAAATCATTCATTTAGAATCTCTCAATCCGCTTTAGTGTACTTCACTCTTATTGATGTGATATACTCGAATTAGAATATTAAAATAAATAAAAATATCATATAGTGGCAATTTTTGTTCCTTTGGATTAGAATGAAGACTTGTACCTAAATATAAGATAATCTTTGTTTAATGCTCTTTTACCAAATCTATGTTCATTGATGTTGTTTTGGTAAACTGAAAATTGAGAAAATCTAATATGGATATTGGTAGGGATTCTCTTTTCTTACCTACTTTTATGTAAATCAAATATATGCAAAATGGTTAACAATAAAATTACAATTAATTTGTTATAAAAAAAAAAATTACAATTAATTTTATGATATTGTAAAAAGATATTATGTATATTCTTTTGTTAAAGAAATAAGAAAAATATATTTTATATCAATTAGAAAACGAATGGTATATATCATTGAGTGCACCCAAACTTTTTAATAATTATCGAAAATTCCTTATAATTATTAAAAATTCCTCAAAACAAAGAGATTTTTAATAATTTTATGGAGTTTTTAGAATTTATAATTTGACAATTTCGGAAAAGCTTTAATATGTTCAAATTAATGATCATTATATGAAATCAATCTAAGAAATAAATATATCAAATATGATTTACTAAATAAAAGCACCACCCTCCTTGGATTATTATTTTAAAATTTTATTATGGATATTTAAAATTAAAATTTCCCTTAAAAAATAAAATTTTAGGATAATTCCCTTTAAATAAACGTATTTTATAAAATAAAAATAAAAATAAATAAATAATGCTGTCGGTGAGAAACTTACATCCTAAAGTGGGTGACACAATCATAGCTCTACCCCACTCAACATGTAATGTTTTTAATTAAATATATTAAATTCAATTAAAATATTTTGAACATTTTAAAATTTTAAGAAATATTTTTGATGAATTTCATAGCAACTAATTTTTTTTATTTTAATAAATTTAATTAGATTTCAATAATATTTTAGTAAATACTGAAACCTTGGTGACACATCTCGCATGGAGCATTATGAACTAATATATATGAATTAATTTAGTTATTTATTTCTTTATGGTTTTCATCGTTAGAAGTAAGGTTATCAACAAATTATATTTAAATTTTGTATAAATATTTACCAAAATATTCTTAAGGATTATTTAAACAAATTATAGAATCAATAAAATCTATATGAAATTTTAACTAAATCTTATGATTAGCTATTAATAATCAAAGTTCGAATTACATTTTGGTCCTTCAAGTTTAGTCTAAACAATTAAGGTCTTGTAAAATCTAAAAGTAACACTTAGGTCATAATTGTTTGGGGTGAATGGACAAAGGAATGAGAATCTTATTCATGTTGCATAAGGAATAGAAATCTTATTCCTTAAAAAAGAGTAGAGTGGGGTTCCTCCCAAATTATGATTTTTACTTATAATGGATAGCTAAAATGCTTTATTTACCCCTTCTTACAATTATGATTTACAATTTTACCCCTAAATCAATTTTTTAAAAATTTAAGTTATTTTATAATTCAGTAATTATTTTATTAAAATATTAATAATTCAAAATCTGGAAAAATCTTCAAATCGATCCACGTCGGGTAGATTTGTTAGACTTCAAATTTTTTTCACGTAGTTGGCATCATTGTTGGCACGTGAGCAATTAGTTGTCGACGAGCTTGCCTAGACCGATGGCTTTTGATTCTCCACATGTCGACATTGATGTTGGAAGCGTAGGGCAAATTCACCAACCGATGAGTTTGACCCGCGTTGACTAGTTTGAGGTTTTTAGAATTTTTTGAAATTGAAATTTTACATTTAAATAAAATAAATATATTTATTAAATAGAATAAATTAATGACACTTTCTTCCAAAAACGACAAATTGTTTTCCATTCCATCAACATTCTTTATTACAAGCAAACAAAATATTCTTATTCAATTCAATCATAATTTCATTCAATTTATTTTCATTCATAATACCTTTTATCCCATCTATTTGTAATCCACAAACCAAACATGGTCTTAGGTCCTTCTTAGTTAGATTTTTTTTCTTCTTAAAAGTCTAAAATACCCTTACTCTTATCTTATATAAATGACATAAAAAAATTATAAAAATTAAAATGGTTTTTAAGTTTTAACCGAATATTTCATTAAATATTTACAACAATTTTGTTAATTATAATAAAGTAAAAATTAACATATTAGAGGTATTTTAGACTTTTACATTAATTTTTTAAACAAATGCTAACTAATAAAGATCTAAGTGTTACTTTCACATTCTATTGGACCTTATTGTTATTTAGGCCAAACCTTGATTCAGTCTTCCTTAATCTATGGCTGAAGAACATGAAGATCATCGTGAGATTCTTTAAGATGGCTTTAATTCTCTTCATCAATTATTGAAGCTCACATTATATGATAAAAATAAAAATAAAATATAACTCATTGATGCCTTTAATAATTCATACAAAAAGCTTAAATTATATGATAATATCATCAAATTAAAAGAAAAAAAATGATAAAAATAAAATAACACGAGAATAACATAATAAAAGAATTTACAAAGAAACTTATGAATTCTACATCCCTATAGATAGGGATACCGAAAAATTCCCCGAATTAGGAGTTTCTATTAAACATCAATCGAAATTATTAAATCTTTCCAATTTTGTTTTAAAAAAAATTCATAATTCAAGTTATTAAGAGCAATAAAAGAGAAAATAGCGTATATTTACAGTGTAGTCATTAACTTGATTTTATTTCCAATTTTGTCCTTTTTCTTCACTCGGTGTAATGCTACCGGTACCACCCACCCATGTTTAAGTAGACGGGTGGTGGTGGTTCCTATTTAATAAATTCAATAAATAAACCCAATAATTTTTCTTTTTCTCTCCACCAAATAAATTAATCCATTAATCCAAAAATAAAAAATAAAAAAATACGAAAATTCGCAACCCAACAAAAAAATTAAAATTAAAATAATAAAAAAGGGAGTCCTTGAAACCCCTGAAATTTAACAATATACTAAAATCCCACTCAGATTTCAGAAATAAAAGAAAAACCCTTGCCGTTAGTAAGCCGTTAGAGTTTTTAAAATGATAGATGAATGTATATTTACCAAATTGCCCCTATGTCGTTTATTTTACCACCGAAAAATTAAACGGTAGGGGAACTTCTGTTATTTCTATAACTATAAGGGGATATTTGTTATTAAATTATACCTGAGAGGAATTATGGTTAGTAGCCTTTATAAATGATATAATTCTGATTGAGTGCCAAGTGCCAAGTGCCAATACACCGAGCAACCGGAGTCCACTTTCTCTTTATAATAAAACTCTCCCTTTCTCTCTCTAGAAATCCCTCATCCTCTCTCTAGAATTTCTCTGTGAGAGAGATGCAAATCATCTCCAAAGCTTCATCTGCTGCCATGGCCTCCTTCACTTGCTCAAGGGTCTTCTTTCTTTTTCTCTCTCTCTCTCTCTCTTTTTTTGGGTTTTTTTCTCGCCAATTTTTTATTTTTTTGTTTGTGTGAAATTCCGAGTTCTTGCATGTTTAGAGTTTTGTGTGGTTTTTTGAGTACCCTTTCGAGGGTTTTGTTTGTTTTTGTGAAGATTTTTTGGAAAGATAGTTTTTTGATGTGAATTCTCATGTGCCCATGTGGTGAAATCGGTCAAATGAGAGTGTAAACAAATGGAAAAAAAAAAAAAGATTTTGTTTTAGTTTATTTTAAGTTATCTCTGATTTATTTTATTTTGGTTTTGCTTGTGGTGAACTCATGTTTCACGCTTGGTAGAAAAGAACTGAACTTGTTTTTTTTTTTTTTTCCAATTTTTTTTTTAATTCCAATATATATATATATATATTTTTCTGTTAATGTTGTTACTAGATTTGCATGATAAGAACTGTAATTTGATGCTGTTTTAGTAAAGGATAATTTGATGTAAAATTTAAATTTCATTACACAAGTACATTATAAACAAATTGAGTCCAATGGGGTGTGATTTTGATATGATTCTCAGCTTAGTCTTTGGTAAATGGCTGGAATGTCAAATGGTTATATTATTGATATGCTCTCGTGAATTTTTTAATGATTGTATGGACAGAATGCATTAGTTATATACTTGAGAACCTCAAGTACGTTATAAGCAAAATGGCTCTGATGGGGTGCTGTAAGTTTGTGATTTTGATATGAATCCTAGCATAGTCTTTTTTAAATGGCTGATAGGTAAATGGGTATTTTGTTGATACGTTGTAATGAATTTTAGATGGTTTTATGGAGTACTTTATTAATTTGTGAACTTTCAAGTACACTATAATTGTAATGTTGTGATTTGGATGCAAACTTAGCATGGTTTTCTTCAATGGCTGATAGATCACATGGGTATTTTGTTGATGTGTTCTTATGAACTGCAAATGTTTTTATGGATAGAAGTCAAAAGTTATCTACTAGATGATTTTGTGGTAATTAATTTTGGTCAATTTGTTTTCTTGTATTTTAGGGGACAAGCGGGCTTTGTGTATTGCCAGGGACAAGGCAACTTTGCTTTAGAAAGGGCCTCTTGTATGGTTTTATGAGGCTGTTATCAATACCATTCAAGACATTGCATTTAGCTACAAGTCGATCGCTTAGAGTTGCTCAGTTTTGCAGTGTTTCCAACATGTCTTCATCGCTGCAAATTGAATTGGTGAGTTTATATCTTGTTTCAGAATTTATGCATAACAGATGCTTCATGTAGGTTTTAGTTTTTTACTAACTGTTTTTACTTTGTTGTTTAGTTTGTGAAAGTTTCTCATCATCTTTTTGGCTTTATTCGATCAGAATGGGAGCGTCTTTTTTTATTTGTCTCATACAATACTTGAAGTACCTTCATTTTAATTTACAGAAGGATCTTCTAAATAATCTACTGGATTTGATGGAGAATATTAAAGTTAACACTTCGTTAGCACTCCTTATTTGTATCAGATAAGTGGTTTGGTCGTAGCCAAATGTCCCATGATTGGTTGTCAATATACTCCAAACAACAACTGAAATTGTCTTTTGTGGTATTCCTAAGCCCTCCTCTCTGTCCTTTCTTGTACTCTCTTAGGTTAGTGTAGTACGAAGAGGTAGTTCTGTTAGCTATATTATTGATAAGTAAAGCTACGCAGGGATGAAACTTCTGGGATAGGTCTATAGTTGCATCTCTATATCTTTTCTTATTTCCGCTAGATAATTTACTTTCTTATTTCAGGTACCATGTCTCAGAGACAACTACGCGTATCTTTTACATGATGTGGACACAGGCACAGTTGGAGTTGTTGATCCTTCTGAAGCTGTACCTGTTATAGATGCTTTGAGTAGGAAAAACCGGAATTTGACTTATATACTAAATACACATCATCATCATGATCACACTGGTGGGAATATGGAGCTAAAAGCAAGGTACGGTGCAAAGGTATGATTATGTTATCACTCTCTCCTTTTCTTCCCCAAATGAAACTCCGAATGAGTAATTTACTCTTGAATGAACATCAACTTGTAAATCAAAAGAATTATTTGTAAATTAAGTCTGGGGTTCACGCATATTACATCTCCTGCAAAGTGCAAATTCTACTTCGAATTTTTGCGTTTATCCAATATTATTGGTTTTCAGTTCATGTGAAGAATGGTGCTTTTGTCCAATTTGTTTCTTTCAAAGAAAACCCTGATCTGTCTCTAAGATTGAATTCTCCATAAAGTTTGCAGATGATGATGGCTTGTGCTATGGCAGCTTGAAGTGGGACATCTTTTATATGAGTCTGTTCCATGATGACTATAAGTTTTCTGAAATTTATGCTTTCCTTTGTTGTTTGTAGGTGATTGGCTCAGCAATAGACAGGGATAGGATTCCTGGCATTGATATAGTTTTAAATGATGGAGACAAGTGGATGTTTGCAGGTCATGAGGTGCATGTGATTGAAACTCCTGGTCATACCCGAGGTCATGTTTCATCACTCAATCTCATTATGAAATCCTCTGATGATTTTAGAAGCATTTTATAACTTGGAAACATAGATGAAAAAAGTTATGTTTTTATTTTTATTTGTTGTGTGACTGCTATTCTTGACGCATTTTAAATACCCAGTTTATAGTGTTATATTTTATGATTCCAAAGATTATTTGCTTGTATCATAATTTTTTTAATTTTTTCAATTTAGAATTCATTGATAGCTTTATAATTAAGCAATATACAAAAAGTGAAGATCGTATACCTTTTCCACAGAATGTTAATTTGGTACTTGTAGTTTTTTTTTTTTTCTTTTTTTCTTTTTTTAAATAGATAAAGAGGCATTGATGGTAAATGGTGATGGCTTGATGCATTATGGCTACATCTTATCTATAATGGACATCCAGACCACTCATATTATGGTGGAGACTTAAAGTTTGAAATTGACATTTTCAGAGTGCCTTGAATGGTTGAATATTGCCTGACATAAAGTTTTCTTCAAAAGTCAGCTTCTTATGAATGTTGTCTTACATGTCACCGTGGACCTTGGTTCAGATTATTTCCCTTTTTCTAACTCACTATATGTTTCAATTGCAAACAGGTCATATTAGCTTTTACTTTCCTGGATCAGGGGCAATTTTTACCGGAGACACTTTGTTCAGCTTATCATGTGGCAAGCTTTTTGAAGGAACCCCTGAACAGGTAAATATTTTACATCGACATTCTATTTTGATTGTTCATCCCTCTTATGTGAAGAAGAATAACTGCCACCAAATACTTATTTGAGCGTTTGGAGCTGAGAGTGCATTTACAAAAGAGTAGAGGAAAATAAGGTGGAATATTTGTTAATTATATGAAATAAGAAAATTGCAAGGACTTGAGCTATATTGATGATGTTGTTGCTAAAAAATAATAATATATAGTTTGTAAATGACTTCGCTTTTTTAGCGAAAACAGAAAACTCATTGTTATTATGGTTCTCTATGTTGCAGATGTTTTCTTCCCTTCAAAAGATCATGTCTCTGCCAGATGATACAAGTATCTATTGTGGTCATGAATATACATTGGTTAGTCTCTCTCTCTCTTATTTTTTCCCTTCTTCTTTGGCACTCTGGTGGTGCTTACTTAGTTATGTCAAGCTAAATTTATAAGATCTTTAACTATGTCTACATATTGTGACAGAGTAATTCAAAATTTGCAATGTCTATTGAACCCAATAACGAGGCCCTCCAATCTTATGCAACCTATGTAGCCCAGCTTCGCAACAAGGGCTCGCCCACGGTAATTCCTTGGACTTTCTTCTTTCGCTAACAAATTATAAGTTTCTTAGAGAACTTAATTTCTTGCATTTATGTGATATTACATTCTGAACAGGAGGCCTAATTGTTTGAAACAAGGGTTCTTTACTTTATCATGGATTTGTCTTAGAAGTGAGATAGAAACATTGAATATAAGGAGCTATAAGTTTACACGGTTGCAATTGTCACGTTCCATGTTACCAGTTTTACGACCCCATTTCATAACAAAATCCAATGAGATACTCGTCTTTCTTCATTAGTTCCATTTCACCTGGCCATGGATGTTTTCTTGTTCTTATAATTTGGCTGGCTTTGGTGTTGTTTCAGATTCCAACCACCCTAAAGATGGAGAAGTCTTGTAATCCATTTCTTCGCACTTCTAGTCTGGAAATACGGCAGTCATTAGGTATTCCGGATGCGGCAAATGATTCGGAAGCCTTAGGTGTCATCCGTCGTGCAAAGGATAACTTCTAAGACTTCTCGCTAAGGTTAGGATCAAGAGCGATATTTTTTTTTTACACAAATTATGACACATCGCTTCCACTGAGGGATTTACGCACTCTAAAATGGATTAAATTTGAGATGCGTCTATTTTCCAAATTAGTGTCATAATTTGTGTAAGAAATTAAAAATTTTGCTGATCTTATTATTATTTGTAATATTATCTCTTTGTATAGAGAGGTGAGTTTTTGATACATATTTCAAATAGAACACCAATGTAACCCCTTTTTTTTCCTTCTTAAGAATTTGAAGTTTTTTTTTTTTTATTTGAATTTTTTGCATTTTGCTTCATTTCTTGACCATTTGAAATCATAAATGTCAATATTTATTGTTGAATTTCTTTTAATAAGATAATGCATTTAGCTTATTTTTTAAGCTAGAGTTTATTTTACGAATGGGGTTGCTGTTAAAATTTTATATTAATTAGTCATTAAATTGCCAATTATAAAAAAGGATTAATCATTTAATTGCCACTTGTTTTCTATAATTGAGATTTGAAAATAGGGATTAATTATAAAATAAGTCACTTATAATATTGAATATGTAAAAAAAATATAATTACAGTATTTATATTTAACCTGTTTTTTAAACACCATTGGATTGAAAAAGATGAAAAGCTCATAAAAAGTCAATTTTTATTTATTTATATATTTAATATTTTTCATTAACTATCATTGGATGGTCCATCGGTTAATTAGGACTTTTGAGTGTATTATTCAAGAGGTTTTAAGTTTGATTCACCTGAGTTATTAATATGAGTGACCATTGAGGGGATTGTCAATTTCAAAATCCTAGAAGATTAGTTGTGGTGTAGACAAACTGATTGTTAATAGGGGTGATTACTGAGGAGATTTACCCGATGTAAACTTTAGGATCCTAAAAGATTAGTTGAGGTGCATATAAGTTGGTCTGGACACTCCCGGTCAAAAAAAAAAATTTTTGATTTTTAAAATTAATTAATAAAAATACATAGATTTGTAGGGTTGTTGAAGCAGGTGGGGAATAGCATAAATTAGTCAATTTTCAATCCCCTTTTGGTTTGCCAACCAACCAACAGCTTTGCAAAAAGAAATGGGAAAAGACATTGTGACTAATTTCATATTACATTTCACTTTATATAATAATAAAAGATTGTGATTATTATGGCCCATTAATTTGTATTATGTTACCAAAACATTTAATAAAAATTATTAAAATTGAAACAGTATTTACTTACAAATAATATTTAAAAAAAATAAAATAATTTAATGTTTCTTCATGCTTTCAAGTCAAGAAACCCAATTAATGAAATATTTATTTGGTGGTACTTTTTAGATGTGGATAGGTTCGCCTAATGCAACCTCCCCTTTAGCTTCATTTATTTTATTTTATTTTTATATTAGTTAATTAATTAATTTATCTTCACCAATAAATTGACATAACTTTCTCCTTTTCAAGAAACTGACATCATAAATTCCTATGATTGTGACTCCCATTTCAACCACTGTTTAGCTAAATATTTATAAATTTATCATCAAAATTTCATATATATATATATATATATCCTAAACTATATTCTAAAATTACCATCTTAATTGATGTGTCTTTTATGTATCTACTTAGTTGAATTAAAAATGGAGTTGTTATAAACTTATAATCGTACACACCCGATAAATACAAAAAAAAGTTATTTTTAAACCTAGTATATTACACTCTCCTTCAATACAATAGCCATTTTAGATATTTAAACATCGTTTATATTTATAAATTTATTTTCATATTTAATATAAATACAAATAACAATCAACATATCATATATATATATATTTTTAATAATTTGGGGTGTTCGGGCCAGATTAAGCGCATCTCCACTAATCTTTTGAGATTCCGAAACTATTGACCGAAAAAGAATTCTAATGACTATCTTTGTCTGCAATCGAGGAAGGACTAATATCCTGAATTTTAAGGTCATGCCCTCGACCCCTTCAAAAGTGAGTTCATATATTCTTATAATTGTGTTTAACCTTTATGCATATCGGAAGATACTTGATTCTTTTAGAGGTTATTCTTGTATACATCCCTTTTATCTACTTTAAGTTGGACTCAAATATCTTTAAACCTAACCATATAGAATATAATGTTAAAAATAACTTTTAGGTGCAACAAATAAATTATTTATAGATTGGTTTAATAGAATCTTATAATCGTTTTTTATATATTTTTAATTAATATTTTCATAAGAAATTTATAAGTTTCAAACGTTTTGGTAATTTTTGAAAACTATAAAATACTCTTACCATTTACAGAGGTTTTTGATAATTTAATAGTGAAGTTTTTAATAACTACAAAATTTTAAGGATTAATAACAATAATCTCTTATCGGTATACTTAAATAACATTATGATTATAGAAATAATAGAGATCTTCCTATCGTTATTTTTTTATGTTAAAATAAATGATAAAAATGTTAGATAAATATTTATTAATTCATCATACTATGAACTTTAACCATATACTAACAGCAATTTTTTTTTGTTATTTATGAAATCTCAGACAAACTTTTGTTAACTGACTAAATTTCATGAGGGTCGAGGAAAGCTCCTTTTTAAATATTTAATAGTTTTTAAAATTAATAAAATATTCTCTATTTTTTTTAAATGATCATACAAACGACATTGGGTGCGTTTGGCTCCCTATTTTTATCCATATTCCCAATCCTATTCTCCAAATAATGTTTGGCACACTATTCCAGAAATATTACCCTATTTTTTTAATTACTTTTAGACCCCATAAGGTTATTAATTTCACTAAATGCCCCCTGATTTTTTTTTTTTAAAAATTAACAAAAACCCCCCTATGAACCCAACTTGTCGTATTCCTAAGAACCACCGCCGATGATAGTCCGGAATTCTCCAAATAACGTTTGGCGACACTATTCCGTAGGACCCTATAAGGTTATTAATTTCACTAAATGCCCCCGATTTTTTTTTAAAAATTAACAAAAACCCCCTATGAACTCCAACTCTGTCGATTCCGGCAACCACCGCCGATGATAGCCTGAATCTGTACAACGGCCTAAATTTGGACCATAAATGGCCGGAATTACACCGATCTGGCCGTCGGCGACGACTAAATCTTGGCCGTCGTTTTGGCCTTTCCGGCCATAACAAGCCGTAGATCTGGCCTTTTCCAGCCAGAACCGTGGTGGATCTGGCCGGAAAAGGCCATAATGATATGCGTACGGCACGATCCGTCGGCTGCGCTGAACTAATGACGCATCGACGGCGGTGGCGGCGGAACTGCACATCGCAGTGGTGGGGATGTTTTTGTCATTTTATATAGTAGGATCTTTAATTAAATTAGTAAACCTAAAGACTTTTTCATAAATTTTTCAAATTTACCTCGTAATACTCCCCTATCCAACAATCTAATACTATCCTCAAAATCCTATCCAAAATACTACACTAAACGCACCCATTATATACGTTTGATCGTATCATTAAAAGCAATAAATTTCAAAGAGGCCCACAGTATGATTCCGTAGGCCCGCACCTATAAATTCTCCATAGTCAACAAAGCAAAAGCGACTCATAAAACGTCTCTCCATACACTAAACACTAAAACTTCTTTTCCCCGCCAAACCGGAAAACACACACACACACACTCTCTTTCGTCGAAACGACACACCGTTTTGCTTTTTTGAAACAAAAAACGCGAAAATGGTGCTAAACGACGTGCCGTTAAACGCGATCCCTACCACGTGCGTTGTCCTCAACGGCCGAGGATTCGTCGGAAGATCGCTGGTGTCTCGTTTGCTGAGACTCGGCAACTGGATCGTCCGAGTCGCCGATTCCGCTCAGTCTCTCCAGCTCGACTCCTCCGAGTCCGACTCGCTCCTCGCCGATTTTATCTCCTCCGGTCGCGCTGAGTACTGGCGAGTCGACGTTCGCGATTTGTCTCAGATCAAACGAGGTTTGTTGAAATTAGAAACGTTATTGGATGATGTATGTACGTAAGTTATGTTTGTATGTATGTATATGAATATGTTTTTATGTGTTTTGGTTTCTGTTTGGTTGCTGAGAAAATGGAGGAAAAGAATATAGTAGAATTTAATTGTTTGGACTTTTAATTGGATTTTATTATATTTTTTAAGTTTTAACTAAAGAGTATTTGGAGACAGAAAAAACAAATAAATTAAAAAGATATATATATATATATATATATATATATATATATATATATATATATATATATATTATGTTGTTCGTATGTATATTGCACTGGTTGCTGAGAAAATTTGATAATGGTATTATTGAATTTTAGTGATAGAATTATGATTTTTGTAAAGCAGTGTTTGGTTGCTTAGAAACTTGAGAAGTGGAGAAAATCAGAAAATGTTTTAGTTATTATTGTTTTGCTTTTGTTACTGTCTTTTTAGCTGTTATCCAGTTCCTAGACTTGCTGTTGAAGATAACTTGTGTGTTACACTTTATATCCACATTTTGCAGCTTTTGAAGGTGCATCTGTTGTGTTCTTTATGGATAGCAGTGATTTGGACACCAGTGATTTCTACAATTGCTACATGATCATAGTTCAAGGTAATTAGGATATCTTGATGAAGTGAAGATCGTAAACATAAATTGTGGGTCGTAATAGTTTATTGAATGCAATGATAATAAATCGGTGTTTTGGTAACGTTCAGTGTCACACTTTTAACATATCATTTGCTAACATATTATCATCAATTTAGCATGACATTATGTGTTAGAAGTGTTATGTTGTATGTTACCAAAATGCACCATTCTGGTGATTTTATTAGGATGGATATCCCTCTAAATAATTTTTAATGGAGTAATAATGGTTTGCAATTGGACCTAACATTCAGGTGCAAAAAATGTGATCAATGCTTGTCGAGAGTGTCAAGTTAGACGGCTCATATACAACAGTACAGCAGATGTAGTGTTTGATGGTTCACATGATATTTATAATGGAGATGAATCCTTAACATGCCATTGGAAAGTAAGTTCTTCTGCTTGCTGCATTTCTCTTATAAAATGTTCTTCTGACATGTCTAATCATCCTTTGATCTTTTGATGTATACCTGATACAGTTTCAGGATATGATGTGTGACCTGAAGGCTCAAGCAGAAGCTCTAGTTCTGTTTGCTAACAATATTGATGGTCTTCTGACATGTGCTCTTCGTCCTAGCAATGTTTTTGGACCAGGAGATAAACAGTTTGTGCCTTCTCTAGTGAATTTAGCTAAATCTGGTTGGGCAAAGGTTTGATATTTTATGTTTGATTAACTTTTGCTTTCTTTTATGCGGAATTTTCTCTAAGTTGTCAAATGTGATGGAAATATTTTATTTGAAGTATACTTGATGATATTTGACTACAATAATAGACCCTTTTTCTTTTTTGAACTTTATTTTGTTTTTTTACTTTTATCCCCAACCCTGTATTATTGATGATTCTAGGATTTGCCCTCAGATCACAACCTGATTATATTGAAGTACATTTTTATTTAAGAAACTATAAACTTTGTGTTACAACAGCATTTGGTTTTGTATTTCTTAGGTCCATGTAGTGTTTTCTTTGGTCTTTTTTAAGTAACAGGATTTCTCATTTCAGTTTATCTTAGGAAATGGTGAAAATATGTCGGACTTCACCTATGCTGAGAATGTTACTCATGCTCATGTCTGTGCAGCTGAAGCTTTAGATTCACGAATGGTCTTTGTGGCTGGGAAGGTATCTATATTTGGGACATTATTGAATATTTATATATTTTTTTTTCTAAGATCAGTGCATAAGAAAGATTTCTTCTTTCAATTAACATGTAGGCTTTTTTCATCACCAATCTCAAGCCTATGAAGTTCTGGAAATTTGTATCTCTTATATTGGAAGGCTTGGGATATCAAAGGTAAAGTTGCATTCTGATTTTGTTATGTTAGAATTTCTGTAGAACCACTAGCTGACATTAACTGAAATACTGCATTTACAATATCATTATAGTGGAACATTGCATTCTGGGAAAAATTTAAGTTGGTTCTTGTCTTCTTTCTTGCTTGATTTGATTCCATTTGTTAGAAACTGAAAATAAGTTACCGGTCACACACAAACTCATTCTTGCATATGTGTATGTGGACGCTTAGAACAAACATCAACCTTATTTTTACTAATTCATCCTTTTGATAAATGAAACAAGGATGCTAGACAACTTGAAATGGGTAAATATATGATTATGATGTTATTTTCATTTGTGGCGTTCTTTATAGTCTCTTGTGCTGGTGTATTACAGGCATGGACTAATTCTTTATTTCTTTTTTATAACTACTTTCTTGGATTTTTTGTTACAAGGATCTGAACTTGAGCTGCTGCTTCTTTTTATTGCAGACCGTTTATAAGACTTCCTATTAGTTTGGTTTCGTATATCTTCTTGCTTGTCAAATCGACATGTGAAAGGTTGGGCTTGAGATCACATAACCATTCTCTATCGGTGTTTTACTTTATTCAATTAGCCACACACACCAGGACATTTGATTGCACTGCTGCGCAGAAACATATTGGATACTCACCAATTGTCTCCCTGGAAGTAAGTTTCTTTTTGGTTTTTGATGTCTTTCTTTATTCATATATAATATTTACCAACTGTTTAATTTTTCTTTTGTGTTATACTTTTAATGTGTTTGCTCTTTCTGTTAGCCTTTTTATCTAATTTTAAATACCTTGGTTTCTTGGAAAGTATGAAGTCAAATTCTATTATCCTTAGGACCAATATTACAAGACTTCTAATTTGATTAAAATTGGAAATGCTGGCATTTTTTTATGTGGTTGCATCTTGTTTTCTGATCTTATTGTCATGTAGCCTATAGAAAGTAGAATTATATTATTGTATAGAGTACCTAAGGAAAAAGAAAGGTGACGAGGAATAATCAGTTAATTGATAATGGCAGAAATGTCCAAGATGGAAGAATTGTCTTCTACATTCAGCTCTTTGTTTCTCAAAAATTTTTGTATTAAGAATCATTATGGTGGAAAAGGATGAATATCATTAGGTATGGTTGGATTAGTGGTTTCCTTCTCCACATTGAAGTTCTATACAGAGTTTGTACCCATCATATGAAACTCCCATCAAGCAAACATAATCAAACACACACACACACACAAAAAAAAAAATTGGATGTACTATAATTATTTTGTGACAATTTAATCGTATATTGGGTGGTTAGGTAGCATTGTGTAATGGATTGATTGAAAATTTGAAATTTACTTTTGGTGAGGAACTGGTAAAAAATAATAGGGAGAGGAAAGTGGAGTCGAGGGTACGATTTGGTGAAGACTACTTTCTTGTTTTCGTTAGAAGGAATGTGCTTAAAGAAATTTGTTTTTCCATCTATAATTGGATAAAAATGGGAGAGAAATTAGCTGTATACGTGGGGGTTTTTGGATATTTCAGTCACTTGGGATTTTTTTTTTCTTTTTACTGTAAGTCCTTCATCTAACTTAACAAATGGATGAAAGGACTATCATGTTCTCTTTCCCATTACCATTCTCTGTCTTCAACTTCTTGCCAAAATAGTTTTGAATCTATGCTCAGATTAACTGATTCCACTGCATAGCACATAGTAATATGGAGGCAACTTCTCCATTTTCTAGATGACATATCATTAAGGAGTATTTTGTCATGATGTGTTTGAATAGGATGCGGAAATTTTAAGGTCTGACATCTTATGTTTGTGATAATTGTTGGTTATGCAGGAAGGTGTCTCTTCAACCATTGAATCATTCTCTCACTTAGCCAAAGACTCACCTTTAGCGCATTACAGTGACTTAAATGAACAATCGAAAGTGGAAAAACTGCTAGGTGGTGGCAAAGGTTAGAGCTTATAACATGAGAAATTTCTTTAAATAGACTCTAAAGTGAACCTTTTGAAATTGTATGGCTGAAGATTACTTTCTTACAAGTCTATTAGTGTTCACTTGGTAATGTTGGGTGGCAAACCTAGTGGCTTGATATTAACATGATAGGAACATCAAAACTGTTCCAGGTATATAAAAAATATTTTGCTGGGTTTTGCTTGGTACAAGCCCTAATAATTTGCATCAGCACTCAAGTTGCTCTCTGATACTTGATATCTAGTTATGTCATGTATCACTGTCCGAAGGATATATGTTAATTGGTTCTGTATATTTCTTTTTGTATTGATGAATGAGGCATTTTTGTGTGTTATTGGAACTAAAAGCTTATGTGCAATAAATTGCCCAAATTAAGTAAAATACAACTATTGATATTCACTAAAAGAGCTTGCTTTGTGGAACACGTTTCTAAGTTAGATTTTATCACTTCATCATTTTCGATATGGTAAATTTCAATGGGCTTTGTATATCAAGTTCATTATATGATTACTACTGTAAGTTGACGTTGAACTTTGTTGCTGCAGTTGCAGACATTTTGCTTTGGAGAGATGAGAAGAAATCATTTACATACTTTCTCGCTCTGGTTGTGTTGTTTTACTGGTTTTTCCTTTCTGGAAGAACTTTTACCTCATCTGCAGCCAACCTTCTATTGTTGGTCTCAATTGCTCTTTTTGGATATGGCTTTTTACCATCAAACATGTAAGTACAAAAGTTTGTGGCGTAAAATCTTTTTCTTTTCCCTGGTTTTATCAGTCATCCAACAGTTGACCATTTTTTCACACTTGTTGAAAGCTCGTTATTTACTTTCTAAAATTCTTTGACACAATGCATCTGGGATGCTCTACTTCTTCTTTTCTTGATTTGTTCAGGAATTTCTTAGTTTATGGTCCGGAATCTGAAGTGCTTTAGCATTAAAATTTATGTTTATATGATTTTTATTGGAGATGCAAGCTTTTGCCTTCACTATCCTCTTGCTTTTATCAGTTTATGTGGTTATATCGTCAAGTTGATTGTTTGAAAGATTTTTCAGGTCTGCTGACTATGTGATATGCTTTCTTTACAGATTTGGTCTCAAAGTTCCAAGCATACCTTTGTCTAGTTTTGAGATCTCAGAAACTCTAATAAAAAATTCAATGGCAAGAATAGCATTTTTATGGAACCGGGGGATTTGGAATTTAAGAACATTGGCTAAAGGAGATGATGTGAATAACTTCATCAAGGTATATTTTGACACTGATTCTTCTGCCTTGCATGTTACATTAAAGTTCTCTATTCTCATGTTTCATGTAAAATTTGGAATTTTGGCATACGATTACTGGTTAATTATAAGTTATTTTCTCCCTTGCTATTCTTACAATTGTAAATTGTTGTAGTAAATATTTGTTATTTGATGGGTGTAGATCCAACATCAAATTATGTTGTTATCCTTTATCTCTTTTGCTCTATGCTCGATATTTACTTCATCAAATTTTGGGCTTTCACTGTTTTGAAATCGATTCAGGTAGTACTTGCACTTTATCTTCTCAAGCTGATTCTTTTGCAATCGTCCTTAACTGCCTTGATAGCCGTAGGTAAGGAATTTTTAATTTAGTTGTTCCACCATGATTTGATATCTCAATATATTTTCATCAAATTGACCTTCTCTGGAAATTTTATGCAGCTTTGGTCTTCTCCTTCACTGCATTCTTTGTTTACGAGCAATACGAATCAGAACTAGATGGCCTAGTAAAGCTCCTTCTTAATTGTAGAAAGAAATCAAAAACATTATTGATATGCTATCTACCAACTCCCGTTGCATCATTTCTTCGTAACTATAGGATATTGCATGAACCCAATGCCCGCACAGTGGTAAACGATTGGCAATGATTCCAAGACTCGATATTTTTCTCGATTGAGTTTTAAACTGTTTGTACATGATCTGGTAGCTTAATTAGGCTTTGTCTCAAAACTGTAGAGATGATTGTGTCCCCTAAAAAAGAATACAGATGGGGTATATATTCATATAGTGCAAATTCCAGTTGTTAATGATGTTCAATCTTTTAATTGACCATTAGATATCCAGTGTCTTTAATTGTCTCGATTACTCGAAACGTTGAATCTCATCTCATCTGCTTAGCCAAAAATCTGAAGCAGAAGAAATATTCAAGATATCTTTTCATTTACCATTAGATATATTTGTACTGAATTTGATGTTGTAAATTATTGAGAAGATGATCAAGGATATGTGAACTTTAAATATTCCAACATCATAAGTCATCTCACTTCAACCAAAGGACAGAGGTTTGTATCCAACTCAATTCGAATCAAATTTGATCCAATGTTTTTGATAAAAAAATAACGATGCTTTTGGTAGTTGGCTTTGATGTAGCCATAGGCAATTCTACGGGCTCTAACAAGGCCATGTTACATGCATTGTTAGCCATATGGGCAATTCCGTGGGCTCTAACAAGACCAAAACCATAAGAATGAGATGAAATTAAAAATAAACGAAGAGTCTTTGTATAGATATCAAGCAGAATTCTGAAAAGTTGCTCGCATTCTAAAGGTATTGGATGATAAAATGCTTAATGATCGTTTACAGCCACTCCTTTATCACACTGTCAAGAGAATGTTTACATAATTAATTTGTTCCTGTAACTTATCATTGTCATCCAATTTGTTTCTCACAGTAATGAGTTGTATTGTATAAGTAAACATTTGAAATGTCTATGCAAATTATAATTGTTCTACTATCACTTATCCAATTATTGTAAATGGATATCATTGTTTTTAAATTTTGTAGGCAATCAGGGTCATAATAGAGACTACAATGTTATTGGAAACACATTCATAACAGAAATTATTTACCGATAAACTAATATGAAACATTACAATAGTATCATAAAGAGTTAATACATCAAGTCAACTGTTTTGAGGTTTATTATAATTATAAAAATTCCCTCAAGATTTTTGAAATAATAAGACTCCCGTTGTTATTGATAAATTATTAGTTTGTAGTTAAAACATATATTTATAAATTAATAAGTATTATTAAATTGCGCTCCTTATATTATTTTAATCTTTATAATTTAACATTAAAGATTTTTATTATTTCATATATTAGATTATTTTTATTATATCACACTTCAAAACCGTAAATATAACTCTTTTATATAATTTAGAATCAGTAATCATAATGAATTATATATAATATTATTTTAATAGTATAAATATTTCAACAAATATAATTAGTTTGATAATTTTGTTAATCTGATATGGAAAAATTATTCATATAACTTCTAAAAAGTAAAATCAATATTTTTAATTTTTAATATATCACATTTCGTCTGTGTGACATATAAATTTTGATATATTTAGAATTTTGAAGAACAAATAGAAAAAAACATTTTTAATATATTTGTAAATTAGATTCAAATTTCAATAGCAGGATTTATTTAAATCTTATAATCTTACAAGGACAAAAGTTAGCTGGTTTGGTTTGTATTTTGTTTGATCAACTGGGTAATTTTGGAATTATAGAAAACCCCCTGAAACCGAAAAGCAATCATCCGCCCCTGAACCTGAAAACACTCCCTACATGGCTTTGAGATCCCCCTTTCGTTCGTCTTCAATCTCTCGAAACCCATCTCTGAAAGCTAATATTTCATCTTTGTTTGCTCACTTACACAACCTCACAACTTCAAGCTCCAATAATGAAGTTTTGTATTCTTTTAAAAAACCCCTTGAACGATCCTCACTTGCTAAATTCCTCGAAGAAAATTGTCGATCAGGTAACTTTACCCTGAATGAAGCATTGTACTTTTTCTATTACATGATTAATTCGCAACCCATTTTTCCAATTTCATCATTCACTACTTTGTTTAGTGCACTTGCAAAGAAGAAGCATTATTATGAAGTGATTTCGCTTTATAAGTGGTTGAATCCAACTGGGTTGTCTTCAGATTTAATGTCTTTGACCGTTTTGATCGATTGCTTGTGTAAAATTGAAAGGGTTTCTCATGGTTTTACCCTTTTTGGGGAGATTTTGAAGAAGGGTTTCAGCCCAAATACTGTGATTTTTAATTGTTTGATCAAAGGTCTGTGTGTAGAAAGAAAGATTGTGGAGTCGATGGAATTGTTTCAGAAAATGGTTGCTGTTGGTTGTAGGCCTGATGTGATCAGTTACAGCACTTTGATTGACGGATTGTGTAAAATGGGGAAGATAAGTGTTGCCATTAAGTTGCTTGAAGAGATGGTTAATGGGAATAAAAAATCTGGTGTTATTTGTAGACCAAATGTTGTTACTTATACTAGTATAATTGATGGTCTTTGTAAGGCTGGATTAATTGAGAAGGCTAGAGAATTGTTTTTGGAAATGAAGGGTTCTGGAATCAGTCCAGACACAGTCGCTTATACCACACTAATTCATGGTTTTTGTTGTGTGGGTGATTGGGAGAAGGTTAGAAGTTTATTTATTGAAATGATAGATCAAGGTGTGCAGCCTTCTGTGGTGACGTTTAGTGTGCTCATAGATGAACGTTGCAAGAAAGGGAAATTGCACGAAGCAAATAGGTTGTTGGAGCTTATGATTGAGAGAGGTGTGATTCCTGACATTTATACTTACAACATTTTAATGAATGGATTGTGTAAAACAGGGAAGATAAGTCCTACCATTAAGTTGCTTGAAGAATTGGCCAAGGGAAATGAAGAATCTGGTGTTATTTGTAGGCCAAATGTTGTTACTTATAATACTATAATTGATGGTCTTTGGAAGGTTGGATTAGTTAAGAAGGCGATAGAATTGTATTTCGAAATGAAGAGTTCGGGAACTACTCCAGACGTAGTCACTTATAACATTTTGATCAATATGCTTTGTAACAATGGACAACTAGAAAAGGCAAATGAGTTGTTGTCACATATGGAGGAAAAAGGTTGTGCTCCAAATATAATCACATTTACTACGCTCATGTTCGGTTTCCTCAAGAATAATAAGATACCAAAAGTTATTGAACTCCTTCATAAGATGGCGGAGAGAAATGTGAAGCCAACTGAATGTACAATGTCCTTAGTTATGCAGTTACTAATGAAGGCCGAAAATTATCGTGAATGTTTGAACCAGCTTCCCCAATTTCCGGTCCAAAAGCGAAATTGAAGTTTACGTGATAAAACTTTAGTGAGTATTATACTTTTTCGAGTAGAATCCGCAAAAGTTCATCCAAATTGCCCAAATGCTCTATTTTGGTTACAGTAAGAAGAAAGTTCAGAAAACACTTTCATCTGTTCGAATTTGATAGGGAGGGTGATGGGGATGATCGAGAATGATGGCTTCCCTGATCAGACATACGATACGTGATCTGTCTCTATTATAAGTGCAAATAGTGCAGGTGGCAGCATTGCAGGCCGCATCAGCATTTGCACATGAAGTAGGTCTTAAGGGTCTGAGGATTATTTCTGGTGCAAATTTCAGTAAGCAAAAGTTTTATCTGAGAAATTGTGGAATGGTTCTTGTTTCAACTATGACAATAATGGTAGCCGCTCAAGTGCAAAGGATGATAAATTTCGTTATACAAACCTGTTTTCAACTAGGCTTTGCAGTGAAATAACCGGAATGGTGACATTGCAGGAGAATGAGAATGATTTTTGACCAGAGTGACCATTTGGAGAGAAATGTATGCCAGTTTGTACAAGTTACAGGTGATTGTCTCAACATAAATGTGAATTGTCTTTTAAGCAGGCATTCGTTGATAATTTTTTACACAATTTACATTTTCATTTGTTTAAATAAAGTATTAAAGTCAATTCCATCTTTACATTGTTTTGACAAGCGGGATGATTACAGGCACCCAGAGAACCTCAAGCGTGAATGCAGAAATCCTCCTTCATGTTTCGAATATTGAAAAAGAGATATTGATCAGAAAGTTGTTGGATGATGACTTTACTAAGGTAAAAATATTGTTGGAATTCATATAGCTTTCCTTTCGAAAGAATGGAGATATTGAAGTGAAACTATTTGTACATTTAAGGCAAATTGGAAAACTTATTTTGTATAAGAGTGACAAAATGTTGATTTTTCAACTTTTTTTCCAAAAATGGTTTCCATTGATGATTTATGACTAGTGATAATTTATTTTAGTTCTTGCAAAGCAAATAGTTACTCTAGTAGTATTTTTTGTAGGGAGAATGTAAGGATTTGTTTCAGAGAATGAAAGATGGCCTGCTAAAGAGGCCAACTGCATATATAGAAGTACCATTTAGTTAAGTAAAATAATTTATAAAAATATTATAGACAACCTTAATTAGAATGTGGCGATTTCAGGTGGGGCTTGGTCAGAAGGCTGGCATTCTACATGAGGATATAACAAAACATTTATGTATTTTTACATATAAAATCCAAAATTAGGATTCACTACATTTAGAGTGAATAATTCTGGGGCTGTGATGAATGAACCATTGAACATGCATCATTTCTGCAGACTTGTATTGTGATTTTTGTTATGGCGTATTTGGATCTGTTATATTTAATATTTCTTTGCTTGCTTTTGACTTATTTGCTCTTCTATTCATTCCATGGATGCCAAATAGTGGATTGCTGGAGAGCTGGTTTCGTTGGAAAATTACATTGATCAAGCAAATGAAAGGAACTGCGTGGAAGAATATCTTTTAATGATGTAGTTCTTCATAGAAAATTAGACTATTATTAAACTGAAGCAACAGTTTGTATTAGCAGAAAGTAATCATTGGAATGTTTGAAAGAAAGGACCAGTAAAGGGGAACTGAATTTCAATCTAAAGCATGTTCAACTGTGTTTCGAAATGTAATTGATCCTTAACCCTCATTTCGGTATCCTATTGTCAAGATCAAAAACAGCTTGTTGCTGCTTGATACTCCATCAGAACAATTGTGGTTATTGAATTAGGTTCCAGAAGTAATTGCAGACACTCAAGATCCTTAACCTGCCTACGAGGATAGTAAAACAGAAGAAGAGCATGATGTTGGCTCACTTGAATCAGCCCTATGAACAACTGAAAATCCTGGCTCTAATCTTGAAGGCAATGGAATTGCTTACTGCTCAAATTATATAATAGATGTTGCGGCTAAATTTTCCAGGCTCCTCCTTGTGTGAATTAGTTTGTATATAAGATTATCCAAACTGCTTCTTTCTTGAAAACAGCTCCACCATTAAAACCCATGAATAGTATCTTTGAGTCCGATCAAGAAGCAGCAACTTTTGAGGAGGCTGGAACGGAGGAGAAAGAGGACCTAAGAAAGCAACTTCAGCTGAAAAATGAATGTATTGCTTCTTCATAGGAGCAAGCCAGGTGTCTTGCGGAATCATTGAGTGTTAGTAAACAACCCAGTTATGCAGCGGAAAACAAAAAAACATAAACTCTATGGATCGTTCCTTGGAACCAAGATCTGGGTGCAAAAAATTACAGTTTATATAAAATAATCGAATCTGCAGAAAAATTATTTCAAGGTTTTAGAAACCATACCCACGTTTGGAGGCTTCACCAGTATTGTCTCTGAACGTGTTTGCTACCGATCCAAGTGTAGGATCGAACCGTAGAGGTCCACACGAAGACAATCAACAAGAACCATGGAGAGATTTGCTAGATCCTCCTTGGCCTTAAGAAATCAAGAAGAAAACAAAAGAAGTATTTGATTTTCAATCAACCAGTAAAAGTGGCGTGAGAGAGTTTTGGAGCTGAAGGTTTTTCTCCTTTTTAATCAAAATGAAATAATAAAAACAACACTCTCTCATTTTCAATTAAAACCTTTTCTTTTATAGTGTTATTTTAGTTGCCCTATTCCCATATGGAATGGGCTTGGGCTCAAACCCAAACACCCCCAAGTTTGTCAAACACTCCCAATTAGATATATATATATATATATTAACATTTAACAATAATGATAATTTATTTAAATATATGCGAACACATATTTAAACGGAATTTCACTTATTTAATTTTTCTAACAAATTAAATAAAGGCTACGACTTCAGCAAATTTAATTACACTGTGAAATTACTAAAATACCCTTTCACCCAAAAAGACGAAAATGCCCTTCTTTCTTCTTGAGTCTTAAATTATTTTCTATATGTGTGACCCATAGGCTCCTCATCATATCGGCAGTGTATAGTATCGCGATTAACACCAATTAATCATCTCACTAATACACAGACTAAGATTGGCCCTTAGCAAGGCATCATGGCCACCCGATAGATTCAGATTCAACAAAGTAGTTACATGTCAACGATATAGTTACTGTACAATTCGATCCTTTCATCATACATTATCTCTACGAGACGAAGACATATAAATAGTGTCAACCTTCGATTACTCTCGATATTATGTATTCAGTTTCTAGACCAATGACCTGTATTAGAAACTGGACAGAGCTATAACTCAATCCCACGGTAGCCATAGTTTTAGTGTCATTACTATATACTGAATTGGGTCGTGGGATAACTTCTCCCGTACCCGAGAGTGATGAATCCTTTGTCAATCCACCATAGTCTTGGTACACTCATCGATGCAGCCAATCACCACACTCATCGATGCAGCCAATCACCACCGTATTGATAGCTCTGAATAGAACTGCGTTAGACTAGTGTCAAACTATACCAATTGGTGCATAAGGCGCTCCGGTGATCTCAAGTCTAAGGATCACATGCATCACCATTCGTTAGAGGATTTGTTCCATAGACACTGGGGTTACCATCCATATGGAATCCTTTGGTGGGTCACTCCAGTGAACTTGCTGCGGTATATCCGCCTACAACAAGCACCCATGTGTTGCATCAGGTTGTCACCAAACAACCTTGACAAGTGAGATCAGTCACTGCCTTTCAATAGGGTCGTTCAACACTATGATAGCCTTATCGTATTATCTGTGCCCTTACTTCAGAATAATTCTAGGGCTACAGACGTTTCTAGAATGACCACCATATGTGCTCATAGGGTTCTCACTATCAAGATTTGAAACACTTGATACCCTCGTCACGGTTCTACCATTCTAAGGACATATATCAATAAATATTGCAATAATAATGATTTACGCGATATAAAATAAAATGTCTTTTATTATTGATTAATGAACATTATTACAAAGAGTTAATTCTATAATAATTGATTGGCTCTAGGGCATCTACTCTAACATTGAGAACATCAAAAAATGCTCTGAGTCAATACAATCGTAGATTTGATGCCTTGGAGAAGGATAAGCAAAAATGTGATAACATCATGAATGACATTGATGCCTCTTGGGATAACTTCAAAGTGGAGATCTCAAAGCTAATATGAGACTAATACCATACTTTTCAAGTTGTATCCAGAAAATTTTATCAGTATCATCTTATGCAGTATTACATGTCATTTACACGATGCATTACTTTGGAATTAGAATCTGGAGATTCTTCTCCAAGAATTTAATGCCCATTTTGGTTAAATGGTATGCTTGTGCATGAACAAGACTGATTGGAAAATAGTGATGGTAATACACTTGTAACTTTTTTTTTTTTTTGTATTTAATTTCGATGATGCTTTTTTGGGTAATCCCTTGAAGAATATTCTCATTTGTAGCTGGAGTTGAAATAATATTGCCCTTCACCATGAAAATAATGTTATAGGAGTTAAAGGTACAAAACATCGAAAAATCCTGTGTTTGTTTGCTCTGCTTAGTGTTTCTAAACTGGGACATAATCGGTTATGGTTTTGAAGCCTCTAGCTCTACCAGGCACGATGAAAGATTGAGCCAAATTACAAAAGCATAGAAATCATTGTTGCTTTTATTTATCATTCCGTGGAAAAGCTACTTGATAGTGATGAGAAATTCAAGTTTACAGCTAGTTTAGCTTAATTTGCTGATGGGTGATATGTTATTTTCTATTCCTTTTTCTGTGTCACAAGGACTCAATCTCCGAGTTTAAGAGGAAGCGTAAAATCTCTGCCACAAGAAATTCAAAACCTCTCCTCATTGGAATCTTTGGAGATCAGTGAGTGCATCAACCTTATAACTTTGCTAGAAGGTTTTCGAGGTTTGAATTCGGTGCGATCCCTTTCCATTGAAAAATTCAAAGCTTGGAAATCTACAGCTGCCCTGCTTTCGAAAATTTGACCAGATGGATTGGAAACCTTTCTGGTCTTACTTTTTTAGCATTATCAGATTGTCATTGCATAGTTTCACTCCTTGAGGGTTGCATCTTTTGACTAGCCTCCAATATGTATCCATCAGGGAATGTCCAAGGCTTGAAAATCGCTATAGGAAAAATCTCGACGAGGATTGGTCGAAAATCGCTCACATTCCACATATCTACATTGGATCAACTGAACCTAAGAAATACAATAATGCAAGCAGCCCATCTTGCTGATAAATTTATGGATAAAAGCAAGAGTTTCTTAAGGTCATCATCATTGATTGAGGTGTGTAAACTTGAATTTAGTATTTGGCTTTTTGCTTCTTATACAGAAACTCAGGAGATAAGTTGTCTCTCTCTCTTTTCTACTCAGGTTTTTCTTGTAATTTTTAGTTGCGTTAGACACGTTACGTTTGAGCCTACGGTTAGGTTGTAGAAAAGTTTTGAAGATGGAGAAGAACTATTGAAAGAGGAAGAACACATAATTTGAAGATGGTGCTGGCAATATGGCCGGACACGCCGTAGGAGACGGCGGCCGGACAACCCAGTTGTCAGTTTTTTCAGATTTTGTCATTAAATTTATTTTTATTTTAAAAAATTATTAATGTATTTTATATATATATATATATATATAACCTAATCAAAATTGATTATTTTAAAGGTTGGTTCATAAATATGAACAAAGCTATAACAATCCCAAACTAAGCCGCCTTCTAATCAATTTTTTAATTGTGACTTTAATAAAAGCACCTAGTTTATCTTAGTTTCTTTTTCTTATTTTTTGTTGAGAAATAGCTTGATCTTTGTCATTACCTATTTTTTAACTTGGTGGGTAAATTAGACTTGAGGATGCACATTAACAAGATTTTTTTTTTTTTTTTTTTAATCCCCATTGGGACAGAGATGCTATGCTGACTGTTGAATTAATATTAAAGAAATCGTATTAAATAGATCCTCAACGATAATTGTGTTTAAAATGGAATGGTTATTTTTTACTAAGAAATCAGTGCATAATACATGCTTGTTGCATTTAGATCTTCATGATTTATCAACACAGAGATGTTTATCGCCAAAAGAACTGATATTATTTGTCCACCAATATCATCGCAACTATAAACTAGACAGCAGGTTGCATACTCTTTTCTCTTCCTCTTTTATATATATATGTATATATTTTTTTTCTTAAGATGCTGCCCCTTTGTAACCATTCTTTTATCAGTTAGTGCTAAACACAAGGATTTGTTTTGTTCAGTTGGATTACAGTGCTAGGTTGAGGCAGTATAAATTGGGGGTATTTTATTAAAAGGCCAAATCAAGTTCAAATTTAATTAAAAGGCCATGTAGTTTGAATGTGTTAAGTAAATAGCCTTATTACTGATTAATGTTGATTAAACATGATTAGTGGTTAATTAAGATTAATGAAGTATTGTATAATCTTTTAAAAATTACAATGCCGAAATTCTTGCAAACAAACCCAAACACCTTCTTCTTCTTCCTTCCGCCATTAACGCATCCCTTCCCTGGTTGTTGTTTCTTCTAAGATTTGTCTACATCTTCTTGTTCCTCCTTTCCATACATCTTCTTCTTCCCGCCATTAACACTATCTTCTTCCTCTGCCATTAACATCTTCTCTGCCACAGATCCTCCTCCTCCTCCTCCTCCTTCTGACATTTCGTCCAGGTATGTGTATCTCCCCTTTCCATTTTATATTTCAATTTACAAAGATTTAATGATAGATTATGTTTGGGTTATGATTTTGATTTAGTTGTTTAGGTTGTTGGGTTGTGTTTGACGTGATGTAAGTTGAAATGAATGAAATTTGTTGAATATTTTCTTGCATTGTGGGTAGCTGGGGGTGGTAGCATTGATTGTATGTAGAGATGACTGAAAATGTGTTATGAATATGATGGATCGCTTAACCAATCTGGTGTATCGCTTAAGCGATCTGGTATGTCTGGTATAATGCAGCAGATCTTAGATCGCTTAAGCGATCAAGTATATGGCAGAAGATTGCTTAAGCGATCTGCTACTTGATCGCTTAAGCGATTTGTTATAAGTCTGGTGTATGGCAACAGATCGCTTAAGCGATTAGGCTTATTTAAGTGATCCATTATAGTGCTTAAGCGATTATGTAAACGATATACCAGATTGCTTAAGCGACACACCAAATCGCTCAAGTGACTCTGCAGATGCTTTTTAAAATCTTTCAACCCTTAATACATCAGTTAATAATATTTTTTTTTCTTGCATTATAGGTATTTGGCTATTATTAGACATGAGACAAGTTGGTCTGGGCGGTGAATATTTTGGTGAGTGGGTGGAGGAAGAAAGTTGCTGGAAGTGGATTGGGAAGAGCAAAGAAGTTATACCAATTGTTGTGAGTACAGAGGTTAGTTTTGATGAGTTGATTAATGAAATAATTAGAAGAGGTGATTTGAGTTGCTCACGTAGTGATATAGTTGTGAAGTATGTTTTAAGCAGAGTTTCTGAACATTATAAGGTACCTCCTGCTATATTAAAGTCGGATGAAGGTGTGAAGTTATATATGATTGATGTGGGCGATAATGGTTCAAGGCCAATTTTAAGGGTTTCTTTTTTAGATAAACCGTTGAAAGTTGGTTCAAAAGAAGGGGATAACGAGGAAGTTGGCAGAGAGAATGCTGGTTTTAATTTGAATACGAGGGTATTGATTTCTTAGTTGAAAAATCAAGAGTAGGCAGCGATTTGGGTGGTAAGGAGGACACTATTAAAGAGGTTGGTCATGTGCGGTAGAATGAAAATGTTGAGGAGGAAGACCCCATATATGTTCCCGCAGATGTAGAGATTCCTTTATATACAAATTATGCAAAAGGTGTAGTTTATGAGGAAGAGAACGTTATGATCTTTTATGCAGGTTCAGAGGGGGCAACTACAGGTTGTAGTGAATCAGCTCAGGTTTTTACGGATGGATCAGAGTTGCACATAGGGTATTTATTTGACAACAAAGAGGAAGTGGTGAGGAAGCTAAAACTTGTTGTCGTGAGAGGTAATTTTGAGTTTATTACCAAAAAGTCCAATTCATTGGTTATGACGGTTGCATGTCGTAACCGAAAGTGCAAGTGGTGGGTTTATTATAGAAGGTTGGCAGAATTTGGAAAATTTATTGTTAGCATATATACCCATGAGCACATATGTGGTTTGAGATATATTTCAGGTGAGCATCGATAAGCCTCCACTGACGTTATTGGACAATTTGTCAAAATTCAATTCGTTGAAGGGAAATGTCCATCTCCTAAAGACATTCTAAGACTTATGCACACAGAATTGGGATGTGTTATTAGTTACTGGAATTGCTAGAAAGGGAGACAACATGTACAAGATTTTGTGAGGGGCACGCCTAAGTATGGGAACGCAGTATTAGAAGCGTACCATTATATGCTTGAGTTGACAAACCAAGGTAGTAAGACAGCTTTGAAGTGGGACAAGAATATGAGGTTTAAATATTTTTTTGTTGCTTATGGTTTTGCTATAAAGGGTTTTGTAAACATGAGAAAGGTGTTGGCTGTTGATGGTTGCTTTTTGACAAGAAAGTATGGAGGCACATTGTTGGTAGCCACTACACAGGACATCAAGAATCACACATATCCCGTTGCATGGTGTGTGGTTGACTCTGAGAATGACAACTTGTGGACTTGGTTTTTTCTGTAATTATGTACGATAGTGCCTGATAGTGACGAGTTGTGTATAATATCCAATAGGCACAACTCTATAAATAAGAGGATTGCCACTATTTACCCTCAACCACATCACAGATTATGGATGAAGCACCTTGGTGAGAACATAAAACAAAAGTTTAAGTGTGCTGGTCTCCTTCAGACATACTACATGGTAGCAAAAGCTTATCGAGAGTTCGAGGAGCACTTTTGGCAAATTCGAATCATGGATGATAGAATTGCTAAGTATCTTGAGCATGACGTTGGTTTCGAGCGATAGAGTAGAGCTTACTTTCCTGGAAAAAGGTTTGATGTCATGACCATGAACATAGCCAAGTCCATAAATTCGAAGTTGTTAATAGAAAGAGAGTTTCCAATAGTTGTCCTTTTTGATGCAATCCAGAGGACATTGTCATGGTGGTTCCATGAGCATCGTACGGAGTCAGATAATTTTACCACAACCCTTGTTTTGTCAGTTGAACAATTATTGTGAGAACATATGGAACTTTCAAATGCACTGTTTGCATATCCTTTTAATGCTCAAGAGTTCACCATGTGTGGCTATGGTCTGGATGCCCTAGTTAACCTTCTTAGTAAAATTTGCAGCTGTAAAGAGCTTGACATTCAACGTTTACCTGTTCTCATGCACTAGCAACATTGAAACACCAACGGAATCCAGATTTTGGTTCAAGAATTTACATGGAACTTTACTCTCCTCTTTATATGGCAAATCACTACATGCCGACTTATTCGGAAACGATATATCCAGTTCCTCCAGAAGAGTAGTTGGTGGTGCCGCTAGAGTTGGTTCACATTATCATCCATCTGCCATTCAAGAAGACAGAAAAGGAGAGAAAAATAGTTAAACATATTCCATCAATCTCTGAGGTTCCTTGGAGGATGAATAAGTGCTCAATTTGCAAGCAAGTTGGCCACAAGAGAAGCAGTTGCTAGAATCGATCACATGTAGATCCAGAAAATTAGGTTCGAATTAATCAGTAGCAAGAAAGTAAGCAATCTGCAGATAATATTGCCATCTGCAGATCTGAATAGCAGATCGTTTAAGTGATGCTGCTTAGATCAGATCTGGTGGCCATTAGATCACTTCAGCGAAGTAAGGTCACGTAAGCAATCTTTTCTAAATTGCAGATCTGACAAGCAGATCACTTAAGCAATCTGATGAAGTTATAATGTTTCTCTTTTGTGGTGCATTAAACTGATTTTATGTTCCTGTATTTCCAACTATGTCATCAAGAAGAAGGATGAAATCAAGAGAGTTGCCAAGGCCAACCGTTGAAGAGTTGTTGTTTTCAATTTTTTATGTTTTAAATTTTATTGTTACCTTGAATAAATCATCCTTTATAACGTATTAAATCAAATTAATAATTTCTCATTTTCATCAATTTTAAAAAGGGTTTAAGTAGTAAAATTTTGCATGTTGCCTCTGAAAAGCACTAATAGTTTCCCAAAGAAGCAAGCCAAGCAAAATAAATATTATCAACATCATTGTCATATCAAGGCAATCAATCAATCAATCAATTTACTGAATTAGTCATGAGTATGGCACGTTAGTAGAAACGTATCTCATTTCACAAACATGGATGGTTATGATTGAATATAAAGCTCAGCCACAGTACGGAACACTCAAACGTGCACAATATCAAAAAATTAGCGAGATAAGAAGAAAAATGGCCAAAAGTGAACAATCACTTAAGCGATTTAAGATTGCTTAAGTGACCAAGGGTAAAAGCAAAGAATCGCTTAAGTGAGACCTTAAATCGCTTAAGCGATCATGCATCTGGGCAGATCTTGATTTTGCCTCAGACTTGATCGCTTAGACGATCCCAAATTGCTTAAGCGACCAAGGGTAAAAGCGAAGAATCACTTAAGCGAGACCATAAATTGTTTAAGCGATCGTGCATCTGGGTAGATCTTGATTCTGCCTCAGACTTTATCGCTTAAGCAATCCAAAATTGCTAAAGTGACCAAGGGAAAAAGTGAACAATCGCTTAAGCGAGAAATTAAATTGCTTAAGTGATCATGCATCTAGGCAGGTATTGATTCAGCCTTGTACATCGCTTAAGCGACCAAGGGTAAAAGTGAAGCATCGCTTAAGTGATCCTGATCTTTGCTTGTACGTGATCACTTAGGCGACTAAGTTTGAACATACTGGATTGCTTAAGCGATCCACTATAGTCGGATGACCTTTACTCTGCATTTGACAAGATCGCATAAGTGATTTATTATTGCTTAAGGGATCAGGGCTAAATAGACAAGATCTCTTAAGCAAAACCATATATCGCTTAAGTGATTACGGGTAAATAGATGGGATCGCTTAAACGACACTATATATTGCTTAAGCGATTGAGGGTAATTTACTTTGATACTTTCAAAACATTCTATACTTTAATATTTCTTTTCGATGTTTATGTACCATGTTTAATACAGACGTAAAAGAACCAATTTAATTAAAAAATAATTTTGAAAAAAAATTTGATTAAGTGATATAAATAATCAAATCAATTGACACAAGATAGATCATGGTCCACTGAACTAATCGTATAGTCAAAATTGAAGCTTATTTCAATCTAATCATTCTCAAATGCATCATCCATATTTATGAAGTCACGTACGTTTCTACTAACGTGTCACGCTAGTGCGCTATGACATTCATCCATATATCATATAGTTGTAACCTTAATATGTGTTGATGGAATTAGGTTGCAAATAATCCTTCTTAATTGGCCTTAATAAGTGTTACTAACTGATGTCACTTAACATTAACGTTAATAATCTGTAATGTTGTGAACATCCGAAGTTCACATTAACGTCATTACTTAAGCGGTCCAGTGTTGATAAGCTTTCATCGCTTAAGTGATAGTGTTAATCGCTTAAGCGATCTTGTGAAATGCAATAAAAATAATCCGAATATACTAGATCGCTTAAGAGATTTCATTTCTTGCTTAAGTGATCCCGTGTATTTAGCCTTACTAGCTTACGCAATTGGTATCATCGCTTAAGCGATCACATACAAGCAAGAATCAAGATCATTTAAGCGATGCTTCACTTTTACCCTTGGTCGCTTAAGCGATCATGTACAAGGCAGAATCAATTCATGTGTAGATGCATGATCGCTTAAGTGATTTAATTTCTTGCTTAAGCGATTTTGGATCGCTTAAGCGATCAAGTCCGAGATAGAATCAAGATCTGCCCAGATGTACGATCGCTTAAGTGATTTACGGTCTCATTTAAGTGATTATTCACTTTTACCTTTGGTCGCTTAAGCGATTTGGAACTGCTTAAGTGATCAAGTCCGAGGGAGAATCAAGATTTGCCCAGATGCACGATCGCTTAAACGATTTAGGGTCTCACTTGAACAATTCTTTGCTTTTACCCTTGGTCGCTTAAGCGATTTGGTATCGCTTAAACAATCAACTCCGAGGCAGAATCATGATTTACCCAGATGCACGATCGCTTAAGCGATTTATGGTCTTGCTTAAGCGATTCTTGGCTTTTACCTTGGTCGCTTAAGCGATCAAGTCCCAGGTAGAATCAAGATTTGCCCAGATGCATGATCGCTTAAGCGATTTATGGTCTTACTTAAGCGATTCTTCACTTTTACCCTTAATCACTTAAGCGATAGATTGTATGCCTTAAGCATCTCGCTGCATTGTTAATGCTTAAGCGATACCGAATCGGTTAAGTGATCAAGTTCGAGGCAAAATCAATATCTGCCCAGATGCATGATTGCTTAAGTGATTTATGGTATGGCTTAAGCAATTCTTCGCTTTTACCCTTAGTCGCTTAAGCAATTTGGTATTGCTTAAGCGATCAACTCCGAGGTAGAATCAAGATTTGCTCAGATGCACGATTGCTTAAGTGATTTATTGTCTCACTAAAGTGATTCTTTGCTTTTACCTTTGGTCGCTTAAGCGATCAAGTCCATGATAGTATAAACATTTATCCAGATGCACGATCGCTTACGAGATTTTTTTTTTCTCGCTTAAGTGATCCTTTATAGAAAACCCTTTGTCGCTTAAGCGATATATGTAGTCGCTTATATATCGAGTAAGCGATCATAGGCAATACATATTTTCACCAACTTTTCTCCTGAATTTTGACAAACTAAAATCACCAACACATATTAATTCTATATTTTCTCCTGAATTAGACAACCTAATTGCATCAACACATCAATGTCATGTAACAAGAATACTAAATAAACTCAAATTCAAAAAAGGGAGTGAATTACTGAATTGCTTTATATTACTTTGAAATGTGTCAATTACATTCAATTACAACATTATATACAACAAATCCTATATATACCCAAAATAAAAGCAGGGCCTGCAGCCTCCATCCCCCCTCTTCATCATTCTCTTCAGCCATTTCCCCATCCTCCAAAATTATCTAGCACACCTTTAGCATCAACATCAACACCACAACCCAGGTATCAATAGCCTAACGCTTAATAACACCAACTGATCCAATTCAAGACAATCCAATTATTCAAGACAACCTAATAAGACAGCATCACATAAACTGCAAAATTTTAGGTCCAATTTCCTTACCTTTTGATGACACCATCAACAATGACTTGGATTGCGTTTTGGTCACTCAAAAGGGATCCATATGCCCATGGAAGCACTCAACAGCCCAGTGCTCCCAATATTTGCTCATTGTTTCATCATTCAAGCCGTCCATCGGGGTGTTGGTCATGTCAAACTTAATAAATTTCAGTGCATATGCCCCGTAATTAGATCTACAATAGAAGGAAGACATTAGCATTAGAGATGGGAAGGCGCTTGAGTTGCAACTTTCTTATCTGTACTTCATCACTAAAGTGCTGAAACATCCCGCTGTCGTGCAATAGCTGCTGGAACAATGCGCATAGTGGCTCCAACTCCGTCTCCAATTGCCTCTCTCGACAAATACTTGGGTTGGACTCAAGGATCTATAGCAAGCCCTCCTCTAGAAGCATGATGACGGTTATCCAGTGCATATCCTTGATGTTGATGATGCAGTATACTCTTTTAACCTTTACCCAACTGTGGCCATGTTTAGGCCTTTCGCTCCCGTACATATTGTATCATCCTATCATAATAACCAATGACCTTTTTCATTAAAATGTCATATGTTGTTACTAGTGTCTTGCCAAAAGCCACATTGGTGATGGCATAATCGGGATACAATATATCACCATTACTGCTCTATCATAGCCTCATGAGTGCCAATACCTCATCGATGTGCTGCATCAAATAAAAAAAATATGATAAGTATACAATACCTCATGGAAAACATAAGCAAAAATAAGGAACAATAAAGGAAAATAGCTCACCAAGTTGTCAAGCCACCTGCCCATTGTCAACATCTTTTCAAACCACTCATGGGGATCATCCCCGGTCTCCACTTCACATGGGCATCACTTCCAGATTCATTGTAATAGGCATAGAAGAGTTTTTTCTTTTCTTCCTCTATTAACCTATACAAATCGACCTTTAACTCCTCCGTTTTTGTTTGCCCACTTCCTTCCCTTTCTTCCATTTGCACATCCTCACTTCCTTCGCATCTCGCCTCACCCTCCTCCATTATCACTTCCCCATTTCCTCCACCAACCTCCTTAACCTCATCCATTTTTGCTTCTCCATTTTTGTGGACTTCCTCAATTTTTTTTTTCTTCATTTTCCTCTTCTTTCCATACGTTGCTATGGTGTAAGGAGATTTGACAAACTTACTCTTTCGGCTCTCTTTTTTCAGCTCAAGTTGCACTTCAACTGCTTTCAATACTCCACCAACTTCCTTCTCCACCCTACCAACTTTCTCTACCGCCTTATCAACTTTCTCCTCCACCTTTTTCATCTGCTCTTCCATCTTGTCAAACTTCTCATAAATGGCTATTGTAAAACTCTCAAACAGACCATTTGTGAGGTCAACCACCTCATTCTCCTGACCCCGACTCCTCGGCAAAGAGGTACTTGTTGTATCAGTTTGCTAATTGGGTGGAGGCGTACGAACCTCTTCATCCTCCTCCTCCTCCCTCCCGCCGATTGGAGCTTCATCATCCTTAACATCAACAACATTCTCAAGTTGTGGCCCTGCAATTGTACTCACATGCGTGACCCCTTCTAGGTCTCGCATTCGACTATCTATCCCTTCATCTGCTTCATCCTCTAGTGCTTTGAACGATGTAACATACTCCTTTCCCGCTTCACCCCTAGTAGTAGTGAGGAAGGGATGGACGACTCCCTCCAATAAGAAAAAAAAATCAATCAAATTTAAGCCACATTTAAAAGCAAGTGCATATTCAAAAGATTAATCCTTTAATCTTACCCGAGCTGCTTGAATTTCCATGTCTATTTTGTCATAATCCTAATGGGTACACTTCTCGATGTGCTACTGCAACATCATAGGAAATTGCGGTCACTCATCGGAAGTCTTCATCCTCCCCCTACCTTAGCCAGGATAGGGATGACCTGTTACATCCAAGCCTACATTGTAAAAAAACAGTCCATATTATAATTAAAACACATATAATACAAAAAATATAACAAAAAACTATTAACATTTACCTACATGGCCCATGGGAAGCCAAATAAATTGTACTTGCTGGGTTTATTCTTCTCAATAGATTGGCAATGCTTTAACGCCATGTCTTTTCCTTGTAGGGAGTCCATGGTTAGCTGAAATGATACTCGTCCCCACGAATAAACATTAAAGAAGTCTAGGTTGCATGAAAACTTCATCAAATCCATATTAACGACTTTTGTTGAGTTTGAACCCATTAGGATCGAATGAACGAACCATACCAGACACATCTTGAACCTCTCTGAAGAGGTAAACCCAACTTCCCCTAGCCTCTCCTCTAAATCGCATCCCATAATAGATGCCTTCCTCCCCAAAACCTTTTTAGCCAAGTTATCAACTGCCCTACTCTTTTTTATTCTCTCTTGCTCTTCCACATTTGGAAATGCCCCGCATCTTAAGCTTGTCACATGGCATATTCCATCATCCTAAATCGTAGTGGCTTCCCATCCACTACGAACCACATTTCATTTTTTTTGTCTTTTTACTGAGTGCAACAACATATAATGCACTCCCTGCCCCTAGAAAGCCTTTTTCCAATTTTCTCTGATGTTCACTAAATGACCAAAGCAACTCTCTTTAAATCGGTCAATACTCTTCTTCTGTTCCTTTAAAATCTCCATTATTCTTGTAAAAACTTGCCAACTCGACCTAATTGTCACTCTTACGGGGAAGTATGGTTCCTTATCGCTTACAATCTCCATAGTCTTTATACTTTATGCTTTGTAAAATCTGCGCAAACTATATAAACTAAATATCAACAAAAAAAAGAGACCAAAACAACCAATAGGTTGACAATTTAGGGGATATGGCCTTCGAGGGCATCGGGGAGTGGGTGTTTTTGGCCTCAACAAGACCGGGGAAGCCAATGCAAGCCCTACAGAGCCTGTTGTGGAAGGTTCCATGAGGTTGGAGGGCTGAGGATGACAGGAGATGGCTGAATAGGAGCGCCGGAGGGGCGCAGTTGTGCATGGCTAGCCCTGCAATATGCAGGTTAGCCCTCCCGCCCCTTTATTCCACCACCTGCTACCATCCCCAACCCTCCAACCTCCCACAAACAACCTCCCTTGTCTTCCCCCATCCTCTGGAACCCAAACAAAGCCACTCCCCCCATGCCCGCCAACTACTCGACAAAATGCCACAACCATCATAGCAATAAAACCAATTACTCGACAAAACGCCACAACCATCATAACAATAAAACCAACTACATATCCCCAAATTCGCACAAATCAATCAAATTTCTCATCAAATTCAAAACAAAAAGTAAAAAAAGTATCCTTTATTTACTGCCATCCTCCTCCTTGCCTGAATTCTCGCCGGTGTCCTCCTCTTTAGAACCATTTCCCGATTCTTCTCTTTTTTCTTGTGCCGTCATTGTCTCATCTACCTCTGGACCACCTTGACTCATTAGATGATCCATCGGAGTGTCTTCTTCATCAACCTTTGAACTGCTGGCACTGTCGGAGTCTAGGATTCAAAGTGGGGTTGGGTTTTTCTCCTCTTTGTGAATGTCAGCCATGGTTTTGTGTAAGGAAGCTTTAGGATTGAATATTTGCTAGAATTAAGGCACCGTCGTTGCCAGAAATTATAGAGAAACGAAATGTGTTCGTCGGTCGTTTTTGGGTATATGGCTCGATGAAGCAATTTTGAAGGGTGGGGGCTCGTTTTCAAATTTCAAAATTTAAATAAACTTTCTTAATTATGATTTTACCCACATATGTTTAAACCTTTTCAGTTTAACCCGTTTTACATGTTTAATGAATCCTAAGTGTCCCACGTCAACTTTTCTAAATTTAAAAAAATTCAAAAATATTTTTAGGGTCATTTTTTTAAATGCAAACTTGGAGGTCCAGAGAGTTAATTTTTCTCGTATAAATTGCTGAAGGCTTAGGAAACATTGGAAACACCTTTCTCATTTCATGTTTCCTGAAAAGAAAAAGATGTGGAGGATAATGTCACGGTATCCACTTCTCATTAGCTTCTATTTCTTGAATCTTGGAGTTATTTATTCTTCGTCTTTCGATTATTCTTTTGTATCAGCAAAAAATTGCTTTCTTGAAGAAATCTCTACTTTACTCCATTACAACCAATCGATTCACTTAAATTGTATGTAGCAACCTTGTTGGTTATCCTCCCAAGACAAACTCCTGGGAGAAGGGCAATGAGTGTTGCCTATGGGATGGGGTGACTTGTGATAGGTTGATAAGTCATGTGATTGGCCTCAGACCTTAGTCATAGTTGGGTACATGGCACTATCCATTCCAATAGGCAATAGCACTCTTTTCCTCCTTCACCATCTCTTGAGGCTCAGTCTTGCTTGCAATGATTTTAGCCATTCTAGAATTGTCTCAAATTTTAGTCAGTTCACAGAGTTGACACATCTTAATCTTTCTTCCTCCTAATTTTATGGTCATGTTCCCTCAGCAATCTCTCACTTGCCAAGATTTTGTGGTTTTGTCAGTGAAAGGAGTTAACAGAATGAAGGACATAAATCTGACCATTTTCACAACTATTGATTTGTCAAACAACCAATTTCAGGGAGAAATTTCTCCAGTCATTGGAAAACTTAGCTCACTTATAGTGTCTAACTTTCTAACTGGTTATATTCCACCAACTTAAATCATTAGACCTTTCTGCAAACAAACTAGCTGGAAAGATTTCTATCCAATTGAAAAGCTTACCTCGATCACCATTGTTCAAAAAAATGCAACGTGATGAGGCACCAGAGTCAACACCAACACTCCATGAAGAACACAATTAGTCAAGCTGGTTTGATTGGAAAGTATATATTGCATTTTCAAACAAGAAAGCCACAATGGTTTGTGAGGATTGTTGAAAGAGAGCAACTGAAAATTGTGAAAATGTTGAATGGAAATCATTGAGAAAGAAGAAATTTGTAACTGCAAATGGTGCTTTTGTCTAGATGAGTTTTTTTTTTTGAGTTTTTTTGGTCCTAATAGAATTGGCTTTTTTTTTTTTTATTATTATTATTTGAAAAATGCTATCCTTACAAAAACCTATACAAAGAGGGTTACAAAGTGACATCATCCAGAAGAAAAAAACAAAGAAAAAACAGAAAGAGAGAGAGAGAAATCATAAAAATCAAGGATGGAGATTGTCTTTGTATACCCTATTTATATGTGTCTTTATAAAACTAGTATTACTCTTATTATTTATCAAGGCATAATTAGAAGCTAATATTCATTATTCTGGCACTATCTTTAGCGTTTGTTCGGTAACTTAAAAGGGTCCTAATAGAAAGGGCCCTTTTTGTAGCCGCTGTGAGGCTATAGGCCTTTCTTGGTCCCGCGGGGCCTTTGGTGGCCTCCAAAGGTTTTCGTGAGTCCCTTGGGGCCTCAAGCAGCATATGACCAGCTATGGATGACGTCATCGACAGTAATAACTACTCGGTATTTGGGTTGAACAAGGGCCAAAGTTTTAGTTTTCTAGGTTGGTTTTGGTAATTGGGGATTGGTGTGTAATTTTGTCTACGGGTAAAATCATCTTTTCCTTCTCAATTTACTTATATTAACAAAACTGGACACAATGGTAGCTAGGGTCTTATTTCTGGAATGCATAGGTGTTTTCTATAATTGCTCAAATGCGTGGGAGTTTATCAAACTTTTCCAACAGGTTTTCATAGTATTTTGATAATTAAAATTAAAAATCCTAACCATCAGACTGTCAAACTGTAATATGCTTTAAAATCTTTCCAAGATTAGAAGAAATAAGATAAACAAAAAATCAATTTTTGTCTATGTTTAGTTGTCGAGTTATACAACCAGACAATTTTTTTACAAAATTTATGTAAATTGACTACTTTGTTCTATGTTTTTTGCGTAGTTGTATGACTCAATTATAAGCATAACATTACTCTTAAATCAATTAGCCTCTTTATTAATAATGTTAAACTTATAATATATATTACGTACTGAGATCTCAATTTTGTATAATTGTATTTCAACTAATGTAACCATGCATATTATTGTGATTCCATATTGAATAAAAATGATAGTCTTGTAGTTAAAATTATAGATAAAATGTAGGAAAACAACATTTAAAAAAGTTAAATTTTTTTATTTTTTTTATTTTTTTTACAGTTAATTGACAAGCATAAATTAAGATTAGTTAAGTATGGAATCAACTCTAAAAGACTAATATTTTAAGTAATTGACAAGCATCCTGTCTTCGACAATAAGAAAATATAAGCACATAACATGAGTGACTTTAATAAAAAATATTTTGATTTTATAGGGTGTGATTATCTATATATAAGCATTAGAAAGAAAAAGAAAAAAAGAAAAAAAAATGATTTATATAGTGTGAAAATAGAAATAACATGTGAACCGCCTTTAACACGCAAAGTAAAAATTTTCAGTGAGTTTAAAAATCAATATTGTTATCAATATGATTGTCTTTGAATGATCTATATATTTATATAACTCTTAAAAACAATAAAATTGTATTTTGGCCGAGATCTGAAATAGAAAGTTTTTTTACCAAATTTTCTTCATCAAATCCCCAAAAAACCCCGCATATGATGCTATATATAGAAAATTATACAAGTTATGGAATAAGAGTATATTAGATAATTTACATTATATGCGTTTCTTATAAATTATAAGTGTTTGAATATAAGTTGTGGAATTAACTTTTTCTAATAAGTGATTTTATCTGAAAATAAGTGATAATTTGTGAAAAACAAACAATCAAGAGACTTAAATTATTTAGACTTAAAAACAAACAACCCCTCACATGATATGGTTCTTAATTTTTAATTAAATTGATCTTTTGATCATCACAGTAAAAAGTCCCTGCAATTCTGATTAAAAAAAGGTGAATCCTGGAATAAAAAGAAAAAAATTGTGTTTCTTGGGTTTTGGTTTTCCATAAATAATTAAATTGCATTATTAATGAAAGTGATTAACGAAAGGTAAATTAGAGTTGATTTGGGTTCTCTGTTTTGATAGTTTTGGTGAAGGAAATAATTCATGATATTACATTTTTTTTTTTAACCTTTAAAATATATAGGAGATTGAATTTTTAGCACAACTGAGGGAAACACATGTATCATCCAATATCAATACAACAGATCTGCACTGATGAAATATGGAATGCACAATCATTACAGCTTTTCCTTGATCCCTGCTGGCTGTGATCAAGGAGTAATTTTGTCATTCAATCAATCCCTATTTTATGTGATTGATTGAATAATTACATTTATTTGTATTCATTATTTTCCATTTTTCCATTTATAAAAAGTGTATAAATTAGCTATTGTACATGTTTATACAATATGAAAAATACAGAAAATTTTCCTCCTCCTTTCTTCTCTTTGGCATACTTTAGCAGTATCAATATCTTGAACAACTGCTCTTTGCCTCTCCATATTGATTCCTAACATGGTATCAGAGCACTGCTCGAAGCTTCCGCATTCAGCCTTGCCTCTCTTTCTGTTCCTTAACTCAGCCATGTACTTGGTTAGAGCCACTCACCTCAATCTCCCTTTATCCCTGAAACACACACACACAAAAAAAAAAAAAAAAATTTCTTCATTAGAATGGATAATCACCCAATCAACACAGAAAATTCAGATGACCCCACCAACACAAACTGCCCACACAACTCAAGCCCAAACACTCAGTCCAAGCCTACTCCAACCCAAACTACTTAAGCCTATAAATCACAAACCAGGCCTGACCCAACCCGTTACCCATATGGAATGCCGAGTTATGACCCGGATTCTTTTACCCAAACTAGCCTCAACCCAACTTCTCTTGGAATACTGGGTCAAAACCAGGACTCTTTTCCTCAAACTGGTTCGGATCCAAATCCCTACCCGTACCCATTTCGCATCATCCCAGCCACCAACAATAGTTGCCTTGAACCAGGTGACGTTCATTTCTCACTGGTTTCTGATGGACCAGAATTGATCCTTGTCAAGCAAACCCTTACGGGTTCTAATAATTATGCATCCTAGGCTCACGATTTCCGACGAACCCTCATCATAAATAACAAAGAACCCTTCCTCGAAAATCTTTCTAACAGCCACCACAGCTACACCTCCAACGCCACTGGAACCGATACAATACACTGGTCCGCTCATTGATAAGCAACTATATCTCTACAGAAGTATCGGTAAGAGTCCCATCGGCAGAGATGGCCGTCGATATTTGGGCATACATCAAAGAGATGTATGGGAAGCTCGATCTCGCCAAAACATACACTCTCTAGTAGCGACTAATTGAACTCAAATAAGGGAGCACTTCGGGGACAACATATTTCAATCGGCTCTCTGCCATCTAGAATGAGTTGGATGTCACTGAGGAAACACTTGAAAGGTCATACGAAACCATCCACCAGAACCAGAGGATCCGAGATCACGACCGTCGTAATTTTTTCTTGGGTTTAATGAAAGCTTTTATGCTTTTCGAAAGCAAATCCTGGTCACGTCTCCACCACCCACTCTCTGCTGGAGTTTTCAACTGGCGGTGCAAAATGAAAGCCAACGCCAGTTACACCCCGATCGACCATCCACTGACCCACTTGTTTTTGTAGGAGACAAAGAAAATGGCGATGAGAACTCGAGGCGAGGGCAACCTGCAAAAGAGAAGGGGGTTAATTTATATGCAGAGATGAACGACCCAGATTTCATCTCGCGATCTGACGGCCAGTAGCTCATTGCGTTTTTAAATGCATCTAATGGCTCAAATCGAGCCATATCACAACAAGGGTCAAATCGGTCAACAAGTTGGTCAAATGAGCCCAGTTCTTGGTCAAATGGATCCAGAAACGGATCCAATCGGTTTGGAAATTCACGATCTAATCGGGGGCGATTATATTATGAATATTGCAAGAGAAGAAACCATGATCGAGACCATTGCTGGAAATTACATGGCTGGCTTGATTCCTAAAACAAAGACAAAAATAGTAATTCTTCTTCTTTCCAAGTTGACTCTATTTATTCTGGAAATCAGCAAGCACCTATTCTCAATTTGGATCAATATAATCAATTGCTCCAGCTTCTGAATAATGCTCCCACCACACCTACAACATCTTATGCAGGTACTTCTTACTACTTCAATTTAATTACTATTGAAATGTGGATTATTGATTCAGGGGCTAGTGATCACATCATTTGTCACCCTAAATTTTTCAACACTATTTGCACTACCTCATCCACCTCTGTTTGCATGTTGAATGGGAACATAACCCCAGCCACTCACATAGGGATCGTCTAATTATCCGAAAATTTATTCCTTAAAAATGTACTTTGTGTCCCTGCTTTTCATTTTAACCTCATCTCAGTTTCCAAACTCTGTGAAGACAATAATTGAACTGTAAAATTTTGTCCTAACACATGTGAATTTCAGGACCCTTCGACTGGGAAACTGATGGGCTTGGGTAAGGTCCATAGAGGTCTATACTACTGGGCACCCGCTAAGTCTTCTAGAATTTTTCATCCTTGTATTACAACCAATAAAATTACCAATTGTAATGCAATGATCAATAAAAACTCTTTTATTCTTCATCAAAGATTAGGTTACAGTGCCACTATTCCTCAACCTCATTGCTCCATATGTCTATTAGCTAAGCAAGCCCGGATTACTTTTCCACACAGCACTTCCACTACAACACAACCTTTTGTGCTAATCCATCTCGATATTTGGGGCCCTTATCACACTCCAAATCACGATGGATCCAGATTTTTCCTCACCATTGTTGATGACTTTTCCTAGGGTACATGGACTTTTCCTAGGGTACATGGACTTTCCTCATGCAATCCAAAACCCAAACACTTACCTACATCACACACTTCCTAGCCATGGTCAACACACAATTTCATACTTCTGTCCAAAGGGTTAGAACAAACAATGCTAAAGATTTCTTTAATCATAGTTGTTCCTCCCCTTTTTCATCCCTCGGCATACTGCATGAAAGCTCTTGCACATATACTCCACAACAAATGGGGTTGTCAAAAGAAAACACTGTCATCTCATAGGAGTAGCTCCTGCCCTTAATCACCAAGCCCACTTACCCATCTCCTTTTGGGGCGAATGTGTGATCATTACTACCTAACTAATCAACCGCATGCCAACAGAGTCCTTCATGGAAAGACCCCTTAAAAGGTATTATTCAAAAAGCAACCACCTCTAGATCATCTTTGAGTCTTTGGATGTCTTTGTTATGCTGCCACTCTTGGATCACATGATAAGTTTGGTACCCGAGCCACCCGTTGTGTTTTTATGGGATATCCTATGCTTCAGAAAGGTTATGGGCTATATGATCCAAGTACAAACAAGTTTTTGATCTCCCGAGATGTTGTATTTCATGAAGACATTTTTCCATTTGCCGTAGAGGATACTGTTCCATCACCATCACCATCACCATCACCCCGAGTGTTCCTTAACACTGATACTTTTCAAGATCCCTTGTTCACTATGGTTCATAATCCATCAGGTTCTCAGCCCAACACCCCTATTATTGACTCTGACACAACGAACACTGATAACACTAAAGAAGATTCACCTGTTTAACTCCCTACATCTATTTCTCCACCTAGATCTCCTATTTAGGCTCCTATTGTTCTTACATGCCGCAATACTGGCCAGATAAAACCACCAATTTGGGCAGCAGATTATGAGTGTCCTACCATTTCAAATCCTTCAAATACACTATATCCTCCTTCCAATTATATGACTTGTGATCGTCTCTCTCCTATATATAGAGCTTGCATCAGTAACATCTCCGCCGAACGAGAACCCACTAGTTACTCAGAGACTATTCAACACTCTTGCTAGGGTCAAGCCATGGCTACTGAGCTTCCTGCTCTCTCTCAAAATCATACCTGGGATCTAGTGCCTTAATCCTCTCATAGAAAACCTATTGGCTGTAAATGGGTCTACAAAATCAAGCATTGTGCTAATGGCTCCATTGAAAGCTACAAAGCTCGATTAGTGGCCAAGGGATACACTCAGTAGGAATATTTTGATTATCAAGACACTTTTTCACCCGTAGCCAAACATGTCATAGTTCGTACTTTTCTTATAGTAGCTTATGTTTGTGACTGGCCTCTCCATCAAATGGACGTTCATAATGCCTTTCTTCATGGTGATTTTCATGAAGAAATATATATGGATCTTCCTCCAGGATTACGTAGACAGGGGGAGAACACAGTATGTTGTCTGTAAAAATCCCTCTATGGGCTAAAACAAGCATCCCAATAATGGAAAGAGAAATTTAGTAAAGCTCTCATAGGCATTGGATTTGTTCAGTTCAAACATGACTATGCATTATTTACCTGGAACAAAGGTAAAACTTTTACTGCTTTCATCATCTATGTCAATGACATTCTTATTACAGGACATGATGAAGCAGACATCAAATCCTTAAATGAGCATCTTAATAGACAATTCCGAATAAAAGATCTAGGAGAGCCAAAGTATTTCCTAGGCATTGAAATTGCAAGATCCCTAGCAAGAATATCTCTTAGCCAACGGAAATATGTCTTGGAACTTATCTCTAATTCAAGAATATCAAGATGCAAGCCAAGTATTATTCCAGTAGAACAGAATACAAAGCTGGCTACTTAGGAATATGATAGTGGGATATCACCCTCCAAAGATGACCCACCTCTGGAAGATCCTACAAAGTATCAAAGACTTGTTGAGTGATTGATCTATCTCACCATGACTCGTCCATACATTAGTTATGCAGTCCACATTTTTAGTAAGTTCATGCATGGGCCTAAACAATCTCACATGGATGCAGCAATAAAAGTTCTAAAGTACTTAAAAGGATGTCCTAGATTAGGACTCTTCCTTCCTTGAGACAAAGAATTGGATATCACAGCTCATTGTGACCCGGATTGGGCCACATGTCCAATGACAAGAAATCACTTACAGGTTTTTGTATCAAGCTAGGGGGAGCTCTTATTTCTTGGAAGACCAAGAAACAATCAACAGTATCTCTATCTTCAGCAGAAGCCGAATATAGAGCCATGGCAAAGACGACATGTAAGATCATCTAGATTTTGGGGTTATTGGAAGATCTAAAGGTACAAGTAAGAAAGGCTGTCCTTTTATACTGTGACAACAAGGCTGCGAATGACATTGCAACAAATCCAGTATTCCATAAAAGAATGAAACATATAGAGATTGATTGCCACTTCGTCAGAAACAAAATACAAGAACGGGTGATCAAGACTTTACACATTCGTACTTCAGAACAACTAGCAAACATTTTCACAAAGCCATTATGCAGTAGACAACATTCATATTTACTTAGCAAGCTTGCAGTTTTTGACATTTACAAACCATAAGCTTGAGGGGGAGTGATGAAATATGGAATGCACAATCATTTTAGCTTTTCCTTGATCCCTGTTGGCTGTGCTCAAGGAGTAATTTTGTCATTCAATCAATCCCTATTTTATGTGATTGATTGAATAATTACATTTATTTGTATTCATTATTTTCCATTTTTACATTTACAAAAAGTGTGTAATTTTGCCATTGTACAGGTTTATACAATATGAAAAATACATAAAATTTTCTCCTTTCTTTCTTCTCTTTGGCATACTTTGGCAGTATCAATATCTTGAACTGTTGCTCTTTGCCTCTCCATATCGATTCCTAACATGCACCATGGACAGATAACTCTCTCTTATACATTTTAATAAAAGGAAATCTAGAATACCCCGTGCTATAGTAGTTAATCTCAACTATTCATCTTTAGCTCACAAGGATTGATGGAAGGATCAATGTAGTGTCATCTTATATAAATTCAAACTAAAAGAAATGAATCATTAGTGAACTTTTCAAGAAATTCTTTTCTTAAAACTTTCTCTATTCATCTCTTTCTTCTTCAAAGGTTTTCACTAGCAAACTATAGAAATAGACTTGGTCGCTTATAATATTTGTATTCATTTTGTCTTATCGAGGTTAGTTAAATTTGCCCTTTTATTTCTTATTCGGTGATAGAGTTGTTTGTGTATTAACAGAAAATTACCCAAATAAGAGAACAAAATGAAAAGATTGAGATACTGATGAATACAAATGTGGAGAATTCATCATCTTCTAAACGGAAAAGGCGGTAAGAGGTTTGGGAAGATTTCACAAAGTATGAAAGAGATGGGAAGGAATGGGTTCAGTGTAAACACTGTAAGAAAGAGTTTGTAGGATCAAGTTAGCGTGGAACCATACATCTCAAAAATGATTTAAAAAGCTACCCAAGTTTGAGAACTCTAGGTTGAGTTGTAAATAAAGCAAAAGAGAAAAGTGTGATTGATCCATAATCGAATGGCTCTGATTTGGCGTGAAAGATTATTAAGTATGGGCTAAAATCCATAAAGAATGATATACTTGATGTTTACCAACAAGAGAAGGATAAGCTCCATGGATATTTAGGTAAACTCCCATGTTAATTTAATGTGACAATTCATAGTGACTACTTTGAAAGGTGCAAGTGGTCAATAAAAATCTGGTTTATTGATGATAGTTGGGAGTTGAAAAATTATTTGTTTTAACAATTACAAATATTATGGCGATGAAAGTGTGAAGTCTTTGCTCGTGGATTGGAACAAAGACAAAAAAATATGCTCTATGACAAGAACTAGATCTTTATTTGAAGAGAAGGAAGATGAAGATATTTGCAATTAATTGGTTCAATGAACGAGGTTCACTTTCCTTAACTCGGATCTGTTTTTCTATTTCTATTTTATCAAGAAGTAGATATTTATTTGGATTTGATGGGTTGATATATATTTCGCGAACTCATATTTTATGTAGTGACTAATTAGGGCTTTCAGTTATGCTTATCAAATCAATCAATGAGCTAACACGATCTTATCAATCAACAAGCAATCAAATAAGAGATTAAGAAAACCATGAAATAACGTAAAAAACAATTGACACAGGGGATTTATAGTGGTTCGGCTAAGGTAACCTACATCCACTCTTCAAGGCACACTATAGGGTATTTTATTACTCAAGGAAACCAAGATTACAGAGATTAAAACAACCAGGAAAAACCAGAAAGAACACACCCGAAATATCCCTTTGAAAACTCTGTTTTTCTTCAGCACAAAAGATCTGATTTTATATAGATCAGGACTCCATTGATCATCCTCCAGCTGTCCAGGAAAATCTGTAGTTTGTTAGAGCAGAGGAGCACTAGAATCTTCTGTTGTTAGGGCTGAGAATGAACCAGAGAAGGCGTAAAGGAGCTGCACATTCTATTGAAACAGAATGAAATTCGTGTGCCAGATAAGGCACTTAAATCTGATGGCTGAAACGCTGCCGTATTGGTTTAATTTGTAGCTGACTTCTTTGACTGATGCTGACTCCACCGTGGCATACACAAGCCACATCATCATCACAATTCTCCACCTTGGCTTGTGAATTGACACCCTAAGTGGCCTTGGCAAAACTGAATTATGCTTGAACATGTAATAGGCTCATAGAGCCTATGTTTATCTGGGCAAAGGATCGGGTTTGGTGAGCATGTCTCAGGTTGTGAGTTCCTCTTATCTTCTTAACCTTGACTTCTCCTTTTTCAATCAATTCTCTGATGAAATGCATTCTTACATCTATGTGTTTTGTCCTCTCATGGAAGACTTGGTTCTTGGACAGATATATTGCACTCTGACTTTCACTTTTGATCTCTACAATTTTCTGTTCCAGCTCCAATTCATTCACAAAACCCTTAAGCCATACTGCTTTCTTTGATGGTTCTGTCAAGGCTATATATTCAGATTCTATTGATGAGAGAGTAACCATATGCTAAAGATTTGACTTCCAGCTAATCACATTTCCCCACAGTGTAAAAACAAATCCTGAAGTGGACTTTCTCTTATCAAAGTCCCTTGCATAATCAGCATCAACATAACCTCTAATGCAGCATTTTTCTTCCTTGTTCTTACTAAAAACTATGCCCATAGATTTTGATCCTTGTAAGTATCTCAAAATCCATTTGAGTGCATACCAATGGAGTCTTTCCGGATTACTCATGAATCTACTTACTAAACTCACAGAATATGCCAAATCTGGCCTGGTGCAAACCATTAGGTACATTAGACTGCTCAGGGCATTTGCATATGGAATGGTGGACATTTCCTTTTGCTCTTCTTCTGTTTTTGGGCACTGATCATGAGAAAGCTTTATGTGCAACCCTAGGGGAGTTTGGAGTATTAGATCATTCGCATATTCGTAGAATTTTCTCATAATTTTCTGACAGATCATTCTTCTTGAACCAGATTCAATCTTCCCTGCATTCTGTCTCTTATGATGGTAATACCAAGAATCTTTTGAGCTTGACCCAACTCCTTCATTTCAAACTTGGTATTGAGAATTTTCTTCAATCGAATAATCTCAGTTTTGTCATGGCAAGCAACCAACATGTCATCCACATAAAGCAATAAGTAAGTATAAGACAAATCAGAATTTCTTTTAAAATATAAACAGCTATCAAATTGACATCTATTAAAGCCAATTTCAATCATAAAAGAGTCAAATTTCTTATACCACTATCGTGGTGACTGTTTTAGGCCATAAAGTGATTTTCTAAGAAGACAAACTTTACCTGCTGGTCCTAAATATCCCTCTGGCTGCTCCATCAGAATATTCTCTTCCAAGTCACCATGTAAAAAGGTTGTTTTTACATCCAATTGCTCCAGTTCCAGATTGAACTGTATAACCAGAGAAATCAGAATTCTGATTGAAGCATGCTTTACAACTGGGGAGAATATTTCATTATAGTCTATGCCTTCCACTTGAGTAAATCCCTTTGCAACTAGTCTAGCCTTTTACCTAGGTGGGTCTTTTGGGGTTAGACCTGGTTTCCTTTTGAAGATCCACTTGCACTTAACCACCCTGCAGTTTTCTGGTTTATCAACTAGGGTCCAGGTATTGTTTTTCATTAAGGAACTGAATTCATCCTCAATTGCCCTTTTCCACTTAGTTTTATCAGGTCATAAGATAGCTTCCTGAAATGTTTTAGGCTCATCATTCAGCTCTTCTTCTACCTGAAGTGCATAAGCTACCAGATCTGCATATCCTAGTCTGTTGGGAGGTTTAATGACTCTTCTGGTTCTATCCCTAGCTAGCTGATAGTTTATCAAGTCTGGTTCCTGTTCTTCTTGCTCATCCAACTCATCTCAGATTAGGATTTTCAGATTCTCCTCTGTTTCATCAGCTCCCATCTTGATGATTAGTAACTACATCCTGAATTTCCAGTTCTAAAAGGTCTGATCCTGAGTCACTATCAACTGATTTTGATCTTGAGCCACTATCAACTGATTTTTCAGGTTCACATTCTAGTCCAGAAAGGACTTTTTCCCTAAAAACCACATCCCTACTGATTATACACTTCTTGGTTTCTAGATTCTAGAACTTATAGCATTTTACTCCCTCTGGATATCCAAGAAATAGACACTTTACAGCTCTAGGTTTCAGCTTATCATCCTTTACATGAACATAAGATAGACACCGAAAACTCTTAAGTTGTCCAGCTTTATAGGGTGTCCAGTCCATTTTTCTAGGGGTACCTTGAAACCTATGGCAGATGAAGGGGTTCTATTAATTAAATACACCACAGTATGTGCAGCTTTTGCCCAGAATTTTACAGGTAGTTTAGAGTTTGACAGGATGCTCCTAACTTTGTCTAGGATGGTCCTATTCATTCTTTCATAGAGGCCATTCTGCTGTGGGGTATTTCTAACAGTTTTGTGCCTAACAATTCCATGGTTTTTACAGAAACTATTGAATTCATCATTCACAAACTCAAGACCATTATCCGTCCTAAGCCTTTTAAGTTTCTTCCCAGATTGAGTTTCAACCATTATTTTCCATTCCTTAAACCTAAGAAATGCCTCATCCTTAGTCTTCAAAAAATATATCCAGACATGCCTAGAATAATCATCCACAAAACTAATGAAATACCTACAGCCCCCTAGTGAGTAGTGTCTAGCTGGTCCCCATACATCTGAGTGAACATACTCAAGTGGTGAGCTTGAGTAATACTTACTAGATCCAAATTTTACCCTGCACATTTTGCCAAAAATACAGTGTTCATAGAAGGTTAAGTTTCTAGTTTGATCCCCTCCTAACAGGTTCTGTTTACTCAACTCATCTAACCCTCTTTCACTAACATGTGCCAACCTTTGATGCCACAGTGAGGTTTTATCTTGTGTTACTAGAGACCCTACAGCAGCTATGCCATAATCTGTCCTACCCTTTAACACATAGAGACCATTTTTCTTTTCACCTTTCATCACTATTAATGACCCTTTCATTACACTAAGACTTCCACTTGAAGCTTTGTAACTTAGTCCTATTGAGTCTAGGGTACCTAGTAATATTAGATTTCTCTTAAGGTCAGGGATGTATCTTACATCAGTGAGAGTTTTGGTTAGGCCATTGTGAAGGCTTAGCTTAACGGTACCTATGCCCTTAATGCCACATACTGCATTATTTCCCATCACAACCTTTCCACCATCTATAGTTTGAAAAGAGTTAAACCACTCCCTATTTGGTGTCATGTGGTAGGTACATCCTGTGTCTAAGATCCATTCTTCACTGCTTTTACTTTCAGAGATGACTAAAACTTCTGAACTTTCATAACCTTCAGACACAACACTAGCACTGCCCTCTTCTTCCTCCTTTCCATGCTTTTTCTTATTTTTTCCTCTCGACAGTCCCTCCTAAGATGCCCTTCTTTGTGACAGAAAAAACACTTCCACTTCCCAGTTTTGGACTTAGATCTATTCCTATTTTGTCCCCCCTTTTTCCAGTTTATCTTTTCTGATCTACCCCTTACCATAAGACCTTCCCCATCACTGCCTAATGTCATTTTGTTCTCTCTATCCTTAGCTGTGATTGCTTCTACAACCTCTTCTAATTTAAGTGTCTGCCTACCATATTTTAATGTTTCTACAAAATTGGAGTAAGGTTTAGGTAGGGAATTTAGAAGAATTACAGCTTGATCTTCATCATCAATCTCTACTGATATGCTTTCTAAATCCTGTATAAGTTTCAGAAACTCATCCTTATTGTCTTTTAAAGATTTCTGCTCATCCATTTTAAAACCAAACAGACTTTGTTTTAAATACAATCTATTAGGGACAACTTTAGATTGATACAGGGAGTCTAACCTGTTCCAGATCTCAGCAGCAATTTTCTCCTTCTTCACTTCTCGCAGGACTTTGTCACCCAGTCCTAGGATCAAGGAGCTCTTAGCTTTGTTGAGCACATCCTGCTTCTCCGGTTCAGTCATGGTGTCAGGCAGCTCAAATTCCCCTTTCAGAGCTAATGCTAGTCCTTCTTTAATCAACACAGCTTCCATTTTCATCTTCCAGAGTCCAAAATCATTGTCCCCTGTAAACTTTTCGAGTTCAAATTTAGTGGACATGTTTTTGGAATAAGATTTTCAACGACAGAAAATGAATTTCAAATAACCCTAACTCAGATTCGAACTAGGCTCTGATACCAATTTGTAGTGACTAATTAGGGCTTTCAGTTATGCTTATCAAATCAATCAATGAGCTAACACGATCTTATCAATCAACAAGCAATCAAATAAGAGATTAAGAAAACCATGAAATAACAGAAAAACAATTGACACAGGGGATTTATAGTGGTTCGGCTAAGGTAACCTACATCCACTCTTCAAGGCACACTATAGGGTATTTTATTACTCAAGGAAACCAAGATTACAGAGATTAAAACAACCGGAAAAACCAGAAAGAACACACCCGAAATATCCCTTTGAAAACTCTGTTTTTCTTCAGAACAAAAGATCTGATTTTATACAGATCAAGACTCCATTGATCATCCTCCAGCTGTCCAGAAAAATCTGCAGTTTGTTAGAGCAGAGGAGCACTAGAATCTTCTGTTGTTAGGGCTGAGAATGAACCAGAGAAGGCGTAAAGGAGCTGCGCATTCTGTTGCAACAGAATGAAATTCGTGTGCCAGATAAGGCACTTAAATCGATGACTGAAACGCTGCCGTATTGGTTTAATTTGAAGCTGACTTCTTTGACTGATGCTGACTCCATCGTGGCATACACAAGCCACATCATCATCACATTTTAACTAAATTGAAGAAGCTTACGGCCTACGTTACAACAAATGGAAATAAGTTTCAATCAGCAACTGAAAAAGCTGTGTTCATGGGCAAAACAGTAACTTCCAAAAGTGTTTCTTCATATCAGTAGTTTAGCACCGATATACTTGAGTGGGTAATAGAATGTAAAGAAACATTTTTTGAACTGGAGAACATAAACTTTATAAAAGAGGAATAGGATGAGGCAAATTTTATGTACAGCAGTTGGAAAGTGTTAGATGAATGGAGAAAAGATGTTGAAAAATTGTTAGAACTTGAACATAAAACCGCAAATTTATATTTTCCAATCATTTGTTAGATTTTTTCGTAATTGATTCAGTTTGAAAAAAACTGATAATTATTGCTTTTGCCTCTTTGTATCACGTTTTCGGAAATAGTTTGATGAATATTGGAACAACTCTAAGTTGGTTTTAGTAATTATAGTGTTTTTGGATCCACGATTCAAAATGAATTTTATTGTAGAAAATTTATGCACAGAGATGTGTGGTAATGATGCCAATGCACACCTTAAGGGAATCATTGGTGATGTTACAAACATTTTCAACCAATATGCAAAGCGAACTAACAATTCTATGCAATCATCCTCTCCAGAATTAGAACTCAATTGCTATTTAAGAGATCCCAAGTGTCCATCAGATGAAGGGCTTGATATACTGCAATGGTGGTGCATGGCTCAATTCTTCAACTTATTCAACACTGGCTAGGATGGTATGTGATTTCTTATCAATACCTATCTTTGATATTGATAAAGATGATTCTACAACGAGAGAAACTAAAGATGTTTATGATTGTGTTGAAAATCTCAAAGATTATGACTTCAATATAAAATTGATATGCACAAAAAATTTGTTTAGCAACTTGGAAAATTATTAATTATATGTCGCTGAAATAATAAATAAGTTCTCATATTTTCCATTTACTTAATTTTATCATTTTAATACGAGTTACCCATGGAGCTAAAATTAAAATAAGAGATTAACGTTTTACATTAAAAAAAAAAAAATGACAAATATTATACTTCTCATGTTTTATCTTAATTTTTTTAATCAAAAGCCATGTCATTTTTATATCTTAATCATTGTTCATCTAAAGTTATATATCTTTTGACATTTATCATATTATATCATATAGCCACTTCTAAAGCCCCTTAAAATCAAAGAGGCCATTGTAATAGGAAATCCATGACCATACCAGACCATAAGTCCTTCATTATCTTTTTTTAACCCAAAACAGTTTCGTTATAGAATTCAATTTCAGAGTTTTTCAATTTCTTTAACACAAATATTTTAGCCATGACCAGGTGATATGGTGATCAATTATGATTTTTTTACTTAATAATTATTTATGATTATAAAAGAGCTTATGGTTTGAGCTTCTCCTATAAGTCATGAAAAAATAATTTATAATCTTATAAACACTTTTGACATGTAATTAAAAAACAGCTTTAAAGAAAAATTTAAGGTGTTTATAACGTAAATAAACCCTTTTTGTCGGTAAATAACTCCTACTCTCTTATTCAATTTTGTTTAACTAACAGATGTAATGCATTTAAACCTTTCTTTATCATCTATTGATATTGATTTGACAAATGAATAGAATCGTAATCCACTACTGCGATTTATACTTTTAATTTAACGTAGTGTATTCAAATTCTTTCAGTTTAAGGAAATCAATTTAACATATTCAAAAATTGTGTCCATTGGCAAAACAGTAACTTCCAAAAGTGCCCATAGGGGTGTTGGTTGTCGCTATGATTGAGTGCGTAATGGGATGTAAAGAAGCATTTTGCAAATGTATATTTCCCAACTTCAAAATTCTCCAAGGCAGTTTCATACAATTTAGAATTAATTCAGGTATGAAACCGCCTTGGAGAATTTTGAAGTTAGTGATAATTTGTATGGTTGAAGAAGGGAATTCAAGTTGTCCACTAGAGATTGATCTGTGTCTTCGATTTGCGCGACCAGCGTCTTACAGAATTGCTTTACTGACAATCTTGCTTCGGAAACTATCTGCAAGAAGCCTTTTCCCCTAGGGAAAGATGATGAAATATTTTTCAGGTCAAATCAGTTCAGATCAGCAATAATATCATTTTATTCTTGTTTGAGCTGGCTTGAGGGACGATATTGAGAATGCAAGCTGCACTCAAACGACAAACGAATGCTGGATTATGGACTGTTAGTGACTACTACTTAACAACAAACTGAAACTGCAAAAGGTTGTTTTGATTCCCGCTCAAAGTCAAGTTGCAAGTCAAGTGGTATAAGGTAGTTAGGCAAGTTGATCTCCTTCCCAGCAAAATCAATGGCAGTCAAGGTCTCTTTGGTTTTCTGTTACAGATCAATGGTTGAGATCTGTTTCCTTTTTCATTCAATCATTTTTCAGTATAAAAGAACGTTCCTTGTACTTGAAGAATTAATGAAAAACATTTTTTCGTTGAACAGTCCTATATCTATTGGAATAGAAGAATATATCCTGAAGGCAGTAACCTGAGGAGCAAAAATACTATCTATTACACATTATTACTACTAGAGTTTTGTCCAACAATTCTCACCACCAAGAATATACAAGAAAATGGTTAATCGACAAATCCCCACCAATTTATGTCTATAATTGTTGATGCGTGATTTTGACACCAATTAAACGCACGTGTGAAATGCTAAGTTGGCCCTGAAGACACACGTGAATGGGGGATTGAGAATGTGAAATGGTGACAAGACAACATTTAAAGCGGTTCGGATGCTTGAGCCAGCGAATCCTACGTCCATTGATATTATATTTATATTTGAAAGATCAGGTCGCGGCTTAGCGAGCTGACTTTGAAGTATTGAGAATACAAGTAAGAGAGAGAGCTATTACAGAGCGAAATTGGCTAATCAAGAGTAAAATGAGCGAATCCCACAAACGGGAGAAAAACTCTCTATTTATAGTGGGATACATTGAGATAATCATTACTAAATCCGTAAAAAGGGGTCAGGTACAGTGCAAATCCCCTTTTGCATCCCGTTATTCACCTACTTGCGTGATTTCCTTGTTTTATGCAAGGATTGAACACGTGGACTTCGTTAGCCTCGTGCGTACCCACTGCACTAGCAAGAGCATGTTGCTCACGCCAGCACGCGACGTGGCCGCGTCTGAATAGCCACAGGGTCTATCTAGACTCTGACCACTTATGCTGACTAGGCTCTACGTCAGCCCTACTTTCCCAGGCATAACAGAAGTCCCCTAGTTTTTAAGGTTTGAGAATCGAACCTTGGAAACTATAAATGCCTTGATCTAATGCCTTTGACGAGATGTTGTTTGAAGCGATTTGATTGCGAAGGAGGTCGAGAGGGCATCTCCTCGCCTGCGACCTAGGTGACCTTTGCCCTTGCAGTCAGCGACTTGGATTCGGGTACTCGTACTATAATGTTGATCCCGACCTAGACGGAATCTTTGACCTGTTTACACTTATCAGCCTTCGAAAGGATAAATGGTCGCTGCTTCGCAGTTGATATCTGTCGAGGTCAAGGAATCACGTCACTGTGCAACCGACGTGAGACGAGGTTGAGAGTCAAGTCACCTCGCGACCTACAGAACGAAGAGTGTTTTTCATAATGACCTTTTCAGATGTTATCCATTGCACTTTTGCAGTGGATACATTAAATGAAGCATCTTTTGCTTTGACAGACGTGTCTTAAGTGTAATAAGTGTCAGCCATGCGCATTAAATGCGAGTCATGCTGAAACGACATTCCCTGTCAGGGCATTAAATGCGGACGTGGGCGCATTAAATGTGGAAAGGGAAAACGTGTCGTTGCTTGAGTGTTTCAACGGAAGGGGATGACGATCTGATTTCTCGAGGCATGACGGTTACTCTTCCTCGCTGATCCGTGACACGTGGTTGCGATCGACGGTTGGATGTGTTTTCCACCCAAACGTCATTTGACTTCGGGAAACCAAAGCGCCATTTCCTCAGCTATATAAACCCCAAGCTCTCTTTAGGTAAAGCCACAGTACTTTCATTCTCAGAGAGAGTAGGAAACTTTTGCGAATTTTGGTTCTTTGCCTTTTGGAGCGGTGTTTGCCTGATATTTGGGGCAAAAGAGACAATCTTTCTCATTTCAAGAGGTAAAAATGATTCCCTTCTCCTATTTTTGGTTTGACTTTGCTTCCAACAGTTGCCATGCGATAACTGTCCATTGGTAGCTCATCAGAGATGAAATATTCTCCGTTGAGCCAGGTCCATCGGTGTTTTGCTAGGGTTTAAGGGAGAAAATATTTATTTTCTTCTCCACGTCATCGTACAAAATGGTGTACGAGGTCTAAATGGTTCCTTGATTGTCGCTTTTGCAGATTGCAGGAGAATGGACCCCCCAACAACTAGAGCTGAGGAAGAGACCAATTCGCCCATGTAGGATGCCCCTACGGGTCCTATTCGAGAGATCTTCTCGGTACTTACCGAGGAAGAGCTTGAAAGTGTGGTAGACCAGTATGCTATCAGCATGGAGGTCTTTCACGATAAGGCGCGCATAGCTCGGTATCCACCATGAGGGTTGGCCACGATCTCCGAGGACATTTTCAAGGGTAGGGGGTTGATCCCTTTCTACCCTTTTGTTAGGTCGGTCCTGGATCATTTCGGGATCGCGCCAATGCAACTCACTCCAAACGCAGACATGATTGCCGTTGCCATGTATATCACGTGTCGTGAGAACGGGCTAGGCAAGCTAACTGCAGTAGAGTTCGGCTGCTCGTATATCTTAAAAAAGAGCAAGGACAAAGACTCATACTACTTGTCTAGGCGAAGTACCATAGAAGCCGGGATACATAGCTACCTGAGAAATGTAGAACCTTACGAGACGAAGTTCTTTTTCTTTTGTCACGACGGTATTTGCTGTTTCCAGAAGCCGAGTAGGTTCTTCTTTCTTTTGAACTTGCTCAACTTGATTTTTGCCTTTCACTAACGTGCTGTTTATTTTTTTGGCAGTTAACAAAATGACCAGTTTAGAGTTGCTTGTCAACCCGGATAGAATTGCAAACTTTGGCTTTCTGCCCGAAGCAAGTCGCGACGCGAGGCTGCTCGTGACAACCGCAAATTTGCGGAAATATGATTTCTTCAACCAAGACGCGGCCTTAGAGACCCCACCGTGTAAGTTTCTTGACTTCTTTGGTGACTCTTCGTAGCGAACTGTTTTATTGACCCGGTGTTTGCATGCAGCGACCATGCCCCCAAAGTGCCCAAGTCACCACGACTGAGGTAATTTTCCTTTCCCCGAAGGGGTACCATCGGACCAGCTGGAGCAGCTCCCCACGATCCACCCGATGAAGGCACATCGGCCATCGATCTAGCCCGACCCGAGGGTGCTGCTTGCCCTAAGCAGAAAACTATGGCCCAGAGGCCTAAAAAATAAGGCTGATTCGGATCGAAGAGTCGGAGTCTGAACTGGAGGGTTTGGGTGTCCAGCCCAAGGGTCACGACCTTACCAAGCCTTCTGCTCGGGAGGGCCATCTATGGGTGCTATCGGCATCTCCATCACTCCCGGGGGTCAGTAGGTGAGGCAACAGGTGACCCTTGGCCTCGGGAGGAGGTTGGGAAAAGAGTTGGCTGGGGGGAACCTACCCGCTGCGGACCTCCATCCTGGAGTCAATGGGACATTTACCAGACTATCTGCAGTTGGTGGTCTTCGCATTGCTTGAATGCAGGCTTGCAGAGGCTTTCGAGCAGTTCGTTGCTTCTTGTACCATGGACCTGATGACCACGTCCTTTCACCACATGAGCTAGGTAAACGACCTGCCCTTGGCATAGATATTTGCTTATGCGATATACATAACTTTATTCTCTTTGCTATGTAGGCCCTGCTCTCCATGCATCTATCCCTTGCTTAAGGTCCACTTTCCCGTATACCGAGGATTAGTGGAGATAAAGGAAGAGAACGCGTGACTTAAGTGGGATTTGGCGGCCATTGAAGCAGAGAAAGATTTGTCGACCACCTCGGAGAACCAGTACCTAAGCGTGAGGAATGCCGCTATTCGCATAGTAGACTTTCAGAAGGCCGAGCTGGAAAGGCACGGGGAGGAAATGAATGAGCTCCAGAGAATGGTGGCCAGACTCACAAGGGAGGCCGTTGAGAAAGACTAAGAGCTGAAAGTGGTTCTCGATCGAGCCTTCGCAGTGAGTGGGAGTGGGCGAGCCCCGTGGGAGAACACCGAGAAGCAACGGTCATCGCTTGAGGCCGAGCTCCACTTTACTTGAGGCCGAGCTCCACTTTACTTGAGGCCGCATCACTTCGCTAACTGCAGAGATACAGCAGTAGGAGGTGAAGATCGAGAATAGGGCTGCAGAGTGGACGATTAGTCCATTTTTGCCTATCTTTCAAGGAATCCTAAGATGGATCTGTCCGACCTCCCCGACGAGTATCGAAACAAGCTCGCCTCCATGGCACATGCCAAAGCTGAGGAAGCAGCTCGAGGACTTGACTTGGAAAAGGAACAGCTTGAGTTCATTCCAAAGGAGCCCGTGTTAGTGTATATTAGTGTATGTCCTAGAAACCATTCGTGTTGTCGGTTTTAGAGCATTTTATCTTGTATCTATAAATATCATAAATAATAGAAGAAAGAGTTCTTCAATTCATATATGTAAATTGCTTCCTTTATTCAGTCATGCATTTAAAATAAAGTATGTATATGAATTGTCCAGATGATTCATTTAATAGGTAAATGAATTATCGAAAAGGGTTCTTATGGAAGCAATATAAATTTGGGCAACTATATTGCACAATAGGCATACCGGATGCTTCCGAAAGATATCGTGAGTTGATATAAGTACGGATGACGATTATAGTCATGTCACTGGGGCATTGGTAGATGGATTAACGGGTTGGTGAACTATTTTTTCTAACGTGACCGAATAACGACAAATCACTTGGAAAAAGCATGTACTCAATGATTTATCGCTTTGGTTATATCAAAGGCACGATGTAGTCTTTTGACTTGAGACATTGTAGTCGGATCCGATATGGATGCGTATGGTTCATACGGTGTATAAGTACCGAGACTAGTCATGTTTCTTTGCATTAATAAAGCCTATTTGGTCATGCGTTGTTCATACGCGGAAACGAACGATGGTCAAGAGGGGATCCATTGATAAATATAGGATCGGGAGTACCGCTCCGACCCTCCATCCATTCGGAAGTTCCTAGACGAACATCGATAAAATGTCAAAACTAAATCTCCGCCGAGTTCTATTATTAGTCATACAAAAGTAAGTTTGTGATGACAAGTTTAGACATATTGATCGACAATTTGGGTAGAAGATCGAGTTTAGGATTTTGACGTCCATGAATCTATACTCCGATTAGATATCTCAATGGAGGGTGGGACTTTACCGCATGGTACGTATGATCTGAAATGGGTTCGGATGAAGTATTTCTTCATCGTGGGTTTGTGGGACTATGGCACATTGCTAGATGTTTACCATAGTCGTTGGGCCTCCGAGACGGGAAAGTACGGATTCATCCAGCCTGGCCCACGACTAATCCACAAAGTGGACCCTACATGGTCACACCAATAGCCTTGAGAAGTTAGAGAAGGATGAGAGAGAGAAATGATTATTCAAGAGGGCTAGCACCTTCCGAGGGTAATAACGGGATTTCTATGGTAATAGTTACATAGAAAACTATTTGTGACATTTTAAGGATTAAAATGGTCAAGCAATAATTAATTATATTTAATTATTATATATTAAAGTGTTAAGATTAAATCTTAAAGTGTTAAGATTAATGAGATGAACAAAAATAACCTTTTAATAGTTAAAGGGTAAAAGTGTAACTTTATGGGTTGTCATTGTAAACTAGTTTAGTTTACATGGGCCCTTGAATAATATTGATTATTCAAAGGGTAGCATAATAAATTCATGGGGTCCCTTTATAAAATAAGATTTTATTGGGCTTTGAAGTGAAAAATAAATAATTGCAAAATTGCCCGAGTATATATAAATGCAAAAGGTTGCATTTTTGTTCATAACACACATTGTTCACTCAAAGCAAAATCTCTAAAAGCCACTACCACTCTCTAAACCTCTCAAGGTGGTGTTAAAGTGTGGAGGTCTCATTACTTTGAGGCTGATCTTCATCAATCCAAAGCAAAGGAGTAGGTATAATCTCTTTTCCAAGTTTTGTTTGAAAACTGGTTTTTAGAATCCATGCTTTCATTCTCCATCTCCACCACTCTTCATGCATGCTGAATCTTTCAGCCCACGTCCGATCAAGCGATCGGCGACCAGCCTGGGGTGGAGGATCAGTGATCCACTTCTCTTATTTTCTCCTTTTATGCTTATGTACTTTCCCTCATCATTAATAAAGATATTGCTTTTCACATTCTTTCATGAGTATTTACAATTTTCGCATTCTTTACATATGAGATCGTATTCTGATTGTTTACAATAATATTGGTACAAGTTTATACAAACACATGGAAAATGATTACAAATGATCAGAATTGTACATTTGCTATTACAAAGATTGCAAAAAATAAGACTGACCTTTACAAGGAAATAGTTGAGTTCGGAATTATTGATAATAAGGTCGGAGATGCTCAGCATTCCAAGCCCAAGGTACTTCAGAACCATTCAGCCTTTTGAGATGATAAGTCCCTGGTCTTATCACTTTGGTATGCGGTATGGGCCTTCCCACTTCGGTCCCAAGACTACGCACTCGGTTCTCTAGCACCGAGAATAACTTCCTTCAAAACAAGGTAGCTGACCTGGAAGTCTCTTCTTTTAACCTTAGAGTGAAAAAACTTTTTTGCGCGTTGCCTGATAGGCTGTTATCCTTAACTAAGCCTTGTTGCGGTGTTCTTCAACTAGGTCCAGGCTTGCACGCATAAGCGCTTCATTGTCAGCTTCACTATACAGGTCCCTCCGAAGTGAACTGGCTCCTACCTCCACAGGGGATCATCGCTTCACAATTGTATGCTAGCAAAAAAGGGGTTTCTGAGGTAGAGGTTCTCGAAGTTGTCCTGTATGCCCATAGGACTTTGGGGAGGTCGTCGGCCCAATTCCCTTTGGTTGCGCTAAGTTTGGCCTTAAGAGTGTTCTTGATAGTTTTGTTGACAGCTTCAACTTAGCTATTTGTTTGCGGTCTTTCGATTGAGGCAAATTTTTTATGAATACCCAGTTCGTCGCAAAACTACTTGAACTCCTTATTATTGAATTGTTTACCATTGTTTGAGATGAGAGTATGAGGAATCCCATAGCGGCACACAATGTTCTTTGAGATGAAGTCCTTGAGCTTTCTGGTTGTGATCGCGGCTTCTACTTCAACCTATTTGGTGAAATAGTCTACCACGACCACGACATACTTGACTCCCCCCTTACCAACCGGCATGGGACCGATGAGATTGATTCCCCACATGGAGAATGGCCATAGGCTGGTCATGGTTATCAACTGGTTGAAAGGAGCTCGCGGTATGTTCGTGAACCGTTGGCACTTGTCACACCTCTTGACAAATTTGTAGGTGTCTTCTTGGATCAGGGGCCAATAGTACCCTTGACGAACAACTTTATTGGCGAGAGATCATGTGGCGGTGTGATTACCACAGATCCCTTCATGTATCTCCCTCATGATGTAATCTGATTCTTCGTTGGTTATATATCGGAGGAGAGGAGCGCTAAACCCTCGTTTGTACAACTGATCTCCGATGAAGGTGTAACGAGCAAATCTTGTTCGCAGGGTCCTTGCCTCAACCTTGTCATTGGGCAAGGTTCCATTTCTAAGATACTGAATGATAGAGGTCATCCAGAAAACTGATTTTGTTTCATTCATGACCTGTTTGATTGGGCTAATATTAGGGGTCTTGACGAGCCGAACAAGAATGCTTTCTAGTGCATCTGAATCCAACGACGAGGCTATCTTTGCCAAGGCATCTACCACAGAGTTGTTATCTCTAGGAATCTATGTGATCGTGAAGTGCTTGAATGGCTCTAGTGTGGCCTTAGCCTTCTTCAGATAGCTGATCATGTTTTCTTCCTTGGCTTGGTATTCCTTAAAATACCTGGGCCCTTAACGACCGATAGAGTCACGTAGGTCGCTGATTCGATTGAACCTATTTCTTTCTCCGCCAAGCCATAGTCCAACCGAGCGAGAGCTTTATATTTGACCTCATTACTGGTTGCCTTAAAGCCGAACCGGAGAATGCCATGAATGCGAAACTCCCTTCGACTCAAAAGGGAGAAGACTCGCCCTGACCCTCCCTTTCTCGTTTAATGACCCATCGCGTAGTAGGCTCCAGTCAATAGGTTTTCCTTGGGCAAAAAGGTTGATTTCACTGAAAGCCGCATCACTCATTTGTCGGGATGATATGAGAATTCTGATATGAAATCGGCAATGACTTGCCCTTTGATGGTTGCCTTGCTAGTCCAGCCCCATGGCCTTGATCGAATCGACTTTAATTTTATGGCCTATTTAATCAATTTACCTGATGCCTCTAGTTTCTAGAGGACCTGCCTGAGTGGGTAATTGGTTATTACATGGATTGCATAGGCATGGAAGTAAGGTTGCAGCTTTCTAGAAGCGATCAGTAGGGCATAAGCTAATCGTTCCATTTTCGGATACTATATCTCAGCATCCAATAGACGCTTGCTCACGTAATACACTAGCCATTAGACCCTGTCCTCTTCCCGAACTAAGGCTGCACTAACCGTGAACTGAGAGACGGACAGATACAGGAGGAGAATCTCTTGCGAGAGAGGTTTGGACAAGAGAGGCAGCTTCCCAAGATGTTCTTTAATACTGTGGAATGCTTGTCGCACTCAGGAGTCCATTCAAACTTCTCGTTGGCCCTCAGCACATTGAAGAATGGCAAGCCAATGATCTGTTGCTCGATATGAAGCTCGCCGAAAGCCGCCTTATTCACCTGTTGAGGCTCATAACTTGCTTCTTGTTGGTCGGGCTTTTCATATCGAAGAGAGCTTGGATTTTCTCGGGGTTAATCTCTATTCCCCTCTGGTTAACCATGTATCCCAGGAATTTTCTTGAGGACACTCCGAATGAGCACTTGAGAAGGTTTAACTTCATTCTATATTTCCAGAAGATGTCAAACATCTCAGCAAGATGCGCTATGTGATCCGAAGTGACATGTGACTTAATCTGCATGTCATCTACATAAACCTCTATCGATTTCCCCGAGCCGCCGGGAGAATATTCGTTAACCGTACCGGTAAGTCAGGCCGGGCCGGTCTTGAGGCCGAAAGGCATAACTTTGTAGCAATACAACCCCCGTTCTATAACAAAGGATGTATGCCCTTCGTCCGATGTGTACATCAGAATTTGATTGTATCCCAAGTACGCGTCTATAAAACTCAGTAGCTCATGCCCGGAGGTGGCATCCACGAGTTGGTCGATCCTGGGCTAGGGAAAACTCTCTTTTGGGCATGCTTTGTTGAGGTCGGTGAAATCGACATAGGTTTTCCATTTGTCATTGGGCTTTTTTACTAGAACGGGGTTGGCAACCCAGCTCGGATAGAGCATTTCTCAGATGGATCCATTCCATAGGAGGTTATCAACCTTGAGTTTCAAGGCAGCATATTCCTTCGGATCCATTGCTTTTCTCTTCTAGTGAACTGGGTTGGCCTCACTGTTGATGTTTAAGGCGTGGCAAATAATACTCGGGCTGATCCCGACCATATCTGCATGCTACCATGCGAACACATCTATATTCTCTCTGAGGAAGCTGGTTAGTTTGGTGGCGAGCTGGGCGTTGAGATTGTTCCCAATATTCAGCACTCTACTCGGCTCGCTCTGGTTGACCGACACTTCAGATAGGTCCTCAACTGGCCCACTAGAAGGGTATTCTTGAATACAAGGATCCATATTATCCTCGTCTGGTCTAGGCTGCGGCTCGATCCAGCTGATCACCATTGCTTGTTGAGGAATGCAACACGAGATGCTCTTCCATTTGCATGCCATCTGCACTGCCCTTACATAACAGTCACGAGATGTGCGCTGAGATCCGCTAACTTCCCCTATCCCTGTTAGGGTGGGGAACTTCATCTTGAGATGATATATCGAAGTGACCGACTTGAAGTTTCTCAGCAGAGGTCGCCCCAGGATACCATTAAAAGCGGATGAGCAATCCACTACTAAGAATTCAGTTACCTTGGTCACCTTGTCAGCGTCACCCAACGGGACTGGAAGCGAGATCGTTCCTTTGGGGATCAAGTGGTCCTTGTAAAACCATATAGGGGGATCAAGGCGGGCTTCAGGTCGGCCTCGTCCAAATTCATTCTCTCGAAATCTGGATGAGGCAGATGTTCACAATACTTCTGTTGTCCACCAGCATTCTGTAGACATCGCAGCGCCCTATTAGGGGCGTGATGATGAGAGCATCATCATGGGGATGATGTAATCGAACTGCATCCTTTTCAAAGAAGGTAATTTCCTCCTCCTTGCAAACCTTTGGTGGTTTCCACATCGTGCTCATCACATCGATAGGATCGTGATGGGCCATGTAAGCATATCTTTCCTAGGCACCTCGTGAGTTCCCCGCGAGGTGCAGTCCCCCAAAGATCATTCCGACGCTGTAGATACCCTTGCGATCACGACGCTTTTTTCCTGGTTCCCCCCGACTTTTCTCCTGCATGGGAGTGGAGTCATCAATATACTCTTTGAAATGCCCTTGCTTGATGAGGTCTTCGATTGCCTATTTGAGAGCTCGACACTCATTGGTGTGATGCTTATTATCCTGATGAAAGTGACAATATTTCTTACTATTCCTGGCTGATGGGGGATTTTTCATGGGCTCAGGCTCTCCGAGTAGGCCAGCTTCTTCTGACTTGTCAAGAATAGTTGATACAAACACATTCAAAGACGTATGTTGATTCCTGTCACGATCGTGACGAGGAACTGGAGCATAAGACTTTTTAGGCTTGAACCGTGGTTTCTTTCCTTTTCATTGATTGTCATTAGCCCATCTACGATCAACTCCCCTACCTTTCCCGACTAGGCACACTACCTGAAGCACCAGGGTGGCAGCGGTGGAGCGCCGCCATGGAATTTTCAATATGAAGATATTTCTCCGCGAGATTGTAGAAGCGGGTGAGCAAAACATTATCCTCAGCCTATAGCTCTTTCCACAGGCCAGTCTGTGGGCGAACCCCCACTATGATGAGAGTCCAAACAGATTCTTTGGGAGTGTGAGATACCTTATTGAGTTCTTTGTGCAAGTGATCGATGTAAGACTAGAGGGATTCATTCCTCTCTTGCCTTATGTTGCTGAGGTAGCTTAGAGGCATTGAGAACTTTTGGTTTGCTTAGAAGTATCTCAGGAACGTTGTGCTTATCTGAGGCCACGGGTTGATCGATCTCGGTAGGAGTGACCTGAACCACCGTTTGGCATAAGAGGTTAGAGTTACTACCAATCAATGGCACTTCACCAAGTCTGAAACTTGGTGAAGCTCCATCAGGTCATTGAATTCATACAAGTGATCCTGCAGATCAGAATTTCCGTCAATGCCTGCATATCGGGCATTCTAAATCTTGATGGGAGAGGGGCGACTAATACTGCCGGAGAAAAGGGGGACGCCGCTGTAACCTGCCCTTGCTTCTTTTGTTGAGCTTTTAGCTAATCTAGAGCTAGTGTAACTCCTCAATCTGAGGCAGCGGAGCTATCTACGGATTGTTTTTCCCCATGCGAGTTTGACCCTCATAATTGCGATTGAGGAAAGTCCGGAGGTTGGATTCCTCCTCGCCTCGGCCGGTAGTTCTGGCCGCCATTGACACACGCTGACTAGAGTTGTGTGATGGCGATGAATGGTGCGGGGAATTTTCAGGACCTCCGTGGTGGTACAAACCGCCCTGCGAAGTATGGGAACCTCCTATATGATGACGATCAAGATCGTTTTTCTGGCAGTGATGAGAATCGCCCCGCCTAGCACTTTTATGGGGGTGTTCATGCGATGTGGTATGGAACGGCTTGGGCTGTGACCTTTCACCGAGTCTTAACACCATGGGTATTCTACCTGGGATGTGGTTGGTGTTTGCCGGCCCTTTGGAGCCTTTAGGCTCTCTGTTCGCCACTTACTTACCATTCCTTTGACGCGCTGTAGTGTGCGCACCTTGGGCTATCCTCTTCTCCTTGCTTTCGCGTGACCTGCAACCATTTTTGGCTATTGCACCCCCCCAATTTGATTCAAGTGGTACGTCCCAGTCCAAATGGTCTAACATTTGGTTGACCGTTTGGAGAGTATTGTTGAACCTCTCCAGGTAGCTCATGATGGCAGGGTCAAGTTGTGAACTTGAAAGGATATCCCCCGCGACATTTTGTGGAACTGAGGGCACCTTAGGAGAAGTGTCCTCTACTTAAGGGATCTCCTCAGCACCATGATTGGTTCACTCAAGTTCGAATCAACGAGCCATTTGCTGTTGTAGGACCAGTTAGTCAGAGATTCTCCTAATGAAGGACGAATACTAAATCAGGCCCTCTTTCTAGCGCCAAACTATTGATGTGTGATTTTGACACCAACTAAACGCACGTGTGAAATACTGAGCTGGCCAGAAGACACACGTGAATGGGGGATTGAGAATGTGAAATGGTGACAAGACAATGTTTAAAGTGGTTCAGATGCTTGAGCAAGTGAATTCTACATCCACTGATATTCTATTTATATTCGAAAGATCAGGTCGCGACTTAGCGAGCTAACTTTGAAGTATTGAGAATACAAGTAAGAGAGAGAGCTATTACAAAGCGAAATTGGCTAATCAAGAGTAAAATGAGCGAATCCCACAAACGGGAGAGAAGCTCTCTATTTATACTAGAATACATTGAGATAATCATTACTGAATCCGTAAAAAGGGGTCAGGTATCGTGCAAATCCCCCTTTGCATCCCATTATTCACCTACTTTCGTGATTTCCTCGTTTTATGCAGGGATTGGACATGTGGACGACCTCCAAACTTTCGTCAGCCTGGCATGCACCCACTGCATTGGCAGGAGCATGCCGCTCAAGCCAACACGCGACGTGGCTGCGTCTGAATTGCTACAAGGTCTGCCTAGACTCTGACCACTTGTGCTGACTGGGCTCTACGTTAGCCCTACTTTCCCAGGCATAAAAATAATAAATTTTAATCAACTTACGAAACCAAAGATGCAATGAAACCTATAAACATTTCAAACTAATTTAGATATGAAAAACAGATTTACAACATAGTTAACAACCTATTAATGACAAATGGCTAGCACTAGACCTTGTCCTTCAATGTTTAAATAGCTAACACCGTTAGATAAGATAAAGGGGATCTTACCCAAGTCCATTTTTAGTCCATGCTGCTTCATAGATTCCACCAATAGTTTGAAATCCCATATCAACCAATTCTTCATGTATCATCATTACAACAATTGCATGTGTGACGGCAGAACATATTTCCCTTGACAGCAATGTTGTCATGTCAACTATACTCTTCGTATGGTAACAAAGATAGAGCCTTTCCTCAGCTGACTGAAGCTTTTGTAGTTTCATATTTCAATGCTGCCAAATAATGCCCTCCTTACAAGGATACTGCTCTAAAAAAGTGAACCACTCAATAAATTTTAATCACAAAAACTTCAATTTCGCTTTTGGACCGGAAATTGAGGAAGTTGGTTCAAACATTCATCATAATTTTTGGCCTTCATTAGTAACTGCATGACTAAGGACATTGTATATCCAGTCAGCTTCACATTTCTTTCTGCCATCTTATGAAGGAGTTCAACAACTTTTGGTATCTTATTATTCTTGAGGAAACCATACATTAGGGTAGTAAATTGGATTATATCTGGAGCACAACCTTTTTCCTCCATATGTGACAACAACTCATTTGCCTTTACCACTATCTCCGCCATTTAGTATATGAGTTTGATTGAAAACTCTCAACAAAATCTTCCGCACTAAAAAAACACTATTCTCTCTATTTTTCACATAGCAGTGAACATACTTTCTAATTACATTCTGTCAATTTGTGTGTTTTTGAAGAATTACTTTGGTATCTACAAGAGGTATTTATGTTGTGATCTTATTTATTGCAACTCGTCAATTATGTTAATGTGATTGCAATGATGATTATGCTAATAAGATCTTGGGATTGAAATAGAATAATTGTTATTCTTAGTTTTCTAACATTGGTATCAGAGTCAGGTTTGCATTTTTTTTTTTTTGTTATTCAGCCATAAACACGTATATAGTTATTATTTATCAAATATAGTCAACCTTTATTTGTTAAATGAATAGAAATGTTTTTGTATTTGTTACAAAAAAATGTTAAGTTATAGACGTGTAATGGCTGCTTGAACACCAGCTCAGAAGGAAATGATTATGAACATGAATAGAACTCTACAAACTCACACCTTAATATTAAGAGACATGGAGGATGAGTTGGTACAACTAGTAAATCATTTCATTAATGTGAATGAAAAGATACAGGAAATTGTCTGGAAAGGGGGACTAATTAGAGATGAGTTGAAATACAGAGTCCTTAGAGAGACACTTAATTACCCTAGTCTCATTAGTCTCCTTAATCTAGTTTGGAACAAGCTGAAAGTTCAAAATCATAAAGATGACGATAAAGATTATAGACGTTTAGTCAACAACTACATCAAGGGGTACTTAGATTGGGGTGCCAGAAAGATGCTTGATGCATCTATTGAAGTCCCTGCTCGTAAAAGACATCACAAGAAATTATGAGTTCCCTTGCCTAGGATTACTTACAAGTTGGATAAACACCTTAGGATAAGGCTTATCAGATCCTTCCCAGTTTATGGGCTGTGGCATTTGAAAGATCAGCATGCATGCATGAAGAGTGGTGGAAATGGAGAAGAAAGCATAAAAAAATTGGATTAAAAAAAAACCGGTTTTCAAACAAAGCTTGGAAAAGAGATTATACCTACTCCTTTGCTTTGGATTGATGAAGATCAGCCTCAAAGTAATGAGACCTCCACACTTTAACACCACCTTGAGAGGTTTAGAGAGAGTTTTGGTTTTGCTTTGAGTGAACAATATGTGTTACGAACAAAAATGCAACCTTTTGCATTTATATATACTTGGGCAATTTTGCAATTATTTATTTTTACTTCCAAGCCCAATAAAATCTTATTTTATAAAGGGACCCCATGAATTTAATATGCTACCCTTTGAATAATCAATATTATTCAAGGGCCCATGTAAACTAAACTAGTTTACATTAACAACCCAAAATTTACCCCTTTTTACCCTTTAACTATTAAAAGGTTATTTTTGTTCATCTCATTAATCTTAACACTTTAAGATATAATAATTAAATATAATTAATTATTGCTTGACCATTTTAACCCTTAAAATGTCACAAATGATTTCTATGTAACTATTACTATAGAAATCCCGTTATTACCCTCGGAAGGTGCTAGCCCTCTTCGGATAATCATTTCTCTCTCTCATCCTTCTCTAACTTCCCAAGGCTATTGGTGTGACTATGTAGGTCCACCGTGGATTAGCCGTGAGATGGTTCTAGATGAATCCGAAAACCTGTCCGGAAGCCCAACGACTATGGTAAACATCTAGCAATGTGCCATAGTCCCTAAACCACGATGAAGAAATACTTCATCGAACCTATTTCAGATCATACGTACCATGCGTAAAGTCCCTCCATTGAGATATCCTAATCGAGTATGGATTCATGGAACGTCAAAATCCTAAACTCGATCTTCTACCGAATTGTCGATCAATATGTCCGAACTTGTCATCACAAACTTACTTTTGTATGACTAATAATAGACTCGCCGTAGATTCAGTTTTCGACATTTATCGATGTTCGTCTAGGAACTCGAATCCGGGATGGAGTCATGTACTCCCGATCCTATATTTCTAAGTCAATGGATCCCCTCTGACCATCGCTCGCTTTCCGCATATGAACAACGCATGATCAAATAGGCTTTATTGTACGAAACATGATTAGTCTCGTACTTATACACCGTATGAACCATACGCATCCATATCGGATCCGACTACAATGTCTCGTGTCAAAGGACTACATCGCACCGATATAACCAAACGATAAATCATTGACTACATGCTTTTCCAAGTGATTTGTCGTTATTCGGTTCCACGCTTTGAAAAACAGTTCACCAACCGTTAATCCATACCAATGCCCTAGTGACATGACTATCATCGTCATCCGTACTTATATCAACTCATGATATCTTTCGGAAGCATCCGGTATGCCTACTGTACAATATAGTTGCCCAAATTTATATTGCTTCCGCAGGGAACCCTTTTCGATAATTCATTTACCTATTAAATGAATCATCTGGACAATTCATATACATACTTTATTTTAAATGCATGACTGAATAAGGAAGCAATTTACATATATGAATTGAAGAACTCTTTCTTCTATTATTTATGATATATATAGATACAATACAAAATGCTCTGAAACCGACAACACAAATGGTTTCTAGGGCATACAGTAATATACACTAACAGCATTACATTAGTTTCTTTTAAGACATTTGTTTGTTTTACTATTACTACATGTTGAATTCTATTTATGCAATGGAATTAGTTTTATTTATTTATTTATAATGAAAATTTAAATTTTTTTTTATTCTATGTGAATTTATGTTGAATCATACTTATATGGTTGTCTTAATATTATTTTAGAATTGCAATTAATTATATCTATGATAATTGGATATTAGAATTTTGGATGATGATTGTTGACATAGTTAACTTTTGATTCCAAATCTAATATATAATTATTATTAATACAATTAATTAAATATATATATGTTTCGAGCATTGAATAACATGTATTATCCAATGTGTAATTTTTTTTTTTTTAGAAATGGAATTTTGCAACATTGTCGCCGAACTTAATAAAGGAGAAAAATTTAACGGTGAAAATTATGAGATATGAAGCATGAAAATCTAATATGTCTTGGAAGAACAAGAGATTCTTGAAGCTCTTACAACAACCATGGAAGAGCCTAAAGAAAGAGCCACGACTCAACATAGAAGAGACCATGTGGCTTATGACATGTGGAAGAAGAAGAATTCTACTGCTTGCATCACTTTGTTGAACAGTATGGACAATGATCTCATGAAAAAGTACCAGGAATATGAATTAGCAAAGGACATGTGGTCCGCCCTTGCTACAAAGTTTGTCGGTACATTGATTACCAAATTCTGGTCACTTACAATCAAGTTTGACACATATAAGAAAAAGCTTGAACATACTATGAGAGTACACTTAAGGCACTTGTCAAGCATGATTAGTGAGTTGAGAGATGCAGGTCATGTTTCACTGATGAACAACAGGTTCAAGCTGTCATAAGATCATTGCCTCAAAATTGGGAACACATGAAGATACACCTTACCATAGTGAGGGCATAAAAAATTTAGAAGATGCCACACAACATTTGGAACTGGAAGAAGATCACCTTAATGCGAGTAAGGCAAATACTGATGTGTATATGACTAGTTCCAGTTCACATAGTGGGAAGAGATTTAAGCATAAATTCCAAGGTGGATCCCAAAGAAAAGGCAATACTGATAATGCTCAAGGGGAGAAAAGAAATTTTTATAAACACAAAAAAGGAAAGCATCCTGCCAGGAAGAGAAACATGGCAAAGGTGAAATGCTATAATTGTGGCAACCAGGGACATTTTGCTCACAATTATAGCAAGTCGAAGAAGGTAAATTACTTGTTTACACAAGTAAGTTTTGTAAATGTTTATAGTTTTTTTCTAACTGAATCTCATCCTTTGTGGATTGTAGATTCAACAGCAATAGACCACATAGCAAAAGACAAAAGTGCTTTCGTAGAGTTTGACGAATACCATGGGAAACAAAGTGGATCTATGTAGGTAACAATTCAAAAGTGGAAGTTAAAGGGATCGGCACATGCAAATTGATCAGTCGTGGAGGTCGAATCCTATACCTATATGATGTGTTATATGCACCCGATATTCGTAGAAATTGGATTTTCGTGTTAGAACTTATTAAATTAGGTTTTAATTTAAACTTTTCCAGTGCTAGTGTCCATTTGTTTTAGACACAACAACTATGGTTGTGGTTATATTTCTGATGGTTTTATCGTGCTTGACATTGGCTATAATTATAGCAATGCTTGTTTTTCCTTCATTACATCTTCCAATAATGATGCTGTGAATGTATGGCATGCATGGCTTGCCGATATTGGCCAACAATGAATGAATATACTAGCAAGAGAAAGCTTGTTAGGAACCTTAACAAAAGTAGACTTGTCTACTTGTGAACATTGCCTAGCTGGAAAAATAGCAAGAAAACCATTTGGAAAAGTGATAAGAGCTGAAGTTCCATTGCAATTAATTCATTCTGACATATGTGGTCCAATGAATGTGAGGGCTAGACATGGGGTTGTTTATTTCATCACATTTATAGATGATTTCACCTGACATGGTTATGTTTTTTTTATCTCTCATAAATCTGAAGCTTTAGAATGCTTTAAGAAGTTTAAAGACTTAGTTGAGAATCAATTAGATAAAAAGATAAAAGTTCTACGAACCGATTATGGTTGTTAATATCTATCAAATCAGTTTAGAAATTTTTGTGATGAAATGGGAATAGAACATCAATTATCTATTCCAAGAACTCCACAACAGAATGGTGTTGTAGAAAGAAAAAACAAAACCCTACTGGAAATGGTGAGGTTTATGATGGCATAGGCAAATTTGCCCACCCCTTTTGGGGTGATGCCTTATTGATATCCATATATATACTGAGTACCCCCCAAATCTGCTACTACTACACAATATGAGTTATGGACAAATCGAAAACCTTATTTGAGTCTCTTAAAGCCATAGGGATGTGCAGCCTATGTTCATGACCCTTCCTATAAATATGGAACATTAGGTCTAACGGGGAAGAAATGTATCTTCATAAGATACTCAAAACATTCAAAGGGATACGTCTTTATAGGAGAACAAGAAAGTGGTAACATCACTGAGTTTGAATCACGAGATGTCACATTCTTAGAAACTGATTTTCCTAAGAAGGGCGAGATAGGTCAAAACTTGTTTTTATATGAAACACAAGACCAAGCAATTCCACTACCAAAAACCAGTTGGTTATACTACATCCTAGTGAGAGCAATATGGAAGTTGATGAATTAGTTTCAGATCCTCCATCATTCCCTACTGACGATCCAACTATGATAGCTGGTCCAAGTGGAAGTAACACAAATCAATCTCCAATACGTTAATCAAACAGGAAACAAGTTCCACATCGATGACATTGAAAGGAGGATTTTTCTAGTTACTCCACAAGATAAAGAAGAGCCGAGGAATGTAAATGAGGCTCTCAAATGCCCTTCTAAGGAAAAATAGATGAAAACAATAGAATAAGAAATGAAGTCTATGAAATCAAACCAAGTATGGGAATTGGTTGATTTACTGAAAGGAAACAAAGCCATTTGGAACAAATGGGTTCTCAAAATCAAACGTAAAGTTGATGGCAATATTGAAAGATACAAAGTTTGCTTAGTCGCGAAGGGGTATACACAACAAGAAGGAATAGATTATAAAGAAACTTTTTCTCCTGTTGTGCGGTTTACCTCAATCCGACTCATTCTAGCTATAGTAACATGGATCTTGAATTGCTTCAAATTGATGTAAAAACTGCTTTTCTCAATGGAGAATTACAAGAAGAAATCTATATGGAACAACCAATAAGTTTTATTAGAGAAAGTCAAGAACATATAGTATATAGACTTTTAAAGTCAATTTATGGTCTCAAACAATCCTCAATGTAGTGGTATATTCGATTTCATAATGCAATAATGTCGTACAATTTCAAAATGATTGATGAAGATCACTGTATATATACAAAGAGATCCAACAACGAATTTGTTATATTGTCATTATATGTTGATGATATACTTATAGTTAGAAATGATAAGGGATTTCTCAATGAAATCAAACGATGGTCATCATCTAATTTTGAGATGAAAGATATGGGTGAAGCTGCATATATTCTTGGAGTCAAGATTTCAAGAGATTGCCCAAGGAAATTAGTATCTCTTTCACAAGAACCATACATTAAGAAAATTCTTGAACGATTTCATATGCAAGATTGTAAACCCATAGACAACCCTATCACGAAAGGTGAGACTTTGAGTCGTAAATTGTGTCCGAAGACTCCACAAGAAAAGGAACAAATGAAGAATGTTCCTTATACAAGTGCTATTGGAAGTCTCATGTACGCCATGATGTGCACAAGACCCGACATCTATTACGCTGTTGGGTTGGTAAGCAGATATCGGCCCAACCTAGGACAAGCACATTAGAAAGTAGTGAAGAGAATCTTAAGATATCTAAAGAGAACAACTGAGAGGCTACACTGATGTTGATTAGGGAGGAGATTTAGATGAAAAGAAATCTACTTTCGGATATGTTTTCTTACTAAATGGTGGGGTCATATCTTAGAACAGTAAGAAACAATCATGTATATTCTTATCTACAATGGAGGTTGAGCTTGTAGCATTTTCAGCTGCAGTGCAAGAATTCGTTTGGTTGAGACAGTTCATGAATCATCTAGAAATAATTAATGTTGCTATTGAACCAATGAGAGTAAACTATGACACTCAAGTAGCAATAACATATACTAAGGATCCCAAATATCGTGGTAAAACGAAACACATAAATATCAAATACAATTTTGTACGAGACTTGGTAGAACAGAAGGAGGTGAACATGAAGTACATATCTACGCATGACATGGTTGCGGATCCATTTACAAAGCTTATACCAAAAGATACTTTTAATAGACATATTAGCTCTCTAGGCTTACGTAGATGTTGAGTATACTTATACTTTGAGATTTCCCAAAAATGTTCACGTTTATCCTATCAGTATGCTCAATTTTATTTATTATTATTATTATTATTATTATTATTATTATTATTATTATTATTATTATTATTATTATATAGACACACACACATATTTGTTATGTAAATATTATATATATTTATTTTGAAAAACATGTCAGACTGTTAAAAGATTGGCCTTCTCACACAGGCAATTGCCTTCATTACTTTCTGGGAATGGAGATGAGACGATTTTAAGCTTATTATCTATGTGATAATAGAGAGTCAAGCTTAAAATGTTTAACATCATACAAAATAGAATAAAAATAATGTCATAATGAAATATGACCATAAGTGATAAATTATCACTTTATCTGTCTAATTGCCAGATTAGAGTTCTGATAAATTAAAAATATGTAAAGTGAACTCAAGTTAGACATTAGGTATGTATGAACTAAAATCTGTACGGCATTTATAAGAGAGACATGTACTTTATGGGAAAGGAGGAAATGTTGTAGTATGTGATTCATACCACATGTGCAAAAATATTGACCAAATGGGTAATGAAAGTCAAAATCTCAACTTTATCATTGTGTGAGACCCTTAGATTTTAAGAATAAAATCTCATAGAGTACCCTTATTACTCTATTCTATTTCTTGAAAACTTTGTTTAATGATTGCTATCTTAGAAGGTTACCAAAAGATTAAGATAAATTTAATCTGTTTGGATATTTCTAGAAAAGCAAATTAAATGAAAATTGCAAGAATCGATAAAAGGGGAAGATTACAATTTTTGAATTATCACACTACAATCATGTGTATTCATTGGTCGATCAATTATGTTTTTTTTTTTTTTTAATGTAAGGACAAAAACATAATTATGAATACAACTGATGTTTATTATAAATGAGATAGTTAGAGAAAGATGTGATAAGTAATTTAGGGTATTTCATATTAGATACAACCCAAGTTTTGCAATTCGAGAAGTTATGTATTCCTAACGGATATATGACTAATGTGTTCTCAATATATGGATGGTCACACGACATATTTACTAAATATGAAGCTTGTAGAAGCGTAAAGAGAAATAGTCTCATCATGTGTGAGTGATAGATATTGGATATGGGTGGGACACCCATGATAGGACCCACCCAATTTGAATATTGAATTGATTGTGTTGTGGTAACTGCTTTTGGCAATTACCACTATCTCCGCCATTTAGTATAAGAGTTTGATTGAAAACTCTCAACAAAATCTTCTGCACTCAAAAACACTATTCTCTCTATTTTTCAGAGAGTAGTAAACATACTCTCCAATTACATTCTGTCAACCTGTGTGTTTTTGAAGAATTACTTTGGTATCCACAAGAGGTATTTATGATGTGATGTTATTTATTACAATTCGTTAATTATGTTAATGTGATTGCAATGATTATTATGCTAATAAGATCTTGGGATAGAAATAGAATTTTTGTTATTCTTAGTTTTCTAACAGACTAGATACATGATAAATACCATCTTAAATTTGTATTTTTTATCTTCAATTTTTAAGGCTTATATTTTCATGAATGTTACATGCATATATACATAATATATATAGATAATACGTACATGTCCTCTTTAACCTTTTCATGCCAAATTAGCATATATAAGAAGGAAAAGTAGATATGGAAGAGGTTCTGTTGAAGAAAACAAATAATTGTTATTTATTTATTTCATTTTTTTGGTTTTAATTAAGATCATTTGTGAAAATAAATTCTTGATGTATTATGGCCTTATGGGTCTTTTACTTGCATCATAATTTTTCTTTGAGCAAACGACATGCTCCCACCCAAGGTAAAGCGGAAAGGGAAGTTCCCACCCCTAGTTTTATAAATTTTAGATTCTCACCCTTAAATTAATAGAAAATTGTTTTATATAATAGAAAAAGGGTAAAATGGTCATTTCCAATTCCAAGTTCAACCTGAAAAGGAGCTGCCACCAGAACCACCCCATACAACCATCACTATCACCACCACCACAAGCCACCACTAATTACAAAAACTTCCCACCCAAATCAATAATCTATTAAACTATTTAATCACACAACACAAAATACATACTATCAATCAATCATCAAAGAAAAAAGAGAGAAAAGAAAAATGAGGAGGAAAGGAAAATGGAAAGGAAAAAAAGAGAGAAACCCACAGATCAAAGGAGAGTTGGCGTGGGAACTTTTACAAATAGGTGAAGTGCAAAATTTTACAAAGCTTTGATCATCCTCCCCAGAATTCCATCAATCCCAAAAAACAAACTCAAAACACTTCTTAATCAATCCCAAACAACCTCCAAACAACACACAAACAATCTCTTTTCAAAATCTCAACAAACAAAACTCCAATCAACCCCAATTTCACCGAAAAAGCACAACACGAAAGGAAGGCAAATTCATGCTGACAGGCGATAGATCGTGAAGCAACAAAGCACGGTTGCGCCAAGAATTCACGGGGACAGCTTGACTAAACCCCAAAAATGGGGCAACCATTGGGGGCAAAAACAGGTGGGGGAGGGGGAGGGTAAGGGTAAGGGAGGCATAGGGGGCACTAAAAATGGCCTGGATGACGATATTGTGGCCAATGAATAGTGGATGAAATCGAGTGGGGTGGATGGGGGCTTATAAAGGTGGAGGTGGACGAGGCGGTGGAGAGAAATTTGAGATGTGGGAAATTCTATTAATTTGGAGAGTAAAGTAATTTATTAATTATTTTACCAAGGGTAATATGTTAATAACATTTTTTATATCTTTGTCATAATCTAAAATTAGCAGGTGTTATTTTATGGGTGAAAATTAAAATTTATGAAATAAGGGGTGGGAACTGTAATTTCGCTTTACCTTTGGTGGGAACATGTTATTTGCTCTTTTTCTTTAAGAAAACCTTCCCACTTTTGTTAGGATGAATAATTGAATATGTGTGACTATATAAATTATTGAATATGTTTACTTTTTGTCAGTTTACATATACCAAAGTTATTAAGAATTGTCTTTCAAGACAATTATAAAAAATTCCTATGTTCATATCAATTTTATGTATAATTCCAACAACAAATTGCTTTGACTTAACAGTAAAGTAAGTTTATATATGAGTTTTGGGTTGATTTAATATACCACAAATTATTTGATTGAAATAAGATAATGAATTTTACATGAAGTTATGCATGTAATTGTGTTACTTTTAATTTTCTGTGAAGTTTTATGATTTTTCTATTACGTTTTCCATTAAGATACATAATTAAAATTATGATGACTAGAGAAGAGAAATTCCTGATTTTCTTTCGCTAATCACTACATATAAATTACTGAATACAAATATATAAATTCTTAAGTTAATTAACAAATTTATGTATCATGCAAACAAGAAAATGTTTTGATTTAACATTAAAGTAAGTTGATTTATATATGGGTTCTCGCATGATTGTATTTGTATAAAGCAATGCTACATTTACAACATTTTCTCACAAATTTTCTCTAACAACCTCAGCATGGCAGCTTGCAAGTGGTCAATCATAATTTATCAGGTGGGACCTATTACAAGCTGATCAATTGTAAATTGTCACATCCGAATTATAAAAAAAAAATTTGTGAGAAGAGGTTATAGGTGTAACATTTTCCATTTGTATATAATACTCACAAATTATACGATTAAATTAGAATGAATTTAACGTGAAGTTATGCATAAAATTGTATGACTTTACAATCACATTTTACGTTATATTAAGCTTGAGAGTTAAGCTTAATAATAATATTCTAAAAATTATATATGATTGTGTTTATCATCGTGATTGTTTCATTTTTGATAAATTTCCTTAAGGATATTGGAGGAAAATAATGAATTAACAGTATATATGTCTTTGCCAAATAAAAGACACTTTCATCCAATTTTTTATTATGTCAAACAGTGTAGAAGGACAGAAAAAATACCCCGAAAAGATGAAAATTGTGAAATGGATAACAAAATATTAGAAAGAAGGGAAAAGATTTCAAATAGTTATTGTCATTAGAGTTTTAATATGATTATGTCATTTCTTACCTTTATTGTAATTTAAATTTAAAATTAATATTTTAATAGTATGTTTTATAAAACTAATGAATATAAAACAAAAATTAGTATTGTGAATATTGTGTGATTATACAAATTCCACAATATCTATCTCTTTTCGATTTATATGAATCAAGTGATTAAGAATAGCCTATATATAATAGTCATATATATATATATATATATATATATATATATATATATATATATATATATATATATATATATATATATATATATATATATATATATATATATATATATATATATATGACTATTATATATAGTTACTAACAAAAAATCATAACAACCCTAGGATTGAAGAAATTACAACACCTTGCCCTTCTCAACAACTTCAACAAGTAAATTAGTAGGAGTAAATTATTCCCCTCCTGTACCAAAACCAAAACCTGCATATGAAAACACATCAAGTCCGCCTAGTTCACCAACACAATCAGAAGTATTAGGAACTTATAGTCAAATTAACACAATAACAAAACCCTTTGAAATTAACAAATAATTATTAAAACAAGAATTCTTACAAAATAGTCATCCTCATCTTGATCGCTCGGTGATTTGGTGCTGTCCGAGTCTGCTTTTTTGAGATGTTGAAGATCCAATGGCCATAATAAGTTTGTCCATATCTTGAGGGTTTTGACATTGAGCCAATTCAGCAAGAAGTCTTGATTTTTGCGTCAAAAATGTTGATTGTTGTTGAGGCTGACATAACTGCGGGTGTTGAGAGATCCATAACTGCACAGCCGGTGGACTAATATTTTGAATGGAAAAAGTAGGCCACCATTTAATAAGGAATTTTCTTTGTAATTCTCGAAATTTTGGAGGAGGAGGTGCAGTGATAAAAATCGATCAACACTTGCATAACTGGAACATTCCACCAGTTAAAAAAGACACAATATATCAAATAGGTAGTTTTGAATTTATGTCAGATTACTCTATTAAAACCACAGAAGAAACAATAATGATAACCGAAGAAAGGGTTGAAGAAATTCAACTTCTTTCTGAAGAAGCAATATACAGACATAGACAAAACAATTATAAATTTTTACACATAGGATTAGTACAAGTAGCAGTAAAACCATTATTTAGATTAGGACAAAACATTCCAATATTAGTAATATTAAGAGATGCAAGAAATTCAAACTTCAATAACTCAGATTAGCAAAGATTAAATTCCCTAATTTAGAAAGTGGTCCAGTTTATTTTGATTGTTATCCAAATTTTACAGTAGGATTACATGATCCCACAATACAGTCTACATTAACTATTAATTTAAAGGCTTCTAATCTTACTTATCAAGATAAAGCCCAACCAGTAGCATTAATATATAGAATTTATTACAAAGTCATGAATACAACAATTAGTCCAAGAGCCATTAGGATGTCCCCACTAGGACACACAGTTATTATGGAAGCCGATAAAACAAAACATAAAACTTTTACACCAAAACGATTAGCTTGGAATGAAATTATTAAACAAACAGATTGGAAATTAGAAAAATTATGCCCTCCAAAACCTTTACATGATCAAAATGAATCTGAGATACAACAAATAATACAAGAACCAGACGGTACAATAAAATTAAAATTTAGAGAAACACCCATAGAACAAACTCAACCCATAGTCACCAACAAAAATCATAAAAACCCTAAGATTGAAGAAATCACAACACCTTGCCCTTCGTCAACAACTTCAACAAGTAAATTAGTAGGAGTAAATTATTCCCCTCCTATACCAAAACCAGCGTATGAAAATACATCAAGTCCACCTAGATCACCAACACAATCAGAAGTACTAGGAACTTATAGTCAAATCAACATAATAACAAAACCCTTTGAAATTAACAAAGAATTATTAAAACAAGAATTCCTACAAAATTATAATCAAGAAAAAAGACAAATATTCTTTACAAAGTTTAATCCAGAAGAACAAAATACCCTTAGATCTGAATGGTACAATACACAAGAAAAATTAAAACCTGTATATATAAATATTTGTGTGTCTATGTGTGTGTGTGTGTGTTAGGGCCAAAAAAAGTCATCGGCCCAAATAAGCCCAAAGACGAAGACACCTCCAACAAAGCTGGAAACTAGGGCCCAATTCCGATTGGGCTCACAACAGAGTTCTGCAGATGAGGCCCATCTGATATGCTTTCCCAGTTGCTTTCCATTCGGATCCAATCAGTAGAGGCCCGATCCGTTTAGGCCTCACGGCCAGCTTATCTCGACCTAGGCCTTCTGATCCTAAAATACTTTCTAGACTTACTATCAACTTGGAGCCCAGAGTTGCCTACGAACTACAGTACTACCTGAACTGTAATAACTGCTTCATACTAGGGTACTCATAGAAATACATAAAGTAAAAATGCATTTATATTAGCAAAAGTAAAATGGGCCCAAATTTTCTTTTAATACATATAATCATTCTTTATACAAAGTAAGGTATCATTTGTAAAAGTTATCAAAAACAGTGGACAATGTAGCTATTGCTCCTCGCTTGCTGACGCCTATCCGACTGTGTCCTCACCTAGATCCTACAAACACAAAGAGAAACAACGGGGTGAGCACAAAATAATACTCAGTAAGTAAATCTTCTACTCGTCTGTCCTCGTAACTCTTTCTCTTAATTCTTTCCTTACACTCTTCTCATCTCATTTATTTTATCTTTCTGCTTTCTTTCACATAGCTCTTTTCTATTAACTTTCATTGTATGTCACGGCCTCATCTTACTAGAGGCACAGCTGAGTGGAGATCACAAAGCACCCACCCACTCTTCGTGACTTCTACTCATTCTCTTCCTTTATTCTTTCTCATATTTTCTCATTCTTTCTCACTTGAATGTCACAGCCTCATCTTACCGGAGGCACGGTCGGGTGGAGTTCACAAAGCACCAACCCACTCTTCGTGACTTCCGGGTGGAGTTCACAAAGCACCAACCCATTCTTCATAACTTCCGGGTGGAGTTCAGAAAGTACCAACCCATTCTTAGATTTTTCTCATTCTCTTTACTTTTAGAGTAGCTTATTCACAAAGTTCTCTACTCTTTCTCAAACTACTTCTCAATGCACAATTAATGCATAAGGATGGTTCATGCTTAAAATTTCTTACTTAATACACTTATGAAATGCACAAATGCAATATTGCATCAAGATAGTCATTCTACACAGGTCACACTGAAGAAGGCATAACTTGAGTTATACACATCGGATTGCTACGATTTTGGTCTCATTTTAAAGCTTAGAGAAGGGCTACAACTTTTATGTTTTGGTCTCAACCCAGTTCAATCTGTAAGATGCCCAAAAATCGCTTAAAAAGTCACACCAGTGGACAAAAGGTGCTTTTCACTTAGGCATTTCATCAAACATTAGTCAGGCATAAACAAACCCTAATTCAATTATCATTCTATTTATTTCTCAAACCATCCAAAATGAGAGAAAACTCTCTTGTAGCATCACATACCTACATGGCAAACACACTCCAAAAAAATTTCTCCAATTCTTTCAATTTCAACCCATCATCAAATCATCACATATACTTCTCATATTCAAATATATCCAACAACAAGCATAATTCATCATCAATCTCATCTCAATTTCTCAATAATCACAACATATGCATATTTAAAAGAAATCTCTACCCACTTGAATTCTTAAATTTTAGCTTGAGTTGGATTTTGAGTGGAATTTACTTACCTTGTGCTTGAGTAGTCTCTCCTAAGCTCTCTACTCTTGTTAGATTATAATCTTCTCTTAACCCTAAGCATAAACTTCATAAGAACTCAACCTTTACACAAATAAATCATAGATAAAGAGCATGAATCCTTACCTTTTAATGCCTAGAGTCAAAACCCTATGAAAAACCACTTAAAAGCCCTCAAAATCCTTAGAGGATTGAATGACAATTTGAGAGAAAATGGGGGAGGAGTGGGGCGGTGGAATGAAGAAAATAAGGGTTTCAAACCCTTAACACTTTAATTTATAACCACACTTTCCCATTTTGCCATTACTCCTTCTTAGAAATTCCATCTATGTCCCTTAGTCAATTACAATAATGCCCTCATTTTTAATGCATTCTCTATGAAATTCTATCTCTTTTCACTCCCCACAATTTCAACTAATTTTGAGTGAAAAGACCATTTTACCCCTAATGAAAGTTTAAGGGATTTTCTTCACATTTTTCTCAAAATAACTTTAACAAAAATTCAACTAAGGGCCAACCAACCAATATTAACAATATATCAACCCAAATGAGAGCAAAACAATAAACATTCAAGCAATACACCATAACTTAGCTATGTACCTCAAGTGAGGCGTTACATGAACTCTACTAAATAAATCAATCACTACCCTGATTCATCTAAGGTCCGCATCCTAGGCACGCTGGAACTCCCTTTCCTACTGAGGTAAGGGAGCCAAAGGCTCCACTCTTTCACAAAACCACCACTAAAAGGATTCCCAATCCCACCAGGATTCGAAGACCCTGCAGTCACTATTTAAACAAAGGTCAACCCTCTCACAAAGCACAGAGACATTACACCTTTAGACCTTGGAGTTCCCACTCTTGAGAACTTCACATTACAGCCGTAGTTACAGTCTCCAACTAGACTTCCGATAACCTTTCCTCTCTCTAACCCTCACTAAATTAGCCTCACTCAGCCTTGCTAACTTGAGCGTCGAAGTGCCTATGGGAAACACCACCTTGGTGTTTTCCGTCCGCTTTACACTTGTTTTCTTGTGTATGCAGGTGTAGCAGATCGCTAGTGGCCTCAACCTCACGGGATCAGTCCCTACTTTTGTGAAGGTATATTTTTTTGCATCTACAGTTTGGCGCCTACCATGGGGGCCTCTGGCAATCATTCGTCTCACAAACCCTAATACGTAAAGAAACTCTTTATGACTAAAAATTCTGATAACACTAATCCTGGCCTCAAGGCCGGACTGGAAGCTCTAACCGCCCTTATGCAACAGCACTCAGACAAGGTGATCACACTAGAAGCTAACAACATTGCCATCCGGACCGAAAATGCCTCCATTAGGGTCGAAAACCAGTCTCTAAAAGAGAAGGTAAGTTAGTTTTATGATCTTGAGCTTTTGCCTTATCAGGTACAACCCAATCAGTTCCACGCATCAGTTCCGTCCATGTAACCTCTCCAAACTCCAGAGCACAGACCAACGATCTTAGATATGAGGTCACGCCAACTATGTTCTTCATTAGTGGACGATTCAGCCCTGAATCATAGTGAACAGAGGTTGCCAATAAAACCACTCTCGGTCGATCCGCTTCAGGTGTGAGATCAAGACGTCCAAGTGACAGAGAGCCCGCCACAACAAAAGCCACCCATCCTTGCCATCCTGTCTCACCTTCACTCAATCATCCCTACCCAAACCCCACTTGGCTCGACTCATCCTCGTGGGTCGAGCAGTTTCCCACTCCTTCAAACCATCCTGCTCGAGTCCATCCATCCTAACGGACCAGGCGAATCCCAAATAACCCATCTTACCATCCATGTGGGGCGAAACACCCGATCACTCACAATAGGAGTCACCCAACCAGAGGGAATGAATGGAGATACGGGTTACCAAGCAGCACACAAAGGAATGATCCGTCAGGCTACACCACGTGGATTGACCCAACAGAACGCATTGAGTGCAAATCATATGACAAACCGAGTCAACCAAGATGACCTAGTGGTCTTCGCCTCTCCCATGGAGTAGATATTGGCCAAAAGATTAGCTGACAAAGAGGCAGTGATGAGGTGCATACCTGGAGTGCCGATCCCAACCAAAAAGAGCTCACTGCTATACCGATTCACCCTTTGTGGATGCAATCGCGCTAGCTGAGATGCCACACAAATTCAGCATCCATAGCATGAAGCCCTACAACTATACAATCAACCCAGATGACCACATAGCCTCCTATAAGCAGCGAATGTTTGCCATCTTGATACCCCGAATATTGAGGGAAGCCTGCATGTGTAAGAGCTTCGCCTTAAGCCTCTCCGGCCTAGCTTTTCAGTGGTACACTAACCTCTCAAACAATTCAATCAACTCATTTGCCTAACTCACCGACACCTTCGTTGAACAACCCGCCAAAGAGCAAAGAAACTTGAAAAGCTATCACCACCTGCATGTAGTCTACCTGAGAGAGGGGAGCCACTAAGAGAATATGTCAGTAGATTCAACAAAGAAAAAATCTCCATCCCCTCTTGCAACCCAAAGACGGCAGTAGACGCCTTTAGAAAGGGTCTCCTCCCAGACAGAGAACAATACAAAGACCGGACAAAGCTCGGCTGCACCACGATGGAAGACGCCCTAGTCAGAGCTGTGATTCAAATAAGGTGAGAGGAAGATGAGATGAACCGGATGAGGTATGCCAGATATGACGACTAACACCAAAGGCGGAATGATAGAAGGTCATAGTCCAAATCGATTGAGCCCCGTTATCAACCCCCTCTATGCAATTTGAACAAAGTAAAAAACCATATGATTGCCAGCAACTAGAGCCGAAAACAGACCATCCGGATCGAACCAATACAAAGTTCCAAAGTACAACCTTAAAATCAAACCAGCCTAAGTCATGGCAATAATGAAAGGGATGGGACCTACTGTTAAGTGGTGCGAATTCCAAGGTGACCATGGTCATAACATCGCAGATTGCATCGCTCTACGATTGGAAGTCACAGCTCTACTGAAGAGGGGACATCTCCGAGACCTATTGATAGATAAAATGAAGAATACAGTTAGCCAAAAAAGCTCGAAGCAAACATCTCTTCCTCCATGAGAACCTACACCAAAGGGGTTTTGCTCCATTATCTCTGGATGGTCGGAGATCCATGGGGTAAGCTATTCCTTGGTCAAGCATTACGCCCGAGCTAGCCATCGTCGAGAAGTCCAAGCCATCCATCTGCTCCCTCGGTCGCATACCAACCAGGTAATTTAGTTTGAAGATAACAAGCGAGTCACCCTCACCGCCCCTCATCATGATGCTCTAGTCATCTTCCTCCAGATCGCCAATATTCTGGTCAAGAGAGTATTCATAGACGGGGGATCCTCAGCTCACATTCTCTGCCTTGAAGCAATGAAGGCCATCGGACTGGATGAAACAAACATCGGTAGATGACCAACCATACTGGTCGCGTTCAGTTCTGAGCAGAAGTACACCATTAGAGAAATCGCCTTGCCTGTTTACACCAACGGAGTTAACAAGCAAACCATTTTCCTAATGCTCGATTGCCCTTCACCGTACAACGTTATCTTGGGTCGACCTTAGATCCATGACATGCAAGTTGTCCCATCCACCATCCACCAAACTATAAGGTTTCCAACGAAATGGGGAGTAAGAGAATCAAGGGCGATTCTAAGGCTTCCAGAGACTGCTACAAAAATGCCTTCAAAAGCAAAGGTCATGCTTCATGGCAACTACAGTCTCATCCAACCCCTCCGACCGAGTCAGATCAACCATCTATGGAAGAGTTGGATAGAGGTGGGCATTTAGGACTAGGTCCAAAAACCCAGCCCAAAAACTTGATCCTAGGATCGGTCCTCTCAAGGACCAGTCCTAGGAGGCCTAGTCCCAAAACGGGACAAGGCCTAAGGAGAAGGGCCCGGTCCCTCCACTAAGCCCTCTTCCAAGGCTCGAGCCCAAATTTTTTTAAATGTTTTTGTTTTAGTCCCTTATACAATTACATAAAACCCTCTATAAATTTTAAAATAAACATAAATTATAAGGGTTAAAAGAACACTTTACAAAATTTATTAAAAAAAAAAAAAATTTACTTTTCTTTAATAACCGTTGGTAGTAGCCAACAATCACATGACCATTGGCAGTAGCCAACGATCATTTTTGAGGGGGCGGGGAAGGGGTTTTTTTTTTTTCATTCACCAACCCAACCCCCCAAATCTAACTACACTATAAATAACCCTAAAATATTTCGTTTTTTCCACACCATTCAATCTCTCATTCTCTCAATCTCTCAACTCCAAATCTCCAATCAAATTCTCATTCAATTTATATTTATATTTATATTTATAATTTATTCATACTATTTATTTATATTATTCAATTTTTTCTTTTTTTCAATATCATCTCTTATTCATATTATTATTTAATTTCTTTTCATTTTAATTATTTATTATTTTATCATTAATTCATAATGGATTCCCAAAATGATGCATTTGCAGGATCATCCCCAAATGAGTTTTATGTTCCATCCACCAAAGAAATGGAAGGGTTCAATCCATTTTCACCCTTTCCTCCAGAGGTAGCAACTGCAATTCCACAACCACATTCGATTAGGACAAGGTGTAGCCAAATATATGCGAGCTGCGAGTCAACCGGCATGGGCATAGCCCAACCCCCCCGATCATTAAAGAGGGTCGTGTCCGATGTATGGCGACACTTCACCTAATCAAAACGGCTAAAGACAAATGGGGAGAGGGAATAATCATGTGGGATATGTAATTTTTGTGGAACCATTATTGGCGCTAAGAAAGGCACTTTGATGATGTGACGACACATGGAGAAGAAGCACTCCCAAATAATGCAGTTGCCTGGTACATCTTTAGTAGAATTAGGTAGACAAATTCAAACTCAACTTAATTTTAATCCACAATCCTCAACTCTCTCAATATGGCAATACAATGCACATGTTGCACAAGAGGAAATAGCAAGATTCATAGTTGCTATGGACTCTCCCATTTGTTTATCTGAAAATACTTATTTTATCCACATGATTAAAACTACATTTTTTCCAGCATATACCCCTATTAGTAGAAGAGATATACTAAAACTTTATAACAAAATAAATAATAAACTTAAAAACGAAAATCAAAATTTTAAAAATATATCTATTACACTTAAATCAGACATATAGGCTTGTAGATCAAAAACTGATTTTTTAACTGTCAAAGTACATTTCTTAGATCATAATTGGGGTTTACAACAAAAATTGATGGGTTTTAAACTATTATATGAAAAACATAGTGTTGAAATTATTTATTTTACAATTCTTGAAGTTTTACAAGAATATTTATTAACTGATAGAGTTGTAGCTTTAACGCTTGATAATGCATCTGCTAACACCATGACAATCTCTTTATTTGAAAAGAAATTGGATCCGCGTGGTGAAGGGAAATTTTTTCACCTGAGATGTGCTTGCCACATCATCAATTTGATAGTTAAAGCAGGTTTACATATTATACATTCGAAGATGGAGAGGGCGCATGCGGCTATCGGATTTATCATTGGTGGTAGCAATAAAAGATGGCAGGAGTACGTCAAATATTGTAAGCAAGAGGACCCACCAGTTCAACCTTTGAAGTTATGTACGGACATGCCTATCTGTTGGAACTCCACCTACTTGATGTTGGAAAAAGCTTTGCCAACCGCAAAACAAATTATAGATTTTGTCAACCGAAAGTACTATCCGGAGGAAGTTGTCAGCTATGATGATTGGGCAGTTTGTGAACTTTTTTATTCATTTCTTAAAAATTTTTATGATTCTACTAATACATTAAGTGGTATTTATTATACGACTACTAATTTAGTGTTAGATATTTTACTTCAAATTGCTAAAACTTTTGCTAAATATAGATATAATAACATTTTAAGGGAAATTGTTTTAAAGATGGAAGAAAAATATGAGAAATATTGGTTAGATATTCCATTCTTATATGGATTAGGCCTTGTTGTAGATCCTAGGTTTAAATTACACGTAGTTAACTATATAATTACTGAGTTAGGCCAACATTTAGGACATGATTTTACGTCTTATTTGACTGACTTTAAAAAAAAAAAATTGGATAGCCTTTTTTCTTTATATGAGAACAGGTACAATGGAAGTGGAAGTGGAACGTTCAGGAGAGACGATCAAGACCTTGATGCAGCCCTCTGTCAAGGATCGAGCAAGTGGACGTATATGGAACAGTGCAAAAGTAGTAGCTCCAGCTCGTACATACATGGACCAAATGAGCTGAATTGCTACCTGCAAGTGGACTTGTCCTTTATGATGATGAAGGAGAAACAGGACATGGATATTCTTCAATGGTGGAATCAACATGAAAGTTGATTCCCCATTGTAGCCCAAATGGCACGTGACATTTTATATGTGCCGATTTCTACAATTGCATCCGAGTCAATATTTTCAACGAGTGGTCAGATTGTTGAAGACAAAAGATGTTCGTTAACCGATGAGATGATTGAAGTGATAACGTGTTTATGGGATTGGACTCATGCAGTAAAAAGACTACAATAGCACCCTGAAGATCCCGAATTACTCGAACTCTTTAGGAATACAAATTTGAATGATGTAAATATTGTTGACGATGAAGATGAATAATTTAATGTAAAAAATTATTTAATTGTTTATTTGTGAAGTGTGAATGTGTGAAATGTGAATATTACATTTATTTTAAAATTAACTATTAATTTTTTTATTTTTTAAAATTAATTAAACTTTTAGAAACTTACTAATCTACTCCTGAAAAATACTAAAAACCCCCTAAAAAATTTTATCTCACCCCTAAAATATAAAAAAAGATCAAGGGGAAAAATAAATTTTCTAGGCCCATAGGACCACTCCTGGGTCCTAATATTGCCCATGAGCGACTGGTCCCATTTGGGACTAGACCCAAAAGGACCAGTCCCACTTGACCAGCTCTAGAGTTGGATGAAGTGCAGATACACTCAGACGACCCCAAAAGGAAGACCTAGATAGGCTCTCACCTCAAGCCCGAGATAAGAGAGTGACTCATAGAATTCCTCAAACAAAACTAGGGTTGCTTCGCTTGGTCCCATGTAGACATGACAAGAGTCAACCACGAGGCAATCGTCCACCACCTCCATGTAGATCCGGATCACCCTCAAGTGAAGTAGAGGCGAAGGAAATCCGCACCAGAATGCAACCGGATTGTCAATGAGAAGATTGATAAACTATTGAATAATGGACTGATCAGAGAAGTCCACTTTCCCAACTGGTTGGCAAACGTTGTGGTCGTGAAGAAAAAGAACAAAAAGTTGAGGGTCTGCATAGACTTCACAGGTTTAAACAAAGCATGCCCTAAGGACTCCTTCCCTCTCCCACATATCAACATGATGGTCGATGCGACGTAGGCCACGAACTCCTAAGCTTCATGGATGCTTTCTCAGGGTACAACCAGATTTTGATGCACCCGAACAACCAGGAGAAAACAACCTTTATCATAGAGAGGGGGACTTACTATTACAAAGTGATGTCGTTTGGTCTCAAGAATGTCGGGGCTACCTATTAGCGGCTAGTCAACAGAATGTTCGCCAAACACCTCGGGAACACCATGGAAGTATACATCGAATACATGCTCGTCAAGTCCCTCATGGCCAAGCAGCACCTTGATCACCTCAGTAAGGTGTTCGTCATCCTAAGGAAGTATAATATGAAGCTGAATCTAGCCAAATGTTCGTTCAGGGTCTCATCAGGAAAATTCTTGGGATACATGATAACTCAGCATGAGATAGAAGCCAACCCTGACCAAACTGAGCGATCCTTAACATACCATCACCAGCTTGCATCAAAGACGTCCAGTGCTTGGCGGGACGAGCAGCCACCTTGAGTTGCTTCATCTCCAGATCCATTGACAAGTGCCATATTTTCTTCCTCACACTTAAGAAATCTAAGAAGTTTGAATGGACCCCCACCTATGGGGAAACCTTGCAACAGCTAAAGAGAGCCATAACATCCCTCGCATCATCCTCCCCCGTCCCCCTTTTCCAAGCCTGTGGTTAGGGAAAAGCTTTACACTTACCTAGTGGTCTCATAGACAACAATCTCAGCAGTTTTAGTTCAGGATGATAATGCGAAGCAGCTACCAGTTTACTACATAAGCAAATCACTCCTCGATATGGAGACACGATACAATCAGTTGGAGAAATTGGCACTCGCCCTCGTCCATGCATCAAAGAAGCTCAGACCATACTTTCAATGCCACTCCATAGTCGTACCCACCTCCTTCCTACTCAAGAAGATATTCCACAAGCCAGAGTTATCAAGCCAACTCACACAATGGACAGTAGAGCTTAGTAAGTTTGACATATATTTCCAACCACGTACCACTGTCAAATCCCAAGCACTAGCAGACTTTATTGTTGATTTCACCCCAAACACCATTGTCCAAGCAGAAAAGGAGTTATTGTGCATGAATAGCATATCGCCTTCAAAGTGGACTCTCTCAATGGATGGCTCAAGCTGTTAGTGAAGCGATCCAGTTACGCAGCGGAAAACAAAAATTTAAAACAATGGATCGTTCCTTAAAACCCAAAATCAGGGCACAGAAATTACAGTTTATACATTATAAGAATCTGCAGAAAAATCAATTTGAAGTTTAGGAACCACACCCACGTTGGAGGCTCCTCTAATTTTATCTCTGAAAGTGTTTTGCTATCGACCCAAGTATAGGATCAAACTGATGAAGTCCACACGAAGACAATCGTAAGGAACTAAAAAGGGATTTGCTAGATCCTCTTTAGCCTTAAGAACAAAGAAGAAAAATCAAAAGAATTTGATTTCAAAGCAAATAAGCAATGTGGCGTGGGAGAGAGAGTGTTTTTGGGGTTGTGTGTTTTCTTTCTCAATCAAAGAATGAATCATTCATCAAAATCACACACACCTTTTTCTTTTATAGTCATATTTTAGTTGCCCTATTCCCTTATGGAATAGGCTTGGGCTCCAACCCAAACACCCCATGTTTCCAAACACTCCCAATTAGATATTTATTTTTAATTCATCTTTATCTCAATTAAAATCAATTAATATATATATATATATATATATATATATATATATATATATATATATATATATATATATATATTAACATTTAACAATAATGATAATGTGTTTAAATATATGCGAACACATATTTAAACGTAATTCCACTTATTTAATTTTTCTAACAAATTAAATAAAGGCTACGACCTCAGCAAATTTAATTGCAATGTGAAATTACCAAAATACCCTTTTTTGCCCAAAAAGATGAAAACGCCATTCTTTCTTCCTGGCTCTTAAATTATCTTCTATGTGTGTGACCCATAGGCTCCTCATCATACCAGCAGCATAGTATAGCGATTAACACCAATTAATCGTCTCACTAATACACAGACCGAGACTGGCCCCTAGCAAGGCATCATGGCCACCCGATAGATTCGAATTCAGCAAAGTAACTACCTATCAACGATATGGTTACCGTACCATTCGATCCTTTCATCATACGTTATCTCGACGAGACGAAGGCATGGAAATAGTGTCAACCTTCGGTTACTCTCGATATTATGTATTCAGTTTATGGACCAATGACCTGTATTATAATCCGGATAGAGTAACAACTCAATCTCACTATGGCCACAGTTTTAGTGTCATTGCCATATACTGAATTGCACCGTGAGATAACTTCTCCCGTACCCGAGAGTGATGAATCCTTTGTCAATCCACCATAGTCTTGATACACTCCTTGATGCAACCAATCACCACCGTATTGACAGCTCTAAAAAGAACTGCGTTAGGCTAGTGTCAAACTACACCAATCGGTGCACAAGGCGCTCCGATGATCTCAAGTCTAAGGATCACATGCACCACCATTCGTTAGAGGATTTGTTCCATAGACACTGGGGTTACCATCCATATGGAATCCTCTGGTGGGTCAGTCCAGTGAACTTGTTGCGGTGGATTCGCCTATAACAATCACCCATGCGTTGCACCAGGTTGTCACCAAACAACCTTGACAAGTGAGATCAGTCACTACCTTTCGACAGGGTCATTCAACACTATGATAGCCTTACCATATTATCTGTGCCCTTACTTTAGAATAATATTGTGGTTACAGACGTTTCTAGAATGGCCACCATATATGCTCATAGAGTTCTCACTATCAAGATTTGAAACACTTGATACCCTCGTCACGGTTCTGCCATTCTAAGGACCTATATCAATACATATTGTAATAAAAATGATTTACTCGGTATAGTATAAAATTCCTTTTATTGATTAATGAACATTATTAGAAAGAGTCAATTCTACAATAATTGATTGGCTCTAGGGCATCTACTTTAACAATCTCTCACTTACACTATAGCCAATCATTCATGTATTTAATACCAAATGATCTCAAGTGCCTTTCATGCTTCTGCTGTGACAAAAGCTTTGTTAGTGGATCTGCAAGATTGTCATCAGTATGCACTTTACTAATCTACACGTTTGAGTATATGTCTGGACTTCTGATGAGACCGTGGTTCCCTGGCTTGAGCAATTGCTCTATTGTTGTCACAATAGATGTCTGTAGGATCAACAATCGTGGGAACCACACCAAGTTCAGTAACGAACTTCTTAATCCAGACTACCTCCTTGGCCGCATCTGACAATGCAATATACTCAGCCTCTATTGTAGAATCAGCTATAGTGCTTTTGCTTGGAGCTCTTCCAGCTCACTACACCGCCATTGAGACAAAATACAAACCCTGATTGCGATCAATAATCATCTTTGTCCGTTTGGAAACTAGTATCACTGTATCCTCTTACAGTGAGCTCATCTTCTCCTCCATAAACCAAGAACATATCCTTAGTCCTTTTCAGGTACTTAAGAATATTCTTGACAGCCATCCAGTGACACTCACCTGGATCCGATTGATATCTACTGCAAGTGCTCAAAACACATGAGACATCAATCCGAGTACATAGCATGGCAAACATGATGGATCCAATTGCTAATGCATATGGGATCCTCTTCATCCTATCTCTCTCATCTTGTGTTTTAGGACACAATTCCTTAGAGACATAAACACCATGTGACATCGGAAGAAATCCCTTCTTGGATTCTTCCATACTAAATCTCTTCAGTACTTTGTCAATATATGCACTCTGACTTAAGCCAAGCAACCTACGCGATCTATCACGATAGATCTTTATACCAAGGATATAGGCTGCTTCTCCTAAGTCCTTCATGGAGAAGCACTTGGATAACCAAGTTTTTACCAACTGCAAGTTTGGTATATCATTCCCAATCAAAAGTATGTCATTGACATACAACACTAGGAATGCTACTACGCTCCCACTCACTTTCTTGTAAACACAGGGCTCATCTTCGTTCTTGATAAAGCTAAATTCTTTTATGGCTTTATCAAAACGAATGTTCCAGCTCCTTGAAGCTTGCTTGAGTCCGTAAATGGATCTTTGCAACTTGCATACCTTATTAGCTTGACTATCAAGAACGAAACCATCAGGTTGTGTCATATACACATCCTCCTGAAGGTTTCCGTTCAAGAAAGCAATTTTGACATCCATTTGCCAAATCTCATAGTCATGTTATGCAGCAATTGCAAGCATAATCCGAATGGATTTAATCATGGCAACCGGCGAAAAGGTTTCTACATAGTCAATGCCATGAATTTGTTTGAAACCTTTGGCAACCAGCCATGCTTTATAAGTATGCACATTGCCATCCATGTCACTCTTCTTCTTGAAGACCCATTTACACCCTATGGGTTTTACCCCTTTAGGTGGTTCCACTAGAGACCACACTTGGTTCTGGTACACAGAGTCCATCTCAGATTTCATGGCTTCAAGCCATTTAATGGAATCTAGATCTGATATAGCGTCCTCGTAGGTTCTGGGTTCATGACTAGTACGTCACCATGTTGAGTCACGAGATAACCGTATCTTTTGGGCTCATGGCGTACTCTCCCAGATCTACGTAGCTCTTGTGCTACCTGAGGTGGTTCACTTTGATCCACATGTTATGGAGTAACCTCCTCATGATGCTCAACCACTTCCTATGGCACATCATCCCATCCTTCGTCCTGTATATCTTGTGGTTCTAGAACTTCATTGAGTTCTACTTTTCTCCCACTAGTACTTCTTAGAAAATATTCATTTTCTAGGAAGACACAAGTTTTGCGCTCTTCCAGGTGGTAGAAGTAGTATCCTTTGGTCTCCTTTGGATACCCCACAAATATACATTTACAGGATTTTAAGCCCAGCTTGTTCGAAGTCAATTTCTTAACATAAGCTTCGCAATCCCAAATCCTTAGATAAGACAAGTTGGGCTTTCGCCCACTCCATAGTTCATATGGAGTCTTATCTACAGACTTTGACAGCACACGGTTCAAAACGTGAGTCACAGTCTCTAGGGCATAACCCCAAAACGATGTAGGTAAATCACTAAAACTCATCATGGACCTAACCATGTCAAGTAAGGTCTTATTCCTCCTTTCTGACACTCCATTGTGTTGGGGTGTATAAGGAGGGGTGAGTTGTGATATTATCCCACATTCCTTGAGGTACTCAGAAAACCTTGAGCTTAAGTATTCACCTCCTTGATCTGACCGAAGAGCTTTAATACTTTTGCCCAACATATTCTGTACTTCATTCCTGAATTCCTTGAATTTATCAAAGGCTTCATATTTATGTCTCATAAGGTAGACATAACCATATCTACTGAAATCATCAGTAAATGTGATGAAGTATGAATATCCACCTCTGGCTTCAACTATTAGTGGACCACATGCATCACTATGGATGATGCCTAATAGCTCAGTAGCCCTTTCACCCTATCCTATGAAAGGAGACTTGGTCATCTTGCCTAACAGGCATGACTCCCATACCTCAAATGAATAAAAGTCAAAAGGGGCCAAAACTCCATCCCTTTGAAGTTTTGCAATGCGAGTCTTATTAATATGACACAATCTACAGTGCCAGAGACATGTCTGGTTTTGATCGCTATGTTTAGCTTTCTTGGTTTCAATATTGAGAATATCTTTATTGTTTAAATCAAGAACATATAATCCATTATATACCCTTGCAATTCCAAATAGAATACCATTCAAACTAAAGGACAACAATCCATTAGATATCTCAAAATGATACCCTATATTATCCAAAGCGGATACTGAAATAATATTTCTAGAAATAAAAGGTACGTGATAATAGTTATGTAGTTCCAATAACAAGCCCATAGGCAAAGATAAACGATAAGTCCCTACAGCCAATGTAGCCACATGTGCTCCATTTCCAATTCGTAGGTCCACCTCTCCTTTGGCGAGCACTTTACTCTGCCTTAGTCCCTGCACATCAGTACAAATGTGAGTACCACATCCTGTGTCAATGACCCAAGATGTTGAAGGAGAGAAGTTAATCTCAATCATAAAAATACTTGAAGTCGTAGCCTCTGACTTCTTCTTGCTTGCGAGGAAAGCCTTGCAGTGTTTCCTCCAGTGGCCAGGCTTGCCACAAAAGAAGTAGACTACTTTGCCCTTCCCCATACCACTTTCAGGCCCAAGAGCTACCTGTCCTTTAGGCTTAGGCTTGGGTTTGACCTTGGCCTTACCCTTGATGTTACCCTTTGCTTTATTGGCAGCAACCAGTAAAATAGGCTTGGACTTTTTCAAGTCCTGCTCTGTAGTCCTCAGCATGTTCAAAAGTTCTGACAGAGTTTTCTCCATCGTGTTCATATTGAAATTCATTATGAACGGAGCATAAGAGTCAGGCAAGGATTGCAGAATTAAATCCATTTGTAATTCTGCATCCAAGCCACATCCCAAAGTCTCAAGCCTCTCTATGTGCTCGATCATCTTGAGCACATGAGGACCAACTTAGGCTCCCTCAGTCAGACGACTCCCAAACAGTGCTTTCAACACCTTGTACCTCTCATGTCGAACATTTGTTTCGTAAAGCTCCTTGAGGTGTAGAATAATGGAAGAAGCATCCATATTCTCATGCTGCTTTTGCAGCATAGGTGTCATCGATGCTAAGATCAAGCATTGAACGCTAATCGCATCATCAAGGAACTTTTGATAAGTATCCTTTACTTCCTGAGTGGTATCAAGATCAAGCTCAGCCATGTATGGCTTGTCAAGGATATACAATTTCTTTTCTGACTTGAGTATAATCCAAAGATTACGATACTAGTCTGAGAAATTGGATCCATCCAACCTGTTTTCTTTCTCGATTATTGGTCGTAGGTTCATAATGCTCATTTTGGTGAATCTACAATTGCAAAAAAGATATAGTTATTATAAAGTTCATTATTATTTAATATGGTATTTTATTAAACAATGATCCCACTATTTTACTCAAGCCAATAGCCCTCACTATTAACTCGGGAAAGCCTGTTGACTTTCCTAGCGGACTAAGATCCCATCCTTCCCATTTCAAACCTTCACTTTGACGAACAAGCCAAAATGAGTTGATTAGGTAGGCCAACAAACTTAATCCACACCAGTTGATAGCTCTCACTATCAACCTCAAATGTGAAAAAGCCAACAAGCCAATCACACAATCCAATGGACACTACATGCCATCATCCTCAAGTGTGATTCTCAGTATCAGTAGAGTGGACACTACATGTCACCATGTACATAGAATATGTGTACTGCTCTACTATGCCTATGACGCGTTTATCAACCTTCGCTTTGGCAAACAAGCAAAACCGTCATTTTAAGTTGACCCATCACCATTAAGGAAAACTCCAATGCATTTTAACCTCCCACCGGTAGAAGTGTACCCTTCGCTTTGGCGAACAAGGTTTGGACGAATAGTGGTTTGATTAAAACCATGGTGATGGAAGGCTTTCGCGACTTAATATACTTTAATTGAGGGTTTGTTATTTAATGTCTCATCAGATTATTATCTTTGTTAGAATGACATTGTTTGGCATGATATTGAACATTCAACCTTAGCATGCATTCTAAACAAAATATTAAATGTGCCGGTACATGGCCCAACTAAGACCGATTTCCTCGAGCCTAGAGGAATTGGTGGGTCACCTAGGGGTCCTGTAATAAACATCTTGAGTCTTCAAGTATGGTTGTCTAGTCCTTTGTTCCGTCTTCAAGTACAGTACAAAAACATCATTCTAAATTTACAATAAAATTAATCTTAAACTAATTTCACATCAACAAATTTAGAAACCTCGATTTACATTCGAGGGGAATGAGATAAGAAGAGAATGTACATTGAGAAGAGGAGATAGGCAGGACACGCAGGCCCTATTTAAAAAAAAAAATTTACAACCATACATACCCAAAAATTTTAAAAACATTCACCATAGGTCTAAGGCTCATGTACCGGTCACCATGCAATATACAAACAACTACATAGCATACATTTCAAAAACATTCAATTTTTGAATCAGGTGGGTTATTTATTAATTACCCTTTTAAATGTGCAGAATGATCATTGGCTTTATAGGTTATCAAAACTACAGTTCGATCCCCCTTGTAAAAAACACAAATTGGGGGCAAAGAACCACGCCGCCGCGCGAAAAATTTCCAAGAAGTTCTGCCGCTTCACGCGACAAAACCTAGAAATCCCCAAATTTACACAGTTTGTGTTTTTTACAGATTTTGTGTAATAACACGAATCCAAATCAAATCGAACGCATAAACATTCGACCAGATATCAACCAACCAATATAACATTCATCAACACGTTATTAAACCAATTTATCAATTGATTCATCCATTCAATAGTAGATTTTCAGATTTTGCAGATTTAACAAAAACAAGCTTTCATGGCAGATTTTGTGCAGATTCATCAAGGCAACATGTTATCAATCAAATACATGTAATCAACCATTCAAAAACTGTAAAATCTGGTACCCTAGGCTCTGATACCACTATTAGTGAAGCGATCCAGTTATGCAGCAGAAAACAAAAATTTAAAATAATGGATCGCTCTTAAAACCTAATCGAGGCACGAAATTACGGCTTTATACATTATAAGAATCTGCAGAAAAATCAGTTTGAAGTTTAGGAACCATACCCACATTGGAGGCTCCTCCAATTTTATCTCTAAAAGTGTTTTGCTACCGACCCAAGTGTAGGATTGAATCGATGAAGTCCACACAAAGACAATCGCAAGGAACTAAAAAGGGATTTGCTAGATCCTCTTTAGCCTTAAGAACAAAGAAGAAAAATCAAAAGAATTTGATTTCAAAGCAAATAAGCAATGTGGCGTGGGAGAGAGAGTGTTTTTGGGGTTGTGTGTTTTCTTTCTCAATCAAAGAATAAATCATTCATCAAAATCACACACACCTTTTTCTTTTATAGTCATATTTTAGTTGCCCTATTCCCTTATGGAATAGGCTTGGGCTCCAACCCAAACACCCCATGTTTCCAAACACTCCCAATTAGATATTTATTTTTAATTCATCTTTATCTTAATTAAAATCAATTAATATATATATATATATATATATATATATATATATATATATTAACATTTAACAGTAATGATAATGTGTTTAAATATATGCGAACACATTTTTAAACGTAATTCCACTTATTTAATTTTTCTAACAAATTAAATAAAGGCTACAATCTCAGCAAATTTAATTGCAATGTGAAATTACCAAAATACCCTTTTTTGCCCAAAAAGACGAAAACGTCATTCTTTCTTCCTAGCTCTTAAATTATCTTCTATGTATGTGACCCATAGGCTCCTCATCATACCAGCAATGCATAGTATCACGATTAACACCAATTAATCGTCTCACTAATACACAGACCGAGACTGGCCCCTAGCAAGGCATCATGGCCACCCGATAGATTCGAATTCAGCAAAGTAGCTACCTGTTAACGATATGGTTACCGTACAATTCGATCCTTTTATCATACGTTATCTCGACGAGACGAAAGCATGGGAATAGTGTCAACCTTCAGCCTATCTGATATTATGTATTCGGGCTTAGACCAATGACTCTATTATAATCCGATAGAGCAACAACTCAATCCCACTGTGGCCACGCTTTTAGTGTCATTGCCATATACTGAATTGCACCGTGAGATAACTTCTCCCGTACCCAGGAGTGATGAATCCTCTGTCAATCCACCATAGTCTTGATACACTCCTTGATGCCAATCACCACCATATTGACAGCTCTAAAAAGAACTGCGTTAGGCTAGTGTCAAACTACACCAATCAGTGCACAAGGTGATCTCAAGTCTAAGGATCACATACACCACCATTCGTTAGAGGATTTGTTCCATAGACACTGGGGTTACCATCCATATGGAATCCTCTGGTGGGTTAGTCCAAGAATTTGCCTGCAAAGGTGGATTCGCCTACAAAGAAGCACCCATGTGTTGCACCAAAGTTGTCACCAAACAACCTTGACAAGTGAGATCACACTACCTTTCGACAGGGTCGTTCAACACTATGATAGCCTTACCGTATTATCTGTGCCCTTACTTTAGAATAATACTGAGGCTACGGACGTTTCTAGAATAGCCACCATATGTGCTCATAGAGTTCTCACTATCAAGATTTGAAACACTTGATACCCTTGTCATGGTTCTACCATTCTAAGGACATATATCAATACATATTGTAATGATAATGATTTACGCGATATAGTATAAAATGCCTTTTATTGATTAATGAACATTATTACAAAGCATTAATTCTACAATAATTGATTGGCTCTAGGGCATCTACTCTAACACAAGCAACGTGAATGGAAGCGAGCTCGGCATTGTACTTACTACACTAAAAAGAGATATCATCCAATGGGCTATACAATATGGGTTCAAATGCATCAACAACGAAGCTGAATACGAGGCTCTCATCGTTGGACTCTCCCTAGCCAAAGAGATCAAAGTAAGGAAGCTGGAGGTAAAGTCTGACTCCCAACTCGTGGTCAACCAGCTACAAAGCACTTACCAAGCCCGCGACTCAAAGATGACAACCTACTTGAACCTGGTTAAAGAATTGCAAACCGCTTTTGAAGAATTCTCCATCACCCAAGTCCCAAGAGCGGAGAACACCCATGCTGACACCCTTACTAACCTTGGCTCAGCCCTTCAAGGTTCCTCCCAATCATCCATTCCTCTGTTATTCCTCCAATGGCTAGCCAACTGGAAGGAAGACCCAACGAACAAGTCACCTGAAGAAGTAATGGACATCGAACCGGTTGACTCCTAGATGACCCTAATACTAAAATACTTGGAACACAATGAACTCCCAGCCGACAAGAGTGAAGCACGCCGCCTGAGAGCAAAAGCCGAAATGTTCACCATATATGAGGGCCAGCTCCTTAGGAAGTTGTTCTCTAGCCTCTACCTTAAGGGCATAAGACCAGAAGAAGCCAAACGGGTTCTTGCTAAACTCCATGAAGGCAAATGTGGAAACCATGTATGAGGATGCAGCTTTGCCCACCGGGTGATCACCGTTGGCTACTATTGGCTAACCATACGCACTGACTCAGCAGCCTATGTGAAGAAATGTGACAACTGTCACTGGCTCGCCCATGTCTCACACCTCCCACCTAAGCAACTCAACTCCACTCTCACACTTTAGCCGTTCATGAAATGGGGAATGGATATAGTTGGAAAACTCCTGACTGCGCTCGGGCAGTGGGTCTTCATGTTGGCGGTCACCGACTACTTCACTAAGTGGATCAAAGCTGAAGCACTAGCACAAGTCAGAGACCGAGAGGTAAAAACTTTCATCTGGAAACCTGTCATTTGCAGGTTTGGGATACCAAAGGAAAATGTCATCGACAATGGATCCTAATTTATCAGTCCAGGCTTTAGAGACTTCTATGACATGTGGGGGATCAAGCTTAGCTTCTCTACCCCCTGTAACCCCCAGTCCAACGGCCAGGCCAAATCATCAAACAAAACCATCATGCAGACTTTAAAGAAGCACCTACAGAAAGCCAATGGCGCATAGGCAGATGGACTACCTAGGGTCCTCTGGTCCTACCGGATCACAGCCCGCTCGTCTACAAGCGAAACTCCTTTCTCCCTTACATATGGATTTGAAGCAATTATCCCAACTGAAGCATTGGTCCCTTCCACCAGACTCCAATGAGCGAACGAGGAAACCAACAGCCAGAACCTTTGTCACAACTTGGACACCGTCGTCGAACTATGCGAGCGAGTGAACATTCGCAATGCAGTTTAACAACAGCAAGTCGCCCGACATTATAACTGCAATGTTCGAATTAGAACTTTCAAAACAGGCGATTGGGTCCTCTGTAAGGTCTTTCAAAACACTAGGGAGATCAACTTTGGCAAGTTCAGCCCTACTTGGGAGGGTTCCTACAAGACTGCCAACGAAGTAGAGAAGGGCGCCTATCGACTCCAAACCCCCAAAGGTAAAGACATCAGCAATAGTTGGAATGAAATCCATCTCAAACGTTACTACTTTTAGTCTAACTCTTTCATCGACATTTCTACTTTCTTGTTTCTGTTTTTAAAAGGATGAGTGGGACTATCCACCTCCTTCACGGTTAGTCAGCCTCATGGCCTGAATTCAATAAAATACTATTCAAAGATAGAACAGTTTACACCTTCAATTGGCTCAGACCAATTTATTGATTTACACCTTCAGTCGGCCTAGATCGATTTATTGATTTACATCTTCAATCAGCACAGGCCAATTTATTGATTCACACAGTCAATCAGCCTAGACTGATTTATAGATTTTCACTTTCAATCGGCCTAGACCGATTTACAGATTTATACCTTCAGTCGGCCCAAACCAATCTATTGATTTATACCTTCAATCGATCCAGACCGATTTATTGATTCACACTATCAATCGGCCCAGACTGATTTATTGATTCACACCGTCAATCGGCCCAGACCGATTTATAGATTTTCACCTTTAATCGACCCAGACCGATTTACAGATTTACACTCTCAATCAGGCTAGACCGATTTATTGATTCACACCATCAATCACCTAGACCAATTGAAGGACTTTCACCTCCAATCAACGATTCATTGACCCACCCTGCCAGACGGTCCAGACCGACGTAGCAACTTAATGGCTTACACATCCGGTTGATCGTATTGACACACCGCCACGACACTAGCGACTCATCTGTTAGTGTATATTAGTGTATGCCCTAGAAACCATTCGTGTTGTCGGTTTCAGAGTATTTTGTCTTGTATCTATATATATCATAAATAATAGAAGAAAGAGTTCTTCAATTCATATATGTAAATTGGTTCCTTTATTCAGTCATGCATTTAAAATAAAGTATGTATATGAATTGTCCAGATGATTCATTTAATAGGTAAATGAATTATCGAAAAAGGTTCCTCAGGAAGCAATATAAATTTGGGCAACTATATTGTACGCAGGGCATACCCTGACTGCTTCCAAAGATATCATGAGTTGATATAAGTACGGATGACGATGATAGTCATGTCACTAGGGCATTGGTATGGATTAACGGTTGGTGAACTGCTTTTTCAACGTGACCGAATAACGACAAATCACTTGGAAAAGCATGTAGTCAATGATTTATCGCTTGGTTATATCGCACGATGTAGTCCTTTGACCTCGAGACATTGTAGTCGGATCCGATATGGATGCATATGGTTCATACGGTGTATAAGTACGAGACTAATCATGTTTCGTACAATAAAGCCTATTTGGTCATGCGTTGTTCATATGCGGAAACGAACGATGGTCAAGAGGGGATCCATTGACTCGAAAATATAGGATCGAGAGTACCGCGACTCCATCCGGATTCGAAGTTCCTAGACGAACATCGATAAATGTCGAAAACTGAATCTCGCCGAGTCTATTATTAGTCATACAAAAGTAAGTTTGTGATGACAAGTTCCGGCATATATTGATCGACAATTCGGTAGAAGATCGAAGTTTAGGATTTTGACGTACCATGAATCCATACTGATTAGGATATCTCAATGGAGGGACTTTACCGCATGGTACGTATGATATGAAATGGGTTCGATGAAGTATTTCTTCATCGTGGTTTAGGACTATGGCACATTGCTAGATGTTTACCATAGTCGTTGGGCCTCCGGACGGGTTTCCCGGATTCATCCGAATCGGCTCACGGCTAATCCACGGTGGACCTACATGGTCACACCAATAGCCTTGAGAAGTTAGAAAATGATGAGAGAGAGAAATGATTATCCGAAGAGGGCTAGCACCTTCCGAGGGTAATAACGGGATTTCTATAGTAATAGTTACATAGAAACAATTTGTGACATTTTAAGGGTTAAAATGGACAAGCAATAATTAATTATATTTAATTATTATATCTTAAAGTGTTAAGATTAATGAGATGAACAAAAATAACCTTTTAATAGTTAAAGGGTAAAAAGGGTAAATTTATGGGTTGTTAATGTAAACTAGTTTAGTTTACATGGGCCCTTGAATAATATTGATTATTCAAAGGGTAGCATATTAAATTCGTGGGGTCCCTTTATAAAATAAGATTTTATTGGGCTTGGAAGTGAAAAAATAAATAATTGCAAAATAGCCCAAGTATATATAAGTGCAAAAGGTTGCATTTTTTGTTCATTATTCACTTGTTCACTCAAACACAAACTAAAAAGCCTCTCTCCCTAGCCAAGGCCACTCTAATCCTCTCAAGGTGGTGTTAAAGTGTGGAGGTTTCATCCTTTTGAAGCTAATCTTCATCAATCCAAAGCAAAGGAGTATGTATAATCTCATATCCAAGCTTTGCATATAAACCGGTTTTTTAATCCATGCTTTCATGCTTTCATTCTCCATCTCCACCACTCTTCATGCATGCTGAATCTTTCAAATGGTATCAGAGCTAAAAGCTCCTTGCATGTCGAATTTATAAGCTAAAATGGCATTTTCCATGTGCTCATATGTTCATCAAACTTGGTTGAGTTTGCATGTTAGTGATATGGTTCAAAAATGTTTTTTTCATAGTAGATCTTTACATGCATGTCTCGGCCATACATAGATCAGAGGTATATGTTCATTCTTCTTCTCATTCTTATATGTTTGAATGATGATAATGGTTATAATGAGCATGCCTTAGTATTGGATGAGTTGTTTGATGTAATAAGCATGTTTGATGCATGTGTATGTCTCGGCCATCTCTTGATCTTTGGAAAACATGTTTTTCTTCTTGCTCTAATATGTTTGGGTATGTTAGAATATGATTTAAAGCATGTTTGGATGATGATTATTGCATGAAATGTGATGAAAACTACATGCATGCATATATGTCATTTTCGCCATGACTAGTTTTGCCATAAAATGTCATTTCATTCATGTATTGATGAATGATGTTTTAGGAAATGTTGCATGATGATTCATTTAGAAAAATGTTCATGCATGTTCATTTCCATTACTTTGATTAAATGGTTTATGCTTTGACATGCTAAATGTGTTATCTTTTAATTTGATTAAAGTATATTTTTGCATGAAGTGTATGCAAATGTTGCCAGTGTTTAGTGGTGGAATTTGATGTTAGCATAAAGTTATGGATTATTCATTCATATGATGAATTATGATATTATATATGATTGTGGTAAATTTAATGTAAGATGTTTAATTTGATTAAATTATCTTATAATGCATCATTGCATGGCATAAATTATTATATTTTTGAAATGTAATAATTTGGTTGTTTGAATGGTTTCAAAAATGATGATGCAAGATGGCATGATTGTCTTTGAAAAGATAAATATGTCATAAAAAGTATTACTTTAGTTAAAAGTAACTTGTGTCATAGAATGATTACTCTTGGAGTAATAAAACCCACTTATCTATGTCATGCATGACTTTTGTGAAAAGTATTGAAATGATGCTAACAATTAAATAGTATATCTTTGGGTGGAATATGACAAAAGTGTTTGTGTAATGATTCCTATAAAATGTGTAATTGTTGCATGGCCCAAAGTTATAATTAAATTACCACATTAATATATATATAATATCTATTAATATATGAGATATATTTATATATTTATATTCATGCCTTTAAATAATTGTTTATTATATTTGGTATGAATGTTTAATATTTATTTATGTGATGAATGAATATTAGATTAGAGGGTTGATCATGGGCGCCATTTGGTTTTCAAAATATTCAAAAGTATTTGTAATATTCTTTTATTAAATGGCTTGTAATAATTAAATTTTATTTATTTATTTTAATCGGGCCTGCGTGCCTAAGATCCAATATGTAATGGAATCGGCTAGACGAGAACCAAAGAGCATCCGGATGACGATCCAATCAAGATATAGTATTAGGGTAAATAGTTTGCCTTTAGGATGTATTTTCGAAAAGCCCCATGGTCAACCCACATGCTTTAATTTATGCATATATGTGATATGTATGAATTGTTAATTAAACATGGCATGCTAAAATGAATTAACTAAAGGTTAAACCTAAATCTCCCCAATTTAAAAATTATTAAATCCAAGTCTCCCATTGTGGGATAACTAAATTCTTTGATATAAATTTTAATATCCCAAGATTTCTATTATGTGAGGGATACAATCTTTATATCATAGAATTAAGTTGATCTTGTTCTTGGATGGATATTTTCACCTTGACCAAGAATTCTATTATGTGAGGACATGATGAAAATGCCATCCTAAGAAAGCACAATGGTTCGGATTTAACTAGCCTAGAGGTACCAAGAATTCTATTATGTGAGGTATCCGAAGCTAGGACAAGGAATATGAATCAAACCTTATATACTGATATAAAAGGAAAAGAGTTTCCTACTTATTAGACTTAATTAACCAAGAATTCTATTATGTGAGGTTAATTGAATTTGATAAGAAATTGATTCCCCACTAAGAAATTTAATCCAACGAAAATTTCCGGATCCTATTTAAGGGAGTGTAGGACTCGAATAAAATGGTGGGAGCTAATTTGATTATGCATTAAAAGGTTTAAAAGATTACAAGACACTAATAAAATTACTTTTCTTTGCAGTTTCATCTTTGTGATAAATAATCAAAAAATGGCCAACAATGTTCTCCTAAGGATAATGGACAATAACATGTTAACCGGACCCAACCTAAAAGATTGGCTAAGAAATCTTAGAATTGTTCTAGATTTTGAAAGAATTGCTTATGTCCTAGAAGCACCTCTTCCACTTGATATTGGATCGGATGCTCCACAAGCTGAGCTTGATGCTCTTGAAAAGTGGAGAGAGGATAGTAGGAGGGCTAAAAATTACATGTTAGCCTCCATGAATAGAGAACTTCAAACTAAGCATGAAGAGGTTTCAAATGCTTATGATATCCTCATAGCTCTACAAGAGTTGTATAGCGAAAATCCAAGAGTGGTTGAGTATCAATTGTGTGCATCCCTCTTTAGCATGAAGTTGAGGGAAGGGGAACCTCCAGCTGATCATACTCTTAAAAATGATCAATGGATTAGATCGACCCGGATGGATATGGGGTGGTCATGCCGTCCGCCTCAAAGTGAATTTGATTCTACAATCCCTTCCTCCAAGTTATAAACCGTTTATAACTAACTACAATCTCAATAGGATTGAGAGAAACCTTTCGAAGCCGCTAAATGAGCTTAAAGAATTTCACAGATGAGAATGTGAAAGGGAAGGGACATGAGGATGTTTTTGCCGCCTCCACTAGTGGGGCCAATAAAAAGCCCAAAGTGCTACCAAAGAGAGGTCCAAAAGTTGGACCCAAGAATAAGAGTTCAAAGAAGCCTTGGCCGGCAAAGGCAGTAGAAGGCCGATGCAAAAGGAAAATGTTTCCACCTTTGTGGAAAAGATGGACACCGGAAGAGGAAGCGTCCCTCAATACCTGAATAGTCTCAAGAAAGGCAAAGGAAAAGGCGTATGAACCAATGTCTTATGATTGAATATGAATTAAGTGTTAATTCGGATAGTCATTCCTGGATATTAGATTCAAAGAGCAACATCTCATGTTTGTATGTCTTTGCGGGTACTTCAATAGTTCTAAGGTGACAGAGGCGAGATCATTTTGAGGATGGCAAATGGGGCACGAAAGTTGCAGTAGAGGCCATGGGGACTTGCTCACTAAGACCGCCTTGTGACATGTTTTGAATTTGTTTAAAGTATTGTACTTTGAAAAGGCCACAAGAAACATCATTTCTATTTCTGCTTTGTGTAAGGCAAAGGTTATTATGTACCGTTTAATGGAAATGAATGTTCAATACATTTTGGAAATGTTTTAGTTGGTAAAGTGTGAATACAAATGGTTTGTATGTCTTAGAATTGAATGACTATGCTTCAATCAATACCATTTCTAATAAAAGAACTCGATCTGAATCAAATCCTAAAATTCGTGGCATCATAGATTGGGTCATATAGGAGAGAAGATTAATACAAATTTGGAGAAAGTGGGATCCTAAACTCATTGGGTTTCGAACCCTATCCAACCCTGTGAATCATGTCTCCAAGGAAAGATGACCAAGTCTCCCTTTAAGAGTAAAGGAGAGCCGAGCTAAAGAACTTTTAGAACTCATACATACGAGTATGCAGGACCATTTAGTACTTTAGCTGTGAGGATTTGTCACCGAATATGTGGACCACTTTAGTACTTTAGGGGAGGATTTGAATATTTCATTACCTTTCTGAGATGATATGTCACGATATGGGTATTTGTATTTAATGAAATGCAAATCAATCCTTTGAAAAATTCAGAGAATTCAAGAATGAAGTAGAAAATCAAACTGGAAAGAGTATTAAAATACTACGATCGATCGTGGGGTGAATACTTGAGTACAGAGTTTCAAGAGTTCTTAAAAGAAAATGGGATCATCTCACAATTGACTCCTCCTTATACACCCCGCCTTAATGGAGTGTCGAAGGAGAAATCGTACCTTATTGGATATGGTACGATCGATGGTGAGTTTTATGACTTACTAATGTCCCTCTGGGTACGCTCTCCCATCTGTGCACATCCTTAATAGGGTCCCCGTCTGCCTAAAACTCGCCCGTAAAACACCGTATGAGATATGGTATGGAAAACGCCCAAGTCTCGAATTATATGAAGATTTCGGGGCTGCCCAAACTTTATGTTAAATTGGTTAAATCTGATAAGCTGGATGTTAAATCCGAGAAGGGTCGGTTCATTGGATATCCTAAAGATAGTTTAGGATATTGCTTTTACTTCCCAAGTGATCAAAGAGTTTGGATCAGTAGAAATGCGCGCTTCCTCGAGAACGAGTTCTTGGAGGAAGGCGGCGTTGAAGAAATATTAAACTCAAGGAAGAGTTCAAGAGCCAAGAACCGAGATTGTTGAAGATGGAACGTCCCACTCGCCGAACCTCGCATCGATACTATGGTTCCAAAGACGAAAGTCTTCTAGAATGTCGAAACCTCCAGAGAGATATGGGTTCCTACATGAGCAAGATTTTGAATCTTACTTAGTGGGAGTAGATGATCATGGTGATGATCCTAAGCTACGAAGAAGCAATACCGGATAGAGATTCAGAAAATGGTCGGGAAGGCGATGGATTCGAGATAGAATCAATGCATGCCAATCAAGTATGGTCGCTTGTGGATCCACCCGAAGGAATAGTTCCTATAGGTTGTAAATGGGTCTATAAGAGAAAAGTTGGCAAGGATGGGGAGGTAGAGACCTTCAAAGCTCACCGGTGGCGAAAGGTTATACTCGAAACAAGGATTGGATTATGAGGAAACCTTCTCTGTAGCTATGATTAAATCCATCCGTATAATGCTAGCTATCGCAAAGATACCATGATTATGAAATTTGGCGATGGATGTCAAAACAGCCTTTCCTCAATGGTTTTATTGAGGAAAAACATCTATATGGAACAACCGATAGGTTTTGTATCCTCTCTTGAAAGACATAAGGTATGCAAATTGCATCGATCCATTTATGGATTGAAGCAAGCTTCAAGAAGTGGAACATTCGATTTGGACGACATAATCAAATCGCTTTGGTTTTGTCAAGAATCCGGATGAGCCCCTGTATACAAATGGGTTAAAGATCATGCCATCACGTTTCTCATATTATATGTAGATGACATACTTTTGATGGGAAATGATATAGGCATGATGACAGAGGTTAAGGTTTGGTTGTCCAAAACCTTCTCGATGAAAGACTTAGGAGAAGCGACATATGTCCTTGGCATTCGTGTCTATAGAGATAGAACGAAAAGGGTAATTGGATTATCCCAAAAATTGTACATAGAGAAAATGCTAAAAAGATTTAGCATGGAGAACTCTAAGAGAGGTCTTTTGCCCTTCACTCATGGTCTTCATCTTTCTAAAGAGATGGGTCCAAAGACCGACGAAGAGCGACAGCGGATGCGTAATGTGCCTTATGCGTCTGCCGTAGGTAGCTTAATGTACGCAATGCTATGTACAAGACCTGATATAGCTTATGTGTAAGTGTTACGAGCGAGATATCACCTCCAAACCAGGGAGAAACATTGGTCGTTGTAAAATCGATCCTTAAGTACTTGAGAAGAACTAAGGATCTAGTTCTGAGTTATGGATGTTCCGAGTTAAACATTCAAGGATACTCAGATTCTGATTTCCAATCAGATATTGATGATAGAAAGTCTACATCGGAGTACATTTTTATATGTAATGGAGGTGCTGTTAGTTGGAAAAGTTCCAAACAAACAACCACAGCTGACTCCACTACAGAAGTTCCGAATACATTGCGCTTGCAGCGCAAGGAGGCGGTTTGGATGCGAAAGTTCGTAATTGAACTTGGTGTGGTTCCGAACATGGCTTACCCGATAAGCATGTTCTCGTGGACAATCTTGGAGCTATTGCACGAGCAAAGGAACCAAGGGCACACCAAAAATCCAAACACATTCGGCGTAAGTATCACATTTTGAGAGAATTCGTTGAGCCGGAGAGATTTTGATTCGAGGACTCCTTCAGAAAATGTAGCCGATCCACGACTAAGGCGATGACACTGAAGCAATTGGACCATCATCTTGAGAAGATGGGTATGAGATACAACATCGAATGGCTTTAGTGCAAGTGGGAGTTTGTTAGTGTATATTAGTGTATGCCCTAGAAACCATTCGTGTTGTTTCGGTTTGAGTATTTTGTCTTGTATCTATATATATCATAAATAATAGAAGAAAAGAGTTCTTCAATTCATATATGTAAATTGCTTCCTTTATTCAGTCATGCATTTAAAATAAAGTATGTATATGAATTGTCCAGATGATTCATTTAATAGGTAAATGAATTATCGAAAAGGTTCTCGGAAGCAATATAAATTTGGGCAACTATATTGTACAAGAGGCATACCGATGCTTCAAAGATATCATGAGTTGATATAAGTACGGATGACGATGATAGTCATGTCACTAGGGCATTGGTATGGATTAACGGTTGGTGAACTATTTTTCGAACGTGACCGAATAACGACAAATCACTTGGAAAAGCATGTAGTCAATGATTTATCGTTTGGTTATATCGTGCACGATGTAGTCCTTTGACCTTGAGACATTGTAGTCGGATCCGATATGGATGCATATGGTTCATACGGTGTATAAGTACGAGACTAATCATGTTTCGTACAATAAAGCCTATTTGGTCATGCGTTGTTCATATGCGGAAACGAACGATGGTCAAGAGGGGGATCCATTGACTCGAAAATATAGGATCGGGAGTACCGGCCGACTCCATCCAGATTCGAGTTCCTAGGCGAACATCGATAAATGTCGAAAATGAATCTCGCGAGTCTATTATTAGTCATACAAAAGTAAGTTTGTGATGACAAGTTCCGCATATATTGATCGACAATTGGTAGAAGATCGAGTTTAGGATTTTGACGTTCCATGAATCCATACTGATTAGGATGTCTCAATGGAGGGACTTTACCTGCATGGTACGTATGATATGAAATAGGTTCGATGAAGTATTTCTTCATCGTGGTTTAGGGACTATGGCACATTGCTAGATGTTTACCATAGTCGTTGGGCCTCCGGACGGGTTTCCGAATTCATCCAGAACCGCTCACGGCTTAATCCACGGTGGACCTACATGGTCACACCAATAGCCTTGAGAATTTAGAAAATGATGAGAGAGAGAAATGATTATCCGAAGAGGGCTAGCACCTTCCGAGGGTAATAACGGGATTTCTATAGTAATAGTTACATAGAAACAATTTGTGACATTTTAAGGGTTAAAATGGACAAGCAATAATTAATTATATTTAATTATTATATCTTAAAGTGTTAAGATTAATGAGATGAACAAAAATAACCTTTTAATAGTTAAAGGGTAAAAAGGGTAAATTTATGGGTTGTTAATGTAAACTAGTTTAGTTTACATGGGCCCTTGAATAATATTGATTATTCAAAGGGTAGCATATTAAATTCGTGGGGTCCCTTTATAAAATAAGATTTTATTGGGCTTGGAAGTGAAAAATAAATAATTGCAAAATAGCCCAAGTATATATAAGTGCAAAAGGTTGCATTTTTGTTCATTATTCACTTGTTCACTCAAACACAAACTAAAAGCTCTCTCTCCCTAGCCAAGGCCACTCTCTAATCCTCTCAAGGTGGTGTTAAAGTGTGGAGGTTTCATCCTTTTGAAGCTAATCTTCATCAATCCGAAGCAAAGGAGTATGTATAATCTCATATCCAAGCTTTGCATATAAACCGGTTTTTTAATCCATGCTTTCATGCTTTCATTCTCCATCTCCACCACTCTTCATGCATGCTGAATCTTTAATCAGCCACCTTGCCTCGTGAAAATCGTAGCACAAGTAGTTGGTTCAACCCCTAATACATCTACAAGCAATCAAGCAACCAACTTATCCATCCACAAGGAAAACAACAAAACAGAAACACAAAAGTCTCTAACAGCTAAGTATAATATAAAAGAGCCTCAAACGGCTATGTATCAAGTACAAAAAAAAAAAAAAAAAAAGGCACACACACCAGGGAAGGGCATCGCAGGCCCCAAAAATACATGAGTAAAAATAAACATAAGGGCATTGTGGCCCATATTATCGATGCAAGTCATCTCACCCATCTCCGACTCACTCACCCTATCACCGACCCCAGCACTCGTTCCTACAGGATGGTCACCCACGTCCTCTGTAATCGATCACTTTGGCTTGCTAGCAAGGTCGAATATCTGATCATTGACCCGTTCCTCCGTGTGACCAGCAGCCTCCTCCTCTTCCATCTCCTATAAAAGTTGGATGTCCTTATCCGGGTTACAATGGGAGGTGTTCCTGGCCTTATACTTTAGCATCAGCTCTCCCCTAACCCTAATGATGGCGTCATCGGCGATACTAAGGCACTACTCCCTTAGGGACTCGACCTCCGCATTTTTCTCAGCCAACTCTCTCCTTAGTCGATCTAGCTCAGCCTCGACCTCCCTCAGATGTTGCTGGCTCTCTCGCTCGACTTTCTGGGCTGCCGCCTCTCTCTATTGCAGACTAGCATTGGATTTGGATACATCCTATATACTTTTTTCCTACGACACGATAGATTTCCTTAGATGCAGGCTACTGGTGAATACCTGTACGACAAAACAACTCAGTCGATATACAATCACAATAAACACACTATAGTAAAAATCCAGCTCGTACCCAGAAACCGCAAGAAACCTCCCAATTAGTGGTAGCAACCGTACCCATCTAGTTCAGATGACTTTCGTCTATCAAGAACAGGAATGAGTCAGCCAACTAGCTCATGGAAGCCATGTCCAAATAGGTCGATGCGGAAGCTGGGATGCTAAAAGTAAGCATCTCAGTCTTGTGGTCTGGGATGGCCCAACTCCAGCAATAGGTTGACTACTCGGTGGAGTCGCTACCACATCCTCCGCCCTTCTCTCCTCTCTAGTCGAGGAGTCTCTCTTTCGCTTCTCACCACGTCTCGTGATAGACTCACTCACGTTTGGGACGGTCAACTTCTTCATTAGCTTCTCTACAATCACAAACTTTTCAACAGTTAGTGGGTTCAGCCTCGACTTACCGGACAAAATATAATTGCAGTAACGGATGAGCGGCACACTCCAGGTTTGCTTCAGCGAAAGGCAGGGGATACCTTGCTGGATCGCACTCACTTCGGCCCAAAGATGACTCGTCCTAAGGTTAGCTTCCTCCAACACGACCCGCTAATCTCTCTAAGCTTTTAGAATGGTGAGAATCTTCTAGGTCTACACGTCCAAACCAACCCTACTCTATCCAACTCGGTTGAATTCAAGATCTGCAAAGAAGAAACACAATAAGATTTTAGTAATCAAAATCCAAGGTAAAGACAAAGTTTCTTATCATTCGCTCGCTAGGTGTGTGGAATCTCGCCCTGGCTTTTCTCCCCGAAGACTGCCTCACCCCTCATGAAAAAGTACTGGTCCTTCTAATTCTTATCACTCGACCGGAGGTCAGTCACGAGGTGAGCCTGATCATGCTTAAGGTTGATCAAGTATCGACCTTTATCCTTGTCATTCTCCTTCAAGAAATACGAGTATAACAACTCGTGCAGCCCAAACATCACTTAGTTCTACATACAGAGGTCCTCTAGAGCCATCAGTAACCTCCACCCGTTTGGAATAATCTGGGTCAGCGCGATCATAAAATGGTTCAAGACCTCCCAAACAATGCGAGGGATGGGAAGCCTTAGCCCGTCATGAAACCATTTCTCATAAGTGCTTACCCAACCTTTTGCCTCCCACTAGACCAGCTTGTACAACCTCGACACCCTGATCTCGACAGACTCTGGAATGTGATATATAGTCCGGATCTACCACACATTATTGTCCTTCAACAAGAGTGGGTAATCCCTACTCAATATCCTACTACCAAGCTGACTTGGCTCATCGTCGGAGCCATTGATGGTGGAGGGTGAACTCTCAAAATCACCAACTCTATTAGAGTCTTCCCCATTCCTCCCCTACCTCTCTGACTCATCATCACTCAGGGTGGTGCCACTCGGCCTAGAGGCAGCCACATTCACCCCCTTCAATATATCGACCAGAACGCCCCCACCTTCGGGCATCATCACCATGGTTGAAGCATTCTCATACTCATCCCCAACTTCTGCCTCAACCCCACTCGAGTTGTTCGACTCTGACCTTGACATTGAGTACCCTATCTACTGTTCCAGATAACTGACCGCTCTCAATTCAGAGCCCAACTCTATTCTAAAGCCTCACTCACCCTGAATCACTGACTAGCTGCTTCTCAAATCACTGGTTCCGAACCCTATGCAACCTCTGACTCAGCCTGGGTAACCGAACACCTGCTTGACTTTGTCTTATCGTGCAAATCTCTCACCACTCGGTCGAGAAGACTAGGTGACCTATATAACCAAACCTTTCTCAACAACCAAACTTCACCTAGACCTTTTCACTCGACCGAGACGAGCTAAACTGAGACACCCGATAACTCAGTTTTGTCTTCTACCTCCGTAAAAAATCCAAACACGCCAAAAATCAACCCAACACACTTTACACCCTCCAAAAACCAAACAAAACCCACTCAAATCACCCCCAATCTCTCTAGAAACCCAAATACAAACAAACCCTACATCACCAAAAACGTAAACCGTAGTAAAATTCAACAATCAGATCAGTCCCTTCACAAACGAACCCAAGAAAAACCCGAGAACCCCTTTTTATTGGTTCCTTTCTCTACACACCCGAAATCACATTAAAACAGCGCAAAAACTATCTTAGAAACCAACCAAAAGCAATAATAAACTCGAAAATCAGAAAAAAGAAGACCCAGAAGAAGTGATTACCATGAAAAAATGTTAGGAAATTCCCGAAATCGTGAAAGTTCTCCCCTGCGAAGCACTGCGAAGAAACTCTCAAGTTTTTATTGAGAAAGACGAAATACTCCCAAAAGCATTTAGATACGACATTTAATGACTGTTCCATCAACAGTCCACATGGCAAAACTCGTTTTGCCCTAGGTGAGTCGACTTTTCAAATTCCCGCCCAAAAACAGTTCGAAATCCTAACCCTACACATGTCATTGGGTCCCCAAAAGTATATACCCAGGAGGGTCACATCTGCCATAGCATCACCATTCGGCCAACTCGACTGGGCGACTACATTTCCATTAAGCGTAGATGATCATCCCATTGCTGACTAGTCCAAACACCTTTTGATACATCGTGTCCACTCGCCTAGTCTTTTCGGCCAAGTGGGAAGCCCTAGATAACCAATTCACAGCACATCAAATAGCACGACACCCCAAGTGATACAATCTCTCACGATTTCTCTCACTTGGTCTAACATGCCGAGCTCGAGCACCTTCAAACGATACTTCACACCCTCCCTGTAACATCTACTGAAAACTGTACAATGCATGCATAATAACAATAGAAAAGTTGGGCCCAAAGTTTTCTTTTCATTACAATTCATGTGTCTTTTATACATAAAGAGTACTGTTTACAAAAAATGTATTTTAAAAGACAAAATAGGGGAAACAGTGTAGCTATTCCTCATTGCTTGCCGACGCCCCTCCGACCGCAACATCACCTAGAACCCTGCATCCACAAAGGAAAATAACAGGGGTGAGCACAAAATAATGCTCAGTAAGTAAAACTCTCTGTCTGTCTGTCCCCGTATGAATAACTTTTAATTCTTTCCTTATGCTATCTCTGATTCTATTTCTGTTTCTAAAAACATCATGGCCTCATCTTACCGGGAGGTACTACGGACGGATGGCGTTCACACAAAGACCATCTCACTCTCTATGACTATCGGGTGGAATTCACACAGTACCAACCCGTTCTTAGTGACTACCGAGTGAGGATCACAAAGCACCAACTCGGTTCTTTCTAACTATCGGGTGGAGATCACCTAGCGCCTACCCGTTCCTCATGAATTTTGGGTAACGATCACCAAGCATTTACCCGTCTCTAGTCACTATCGGGTGATGGTCACAAAGCACCAACCCGCTTCTACTAAATGTCGGATGATGATCACAAAGCATCAACCTACTTATCTATCACTAACCGGGTAGCGGTCACAAAGCATCTACCCATTTCTACTACTCATCGGGTGACGATCACAAAGCATCGACCCATCACTCTAAGGGCTATTCGGATGATGATCACAAAGCATCAATCCGATTCCCATAACGGTCGGGTGATGATCACAAAGCATCATCCCAACTATACTACTCTTCTAATTCATTCTATTGTAGTATTTTTCAATGCTCTCTACCCTTAGAGTAATTTTACCGACTAAGCTCTCTACTCATAGGATAATTGCATAAACCATTTCCTTACACTTTCTTAGGTCACTTTTCCATGTACAACTAGTGCCTATGGATGGTTCATCTTCACCAATGCACTTATGAGATGCCAACATGCAATGTTGCAAGAATTAAGGTTCATTACTCACACTCAAACCTCTATTAGGCATTTCATCAAACAACTCATGTGCACTATAAAACTCTATCATAGCCATGATTCTAAAACTTTTCCTAACCATCCAAAATGGGGAAAAACCCCTTCACAAAGCCACAAAACCTGCCATAGAAAACACTTCCAAAAAGGGGATCCATAATACCCCTTAAATTTCATCTCAACTACCTTGCCAAACCAACAACCCATTTCTCAAATTTGCAAGGTATAAACAATCACAAAGCATAGAAATCTCTATTTAATCCTTCATACATGCTATGTTACATGCACATCACATACATACATCATTTCTATCAAAACCCTAATCAAGAAAATTCATAAATCTCTACTTGGGTTGGGTTTTACTTACCTTGTTAAGGATAGACTTCACAAATTCTTCCTTTCACTTGTTTAGCTTGACTTCTTCTCTAATCTTAACCAAAAGAATGAAAACCCTCAAACATCAATATGGGTTAAAACTCCCAAATCACACAACTTAAGAAGAAATCCTTACCTTAGGAAGCCTTAGGTTGCTTTTCTACCTCAAATCCCTTCAAAAATCCCTTGGGAATCCTTGATCAAAAGAAAAGAGAAGTTGAGAGGAGAAGAATGAAGAGTCACGTTTGAGAAGAAGAAAATGAGGGGTTTCTTTGATTCTAATTCCTTTTAATGAAATATAAACACACTCATTCCCATTTTGCCCTTGTTCTACTTTGGGAATTCCATCCATATCCTTTGATTCATTACAAACTCACCCCTATCTCAACCTATTCTCCAAGAAATATCCTTACAATTAACTCCCCACTTTTCCTGCTAATTAGGGGTAGGAAGGTCAAATTGTCCTTAAGGAAGAAAATATCTAAAACTTCATCAACATTTTATTCGGCCTGTCGCCGCGGCGAAGAAACCTCTGTCGCCGCGGGGAAATTGTCCAGGGAGTTTCCCTTGGTTTCACACATCTTCGCCGCGGCGAAGCTTCTTCCCCTTGCCCAAGCACGCAGACTGAACTTCTTCTGTTTTCAACCAATTTTCAGGGCAAACATTCAACACAACACTCAATCAAACAATAATAACAAAAACCAACTCGATTAAGGGCAAAAGAGGAAACAATAACAACGTACCTCAAGCGGGGCGTTACACTCCCACTTGGTGCGACGCACCAAGTGAATACACCTTCACAGGATGTGCCTTGCATCTCTCACTCAATCTTACACATCGGACAAACTCTCCATGGTCGTCTCTATGTCTACTCGTTTTAGACACGCCACATGAGAGTGTCATGGCACCCCGTTTCCACCTTCTCGGCCTAGCGTGCTGAGCGAATCGCCTACAACAAGTGTGATGTTATCCATTCCCTCAGACAAAATAGCAGCACGGTCACATGCACAACCGGTTAGTCGCAAAGGTCAATTAGGTACACCTACTTTCTAAGCTAAGCACTCTTTAACTTAGAGAGGGGGGCAAACTGTTAGGGCAAAAAAATGTCCTCGACCCAAATAGGCCCAAAGACGAAGACACTTTCAACAAAGCTGGAAGCTAAGGCCCAATTTTGATTAGGCCCATAATAGAGTTCTGTAGATGAGGCCCATCCGGTATGCTTTCCCAGTTGCTCATCATTCGAACCCAATCAGTAGAGGCCCAATCCGTTTAGGCCTCATGGCCAGCTTATCTGGAACCAGGCCTTCTAATCCTAAAACACCTTCTGGACTTACAATCAACTTGGAGCCAAAAGTCGCCTACGAACTATAATACTACTTGAACTCTACTAAAGAAGCAAATCACTACCCTGATTCATCTAAGGTCCGTATCCTAGGCACGCTGGAACTCCCTTTCCTACTAAGGTAAGGGAGCCAAAGGCTCTACTCTTTCACAAAACCACCACTGCAAGGATTCCCAATCCCACCAAGATTCGAAGACCTTGTAGTCACTATTTAAACAGAAGCCTCCTCTCTCACAAAGGATAGAGACATTACACCTTCAGACCTTGGAGTTCTTGATAATCCTAGGATTATACTGTTTTATCTAGGCTTTTTGGCCAAATTTTGGATACTTCTTATTTCGTTTGTGCCTGAATTACAACTTAATTGCATATATTTTATGTTTCAGGGCAAAACGTCCAGTTAGAGCAAATAATGAGCAAAATTGAGTTTCTGGACCTAGAAGCAAGCGAATCTCAGGATTCGGGGAAGTTTTGTCATAGATTTGAAGCACTAAGAAGGTTGTTCCTATTGAAGAGCATGAAAGATGAAAGATTAAAGATTCAAGCAAGGAAGCAAGCGGAGGGTAGTTCCGTAATTTTAGAATTGTGCAGAAAAGTTCGTCATGGTGAAGTTTTGTCTTCGCCACGGCGATAAACTCTCGGGAACTCCTTGCCGCGGTGAAGAATACTCTTCATCGCGACGAAGTCTGCAAGTTCTAGTTGTTACTAAAATGCACAGTTTTAATTTAGGCAAGAGTTTTGGGTTTTTGGATCGACTATATAAAGAAAACTTAGTCATTTTATTGAGGAGTTCGACATTTTTGGGAGAAAGAAGAGAAGATTGGAGATTAAACTCTTTGGATTCATCAAATAGGGAAGATTTTTGTTCTCTTTTCTTTATTCCAACATGTTGAATGCATTGTTTACTGTTTTTATTTCGATTTGTGTTAATTTCAGTATGAACTAACTCCTTTTGGCTTAGGGTTTTGATGTAATTGGGATTCTATGTTTAATCAATAAATTAATGTTGCTTTTACATTTTATGGCATGGATTGTGTGATTACTCTTGTTTTTATTGAAATTATTTGTTGAACATGATGAGATTGAGAAATGAATCATGTATGAGCTTCTTAGGGTAATTGCCATTGTTGTATTGAACGCTAGAGATAGGTTTGAGAATCAATGAAATCAATTTAGGATTCCATTAGCTTAATGAACTTGGAACTATTAATCCTCAATTTGTTGGGTGCGAAAGCTTAACAGGGAAAAGTAGGAAAACATAGCCTGAGAAGGTATGTTTTACATATTAGGGAGTCCAATTTGTAATCTGTGCATGTGAGTGTACAAGTAGCATAATTCGTAGATTAATTCATAACATCCTAGTGAAGTCAAAACCCTAACTGTTTGTTTAATTGATATTTTCTCTCGAATTAGTTTTACTGTCTTTAATTAGTTTTTAAGTACGTAGTAAATTTTGCTTTCACTTTAGCTTAAATTCCTCCCTCAAATCCAAACATCTTTCATTTTCTCCAACTTGAAAAACAGTTAGGAAAATCAGTGCTTAACAAACAATCCTCGTGGGAATGATACTCTACTTATCACTTTATTACTTTTTACGACTAGTGCACTTGCTACAAATTGCATGTTGTAATTACAACGCATCGGTTCTCACTCTTGAGAACTTCGCATTACAGCAGTAGTTACAGTCTCCGACTAGACTTCCGGTAACCTTTCCTCTCCCTAACCCTCATTGAATTAGCCTTACTCAGCCTTGCTGACTTGAGAGTCGGAGTGCCTACAGCAAACACCACCCCGGTGTTTTCTGTCCGCTTCACACTTGTTTTCTTGCCTGTGCATGTGCAGCAGATCGCTAGTGGCCTCAACCTCACGGGATCAGTCCCTATATATATATATATTGTATTTGTGCTCCCTTTTTACCCTTTTTACCCTTCAATTTGCATATAAAATTTTGTTGCAGCTCTTCACAAGATCTTTTTTAAAATCCAACGTACAAAGAAAAGGATAGGGTTAAAATATCAAGAGTAATGCTACAATTACCGAAGGTTGCACATCGAACCTGTGTACCGAATAATGTGATAAAATCCTGACCGTTGATTTATTATCAGTTAATATTAATAAACGGTCAATATTTTGCCACGTCATTCGGTGCACAGATTTGGTGCGCAACCTTCAGTGGCTCTATCATTTTCCAAACATCAAATGAGTTGATATATAATGGTATAGAAGTTAGGTTAAATTGCATATTGAGTGGGTTACGAAATTTAGATCCCTTTTTTATTAGAGCTTTTAGTAGCTTTGGAGGATATATCTCATGACATGTAACTACTAATCACAAACCATTATTTACTTAGAACAAGATCTTGGTCTCTCCATAAGAGAGTTAACCTAAATAAATCTATCATTCTATTAAGTGATATGACCAATCCTTTTTTTTTTTTTTAAATAAATTTCTTCCAATTTATATAGCTAATTATTGATTATTACAAAAATATTATAAGTCATTTCGTAATAATATTTATTAAGTTAATAATTCATTTATCAATTGATATAAGTTTTATAAGTATTTCAATATTTTTATATTATTGTTATAATAATAATGTTAAACTTGTATAAAAAATCTGATCATCTATATATATTTATATAATTCTGGGCCTGTTTAACATGCACTCAGGCCTCTTGAACATTTTCTAAAATAATTCTAAATCCACCACCCTTAATGGGTTTCATTCTTTAACCTGCCCCAATTCATTGGACTTCCTAACCCAATACAGAATTGATAATTATTATTATCAATAATTAATAAAAATCGGTATTGAATTGATAATTGACATGTAATAAATGACTTGATAAAGTAATTACATAAGTTGATAAATCATTTTGAAAATTTTAGGATATTACATAAAACATGTAACATTATTAAAATAACATAATAAGATTAAATATTATATATCTTTTAGCATAGAAGTTTGAATATATAAGTGATAATTTTTTAGTACACGAGACAATATCGAATCCATGACAAAAAATTTCAATGGAAAATTTTATAAGTTTAATAATCAAAATAACTTAAGTTTATAAAATGAAATTCCTATAAAATATAAGAAAATCAAATAAAACTTAAAAACAAAAAAACAAAAAAAAAAAAATATTTGAAGAAGTTGTTCAACACATATATCTAAATATTATAGATTAATATTTTATTGGTTCATCGTATTTCCTCATTGAAGTTTATTTTCTAGAAAAAAAAAAGAAAAAAAATGGTTAAAAAATTAATGAATTTTATAAAAAAGGACCATCTATTGCTTTACTAATTTGCAATTATATTTTTCGTCTAGCTTGTGTTTGGGCCTGCTATTTGGAGAGCTATAAAGACTGCTGAAATCTAAAATTTATCAAATATCAGCAATTAAATATTTATGAAAAGGAAAAATATTATTTAACTCTCTTATTAATTAAACTTACGAAAATTTTCATATACGAACATCTTATATTATTTTTTTGGGAAATTTTTTAAAATCTACTAATGATGTTTTGTTATGCTTAAAATCATCATACAAAATAGCTCTCATCACTAATACTGTTTAATTATTTTCACAGTTTCAGAGCATTATGGTCATTTCAAAATTAACCAAACAGCATTTTCACAAAAATTTAAATACGCATTATTATGAGGCTTGGATATATATATATCCAACACAATAATCACAATTTCCCGGTATGTGCAGATTTTACTTAAAGTACAAACCCAACCATAAAATCCAATGATTTATCAATTATACCCTTAATAAAATAATGAATCTAGAATATGCTAGACTCGATAGTCTAGAATCTATAGATCGAGTCTAGTAGTTAACAATATATATTTGATAATCTAACGCATTACAACTATTTTTGTTTTTGTTATTTTTCAAACCGAAAAGCAACCATCAACAACTGAACCTGGATCTACAAATTTAACCTTCAGGGTGCTAAGTGAACAATTTTCGAAATCATGAAGGTGCTTTGCAAACGAAAGATTGATGTTGACATAAGCTTGCAATTTTGAAAACCTTAAAGGTTGCTTCCAAAATTTGTCATAACATTTCTCTTTTAATGCATTTGCCATTTCAATGACCTTACTTCGGAAATAGTAATCCACCCACAAAAACACTCTTCATACATGGCTTTGAGATTCCCATTTCGTTCGTCTTCAATCTCACAAACCCCATCTCTGAAAGGTAAAATTTCATCTTTGTTAGCTCACTTACACAACCTCTCACAACTTCAAGCTCCAATAATGAAGTTTTGTATTCTTTCGAAAAACCCCTTGAACGATCCTCACTTGCTAAATTTCTCAAAGAAAATTGTCGATCAGGTAACTTTACTCTGAATGAAGCATTGTACTTTTTTCATTACATGATTAATTCGCAACCCATCTCTCCAATTTCATCATTCGCTACTTTGTTTCGTGCACTGGCAAACAAGAAGCATTATTATGAAGTGATTTCGCTTTATAAGTGGTTGAATTCAACTGGGTTGTCATCAGATCTATTTTCTTTGAACGTTTTGATGCATTGCTTGTGTAAAATTGAAAGGGTTTCAGATGGTTTTGCAGTTTTTGGGGAGATTCTGAAGAAGGGTTTCAGCCCAAATGCTGTGACTTTTAATTTTTTGATCAAAGGTCTGTGTGTAGAGAGAAAGATTGTGGAGTCGATGGAATTGTTTGAAAAATGGTTGCTCTTGGTTGTAGGGCTGATTTGATCGGGCCACAACACTTTGATTGATGGATTGTGTAAAACGGGGAAGATAAGTGTTGCCATTAAGTTGCTTGAAGAGATGGTAGATGGGAATAAAAAATCTGTTGTTATTTGTAGGCCAGATGTTGTTACTTATACTATTATAATTGATGGTCTTTGTAAGGCTGGATTAATTGAGAAGGCTAGAAAATTGTTTTTGGAAATTAAGGGTTAGTCGAGTCACCCACACGTCACTTATAACACTCTAATTCATGGTTTTTTGTTGTGTGGGTGATTGGGAGAACGGTAGAAGTTTATTTATTGAAATGATAGATCAAGGTGTGCAGCCTTCTGTGGTGACGTTTAATGTGCTCATAGATGAACGTTGCAAGAAAGGGAAATTGCACGAAGCAAATAGGTTGTTGGAGCTTATGATTCAGAGAGGTGTGGTTCCTAACGTTCGTACTTACAACATTTTAATCAATGGATTGTGTAAAACAGGGAAGATAAGTCCTGCCATTAAGTTGCTTGAAGAATTGGTTGAGGGAAATGAAGAATCGGGTGTTATTTGTAGGCCGATGTTGTTACTTATACTACTATAATCGATGGTCTTTGGAAGGTTGGATTAGTTAAGAAGGCGATAGACTTGTATTTCGAAATGAAGAGTTCGGGAACTACTCCAAATGTAGTCGCTTATAACGTTTTGATCAATATGCTTTGTAATAATGGACAACTAGAAAAGGCAAATGAGTTGCTGTCACATATGGAGGAAAAAGGTTGTGCTCCAAATGTAATCACGTTTAATACCCTAATGTTCGGTTTCCTCAAGAATAATAAGATACCAAAAGTTGTTGAACTCCTTCATAAGATGGCGGAGAGAAATGTGAAGCCGACTGATTGTACAATGTCCTTAGTCATGCAATTACTAATGAAGGCCGAAAATTATCGTGAATGTTTGAACCAGCCTTCCTCAATTTCCAGGTCCCAAAAGCGAAATTGAAGTTTTCATGATAAAAAATTTATGGAGTGGTTCACTTTTTTCAGAGCAGATCCTTGTCGAGAGCATTATTTGACATCATTGAAATATGAAATCGCAAAAGCCTCAACCAGGTGCGAAAGAGCGTATGATTGTTACCGTAAGAAGAATGCATTGACATGAGAACATTCTTTGTCCAAGAGAAATATGTTTTGCCGTGATACATGCGCTTATTGTAACGATGATCCATGAAGATTTGGTTGATATGGGATTTCAAACTGCAGTTGGAATCTATGAAGCAAGATGGTCTAAAAATGGACATGGGTAAGATCCCCTTTATCTTATATAACGGTGTTACCTTTTTAAACCTTGAAGGACAAGGCATAGTGCTAGCCATTTGCCATTAATAGGCTTTTAACTATGCTATAAGTCTGTTTTCTAGATCAAAATCAGTTTGAAATGTTTATAGATTTCATTGGATCATTGGTTTTGTCGTATTAAAATTTATTGCGACATAAATTGGTGGATGTGCCGATTACCCATTTACTTGTAGATTTGTGGTGGTGAGAATTGTTGGACAAAACGCTGGTAGTAATAATGTCTAATAGATAGTATTTTTTACTCTCCAGTTACTCCCTTTAGGATATATTCTTCCGATTCCAATAGGAAACTATCCATTCGCATTACACGATAATTATCTCGCTGCAAATTATTTGTTCCCGATTCACCGACATATTGCCCGTATTCTTCGTAGTTACTCCGACCAATCTAGAGAGTGAGGTAATTCATTGCTTATCATATCTTGATCAAGAAATATGCATTCTCAACTACAGGTGGTGTTCACAAAGAGCCCAACGGTAAGATCGTGATGCAAAAGAGTTTATTGATTTGAGCATCTCATTTGTCAAGATCAAAGGGATAAGTTTCTTGCATTTGTTGATGAGCATTGACAACTTCAACTTCAACAGAAAATGAATGTATTGCTTTAGAGGAACAAGCCAGAGTCTTGTGGAATCATCGAGAACATCCAAAAATGCTCGAGTCAATACAATCATAGATCTGATGCCTTGGAGAAGGATAAGCAAGATTGTGATCACATCATGGATGGCATTGATGCCTCTTGGGATAACTTCAGAATAGACATAGCAAAGCTAATTGAGATTGATACCATACTTTAAGAATTTAATGCTTTCTTTTACAATAGAAACCTTTTTTGTTAATTAGTAGATTTGTGCATGAACAAGAGTGATTGGAGAATAGTCATGGTGACTTTTTTTTTTTTTTTTTAATTTCAATGATGCTTTTTCAATGGGACTTGTTCATGTACGATCTATTTCATATTCCCACCCTTAAAGTGACAGAAAAATGTTTGATGTAACGGTAAAGAGGTAAATTGGTCATTTTACAAGGGCGGCGCATGTTAGCAAACCACCGCTTCTAACAATCCTCCCGCGCACATTAGCAGCCATCGTTCCCAACGTTTTTCGCTCTTTTTCCGACGATTCTTCCACCTAAAATCACCCTTATTATCACCATTTGAACCCTCATCCTCCCCTCTACAAAACCATACCATTCACAACCCCTCATCACTCGCCGATCGCTGGCCACAGCATCGAAAAACGGCCGATGAACATGAACCCTCGGCCGACGAACGATGACGAAACGGTTGCTGAGGATATAGGGGTTTTATAGATTTGGAGACGGTGGTTGCATTGGTGGTGTCCAATTGGATTTTCGCCGCCGGAATCTATCAGAATCCGGTGAAGAACACCGAAACCCTAAGCCTAACAGCGCTGATGATTGGAGGGGCAAATGAGTAGGGAACCAGAGGGGTTTTGGACGACGGACTACGAGGAAGGTGATGGAGGTGACCAAGGGGTTCGATGTGTAGTGACCGAGGGTGTTTTTGATATAATTTGAAAATAAAATGATAAGTTATAACTCTACTAATTTAGGGGTTAAAACATAATTTATTAATTTAGGGTTAAGGGCATTATGGTAATTGCACCCTCTAAACCCTAAAAATTCATAACATTGTTACTTTAAGGGTGGGAATCTGGAATAAATGGAACCAATGGTACTAACTTGGGATTTCGTCAAACCTTGGGTGGGAATATGTCGTTTACTCTATTTTTTTTTTTGGGGGAAACTTTAAAATCAACTAATGATGTTTTGTTACGCTTAAAATCATTACAAAATAGCCCTTATCACTAATAATATTAAATTATTTTCACAGTTTCTGTAACACCCCACTTGAGGTACGTAGTTAAGATTTGATGAATGGTTCGAATGTTTATCGATTTATCCTTAGTTGAGTCTGTATGTTGTTATTATTGTTTGGTTTATCCTTGGATGAAAAGGTGTTTTGGTTTGGTTGAGTGTTTTCCTTGAAGGTTAGTATGATTTAGCAAAAAAAATTTAGGGTTATAGTCTTCCCCCGGCCGAAGAAGTTTTGTCGCCGCGGCGAAGAGGGAGTGCTTCAACCCGGATGGCCTCTGTGAGTTTTTGCCGAGGCGAAGAATATAGCTTCGCCGCGGCGAAGACTCAGCTGAATATTCCCCTTGAGTTTTTGAGATTTCTTTCTTTTGAGACACAATGACCATTCTACCCCTTTTTAGCAGGAAAAGTGGGGAGTGAATTGTAAGGAAAATTCTTGGAGAATATTTTGATTGGGGTTGTGTTTGCAAAGAATGAAAGGTCATAAAAGGAATTTCAAAGAGTGAGCAAGGGTATTTTGGGAAAGAGTGGAGAAAAATATGTGATATTACGGGTTAGCTTGAGAAACCCCTTCATTTTGTTTTCTCACCACCGCCTCTTTCATCCCCTATTTCTCTCAATTTTTCATCCAAGATTCCAAGGATTCTTGAAGAGCTTTTGACTATAATTTGTTACAAATTAATCCTAAGTACAAAAAGGTAAGATTCCTTACTCTAGAAGCAAATTTCCATTTGTTGAAAGAAGGGATCCTTATTAAGTTTTGTATTGAAGGTTAAGAGAAAGTGTTAAGCCATCAAGAGTGGGTTCTACTTGTGTCCAAGGTAAGTAAATTCATCTAAGTTGTGATCTACTTGTTTGAATGATGTGTAGAGAGTTTTAGATCTATGATTAATGCTTGAATTGTTTATGTTGAAATGAGTTGATGAATTCATGAATGGGTTCAATGTTGTTATATGAAGGATTTTCCACCATGAGGAGGGTGGATTGTGTTGTGAAATTTTGGTAGAAGTATGGGTAGAATTAGAAGTAATTGAGAGGAATTTTTGAAGTGTGTTTCTCTTTGCAGGATGTGTGATGATTTAAAGGAGTTGAACTCCAATTTTGGATGGTTAAGAAAGAAATATGATTAAAGTTAGAATAGAGTTTATGTATGCACACATATTGTTTGATGAAATGCCTAAAAGAAGCATAAGTAGAATTAGAGAACCTTACCTTATGCAATGTAGCATATTTGCATGTCATGAATGCATATAAGGAAGATTTTAGGCATGAGTCATCCATATGCATATGTTTAATTTAGTAATTACATAAGAAAGAAATATGAGAAATGAGAAAGAAACTCTCTATGAATAGAGATAAAGAAAAGAACAAATTCTCTTAGAGTAAAGAGAAAGAAAGAACTATCACTAGAAGATAAAAGGATTCTTAAGTGCTATAGAAAAGAAAAGAAACTAGATTGTGCGATGGGGAACTCATAAGTATAGAGTTACCCTCATGTAAACCGTTATGAGAAAGAACGGTCTCCGCCATGAGAGAGCGGAATGCGTGTAAATCGCTATGATAAGGAGCGATCTCCGCCATAAGAGAGCGAAATGCATGTGATCCGTTATGAGAAAGACGGACTCCGTCATAAGGGAGCGGAATACACGTAAACCGCTATGAGAGAGAGAGAGCGGTTTCCGCCATGAGAAAGGCGGTATGAGATTGAGAAAAAGAAAAGAATAGAAAGAAAAGAAAAGAAAGAAAGATAAGAATTTGAATTATAAATTTGATAAGAATACAAAGAGAATTGATGAGTAATGCACGGGGATGATAGCGTAAGAGACTGTTTTACTTACTGGGCATCTTTGTGCTCACTCCGTTGTTTTTCTTTGTTGTACAGAAATAGGTGAGGACTTGGTCGGATGGACGCTCGGCAAGCGGGGATTTGGTTTCAGCACTTGTCCCTTGTTTCGTTTTGTTTCGAAAGCCCTTGTACATATGATGTTTTGTTTTGTAACGAATGTGATTACTAAGTAAAGGAAATTTTTGGGCCCAACTTGTCTTTGATAAAAATGCTATCTTTTTATTAATTGATATTACGAATCTGGTAGAAAGAAAGTACTTGTTACCGTTTCAGAGCATTATGATCATTTCAAAATTAACCAAAGAGGGGTGAATTTAATCCACCCATAATTAAAATTAACCAAACACTAGTTACTTTTAAGTCTTAACCCTATTGTTGTTAACTAAACTAAATAATCTTTTAATTAAAATAAAATTCACTAGTTCAAAAAAAAAAAAAAAATTTCTTTTCTTCAACAAAAGCGAGGGCGAAATAGTGTTTTCACAAAATTTTAAATACGTATTATTATGAGGTGCGGACGTATATATCCAACTCAATAATCACAATTTCCTGATATGTGCAGGTTTTATTTAAAGTACAAAGCCAATCATAAAATTCAATAATTTACCAATTATACCGTTAATAAAATAATAAATCCAATATTTCTAATATATAGCACTAGAATATACCATACGTCTACAATTTAACAATATGATTTGATAGTTTAATTAAAGAATAATCCACCATGATAGATTTGAAAATCTAGCGCATTACAACTATTTTTGTTTGTTGTTATTTTTCAAACCGAAAACCAACCATCGACACCTGAACCTGATCTACATTTTTAACCTTCAGGGTGCTAAGTGAACAATTTTCGAAATCATGAAGGTGGTTGTGATGGAAAGATCGATACTTGACATAAGGTTGCAATTTTGAAAACCTTGTTGTCTCTGGAATTTGTCATAACATTTCTCTTTTAATGCATTTGCGATGACCTTACTTCGGAAAAAGTAAACCACCCACAAAAACACTCTTCATACATGGCTTTGAGATCCCCATTTCGGTCGTCTTCAATCTCTCAAAACCCATCTCTGAAAGGTAATATTTCATCTTTTTTAGCTCACTCACACAACCTCACAACTTCAAGCTCCAAAAATGAAGTTTTGTATTGTTTCGGAAAACCCCTTAAACGATCCTCACTTGCTAAATTCCTCAAAGAAAATTGTCGATCAGGTAACTTTACTCTGAATGAAGCATTTTACTTTTTTCATTACATGATTAATTCGCAACCCATCTCTCCAATTTCATCATTCACTATTTTGTTTAGTGCACGTGCAAAGAACAAGCAGTATTATGAAGTGATTTCGCTTTATAAGTGGTTGAATTCAACTGGGTTGTCTCCAGATTTAATGTCTTTGAACGTTTTGATGAATTGCTTCTGTAATATCAAAAGGGTTTTCGATGGTTTTGCGGTTTTGGGAGAGATTTTGAAGAGGGGTTTCAGCCCAAATGCTGTGACTTTTAATTGTTTGATCAAAGGTCTGTGTGTAGAGGGGAAGATTATGGAGTATATGGAATTGTTTAAGAAAATGGTTGCTGTTGGTTGTAGGCCTACTGTGATCACTTGCAACACTTTGATTGATGGATTGTGTAAAACAGGGAAGATAAGTGTTGCCATTAAGTTGCATGAAGAAATAGCTAAGGGGAATAAAAAATCTGGTGTTATTTGTAGGCCAGATGTTGTTACTTATAGTACTATAATTGATGGTCTTTGTAAGGCTGGATTAATTGAGAAGGCTAGAGAATTGTTTTTGGAAATGAAGAGTTCGGGAATTAGTCCAAATGTGGTCACTTATACCACTCTAATCCATGGTTTGTATTGTGCGGGAGAATGGGAGAAGGGTAAAAATCTATTTATTGCAATGATGGATCAAGGTGTGTGGCCTTCTGTGGTGACGTTTAGTGTGCTCATGGATGAACGTTGCAAGAAAGGGAAATTGGACGAAGCAAATATGTTGTTGGAGCTTATGATTCAGAGAGGTGTGGTTCCTAACATTTATACTTACAACCTTTTAATTAATGGATTGTGTAAAACAGGGAAGATAAGTCTTGTCATTAAGTTGCTTGAAGAAATGACTAAGGGAAATGAAGAATATGGTGTTATTTGTAGGCCAGATGCTGTTACTTATTCCACTATAATTGATGGTCTTTGTAAGGCTGGATTTGTTAAGAAGGCGAGAGAATTGTATTTGGAAATGAAGAGTTTGGGAATTAGTCCAAACGTTGTAATATATACCATCTTGATCAATATGCTTTGTAAAAATGGACAACGAGAAAAGGCAATTGAGTTGTTGTCACATATGGAGGAAAAAGGTTGTGCTCCAAATGTAGTCACATTTAATACCCTTATATTTGGTTTCCTCAAGAATAATGAGACACAAAAAGTTGTTGAACTCCTTCATAAGGATGGCAGAGACAAATGTTAGGCCGAATGAATGTACAATGTCCTTAATCATGCAGTTACTAATGAAGGACAAAAAATATCGTGAATGTTTGAACCTGCTTCCTTCATTTCCTGTCCAAAAGCCAATTTGAAGTTTTCATGATAAAAATTTATCCAGTGGTTCACTTTTTCAGAGCAGTATCCTTGTCAGGAAAGCATTATTTGACATCATTGAAATATGAAACTGCAAAAGCTTCAGCCAGCTGCGGAAAGATGTTATCTTTGTTGCCGTACGAAGAATGCAGTTGACATGAGAACATTGCTGTCAAGAGAAATATGTTCTGCTGTCATACATGCAGTTATTGTAACAATGATCCATGAAGATTTGGTTGATATGGGATTTCAAACTGTCAGTGGAATCTATGAAGCAGCATGGTCTAAAAATGGATTTGGGTAAGATCCCCTTTATCTTATATAACGGTGTTACGTTTTTAAACCTTGAAGGACAAGGTCTAGTGCTAGCCATTTGCCATTAATAGGCTTTTAACTATGCTATAAGTCTGTTTTTTAGATCTAAATCAGTTTTAAATGTTTATAGATTTCATTGGATCATTGGTTTTGTCAGTTATTAAAATTTATTGCAGACGTAAATTGGTGGATGTGCCGATTAACCATTTACTTGACAAGCTGCATGAGTATAAGCACCAAGAGAACCTCAAGCATAATTCAGACAAGTACACAAAAAGAGATATCGATCAACAAGTTGTCGGATGATGACTTCACTAAGGTAACAATATTGTTAGAACGCATACAGCTTTCCTTTCAAAAAAATGGAGATATTGAAGTGAAACTATTGGTACTTTTAAGGCAACTAGAAAACTAGTTTTGTATAAGAGTGACAAAATGTTGATTTTTCAACTTTTTTTCCCAAAATGGTTTCCAGTGATGATCTATTTGCAAAGCAAATAGTTACTCCAGTAGTATTTTTTGCAGGAAGAATGTAAGGATTTGTTTCAGAGATGAAAGATGGCCTGCTAAAAAGGTCAACTGTTGTAAGTGTTGACAATATTTTTAAAATAATTTTAAAAATATTATGAAATCATGTATTTATTTGTACATATAAAATCCAAAATTAGGATTCACTAATTTTAGAGTATGTAATTCTGGGGCTGTGCTGAATGAATCAGAACCATTGAACATGCATTATTACTGAAGCCTTGTATTGTGTTTTTTGCTTGCTTTTGACTTCTTTGCTCTTCTTTTCATTTCATGGATGCCAAATAGTGGATTGCTAGAGGGCTGGTTTTGTTAAAAAATTGCATTGATCAAGCAAATGAAAGGAATTGTGTGGAAGAATAAATATCCTTTCGATGATGTAGTTTTTCATACAAAATTAGACTATTAGTGAACTGAAAACAATTGTTTGTGTAAGCAGAAAGTAATCATTGGAATGTTTTAAAGAAAGGACCAGTAAAAGGGAACTGAAAATTTCATTCTAAAGCATGTTCAATTGTGTTTCGAAATGTAATTGATCCTTAACCCTCATTTTGGTATACTATTGTCAAGAAAAAGAACAGCTTGTTGCTGCTTGAGACTCCATCAGAGCAACTGTGGTTATTGAATAGATTCCGGAAGTAATTGCAGACACTCAAGATCCTGAACCTGCCCACGAGGACAGTAAAATAGAAGAAGAGCATGATGTTGGCTCACTTGAACCAGCCCTCTGAACAACTGAAAATCCTGGCTCTAATCTTGAAGGCAATGGAATTGCTTGCTGCTGAAATGATATAATAGATGTTGCAGGTAAATTTTCCAGGCTTCTTCTTGTGTGTATTAGTTTGTATATTAGATTATCCAAACTGCTTTTTTCTTGAAAATAGCTCCACCATCAGAAGCCTTGACTAGAATCATTGAGTCTGATCAAGAAGTAGCAACTGTCGATAAGACAACGGAAGTCAGGAACCTTTTAGTTGAGGAAACTGCAGGTAATTTCTTTCCTTAATTGCTTTATGTTCACTTCAATTTGTATCTCAACTAACATATCATTTTTTTTTTTTTTTTTTTTTTTAGTTTTTTCATTTTGATAGATGAGCCTGCAATGGAATTGGCACCAGGACTAGCTCCCATTTCTTCTACATTCCAAGACCAAGATTCTGCTGCCTCAGTACAACCTACTACACCTCCTTTAACCATGGTAACTTTCTCCCCTTCCAATAAATGAATGAAAATTATTTAGGCTCAGTTTCTTTTAACTTCATTTATTGCAGGTGTAGATTCCTCCCCTCCTAGATAAGTCTGCTGAACCTTGCTAGCTCTGTACCTTCAACCCATCTGGAGAGTGAGGTAATTCATTTCCTCTCATATCTTGATCAGGAAATATGCTTTCACTTCTGTATGCATTGATTCTCAACTACAGGTGATGCAAGGATCTTCTTTGCAAAACATGAGAATATGCTTGATGATTCTCTTGAGGCTCTACCAGGGTGTTCACAGCAGCCAACAGTAAGTAGTCATGAGATCAGTGTCGCAAAAGAGTTTATTCGTCGCTGCTGCCTCATGGGATTTGAGCATCTCTCTGTCAAGATCAAAGGGATAAGGAAAAAGAAAATTGACGAGGAATAATCGGTTAATTGATAATGGCAGAAATGTCCAAGATGGAAGAATTGTCTTCTACATTTAGCTCTTTGTTTCACAAAACTTTTTGTATTAAGAATCATTATGGTGGAAAAGGATGAATATCATTAGGTATGGTAGGATTAGTGGTTTCCTTCTCCACATTGAAGTTCTATACAGTGTTTGTACCCATCATATGAAGCTCCCATCAAGCAAATATAATCAAACACACACACACATAATTGGATGTACTATAATTATTTTGTGACAATTTAAACGTATATTGGGTGGTTAGGTAGCACTGTGTCCTGGATTGATTGAAAATTTGAAATTTACTTTTGGTGAGGAACTGGTAAAAAATAATAGGGAGAGGAAAGTGGAGTCGAGGGCAAGATTTGGTGAAGGCTACTTTCTTGTTTTCGTTAGAAGGAATGTGCTTAAAGAAATTTGTTTTTCCATCTATAATTGGATAAAAATGGGAGAGAAAATAGTTGTATACGTGGTGGTTTTTGGATATTTCAGTCACTTGGGATTTTTTTTTCTTTTTATTGTAAGTCCTTCATCTAACTTAACAAATGGATGAAAGGACTATCATGTTCTCTTTCCCATTACCATTCTCTGTCTTCAACTTCTTGCCAAAATAGTTTTGGATCTATACTCAGATTAACTGATTCCACTACATAGCACATGGTAATATGGAGGCAACTTCTCCATTTTCTAGATGACATATCATTAAGGAGTATTTTGTCATGATGTGTTTGAATAGGATGCAGAAATTTTAAGGTCTGACATCTTATGTTTGCGATAATTGTTGGTTATGCAAGAAGGTGTCTCTTCGACCATTGAATCATTCTCTCACTTAGCCAAGGACTCACCTTTAGCGCATTACAATGACTCAAATGAACAATCGAAAGTGGAAATACTGCTAGGCGGTGGCAAAGGTTAGAGCTTATAACATGAGAAATTTCTCTAAATAGACTCTAAAGTGAACCTTTTGAAATTGTATGGCTGAAGAATACTTTCTTATAAGTCTATTAGAGTTCACTTGGTTATGTTGGGTGGCAAACCTAGTGGCTTGATATCAACATGATAGGAACATCAAAACTGTTCCAGGTACATAAAAAATATTTTTGCTGGGTTTTGCTTGGTACAAGCCCTAATAATTTGCATCAGCACTCAAGTTACTGTCTGATACTTGATATCTACTTATGTCATGTATCACTATCCGAAGGATATATGTTAATTGGTTCTGTATATTTCTTTTTGTATTGATGAATGAGGCATTTTTGTGTGTTATTGCAACTGAAAGCTTATGTGCAATAAATTGCCCAAATTAAGTAAAATACAACTACTAATATTCACTAAAAGAGCTTGCTTTGTGGAACACGTTTCTAAGTTAGATTTTATCAGTTCATCATTTTCGATATGGTACATTTCAATGGGCTTTGTATATCAAGTTCATTATATGATTACCACTGTAAATTGACGTTGAACTTTGTTGCTGCAATTGCAGACATTTTGCTTTGGAGAGATGAGAAGAAATCATTTACATACTTTCTCACTCTGGTTGTGTTGTTTTACTGGTTTTTCCTTGTTGGAAGAACTTTTACCTTGTCTGTAGCCAACCTTCTATTGTTGGTCTCAATTGCTCTTTTTGGATATGGCTTTTTACCATCAAACATGTAAGTACAAAAGTTTGTGGTGTAAAATCTTTTTCTTTTCCCTGGTTTTATTGGTCTTCCAACAGTCGGCCATTTTCCCACACTTGTTGAAAGCTCGTTATTTACTTTCTAAAATTCTTTGACACAATGCATCTGGGATGCTCTACTTCTTTTCTTGATTTGTTCAGGAATTACTTAGTTTATAGTCCAGAATCTGAAGTGATTTAGCATTAAAATTTATGTTTATATGATTTTTATTAGAGATGCAAGCTTTTGCCTTCACTATCCTCTTGCTTTTATCAGTTTATGTGGTTATATCGTCAAGTTGATTGTTTGGAAGATTTTTTAGGTCTGTTCGACTATGTGATATGCTTTCTCTACAGATTTGGTCTCAAAGTTCCAAACATACCTTTGTCTAGTTTTGAGATCTCAAAAACTCTAATAAAAATTCAATGGCAAGAATAGCATTTTTGTGGAACTGGGGGATTTGGAATTTTAGAACATTGGCTAAAGGAGATGATGTGAATAACTTCATCAAGGTATATTTTGACACTGATTCTTCTGCCTTGCATGTTACATTAAAGTTCTCTGTTCTCATGTTTCATGTAAAATTTGGAATTTTGGCATTATGATCCTCCGGGATCATAATAAATACGATTACTGGTTAATTATAAGTTATTTTCTCCCTTGCTATTCTTACAATTGGAAATTGTTGTAGTAAATATTTGTTATTTGATGGGTGTAGATCCAACATCAAATTATGTTGTTATCCTTTATCTCTTTTGCTCTATGCTCGATATTTGCTTCATCAAATTTTGGGCTTTCATTGTTTTGAAATCGATTCAGGTGGTACTTGCACTTTATCTTCTCAAGCTAATTCTTTTGCAATCATCCTTAACTGCCTTGATAGCCGTAGGTAAGGAATTTTTAATTTAGTTGTTCTACCATGATTTGATATCTCAATATATTTTTCATCAGATTGACCTTTTTTTGGAAATTTTACGCAACTCTGGTCTTCTCCTTCACTATATTCTTTGTTTACGAGCAATACGAATCAGAACTAGATGGCTTAGCAAAGATCCTTCTTAATTGTAGAAAGAAATCAAAAACATTGTTGATATGCTATCTACTAGCTCCCGTCGCATCATTTCTTCGTAACTATAGGATATTGCGTGAACCCAACACCCACACAGTGGTAAACGATTGGCAATGATTCCACGACTCGATGTTTTTCTCGACTGAGTTTTAAACTGCTTGTACATGATCTGGTAGCTTAATTAGGCTTTGTCTCAAAACTGTAGAGATGATTGTGTCCCCTAATAAATAATATAGATGGGGTATATATTCATATAGTGCAAATTCCAGTTGTTAATGATGTTCAATCTTTTAATTGACCATTAGGTATCTAGTGTCTTTAATTGTCTGGATTACTCGAAATGTTGAATCTTATCTCATCTGCTTAACCAAAAGTCTGAAGCAGGAGAAATATTCAAGGTATCTTTTCATTGACCATTAGATATATTTGCACTGAATTTGATGTTGTAAATTATTAAGAAGATGATCAAGGATATGTGAACTCCAAATATTCCAACATCATTAGTCATCTCACTTCAACCAAATAACAGAAGTTCGTATAGTATCCAACTCAATTCGAATCAAATTTGATCCAATGTTTTTGATAAAAAAATAACGATGCTTTTGGCAGTTGGCTTTGATGTAGCCATAGGCAATTCAATGGGCTCTAACAAGGCCATGTTACATGCATTGTTGGCCATATGGGCAATTCTGTGGGCTCTAACAAGACCAAAACCATAAGAATGAGATGAAATTAAAAATAAACGAAGAGTCTTTGTATAGATATCAAGCAGAATTCTGAAAAGTTGCTCGCATTCTAAAGGTATTGGATGATAAAATGCTTAAAGATCTTTTACAGCCACTCCTTTATCACATTGTCAAGAGAATGTTTATATAATTAATTGGTTCCTATAACTTATCATTGTCATCCAATTTGTTTCTCACAGTAATGAGCTGCATTGTATAAGTAAACATTTGAAATGCTTATGCAAATTATAATTGTTCTACCATCAGTTATCCAATTCTTGTAAATGGATACCATTGTTTTTAAATTTTGTAAGTAGTCAGAGTCATAATAAAGACTACAATGTTATTGGAAACACATTCATAATATAAATTATTTACCGATAAACTAACGTGGAACACTATAATAGTATCATAAAGAGTTAAGACATTAAGTCAACTGTTTTGATGTTTACTATAATTACATAAATTCTCTTAAGATTTTTGAAATAATAAAATTCCATTTGTTATTGATAAACTATTAGTCTGCAGTTAAAACATATATTTATAAATTAATAAGTATTATTAAATTGTTCTCGTTATATTATTTTAACTTTTATAATTTAACATTAAAGATTTTTATTATTTCATTTATTAGATTATTTTTATTATATCAAACTTCCCTAAATATAACTCTTCTATATAATATAAAATTAGTAATCATAATTAATTATGTATAATATTATTTTAGTAGTATAAATATTTCAACAAATATAATTAGCCTAATAATTTTGTTAATCTGATATGAAAAAATTATTCATATAACTTTTAAAAAGTAAAATCAATATCTTAAATTTTTAATATATCACATTTCCTGTATGTGAAATATAAATTTTGATATATTTAAAATTTTGAAGAACAAATAGAAAATTTTTTTTTTAATATAATTGTAAAATAGATTCAAATTTCAATAGCAGGATTTATTTAAATCTTATAATCTTATAAGGACAAACTTTAGCTGGTTTGGTTTGCATTTTGTTTGATCAACTGGATAATTTTGGTATTATAGAAAAACCCCTGAAACCGAAAAGCAATCATCCGCCCCGAACTCCGGAAAACACTCTTCCTACATGGCTTTGAGATCCCCATTTCGTTCGTCTTCAATCTCTCGAAACCCATCTCTGAAAGCTAATATTTCATCTTTGTTAGCTCACTTACACAACCTCACAACTTCAAGCTCCAATAATGAAGTTTTGTATTCTTTCGAAAAACGCCTTGAACGATCCTCACTTGCTAAATTCCTCGAAGAAAATTGTCGATCGTAACTTTACCCCTGAATGAAGCATTGTACTTTTTCTATTACATGATTAATTCGCAACCCATTTTTCCAATTTCATCATTCACTACTTTGTTTAGTGCACTTGCAAAGAAAAAGCATTATTATGAAGTGCTTTCGCTCTATAAGTGGTTGAATTCAATTGGGTTGTCTCCAGATTTAATGTCTTTGACCGTTTTGATGGATTGCTTGTGTAAAATTGAAGGAGTTTCGATGGTTTTGCGGTTTTTGGGGAGATTTTGAAGAAGGGTTTCAGCCCAAATGCTGTGATTTTTAATTGTTTGATCAAAGGCTTGTGTGTAGAGAGAGATTGTGGAGTCGATGGAATTGTTTGAGAAAATGGTTGCGCTTGGTTGTAGGCCTAATGTGATCAATTACAACACTTTGATTGATGGATCGTGTAAAACGGGGAAGATAAGTGTTGCCATTAAGTTGCTTGAAGAGATGGTTAATGGGAATAAAAAATCTGGTGTTATTTGTAGGCCCAATGTTGTTACTTATAATACTATAATTGATGGTCTTTGTAAGTCCGGATTAAGTGAGAAGGCTAGAGAATTGTTTTTGAAAATGAAGGGTTCTCGAATCACCCGCATACGTCGCTTATACCACTCTAATTCATGGTTTTTGTTGTGTGGGTGATTGGAAAAAGGGTAGAAGTTTATTTATTGAAATGATAGATCAAGCATGCACCTTACGTGGTGACGTTTAATGTGCTCATAGATGAACGTTGCAAGAAAGGGAAATTGCAAAGCAAATAGGTTGTTGGAGATTATGATTCGAGAGGTGTGGTTCTGACGTTTATACTTACAGCATTTTAATGAATGGATTGTGTAAAACAGGGAAGATAAGTCCCTGTCATTAAGTTGCTTGAAGAATTGGCCAAGGGAAATGAAGAATCTGGTGTTATTTGTAGGCCAAATGTTGTTACTTATAGTACTATAATTGATGGTCTTTGGAAGGCTGGATTAGTTAAGAAGGCGATAGAATTGTATTTCGAAATGAAGAGTTCGGGAACTACTCCAAACGTAGCCACTTATAACATTTTGATCAATATGCTTTGTAACAATGGACAACTAGAAAAGGCAAATGAGTTGTTGTCACATATGGAGGAAATAGGTTGTGCTCCAGATATAATCACATTTACTACGCTCATGTTCGGTTTGCTCAAGAATAATAAGATACCACAAGTTGTTGAACTCCTTCATAAGATGGTGGAGAGAAATGTGAAGCCAACTGAATGTACAATGTCCTTAGTCATGCAGTTACTAATGAAGGTTTGAACCAGCTTCCCCAATTTCCGGTCTAAAAGCGAAATTGAAGTTTACGTGATAAAACTTTAGTGAGTATTATACTTTTTCTGGAGTAGGATCCTGCAAAAGTTCATCCAGCTGCCCAAATGATCTACTTTGGTTACAGTAAGAAAAAAGTTTAGAAAACACTTTCATCTGTTCGAATTTGATAGGGAGGGTGATGGGGATGATTGAGATGTTAGTAAACGGTCCCGTATACGCAGCGGAAACGAAAAATAAAATAACAGGATCGTTTACATGAGCCAAGATCAAGGGTATGATTTTAACAATTTATATTAAAATAAAATCTGCATAAATATACAACATGAGTTAAGAGAAACAAACGCACGTTGAAGGCTCCTCCAAATTTGTTCGACGAACGTTTTGCTACCGATCCAAGTGTAGGATCGAACCTGCGTAGTCCACACGAAGACAATCTCAAAAGAACCAAAGAGGGATTTGCTAAATCCTCTTTGGCTTCAAGATTAAGAAGAAAACAAAAATCAATTGAATTGATTTTTAGGCTTTGGTGTTACTGCCGTGGGAGAGGCAAAAATTGGCTGCTGTGTGTTTTGGTTTTCAAAAGAAAAACCCCTTTCTAAAAATCACACACACTTTTCCTTTTATACTTAAAAAAACAATTTGCCCTAATCCCATACGGAATAGGCTTGGGCTCCAACCCAAACGCCCCATGTTGCCAAACACTCCCAATTTGATTTATTTTAATTTCCATCATTATCTCAATTAAAATCAATTAATATATATATTTAAATATTTATTAACATTTAACAATAATGATAATATATTTAAATATGTGCGAACACACATTTAAACGTAATTTCACTTATTTAATTTTTCTAACAAATTAAATAAAGGCTACGACCTCAGCAAATTTAATTGCACTGTGAAATTACCAAAATACCCTTTCGCCTTAAAAGACGAAAACGCCCTCTTTCTTCTTGCATCTTAAATTGTCTTCTATGTGTGTGACCCTTAGGCTCCTCATCATATCGGCAGTGTACAGTATTGTGATTAACACCAATTAATCGTCTCACTAATACACAGACCAAGATTGGCCCCTAGCAAGGCATCATGGCCACCCGATAGATTCGGATTCAGCAAAGTAGCTACCTGTCAACGATATGGTTACCGTGCAATTCGATCCTTTCATCATACGTTATCTCGACGAGACGAAGGCATAGAAATAGTGTCAACCTTCGGTTACTCTCGATATTATTTATTCGGTTTCTGGACCAATGACCCGTATTATAAATTGGATAGAGCAACAACTCAATCCCACTGTGGCCACAGTTTTAGTGTCATTGCCATATACTGAATTGCGCCGTGAGATAACTTTCTCCCGTACCGGGAGTGATAAATCCTCGTCAATCCACCATAGTCTTGATACACTCCTTGATGCGCCAATCACCACCGTATTGACAGCTCTGAAAAGAACTGCGTTAGGCTAGTGTCAAACTACACCAATCGGTGCACAAGGCACTCCGGTGATCTCAAGTCTAAGGATCACATGCACCACCATTCGTTAGAGGATTTGTTCCATAGACACTGGGGTTACCATCCATATGGAATCCTCTCGGTGGGTCACCCTGAACTTGTTGTGGTGTAATCGCCACAACAAACACCCATGTGTTGCACTAGGTTGTCACCAAACAACCTTGACAAGTGAGATCACCACCGCCTTTCGACAGGTCGTTCAACACTATGATAGCCTTACCGTATTATCTGTGCCCTTAGTTCGAATAATACCGGGGCTACGGACGTTTCTAGAATGGCCACCATATGTGCTCATAGGGTTCTCACTATCAAGATTTGAAACACTTGATACCCTCGTCACGGCTCTACCATTCTAAGGACATATATCAATACATATTGCAATAATAATGGTTTACGCGATATAGAATAAAAAGCCTTTTATTGATTAATGAACATTATTACAAAGAGTCAATTCTACAATAATTGATTGGCTCTAGGGCATCTACTCTAACAATCTCCCACTTGCACTATAGCCAATCATTCATGCCCTCAACTTGAATGACCCAAGTGCGCACTATAGCCGATCATTCATGCACTCAACATTGAATGACCCAAGTGCCCATCATGCTTCTGCTACAACAGAAACTTTAATAGTGGGTTGGTAGGTATTCTGCAAATCTGCACATTCCCTTTCATATCGATCCTTCAGATCATATTGAATCAACTAAGTAAGTGTTTGGATTACTGGTGAGACCGTGATTCCTCAGCCACAACAATGGCTCCATTGTTATCGCAGTACAACTATACTGGATTAGCAATGCTTGAAATCACATCAAGTTCAGTAATGAACTTCTTGATCCAAACCGCCTACACGGCTGCATTAAAAATGCGGTACACTTAGCATCAATTGTAGAATCCACTGCAGTACACCAATTTGAGCTCTTGCGACCTCCACAGCTTATATTGAGACAAAATGTGTAATCCCAAATTGCGAACTATAATCATCCTTTTCCCTGTTTGGAAATAGCGTCACTGTATTCTCTTACAGTGAGCTCATCTTTCTTCCATAATCCAAGAATATATATTCTTAAGCCCTTTTCAAGCACTTAAGAATGTCCATTGACACTCACCCAGTGTCATTCACTTGGATTTAGTTGATATCTTCTACTAGTGCTGAATGCACATAAGACATCAATCTAAGTACATAACATATTGCTCACTTGAGCCTGATTGACATCCACTACAAATGCTGAATGCACATTAGATATCAATCTGAACATATAAGATGGATCCACTTGCTAAAGCATGTGGGATCCTCTTCATTCTATCTCTCTCATTGTGTGGTTAAAGACACATATCTCTACAGAGATAGACACCATATGCCATCAGAAGAAATCCCTTCTTGGATTTTTCTATACTGAATGTGTTCAGTACCTTGTCTATGTACTTTGACTTAGTTTGAGCAACCTACACGATCTATCACGATAGATCTTTATTCCGAGGATGTAGGCTGTTTCCCCTAAGTCCTTCATGGAGAAGCACTTGGATAACCAAGTCTTTACCGACTGCAAGTTCGGTATATCATTCCCGATCTATTGTATGTCATTGACATACAACACTAGGAATGCTACTGCGCTCCCACTCACTTTCTTGTAAACATAGGGCTAATCTTCGTTCTTAATAAAACCGAATTCTTTTACGGCTTCATCAAAACGAATGTTCCAGCTCCTTGAAGCTTGCTTGAGTCCATAAATGGATCTCTGCAACTTGCATACCTTATTAGCTTGACTATCAAGAACGAAACCATCAGGTTGTGTCATATACACATCCTCCTCAAGGTTTCCGTTCAGGAAAGCAGTTTTGACATCCATTTGCCAAATCTCATAGTCATGATATGCAGCAATTGCAAGCATAATCCGGATGGATTTAATCATGGCAACCGCGAAAAAGTTTCTTCATAGTCAATGCCATGAATTTGTTTGAAACCTTTGGCAACCAGCCGTGCTTTATAAGTATGCACGTTGCCATCCATGTCGGTCTTCTTCTTGAAGACCCATTTACACCCTATGGGTTTTACCCCTTCAGGTGGTTCCACCAGAGACCACACTTGGTTTTGGTACATGGAGTCCATCTCAGATTTCATGGCTTCAAGCCATTTAACGGAATCTGGATCCGATATAGCGTCCTTCGTAGGTTCTGGGTTCATCGTCCTTGGTAGACCAGTACGTCACCATGTTGAGTCACGAGATAACCGTATCTCTCGGGCTCATGGCGTACTCTCCCAGATCTACGTAGCTCCTGTGCTACTTGAGGTAGTTCACTTTGATCCACAAGTTGTGGAGTAACCTCCTTATGATGCTCAACCACTTTTTGTGGCACATCATCCCGTCCTTCGTCTAGTATGCCTTGTGGTTCTAGAACTTCATCGAGTTCTACTTTTCTCCCACTAGTACTTCTTAGAAAATATTCCTTTTCTAGGAAGACACCAGATCGAGTAACAAAAATTTTGCGCTCTTCTGGGTGGTAGAAATAGTATCCTTTGGTCTCCTTTGGATACCCCACAAATATACATTTACAGGATTTTGGGCCCAGCTTGTTCAAAGTCAATTTCTTAACATAAGCTTCGCAACCCCAAATCCTTAGATAAGACAAGTTGGGCTTTCGCCCACTCCATAGCTCATATGGAGTCTTATCTACAGACTTTGACGGCACACGGTTCAAAACGTGAGTCGCAGTCTCTAGGGCATAACCCGAGAACGATGCAGGTAAATCACTAAAACTCATCATGGACCTAACCATGTCAAGTAAGGTCCTATTCCTCCTTTCTGACACTCCATTGTGTTGGGGTGTATAAGGAGGGTGAGTTGTGATACTATCCCACATTCCTTCGGTATGTTTAGCTCAACTTGCCAAAGTTGGCATAGTAGTCATTTTTGAGATTATCCTTGTTGTCTTTCTTAAGAACATATTATTATGAAATAGTTCCATAAAGAATATTATTTATACTCAAGGACAATAATCCATTAGTAAACTAATATTCTCATTTGTCCTATGTGGACACAGAAATATATAATTTCTAGAAACTAAAGAAAAACCATAATAATCCACAAGTTCCAAGAAACAAGTCCATCGGCTAAATCAAACGATAAGATCCTACAGCAAATGTAGCAGCACGTGCTTCATTTCCAACTGGTAGGTCCACCTCTCCCTCGGTGAGCAATCTACTCTACCGTAGTTCCTACACATCAATCAAATGTGAGTACCATATCTTGTGTCAACTAGATGTTTATGGGAGAAGTTAATCTCAATAACATACCTGACGAAGAAGTAACATTCTTCTTCCCTTTTGCTAGGAAGGCCTTGCAATGTTTCCTCCAAAGGATCGGGATTCCCACAGTGAGGACAAACACCTTTCCTTTCTGCAACAGTTCTTTCCATCGACTTCTGAGCCCTTTCCTTTTCACTTGAGTTGGCTTCAACCAACGTCAATGTTTCTGACATTTTCATGCCTGACTCAGTAGTCTTCAACAAATCCAGAAGCTCGGAAAGGGTATTCTTCTTATCTTCCTCAATAAAGTCATAGACAAATTGAGAATAAGAATCCGGTAATGACTGTAATATTAGGTTTATTGCTAAACCTTCTCTAAGTCCACATCCCAAAATCTCAAGCTTGTTCATATACTTGATCCACTTGAGTATATGATCGCCAATTTTGGTACCCTCTTCCATCCTACATCTGAATAACGACCGAGACACCATATGCTTCTCATTTCTTCGAAGAAAATGAAGAATAGAAGCTAAATCCATTTTTCCGCATCTCTGTCATGATAATGGTGCCATTGATGCAAGCACAATGTATCTAGTCATTTCTGCTTTTGCATCATGTGTATGCTTCACATATACATACCCAGTCTCATGGATAGAACTATCAGCAGGCTCTGGTGATAGAGCTTGCTCAATGGTGTATAATCTATCGCTTGACTGAAGTATATTATTTATACTTCTATACCAGTCAACGAAATTTTCACCATTCCATTTCTCTCCCGATTCGATGATTTGTCGCAGTGATGTTGGGATCATTTTGCTCAAATTTAAGTGAATCTACAAGTGCAGAAAAAGTAACCGTTATTACCATGTTCATTATTATTGTTTAATATGGTCTTTTATTAAACGAAGCTCCCACTATTTTACTCAAGCCAATAGCCCTCACTATTAACTCGGGAAAGCCCGTTGACTTTCCTAGTGGACCAAGATCCCATCCCGCCCATTTCAAACCTTCGCTTTGGCGAACAAGCCAAAATGAGTTGATTAGGTAGGCCAACAAACTTAATCCACACCAGTTGATAGCTCCCACTATCAACCTCAAATGTGAGAAAGCCAACAAGCCAATCACACAATCCAATGGACAGTACATGCCACCGTCCTCAAGTGTGATTCTCAGTATCGATAGAGTGGACACTACATGTCACCACGTACACACAATATGTGTACTGCTCTACTATGCCTATGACGCGTGTTTATCAACCTTCGCTTTGGCGAACAAGCAAAACCGTCATTTTAAGTCGACCCATCACCATTAAGGAAAACTCCAATGCATTTTAACCTCCCACTGGTAGAAGTGTACCCTTCGCTTTGGCGAACAAGGTTTCGACGAACAGTGGTTTGATTAAAACCATGGTGATGGAAGGCTTTCGTGACTTAATATACTTTAATTGAGGGTTTTGTTATTTAATGTCTCACCAAATTATTATCTTTGTTAGAATGACATTGTTTGGCATGTTATCAAACATTCAACCTTAGCATGCATTCTAAACAAAATTAAACGTGCCGGTACATGGCCCAACTAAAACCGATTTCCTCGAGCCTAGAGGAATCGGTGGGTCACCTAGGGGTCCTGTAATAAAAATCTTGAGTCTTCAAGTATGGTTGCATCGTCCTTTGCTCCGACTTCAAGTACATTACAAAAAATATCTTTCTAAATTTACAATAAATAATTATACAAATTCTTTACATCAATAAATTTAGAAACCTCGATTTACATTCGAGGGGAATTAGATGAGAAGAGAATATACATCGAGAAGAGGAGAAAGGCAGGACACGCAGGCCCTATTTAATAAAATACAACCATACATACCCAAAAATAATTAAAACATTCACCCTTAGGTCTAAGGCTCATGTACCGGGCACCATGCAATATACAAACAAGTACAAAGCATACATTTCAAAAACAATCAATTTCTGAAATTTGTGGGTTAATTACAATTTACCCCCTGATAATTTGCAGATTTATAGTTTGGTCCAAAAGTTTTGAAACTTTGCATTTTACCCCCTGCACACTTGGAAGTGCGCGCTGCAGCGATGAGTTAGATCGCCACGGCGTGCATTGGTTTTGGTCGCAGCGCACGTCCAGGGAAGGGCGATCGCCGCGGCGATGGGAATTATATCGTCGCGGCTGCTGCTACGTCTAAAGGGCGATCTGCGGCGATGATTATCTCTGCAGCGATCGCTGCGGCGATGGATTATATCGCCAGCGCGCGTACGATCTGTAGCTCGGATGCGTTCATACAAAGAACCAAAAACACTCTAACCAGATTTTTGCAATCAATCAAACACATTGATCTCAACAAAAATCCATCATGCATTAAACCAAACCAGCAGATCATCAACAAATTAAATTAATCGATTAATCAGTTTTTTAAAACATATTTCAAGACAGATTTACGCAGATTCAATATGGCAACATATTATCATCAAATACATGTTATCAACCATACACATAAAAATTGTAAAATTCAGGTACCACAGGCTCACGATACCTGTTCCAGTAAACGGTCCCGTATACGATGGAAACGAAAAATAAAATAACAGGATCGTTTACATGAGCCAAGATCAAGGGTATGATTTTAACAATTTATATTAAAATAAAATCTGCATAAATATACAACATGAGTTAAGAGAAACAAACGCACGTTGAAGGCTCCTCCAAATTTGTCGACGAACGTTTTGCTACCGATCCAAGTGTAGGATCGAACCTGCGTAGTCCACACGAAGACAATCTCAAAAGAACCAAAGAGGGATTTGCTAGATCCTCTTTGGCTTCAAGATTAAGAAGAAAACAAAAATCAATTGAATTGATTTTTAGGCTTTGGTGTTACTGCCGTGGGAGAGGCAAAAATTGGCTGCTGTGTGTTTTGGTTTTCAAAAGAAAAACCCCTTTTTAAAAAATCACACACACTTTTCCTTTTATACTTAAAAAAACAATTTGCCCTAATCCCATACGGAATAGGCTTGGGCTCCAACCCAAACGCCCCATGTTGCCAAACACTCCCAATTTGATTTATTTTAATTTCCATCATTATCTCAATTAAAATCAATTAATATATATATTTAAATATTTATTAACATTTAACAATAATGATAATATATTTAAATATGTGCGAACACACATTTAAACGTAATTTCACTTATTTAATTTTTTCTAACAAATTAAATAAAGGCTACGACCTCAAAGAAATTTAATTGCACCGTGAAATTACCAAAATACCCTTTCGCCTTAAAAAGACGAAAACGCCCCTCTTTCTTCTTGCATCTTAAATTGTCTTCTATGTGTGTGACCCTTAGGCTCCTCATCATATCGGCGGTGTACATATTGTGATTAACACCAATTAATCGTCTCACTAATACACAGACCAAGATTGGCCCCTAGCAAGGCATCATGGCCACCCGATAGATTCGGATTCAGCAAAGTAGCTACCTGTCAACGATATGGTTACCGTGCAATTCGATCCTTTCATCATACGTTATCTCGACGAGACGAAGGCATAGAAATAGTGTCAACCTTCGGTTACTCTCGATATTATTTATTCAGTTTTTGGACCAATGACCCGTATTATAAATTGGATAGAGCAACAACTCAATCCCACCTGTGGCCACGCTTTTAGTGTCATTGCCATATACCGAATTGCGCCGTGAGATAACTTTCTCCCGTGCGGGAGTGATAAATCCTCTGTCAATCCACCATAGTCTTGATACACTCCTTGATGCGACCCAATCACCACCGTATTGACACTCGAAAAGAAGCTGCGTTAGGCTAGTGTCAAACTACACCAATCGGTGCACAAGGCACTCCGGTGATCTCAAGTCTAAGGATCACATGCACCACCATTCGTTAGAGGATTTGTTCCATAGACACTGGGGTTACCATCCATATGGAATCCTCTGGTGGGTCAGTCCAGTGAACTTGTTGTGGTGTAATCGCCTACAACAAACACCCATGTGTTGCACTAGGTTGTCACCAAACAACCTTGACAAGTGAGATCGTCACTGCCTTTCGACAGGTCGTTCAACACTATGATAGCCTTACCGTATTATCGTGCCCTTAGTTCGAATAATACCGGGGCTACTGACGTTTCTAGAATGGCCACCATATGTGCTCATAGGGTTCTCACTATCAAGATTTGAAACACTTGATACCCTCGTCACGGCTCTACCATTCTAAGGACATATATCAATACATATTGCAATAATAATGGTTTACGCGATATAGAATAAAAAGCCTTTTATTGATTAATGAACATTATTACAAAGAGTCAATTCTACAATAATTGATTGGCTCTAGGGCATCTACTCTAACATGAGAATGATGGCTTCTCTGATAAGACATACGATACGTGATCTGTCTCTGTTTTAAGTGCAAATAGTGCAGATGGCAGCATTGAAGGCCGCATCAGCGTTTGCACATGAAGTAGGTCTTTAAGGGTCCGAGGATTATTACCGGTGCAAATTTCATAAGCGAAGTTGTATCGAGAAATTGTTGAATGGTTCTTTTTTCAACTATGACAATAATGGTAGCCGCTTAAGTGCAAAGGATGAGAAATTTTGTTATACAAACCTGTTTTCAACTAGGCTTTGCAGTGAAATAACCGGAATGGTGACATTGCAGGGAGGCGAGAATGATTTTTGACCAAAGTGACCATTTGGAGAGAAATGCATGCCGGTTTGTACAAGTTACAGGTGATTGTCTCAAGATAAATGTGAATTGTCTTTTAAGCGAGGCATTCATTGATAATTTTTTACACAATTTACATTTTCATTTGTTTAAATGAAATATTAAAGTCAATTCCATCTTTACATTGTTTTGACAAGCTGGATGATTATAGGCACCCAGAGAACCTCAAGCGTGAATGCAGAAGTCCTCCTTCATGTTTCGAATATTGAAAAAGAGATATTGATCAGAAAGTTGTTGGATGATGACTTCACTAAGGTAAAAATATTGTTGGAATTCATATAGCTTTCCTTTCAAAAGAATGGAGATTGAAGTGAAACTATTTGTACGTTTAAGGCAAACTAGAAAACTTATTTTGTATAAGAGTGACAAAATGTTGATTTTTCAACTTTTTCCCAAAAATGGTTTCCATTGATGATTTATGACTAGTGATAATTTATTTTAGTTCTTGCAAAGCAAATAGTTACTCTAGTAGTATTTTTTGTAGGGAGAATGTAAGGATTTGTTTCAGAGAATGAAAGATGGCCTGCTAAAGAGGCCAACTGCATATATAGAAGTACCATTTAGTTAAGTAAAATAATTTATAAAAATATTATAGACAACCTTAATTGGAATGTGGCGATTTCAGGTGGGGCTTGGTCAGAAGGCTGGCATTCTGCATAAGGATATAACAAAACATGTATGTATTTTTACATATAAAATCCAAAATTAGGATTCACTAATTTTAGAGTAAATAATTCTGGGGCTGTGATGAATGAACCATTGAACATGCATTATTTCTGCAGACTTGTATTGTGATTTTTGTTATGGCGTATTTGGATCTGTTATATTTAATATTTCTTTGCTTGCTTTTGACTTATTTGCTCTTCTTTTCATTCCATGGATGCCAAATAGTGGATTGCTAGGAGCTGGTTTTGTTAGAAAATTACATTGATCAAGCAAATGAAAGGAATTGCGTGGAAGAAAATCATTTAATGATGTAGTTTTTCATACAAAATTAGACTATTACCAAACTGAAACAACAGTTTGTGTAAGCAGAAAGTAGTCATTGGAATGTTTGAGAGAAAGGATGCCAAATAGTGGATTGCTTGTTGCCGCTTGAGACTTCATCAGAACAATTGTGGCTATTGAATCAGGTTCCGGAAGTAATTGCAGACACTCAAGTTCCTTAACCTGCCTACAAGGACAGTAAAACAGAAGAAGAGCATGATGTTGGCTCACTTGAATCAGCCCTCCGAACAACTGAAAATCCTGGCTCTAATCTTGAAGACAATGGAATTGCTTGCTGCTCAAGTGATATAATAGATGTTGCAGGTAAATTTTCCAGGATCCTCCTTGTGTGAATTAGTTTGTATATAAGATTATCCAAACTGCTTCTCTCTTGAAAACAGCTCCACCATTAGAACCCTTGACTGGTATCTTTGAGTCTGATCAAGAAGAAGCAACTGTCGATGAGACAACGGAAGTCAGGACCCTTTTAGTTGAGGAAACCGCCGGTAATTTCTTTCCTTAATTGCTTTATGTTCACTTCAATTTGTATCTCAGCTAACATATCATTTTGTTTTTTTTTTTTTCATTTTGATAGATGAGCCTGCAATGGCATTGGAACCAGGACTAGCTCCCATTTCTTCTTCATTCCAAGACCAAGATTCTGCTCCCTCAGTACAACCGACTGCACCTCCTTTAACCATGGTAACTTTCTCCCCTTCCGATATATGAATGAAAATTCTTTAGGCTCAGTTTCTTTTAACTTCTTTTATTGCTGGTATAGATTCCTTCCCTCCCAGATAATTCTGCTAAATCTACAGCATCTTTGCCAACTTCTCCACCAGATATTTCCAACATTTTTTTGATCCCTTTAGTAGCTCCACATCCCTCTTTTCAAGCTTCTGCCGGAAGCCATGCTAGCTCTTTACCTTCAACCAATCTAGAGAGTGAGGTAATTCATTTCTTCTCAGATCTTGATAAAAAAATATGCTTTAACTTCTATATGCATTCACTTTGAATTTAAATTTTTTATATATATTTTTTTTTTCTATTTGCAGGGCGCTGCACAAGATTCATTCTCGACTATAGGTGATGCTTGAGACTCCATCAGAACAATTGTGGTTGTTGAATTAGGTTCCAGAAGTAATTGCAGACACTCAAGATCCTTAATCTGCATACGAGGATGGTAAAACAGAAGAAGAGCATGATGTTGGCTCACTTGAATCAGCCCAATGAACAACTGAAAATCCTGGCTCTAATCTTGAAGGCAATGGAATTCCTTACTGCTCAAATGATATAATAGATGTTGCAGGTAAATTTTCCAGGCTCCTCCTTGTGTGAATTAGTTTGTATATAAGATTATCCAAACTGCTTCTTTCTTGAAAACAGCTCCACCATTAGAACCCATGACTAGTATCTTTGAGTCCGATCAAGAAGCAGCAACTTTTGAGGAGGCTGCAACGAAGGAGAAAGAGGACCTAAGAAAGCAACTTCAGCAGAAAAATGAATGTATTGCTTCTTCATAGGAACAAGCCAGGAGTCTTGCGGAATCATTGTGAACATCCAAAAATGCTCTGAGTCAATACAATCATAGATTTGATGCCTTGGAGAAGGATAAGCAAAAATGTGATAACATCATGAATGACATTGATGCCTCTTGGGATAACTTCGAAGTGGAGATCTCAAAGCTAATATGAGACTAATACCATACTTTCCAAGAGTGATTGTTGTAACCCTTTTTTTTTTTTTTTTTTCGATGATGCTTTTTTGGAGATTAGTGAGTGCATCAACCTTATAACTTTGCCAAAAGGTTTTCGAGGTTTGAATTTGGGGCGATCCCTTTCCATCAAAAAATTCAAAGCTTGGAAATCCACAGCTGCCTGCTTTCGAAAATTTGACCGGATGGATTGGAAACCTTTATGGTCTTACTTTTTTAGCATTATCAGATTGTCATGGCATAGTTTCACTCCAGAAGGACTGCATCTTTTGACTAGCCTCCAACATGTATCCATCTGGGAATGTCCAAGGCTTGAAAATCGCTGCAGGAAAAATCTCAGCAAGGATTGGTCGAAAATCGCTCGCATTCCACATATCTACATTGGATCAACTGAACCTAAGAAATACAATAATGCAAGCAGCTCATCTTGTTGATAAATGGATAAAAGCAAGAGTTTCTTAAGGTCATCATCATTGATTGAGGTGTGTAAACTTGAATTTAGTATTTGGCTTTTTGCTTCCTCTGCAGAAACTTAGGGGATAAAGTTGTTTTTCTCTCTTTTCTACTCAGGTTTTCCTTGTAATTTTAGTTGCGTTAGACACATTACGTTTGAGCCCATGGTTAGATCTTAGGAAAGTTTTGAAGATGGAGAAGAACTATTGAAAGAGGAAGAACACATAATTTGAAGATGGTGCTGGCAATATGGTCAGACACGTTATAGGAGACGGTGGTTGGACAGCCCCAGTGGCCAGTGTTTTTTTAGATTTTGTCATTAAATTTCTTTTTATTTTAAGGAATTATATATATATATCATAATTAAAATTGATTATTATAAAGGTTGGTTCATACGTATGAAAAAAGCTGTAACAATACCAAACTAAGCCTTTTTCTAATCAATGTTGAGAAATAGCTTGATCTTTGTCATTACCTAATTTTTAACTTGGGTAAATCGTAAATTAGACCTGAGGATACACATTGACAAGAATTTTTTTTTTTTTTTTCTTTTTAATCCCTGTTGCGACAGAGGTGCTATGCTGGTTGTTGAATTAATATTAAAGAAATCGTATCAAATAGACCCTCAATAATAATTGTGTTTAAAATGGAATGGTTTTTTTTTACTAAGAAATCAGTGCATAATACAGGGTTGTTGCATTTAGATCTTCATGATTTATCAACACAGAGAAGTTTATCACCAAAAGAACTGATATTATTTGTCCATCAATACCATCGCAAATATAAACTAGACAACAGGTTCCATACTCTTTCCTCTTCCTCTTATATATATATATATATATATATATATATATATATATATATTTCCTTAAGATGCTGCCCCTTTGTAACCATTCTTTTGTCAGTTAGTGCTAAACACAAGCATTTGTTTTGTTCAGTCGGATTACAGTGCCAGGTTGAGGCAGTATAAATTGCTGAAGGCAGGTACGTAGCCACACCCACACTTATGGGTTCAATTGAATCCACTCAACGTTTGAAAAAAATATATCAAAAAGGCTTTATGTATTATGGAATTTACAATCTTAACCTTACTTAAATTCATATTTGCCTCACAAAAATTTGTAATAATACTTTTTTACTTTTTATTTATTATTCGTTTCCTCTCATTTTAAATCATATTTTCTTCTTCCTTTGATTAGATTATTCAAGAAAACTATTCTTTTGGAGGTTATTAAGATGATGCTCATTTTTTTTTTTTTTTGGCTTATAAATATTTTTCTTTTAGCTTTCTTAATTGATGAAAGATTATGAACAATGAGTTTTTGTTGAGTCTAATAAATAAGTTTGAAATTGGAAGATTAAATTCCTAGATTTTTATGTGAGTTTTGATTTAATCTTGTTTATGTTATAGTATGAGTTAATTAGTTGTTGTTTTAAGTAGGGTTTGATAAATTTTGGTTAGTTATTGAGTTAATTTTGAATGGGTTTAAAAAATTGATGAAACCTTAAATTGTAAGGATTTAAGGATTTGGTTTAATTTTGATATATATGTTAATTGTTTAATATTTAGAGTTGGATTTGATGAGTTTTCAAGGGTTTATGAGTTGAATTTTACTGGATTAGTATAAATTGTTCAAAAAATCTAAGTTATAAGATTTGGGGTTTAGGTTTATAGTTGATGTTTTGACCTCACTTACTCAAATTTTGACTGCGTCCCTTGCTGAAGGCTTAGGAAACATTGGAAACACCTTTCTCATTTCATGTTTCCTGAAAAGAAAAAGATGTGGAGAATAATGTCACAGTATCTACTTCTCATCAGCTTCTATTTCTTGCATCTTCGAGTTATTTGTTCTTCGTCTTTCAATTATTTTCCCGTATCAGTAAAAATTTGCTTTCTTCAAGAAACCTCTGCTTTACTCCATTACAACCAATCGTTTCACTTAAAGTCATTGTATGTAGCAACCCTGTTGGTTGTCTTCCTAAGACAAACTCCTGGAAGAAGGGTAATGAGTGTTGCCTATGGGATGGGGTGACTTGTGATAGGCTGACAAGTCATGTAATTGGCCTCAGGTTTAGTCATAGTTGGGTACACGGCACTATCCATGCCAATAGGCAATAGCACTCTTTTCTTCCTTCACCATCTCCTGAGGCTCAGTCTTGCTTGCAATGATTTTAGCCATTCCAGAATTGTCTCAAATTTCTGTCTGTTCACAGAGTTGACACATCTTAATCTTTCTTCTTCCTTATTTTATGGTCATGTTTCCTCAGCAATCTCTCACTTGCCAAAATTGGTTTCACTTTATCTCTCTTATAATGACGTTCTACTACTTGACCAACACAGTATTCAGTTGTACCTGAATCCTTGATGAACTTGTCTTCCTCTTTGATATCTTTAACCCTTAGTCGTAGTGAACTAAAAGGGAAGTTTCCAGATGGCATTTTCGACTTTCAAATTCCTCAGAAAGCTAAGTTTATCAGGCAATAAAGATCTCATAGGCTATTTGCCAAAGTCTATCTGGAGTAGTCCTCTCAAAATCTTGGATCTGTCTTACACAAGTTTCTTAGGAAAATTACCTGACACAACTAGTAAACATATTACCTTGATTATATTAAATCTTGAGTGGCATCGTAACGTCGGACATGTTCTCCAAGCTCAAACCACCAATTTCACAACTATTGATTTGTCAAACCACCAATTTCAGGGCGAAATTTCTCCAGTCATTGGAAAGCTTAACTCACTCATAGTGCTCAACTTTCTAACTGGTTATATTCCACCAACTTCAATTGCTAGACCTTTCTGCAAACAAACTTGCTGGAAAGATTTCTATCCAATTGAAAAGCTTACCCTGATGAACATTGTCAAAAAAAAATGTAACAATGATGAGGCACCAGAGTCAACACCAACACTCCATGAAGAACACAATAACTCATGCTGGTTTTATTGGAAAGTAAAAAAAAAAAAAAAAATATTGCATTAACAAACAAGAAAACCACAGTGGTTTGTGAGGACTGTTGAAAGAGAGCAACTGAAAATTGTGAAAATGTTAAATGGAAATTATTGAGAAAGAAGAATTTTGCAACTGCAAATGGTGGTTTTTCTTTACACGAGTGTTCTTTTTTTTTTTTTTTTTTTAGTAATGCAACGCTCACAACCTCTTTTCACAACTTTTTTTAATAACCCCTAACGTAGCAATTCGTAATTACTCAACCACAATTTATTAAGTGCAACCTATTACAAGCTAGCTATCGGTGAAAGAAAGTTTGTAAGAAGTGATTGTGCTTGGGTTGTAGAAGCTGTCAAAGAATATTGGACTTGTTGTTGTGTGAAAGATCTTCAATTATTTGTCTTTTTTTAATATTCTGGTTGAATTTTTCTTTTTAAATGAATGTAGTATAATGATATAATGGGTACGAATTGATTGATTCGGGAGTTTTGGGTGGGAAATGAAGAGCTTGTTAATATTTATGAGAAGAGATTGGGGGATGCTGGTTATCTCCATTTCAAATTAGGCCGAACCAACAATCGTGGTGATGGTATTTTCTTTCCATTCATTCTATTTTTTGCTTTGTTTATTCATATTTATATAATAGTATTGGACTTTTTGACAATTTTTCCTAAGATGGGTTATGATAATTTTGTAGCCAAATTTGAAGCAATACAAATTATAGTGCCTAACTTTTTGAAAGGATAACAAGCAAATGTCTATAAAAAGGAGTTTGAGAGAGTTGATTTTTACCCTTCAGAATGGTGACATTTTTTAAGTTTTGGTTTCTATGTGAATCATCAAAGATGATGTGAGATGAATCCTTCTTTGTTTGTTCCAACTCAAAAGTTTTTAGATGGGGGAAGGTGTTTTTAGCGTGTGAATATGTTTGTTTCAAAGGAATAGGCAATTTTATGTTGGCGCCTGATTTTTATTTATTCCTTTAGCTTACTGTGTGTTTCTTGCTATTGGTAGGTCTGCTAACTGCTGTGCACAAGGACCACTTCAGAATTATCAACTATAGGCAATTGCTTTTTAATGATTGTGGAGATCGTGTTGCTCAGTTGTATTAGTAGCCCCCTTTTCACAGTGTCGAAATGGTGATGTTCGGCAAGAACTTCTTATTGTGAACACCCACTTGTTATTTCCTCATGATTCTAGTCTTTGTATAGTACGATTGCATCAGGTGAATTTAATATCTGATTCTGTGTTTTGACTTATATCTTATCTTAATAGCAGCGGCTCAAGTAGCCACACCACTTGCCTTTGTCTCTTATTTTAGTGCTAATACATTATTTTATATTTAGGTATACAAAATTGTGCAACATGTGGAATCGTATCAGATTTTCTCTTCCAACACCCTAGTACCACGTTTTTATTTGCACTTAATCACCCTTTTTTTTAAAGAATCACATTGGTCTTTATATGCCCTTGATATGCCCAGTTTCTTGTGCAAAACTCCAGGATACAATTTTCACGGTTTGAATTTGGGATGCCAAATTTATTGGCATAAGAATAAGAAGTTAAATATAAAGAATTCTGTCAAGCTTCTTCATAAGTAGTGCGTTGTGAGGTGATTTGGGCAATGAGTGGCAGTTCCAAATCAGATTCAAATGGAAATGCTAAAGCCACTCAAGGTTTCAGTATTGTTGATGCTACATAATTGTGTTGAATAAAATTAATGCAGACAGGCTCTATTTAATCTCATTCTATACATGTAATGTGACTCATAGTCACCATTAACAAAATACAGGTTACTTATTTAGATGCCTATACATATTTCATTAGTTTAAGTATGAGAAGGCATGTGCCATTCTTCTTCATGTAGGATAATGTTGGGTCATTTGACCTTATGCAATACATATAAGCACATGAGGTTGTGGACCTGCAGCAAAGAAACACCAGCAGCAGCAATAAAAGGCCCAGGCAGCAGCAGCAGCCCCAACAGCAATAAAAAGGCCCCAGCAGCAGCAGCGAAATTACCTCTAGCAGCAGCAAAACAGCCCTAGCGGGCAGCAACCCCAACAGCAGCAGCGAGAAATCAACCCAGGAGCAGCAACCAAAACCCCAACAGCAGTAGCAAAATCACCCCGAGCAGCAGCAAAGAAAAATCCCAGCAGCAGTTTTTAAGACACCAACAGCACCAAAAGGCCCCAGCAGCAGCAGCAAATCATTTCATTACAGAGGAGACTTTGTTATTGTTATTGTTGACAAAGTTTGATGTTGTATAGATGACACAATTTATGATTTAATGTGATGCATTCAATAGGAAATATGATTTATCTGGTGTCTGTTTAATCACAATTGCTTTGTTTCATGGAATGGATGCTAAGCTCAATGTTGCATTAAATTAAAAGCTAAACTAGCCTAGAACATATTATAGTAAAAGAAACAGGTTAATAAAAGCAACATAATCTATGTCCTTGTCCATCCCATGAAATGGTTTAAGTATAGGTTGTCAATGACCAAAAATCTGCCATGTAATGTTAAACAAAACCACCTACTCGGTCAACACTAATAAAGCTCCAATTTTTTTTTTTTTTTTTTTTTCCAATAAATTCTTGGTTTCAATTCACTGAAGTTAACATCTGGACATTGGTCCTGTCCATCCACAGCCATACCAACTCCTTATTAATATTTGTGTATCAGATATAAGTTACATTAACAAAATTTCCCATTGAACTCTAATCTAATTCTCGTTTATTGTAAATTATATTTGTGATTTCTAACTAAGTTCAATGCTGAATTATTGGAAGTGGTGATTAATAATTCCAAACACTAGTTTCATATGGATTAATTTTCAGTGAAAGGGAGTGCTTGACTAAAAGGTGGCTGAGCTCGGCAGTGGTTGTCGTTGCAAATGGCTGGACATTACCACAAACAGTTAGTTTGTAATCAAAACCCATTACTAAAATACACAAACAAAACCTTTGATGAATTTTATGACGTTAGCTACATCATAAAATTCATGCCACTTAAAACCACCACCATGCAATCAACAAAGCTAAACATCATATGTTCAAAACAACTAATTACCTGAATTGTTATAAGGTCTTCCTTAGTGAAAGGTTCATCAGTTAGAAGCTCTTTCCAATTCTTCGTCTTGATGTTTAATTCTTTGATTGCCTATAAGACAAGAGTACACAAATGAAGAATTTATCTACATACTATATACATGAACTTGAAGTAATATCACTAAAAGTGATGACAATCCAACAAACATACGTCATAACAGAACACGTTCCCTGTAGTCCTGACAGCAACAATGTGAGTAAATTCATTTAAAACTTTATTTAGCATGGGGCAATGATACTCTCCTGCAAAGAAAGTGAAAAAAAGTTTTATATTGTTAAGATACGATAGTAGTAACCAGAGGAATATAGAACTCAAAAACAAGATAAAGACACATGGTCTATAGGCTTGAATTTATGATATCATATAAGTATCATAACCATGTATGTCATGGCTGTTTAGGACTGCACACAATTTTACCAACAAATTGAACGTTAAGAATAACAATAATTGGAAAGCAGAAGTAGCAATCCAAAAATTTCCATTGCAAAATCTATGAGCTTATAGATATAGTGACATCAGAAATCTGCTATAGCTTCCATCATATTCCCGTCAAGAAGCAAGTTGTTGAAGATCTCTTCTCTCTATTCATTCAATTAAAACTAAATTCAGATAATACCAATACATCTATTATTCATAAATTCACATACCAAACATAAGCTAAACTTGGAAAGTTCACTTTATCTTCCTTCACTATACCATTTTGCCTTACAGTGGAATTTTTCCAAGAACTATAGCTATTCCCTAGTGCCGATTCCTCTTATATATTTTTTTTACCTCCTGAAAAAAAAATGTCACTTGAGAACTAAGACTTGACTGGCAGTCCTAGTAAACTGAAAGCCTCTTAGGGCTCATCCAAGAACAACAACAGTCTAGAGGCTCTAACTTCACCAGCAAATTGCACTGCCACAAAAAACAAGTCAACACATTCTCTAGTCCTTCAACATTATCATTCTATCATCTTCACTACCATGACTCCATAACCCGCATACAGCTGTACAACAGTTTATAAACTACGCTCATTTAGAAGATATTATTATCTATTTGTCATCCTAAAAAACCTGCTCACCACAGAATGATGAAAATGGAAACAGCTCAAGTTAGTTTAGAATAAGTTCCTACACAATTTTCAACCCAGACTCTTAAACACAATCACACAGAAGCAATTCCACAATCATTAAAAATTTTACAGGTAAAACACATTTATTGGAGAAATCATATTCCTGTAAAAGGCCCACCCAATGTCAAAACTAAGACTTGTTTATCAAAATCCTTGAATTGTACTCACATTTAACTTATATCAGACCATAATCCTTCATGTCTAAATTATCACCCATTTCCTCGAAACTCAGGCAATCAAGGAGCATGCATCGCTAAAGCTTTAGGGAAAAAAAAAAGAACAATCCTATACAGCAAAATTGAACTAAACAATTAAAATGGAGTAAAAGAATCCAACCTTCAGCATTCTTGTGAAAAGTAACTGGGATTAAATCGCTCAGCTTCAGTGGGCTCCCGGTAATAGGATGTTTCCCACACTAAACACAAACAAAACCTTTGACGTTAGCTACTCTTCACTCAAACTGAACATTAACACAAACTTTGAAATGGCCATTGAATTATATAAACAAACAAAATAGTGCTTAAATTATATAAAAAGGAAAATTCACAAAGAACTCTTAGAAGTCATACCAAAGCAACTTAAGCTCTTAAATATGCAGTTACACAAAAAATTCTACACAAAAATTACCCAAGCACAATCAAAATCAACATCATCATTTCCTCTTCACCGAACATCAATTAATACCATAGCTACAATACAAAAACCAGATATGTCTACTCCTCACACAAGCATTAGAACAAACAATTAGCATGTAATCAAAATCCACTACTAAAATACACAAAACCTTGACATCATCTACCCTTCATTCAAACATTAACACAAACATTTAACATCCAACCATTAACACAAACATTTAAAGTGTCGTTCATGACAGCTTCTACAACCAAAGTCGCGGCCACGGCCAATGAAACCAACAAGAAAGGAAGAAAAGAACAAGAGAATGGAAATGAGAGCAAATAAATCGGCCACTCACCTAACTACTGCTTGTTTTCACCACTGTCGTTCACCGTTTGTGTTTCATCTGTGATAAGAATCCAACATTTCTTCACCCCTTTCTCCGTATGTGAACTTCGTACTCCCTTATTTTTGGATTCGAGAAGGTGGCTGAGATTGGAAGGTTAAGGCTTATGGTTTTTCAAAATCGAAAACGGAAATTGGTTGAGATTGGAGTCGGGTTAATCTGATTCAGGGGAGAAGATAAAATGAACCAGTTCCGGTCTTCCAAATGCGGCTAATGGGGAACGCACAAGGCATTGCTTCGCAGGTGCCTAGCGACTGGGCGGGGATGAAGGGACAGAAACTATGGGATGGGAAGAAGATGACTGGGGTCCTGTAGTTGGGTAATCTTCTGCTACTGGTAATGGCCGATCGGGACGAAGGAGGTACAGCCTTGAAGCATTTGTTCCCGGGTTTTAATGCGTGTCCTTCTCCTATCCTAGCAAAGAGCGGTAATGCCCTATCTATTCTAGCAAACCAAGGGAGACCCAAGTAGCAAGAACAAGAGGGGAAGTTGCCGATTCTGAAACTTGCGAAAAACAGGGTGTTTACTCTTTCTGTTTGGGTTCCCTCCAAATTTCAGCCTAGGGTTTTAAATTTTTTTTTTTTTTTTTTTTTTTAATAAATTTGAAGGGGAGAAACGTGGCTGTGATGCGGCTCTGTTACATAAGTAAGAAGAGTGAGCAGAAGGAGTAAGGCGCTAGTATTTCTATTAGTAATCATAATTAATATTTTATAAATTAGATTATTTTTATTATATTTAACTTCAAAACGGTTAATATAACTCTTTTATATAATATAAAATTAGTAATTATAATTAATTATACATAATATTATTTTAATAATACAAATATTTTAATAAACATAATTAGCTTGATAATCTTGTTAATCTGATATGAAAAAATTATTCATATGACATTTGAAAAGTAAAACCAATATCTTTAATTTTTAATATATCACATTCCTGTATATGAAATATAAATTTTCTAGAACAAATAGAAAAAAAAAAACATTTTTAATATCATTGTAAATTAAATTCAAATTTCAATTGCAAGATTTACTTTAGTTGGTTTGGTCAAGTGGATAATTTTGGAATTTAAAAAGTAAAACCCCCTGAAACCGAAAAGCAACCATCCAATCCTGAACCTAGAAAACGCTCTTCATACATGGCTTTGAGATCCCCATTTCGTTCGTCTTCAATCTCTCAAAACCCATCTCTGAAAGGTAATATTTCATCTTTGTTAGCTCACTTGCACAACCTCACAACTTCAAGCTCCAACAATGAAGTTTTGTATTCTTTCAAAAAACCCCTAGAACGATCCTCACTTGCTAAATTCCTCAAAGAAAACTGTCGATCAGGTAACTTTACTCTGAATGAAGCATTGAACTTTTTTCATTACATGATTAATTCGCAACCCATCTCTCCAATTTCATCATTCACTACTTTGTTTAGTGCACTGGCAAAGAAGAAGTATTATTATGAAGTGATTTCTCTTTATAAGTGGTTGAATTCAACTGGGTTGTCTCCAGATTTATTGTCTTTGAATGTTTTGATCGATTGCTTGTGTAAGATTGAAAGGGTTTCTGATGGTTTTGCCGTTTTGGGGGAGATTTTGAAGAAGGGTTTCAGCCCAAATGCTGTGACTTTTAATTGTTTGATCAAAGGTCTGTGTGTAGAGAAAAAGATTGTGGAGTCGATGGAATTGTTTCAGAAAATGGTTGCTGTTGGTTGTAGGCCTGATGTGATCAGTTACAACACTTTGATTGATGGATTGCGTAAAACGGGGAAGATAAGTGTTGCCATTAAGTTGCTTGAAGAGATGGTAGATGGGAATAAAAAATCTGGTGTTATTTGTAGGCCAAATGTTGTTACTTATACTATTATAATTGATGGTCTTTGTAAGGCTGGATTGATTGAGAAGGCTAGAAAATTGTTTTTGGAAATTAAGGGTTCTGGAGTCAGGCCAAACACAGTCACTTATAACACTCTAATTCATGGTTTTTGTTGTGTGGGTGATTGGGAGAACGGTAGAAGTTTATTTATTGAAATGATAGATCAAGGTGTGTGGCCTTCTGTGGTGACGTTTAATGTGCTCATAGATGAACGTTGCAAGAAAGGGAAATTGCACGAAGCAAATAGGTTGTTGGAGCTTATGATTCAGAGAGGTGTGGTTCCTAACGTTCATACTTACAGCATTTTAATGAATGGATTGTGTAAAACAGGGAAGATAAGTCCTGCCATTAAGTTGCTTGAAGAATTGGCTGAGGGAAATGAAGAATCTGGTGTTATTTGTAGGCCAGATGTTGTTACTTATACTACTATAATCGATGGTCTTTGGAAGGTTGGATTAGTTAAGAAGGCAATAGACTTGTATTTCGAAATGAAGAGTTCGGGAACTACTCCAGACGTAGTCGCTTATAACGTTTTGATCAATATGCTTTGTAAAAATGGACAACTAGAAAAGGCAAATGAGTTGTTGTCACATATGGAGGAAAAAGGTTGTGCTCCAGATGTTATCACGTTTCATACCCTAATGTTCGGTTTCCTCAAGTATAATAAGATACCAAAAGTTGTTGAACTCCTTCATAAGATGGCGGAGAGAAATGTGAAGCCGACTGAATGTACAATGTCTTTAGTCATGCAATTACTAATGAAGGCCGAAAATTATCGTGAATGTTTGAACCAGCTTCCTCAATTTCCGGTCCAAAAGCGAAATTGAAGTTTTCATGATAAAAATTTATGGAGTTGTTCACTTTTTCAGAGCAGTATCCTTGTCAGGAGAGCATTATTTTACATAACTGAAATATGAAACTGCAAAAGCCTCAGCCAGCTGCAGAAAGCCTCTATGATTGTTACCGTACGAAGAATGCAGTTGACGTGAGAACATTGCTGTCAAGAGAAATATGTTTTGCCGTGATACATGCAGTTATTGTAACGATGACCCATGAAGATTTGGTTGATATGGGATTTCTAATTGTCAGTGGAATCTATGAAGCAGCGTGGTCTAAAAATGGACTTGGGTAAGATCCCCTTTATCTTATATAACGGTGTTACCTTTTTAAACCTTGAAGGACAAGGCATAGTGGTAGCCATTTGCCATTAATAGGCTTTTAACTATGCTATAAGTCTGTTTTCTAGATCAAAATCAGTTTGAAATGTTTATAGATTTCATTGCATCATTGGTTTTGTCAGGTATTAAAATTTATTGCAGACATAAATTGGTGGATGTGCCGATTACCCATTTACTTGTAGATTTGTGGTGGTGAGAATTGTTGGACAAAACGCTGGTAGTAATAATGTCTAATAGATAGTATTTTTACTCTCCAGGTTACTCCCTTTAGGATATATTCTTCCGATTCCAATAGGAAACTATCCATTCTGCATTACACTGATAATTATCTGCGCCAGAATTATTTGTTCCTGATTCACTGACATATTGCTGTATTCTTCGTAGTTACTCTGACCAATCTAGAGAGTGAGGTAATTCATTGCTTATCATATCTTGATCAAGAAATATGCATTCTCAACTACAGGTGGTGTTCACAGCAGCCAACGGTAAGATCTGTGATGCAAAAGAGTTTATTGATTTGAGCATCTCATTTGTCAAGATCAAAGGGATAAGTTTCTTGCATTTGTTGATGAGCATTGACAACTTCAACTTCAACAGAAAATGAATGTATTGCTTCTTTAGAGGAACAAGCCAGGAGTCTTGTGGAATCATCGAGAACATCCAAAAATGCTCTGAGTCAATACAATCATAGATCTGATGCCTTGGAGAAGGATAAGCAAGATTGTGATCACATCATGGATGGCATTGATGCCTCTTGGGATAACTTCAGAATAGACATAGCAAAGCTAATTGAGATTGATACCATACTTTAAGAATTTAATGCTTTCTTTTACAATAGAAACCTTTTTTGTTAATTAGTAGATTTGTGCATGAACAAGAGTGATTGGAGAATAGTCATGGTGACTTTTTTTTTTTTTTTTTAATTTCAATGATGCTTTTTCAATGGGACTTGTTCATGTACGATCTTCTATAATCACTCAGGCGTGCACGTCACAAATGGGATAAGATCAATGTTCTGGAAATCAGTATTTCAATATTTTAAAATAAATTTCTTCCAATTTATATAGCTAATTATTGATTATTACAAAAATATTATAAGTCATTTCGTAATAATATTTACTAAGTTAATAATTCATTTATCAATTGATATAAGTTTTATCAGTATTTCAATATTTTTATATTATTGTGATAATAATAATGTTATCACTGTGATGGTTTTATAAAATCTATCATAAGTAACTTCTCATCAATATCATGCAAAACTTTATCACATAAACTTGTATAAAAAATCTGATAATCTATATATATTTATATAATTCTGGGCCTGTTTAACATGCACTCAAGCCTCTTGAACATTTTCTCAAATAATTCTAAATCCACCACCCTTAATGGGTTTCATTCTTTGACCTGCCCCAATTCATTGGACTTTCTAACCCAATACAGAATTGATAATTATTATTATCAATAATTAATAAAAGTCGGTATTGAATTGGTAATTGACATGTAATAAATGACTTGATAAAGTAATTACATAAGTTGATAAATCATTTTGAAAATTTTAGGATATTACATAAAACATGTAACATTATTAACATAACAGAATAAGATTAAATATTAGATATCTTTTAGCATAGAAGTTTGAATATATAAGTGATAATTTTTTAGTCCACGAAATAATATCGAATCCATGACAGAAAATTTCGAACGGAAAATTTTATAAGTTTATTAATCAAAATAACTTAACTTTATAAAATGAAATTCCTATAAAACATAAGAAAATCAAATAAAACTAAAAGAAAAAACTATTATATGAAGAAGTTGTTCAACGCATATATCTAAATATTATAGATTAATCTTAATTAGGAACTATTTTATTGGTTCATTGTATTTCCTCTTCGAAGTTTATTTTCTAGAAAAAATAAGAAAAAAAGGGTCAAAAGATCAATGAAATTTAATTAATTTTTTTGACGTTTGAGTTAAAAGAGAAAAAAGAAAAAGTGGACCATCTATTACTTTACTAATTTGCCATTATATTTTTCCTCTAGCTTGGGCCTGCTATTTTGGAGAGCTATAAATACTATTGAAATCTCAAATTTATCAAATAAAAGCAATTAATTTTTTTCTGAAAAGGAAAATATTAATTTAACTCTCTTATTAATTAAGCTTTTGAAAATTTTCAAATACCAACATGTTATATTTTTTTGAGTAAACGATATTCCCACCCAAGGTTTGGCGAAATCCTAAGTTAGTACCATTGGTTCCATTTATTTCATATTCTTACCCTTAAAGTAACGGAAAAATGTTTGATGTAACGGTAAAGAGGTAAATTTGTCATTTTACAAGGGTAGCGCATGTTAGCAGACCACCGCTTCTAACAATCCTCCCGCGCACATTAGCAGCCATCATTCCCGACGTTTTTTGCTCTTTTTCCGGCGATTCTTCCACCTAAAATCACCCTTATCACCACCATTTGAACCCTCCATTCACAATCCCTCATCACTCGCCGATCGCTGGCCACGGCATCGAAAAACGACCGATGAACATGAACTCTCGGCCGGCGAATGATGACGAAACGGTTGCTGAGGACATAGGGGTTTTATAGATTTGGAGACGGTGGTTGCATTGGTGGTGTCCAATTGGATTTTCACTGCCGGAATCTATCGGAATCCGGTGAAGAACACCGAAACCCTAAGCCTAACAGTGCCGATGATTGGAGGGGCAAATGAGTAGGGAACCATAGGGGTTTTGGACGACGGACTACGGGGAAGGTGATGGAGGTGACCAAGGGGTTCGATGTGTAGTGACTGAGGGTGTTTTTGATATAATTTGAAAATAAAATGGTAAGTTATAACTCTACTAATTTAGGGGTTAAAACATAATTTATTAATTTAGGGTTAAGGGCATTATGGTAATTGCACCCTCTAAGCCCTAAAAATTCATAACATTGTTACTTTAAAGGTGGGAATCTGGAATAAATGGAACCAATGGTACTAACTTGGGATTTCGTCAAACCTTGGGTGGGAATATGTCGTTTACTCTATTTTTTTTTTTTTGGGGAAACTTTAATATCTACTAATGATGTTTTGTTACGCTTAAAATCATTATAAAATAGCCCTCATCACTAATAATATTAAATTATTTTCCCAGTTTCAGAGCATTATGATCATTTCAAAATTAACCAAACACGGGTGAATTTAATCCACCCATAATTAAAATTAACCAAACACTAGTTACTTTTAAGTCTTAACCCTATTGTTGTTAACTAAACTAAATAATCTTTTAATTAAAATAAAATTCACTAGTTCAAAAAAAAAAAAAATTTCTTTTCTTCAACAAAAGCGAGGGCGAAATAGTGTTTTCACAAAATTTTAAATACGTATTATTATGAGGTGCGGACGTATATATCCAACTCAATAATCACAATTTCCCGATATGTCCAGGTTTTATTTAAAGTATAAAGCCAATCATAAAATTCAATAATTTACCAATTATACCGTTAATAAAATAATAAATCCAATATTTCTAATACATAGCACTAGAATATACCATACGTCTAACATTTAACAACATGATTTGATAGTTTAATTAAAGAATAATCCACCATGATAGATTTGATAATCATGGTGGATTATTCTTGTTTGTTGTTATTTTTCAAACCGAAAACCAACCATCGACACCTGAGCCTGATCTACATTTTTAACCTTCAGGGTGCTAAGTGAACAATTTTCGAAATCATGAAGGTGGTTTGTGATGGAAAGATCGATACTTGACATAAGGTTGCAATTTTGAAAACCTTGTTGTCTCTGGAATTTGTCATAACATTTCTCTTTTAATGCATTTGCGATGACCTTACTTCGGAAAAAGTAAACCACCCACAAAAACACTCTTCATACATGGCTTTGAGATCCCCATTTCGGTCGTCTTCAATCTCTCAAAACCCATCTCTGAAAGGTAATATTTCATCTTTGTTAGCTCACTCACACAACCTCACAACTTCAAGCTCCAAAAATGAAGTTTTGTATTGTTTCGGAAAACCCCTTAAACGATCCTCACTTGCTAAATTCCTCAAAGAAAATTGTCGATCAGGTAACTTTACTCTGAATGAAGCATTGTACTTTTTTCATTACATGATTAATTCGCAACCCATCTCTCCAATTTCATCATTCACTATTTTGTTTAGTGCACTTGCAAAGAAGAAGCAGTATTATGAAGTGATTTCGCTTTATAAGTGGTTGAATTCAACTGGGTTGTCTCCAGATTTAATGTCTTTGAACGTTTTGATTAATTGCTTCTGTAATATCAAAAGGGTTTTCGATGGTTTTGCGGTTTTGGGAGAGATTTTGAAGACGGGTTTCAGCCCAAATGCTGTGACTTTTAATTGTTTGATCAAAGGTCTGTGTGTAGAGGGGAAGATTATGGAGTATATGGAATTGTTTAAGAAAATGGTTGCTGTTGGTTGTAGGCCTACTGTGATCACTTGCAACACTTTGATTGATGGATTGTGTAAAACAGGGAAGATAAGTGTTGCCATTAAGTTGCATGAAGAAATAGCTAAGGGGAATAAAAAATCTGGTGTTATTTGTAGGCCAGATGTTGTTACTTATAGTACTATAATTGATGGTCTTTGTAAGGCTGGATTAATTGAGAAGGCTAGAGAATTGTTTTTGGAAATGAAGAGTTCGGGAATTAGTCCAAATGTGGTCACTTATACCACTCTAATCCATGGTTTGTATTGTGCGGGAGAATGGGAGAAGGGTAAAAATCTATTTATTGCAATGATGGATCAAGGTGTGTGGCCTTCTGTGGTGACGTTTAGTGTGCTCATGGATGAACGTTGCAAGAAAGGGAAATTGGACGAAGCAAATATGTTGTTGGAGCTTATGATTCAGAAAGGTGTGGTTCCTAACATTTATACTTACAACCTTTTAATTAATGGATTGTGTAAAACAGGGAAGATAAGTCTTGCCATTAAGTTGCTTGAAGAAATGACTAAGGGAAATGAAGAATATGGTGTTATTTGTAGGCCAGATGCTGTTACTTATTCCACTATAATTGATGGTCTTTGTAAGGCTGGATTAGTTAAGAAGGCGAGAGAATTGTATTTGGAAATGAATAGTTTGGGAATTAGTCCAAACTTTGTAATATATACCATCTTGATCAATATGCTTTGTAAAAATGGACAACGAGAAAAGGCAATTGAGTTGTTGTCACATATGGAGGAAAAAGGTTGTGCTCCAAATGTAGTCACATTTAATACCCTTATATTTGGTTTCCTCAAGAATAATGAGACACAAAAAGTTGTTGAACTCCTTCATAGGATGGCAGAGACAAATGTTAGGCCGAATGAATGTACAATGTCCTTAATCATGCAGTTACTAATGAAGGACAAAAAATATCGTGAATGTTTGAACCTGCTTCCTTCATTTCCTGTCCAAAAGCCAATTTGAAGTTTTCATGATAAAAATTTATCCAGTGGTTCACTTTTTCAGAGCAGTATCCTTGTCAGGAGAGCATTATTTGACATCATTGAAATATGAAACTGCAAAAGCTTCAGCCAGCTGCGGAAAGACGTTATCTTTGTTGCCGTACGAAGAATGCAGTTGACATGAGAACATTGCTGTCAAGAGAAATATGTTCTGCTGTCATACATGCAGTTATTGTAACAATGATCCATGAAGATTTGGTTGATATGGGATTTCAAACTGTCAGTGGAATCTATGAAGCAGCATGGTCTAAAAATGGATTTGGGTAAGATCCCCTTTATCTTATATAACGGTGTTACCTTTTTAAACCTTGAAGGACAAGGTCTAGTGCTAGCCATTTGCCATTAATAGGCTTTTAACTATGCTATAAGTCTGTTTTTTAGATCTAAATCAGTTTTAAATGTTTTTAGATTTCATTGGATCATTGGTTTTGTCAGTTATTAAAATTTATTGCAGACGTAAATTGGTGGATGTGCCGATTAACCATTTACTTGACAAGCTGCATGATTATAAGCACCAAGAGAACCTCAAGCATAATTCAGACAAATACACAAAAAGAGATATCGATCAACAAGTTGTCGGATGATGACTTCACTAAGGTAACAATATTGTTAGAACGCATACAGCTTTCCTTTCAAAAAAATGGAGATATTGAAGTGAAACTATTGGTACTTTTAAGGCAACTAGAAAACTAGTTTTGTATAAGAGTGACAAAATGTTGATTTTTCAACTTTTTTTCCCAAAATGGTTTCCAGTGATGATCTATGTGCAAAGCAAATAGTTACTCCAGTAGTATTTTTTGCAGGAAGAATGTAAGGATTTGTTTCAGAGATGAAAGATGGCCTGCTAAAAGGGTCAACTGTTGTAAGTGTTGACAATATTTTTAAAATAATTTTAAAAATATTATGAAATCATGTATGTATTTGTACATATAAAATCCAAAATTAGGATTCACTAATTTTAGAGTATGTAATTCTGGGGCTGTGCTGAATGAATCAGAACCATTGAACATGCATTATTACTGAAGCCTTGTATTGTGTTTTTTGCTTGCTTTTGACTTCTTTGCTCTTCTTTTCATTTCATGGATGCCAAATAGTGGATTGCTAGAGGGCTGGTTTTGTTACAAAATTGCATTGATCAAGCAAATGAAAGGAATTGTGTGGAAGAATAAATATCCTTTCGATGATGTAGTTTTTCATACAAAATTAGACTATTAGTGAACTGAAAACAATTGTTTGTGTAAGCAGAAAGTAATCATTGGAATGTTTTAAAGAAAGGACCAGTAAAAGGGAACTGAAAATTTCATTCTAAAGCATGTTCAATTGTGTTTCGAAATGTAATTGATCCTTAACCCTCATTTTGGTATACTATTGTCAAGAAAAAGAACAGCTTGTTGCTGCTTGAGACTCCATCAGAGCAACTGTGGTTATTGAATAGATTCCGGAAGTAATTGCAGACACTCAAGATCCTGAACCTGCCCACGAGGACAGTAAAATAGAAGAAGAGCATGATGTTGGCTCACTTGAACCAGCCCTCTGAACAACTGAAAATCCTGGCTCTAATCTTGAAGGCAATGGAATTGCTTGCTGCTGAAATGATATAATAGATGTTGCAGGTAAATTTTCCAGGCTTCTTCTTGTGTGTATTAGTTTGTATATTAGATTATCCAAACTGCTTTTTTCATGAAAATAGCTCCACCATCAGAAGCCTTGACTAGAATCATTGAGTCTGATCAAGAAGTAGCAACTGTCGATAAGACAACGGAAGTCAGGAACCTTTTAGTTGAGGAAACTGCAGGTAATTTCTTTCCTTAATTGCTTTATGTTCACTTCAATTTGTATCTCAACTAACATATCATTTTTTTTTTTTTTTTTTTCATTTTGATAGATGAGCCTGCAATGGAATTGGCACCAGGACTAGCTCCCATTTCTTCTACATTCCAAGACCAAGATTCTGCTGCCTCAGTACAACCTACTACACCTCCTTTAACCATGGTAACTTTCTCCCCTTCCAATAAATGAATGAAAATTATTTAGGCTCAGTTTCTTTTAACTTCATTTATTGCAGGTGTAGATTCCTCCCCTCCTAGATAAGTCTGCTGAACCTTGCTAGCTCTGTACCTTCAACCCATCTGGAGAGTGAGGTAATTCATTTCCTCTCATATCTTGATCAGGAAATATGCTTTCACTTCTGTATGCATTCATTCTCAACTACAGGTGATGCAAGGATCTTCTTTGCAAAACATCAGAATATGCTTGATGATTCTCTTCAGGCTCTACCAGGGTGTTCACAGCAGCCAACAGTAAGTAGTCATGAGATCAGTGTCGCAAAAGAGTTTATTCGTTGCTGCTGCCTCATGGGATTTGAGCATCTCTCTGTCAAGATCAAAGGGATAAGTTTCTTGCATTTGTTGATGAGCACTGACAACTTCAACTTCGACAGAAAATGAATGTATTGCTTCTTCAGAGGAACAAGCCAGGAGTCTTGCGGAATCATCGAGAACATCCAAAAATGCTCTGAGTCAATACAATCATAGATCTGATGCCTTGGAGATGGATAAGCAAGATTGTGATCATGGATGGCCTCTTGGGATGACTTCAGAATAGAGATAGCAAAGCTAATTGAGACTAATACCATAATTTTCAAGTTGTATCCTGAAAAGCTAATTGACAAGAGTTCAACTTCAGATCTTATGCAGTATTACATGATGCATTACGTTGGCATTAGAATCTTGAGATTCTACTCTTAAGAATTTAATGCTTTCTTTTACAATAGAAACCTTTTTTATTAATTAGTATATTTGTGATTTGGAGAATAGTCATGGTAAATACACTTGTGACTTGTTTTTCGTTTTTAATTTCAATGATGCTTTTTCAATGGGACTTGTTCATGTGCGATCTTCTATAATCACTTAGACGTGCACATCACAAATGTTGGCATGTAGTATTGAGTGCACGTGTCTGTCCCACAAATTTTGTATTAATATGTAACACTATAATAGTAAATGAGATAAGATCAATGGATCGGCTGGTCGGACCGAGAACTGGCAATCTCTTCGGTCCGGTTTAGGTTCTAAGGGGTTTTTGTTATATTTTAAACCTGTAGGGGTTAATTTAATTTTCTAGGGGTATTTTAGTATTTCAAACTTTTGGGGATTAATTTGTAATTTGTTTGGGTATTTTTTGTAATACATTAAATTTTTAGGGACTAATTAAATTTTTTAGAGATATTTTTATAATATACTACAATTTAAAAGGCTAATTTACAATTTTTAAAAAATATTTTTGTTGCTAACGTACCAATGATCAAACCGCGAATAAGGTCCTTGACAGAGTTTCGGTTCGGTTCGGTTTTCTAAATATTAGATAAGATTTTTTAAATTAAAATTTTGACATAAATATTTTACACAAATTTTAAGCTATATAAAAACTACATCTAAAATAAATTATATAGAATATTATTTTAATATTAGTCAGCTTTATAATGTTTTAATAAATTTGACATGTTAATACAGTGATATACCACCATTTACATAAATTCATGAAAGTCAAAAACAAAATCTTCAAAATTCTTAATTTATATTATTTGATTGTGTGATAAAATTTATCAAAAAGAAAACGAAGTTGAAGAAACAATCGACTCCTGACTATGAACAAAATATTATTTTTCAATCAAATTTAATGCAAATTTCTCTTTTTAACCTCTGTGCAGTTAATTGAAGCGGGGGTGATAAATTAACAATTTTCAAAATAATGAAGTTTAAACATCATAAAACTCTTATAGCTAAAAAAATTTATACACTCCTTTTTGTCTCTCACAAATAATTATAACATCATTCGTAAATAAACAAATGCAACTAATTTTTTTACGAAATGAAACGTATAGTATCAGTTACATATATATATTAGTTTATATATATGATGATAAAATATAAACTTTGTAATGAAAAATAAAACAAAACTATGACACATAATGAAATGAAGTCATGTAGTTCAAGCTTGAGTAAGATTCACTCTTTTGCACAATCTCCTTCTTGACCTGGTGGGGGTGGAAAAAAAAAACATTTAAAAACAAAAGGTGACATGTGAGCTATAATGCTCGGTAAGTGAAGAATAAGTTAGTATGTAATAAAAATATTTTAATATACAATAAAACATTCAAGCTCATAAAATCTCATTTTCATAAACACATCTTATAATATAAACCATCTTTCATAATCAATGCTGAAATCTCTTACTGCAAAAACTTCTTTTGAAAACTTTTATGGTAACAAATCAATACTCATTTTCTTTAAAAAATCTCATTTCTAAAAACATTTCATATACAAATAGCACTTGCATTTATAAATTTCCATTTTAATTTCATGATATACATATACATATATAAACCATCTCTTAATCACATGTGAAAACTCTCATCCAACTGGTACCCAAGGGTAAATCCGTCCAACCTAGTAAGATCTAACATCGTGCGGGTCGAACCATTAGATCCATCCTCCTAGGCAAAATCAGTCACCACTCAAGTCTTTGACATAGCGAGACCATGCATCACTCGGATCGGCACAATCATATCCTGTCTAACGATATCTGCCTCGCTCGGGCCTTTTACCCACTTGGGCCGACAATATCATGTCTAGCGATATTTGCCTTGCTCGGACCTTCGACCCACTTGGGCCGGCAAAATCATGTATAGCGATATCTGCCTCGCTCGAGCCTTCAACCCACTTGGGCTAGCAATATCATGGGTAGCGATATCTGCCTCGCTCGGGCCTTCGACCAACTTGGGCTGGCAAAATCATGTCTAGCGATATCTGCCTCGCTCAGGCCTTCGACCCACTTGGGCCGGCAAAATCATGTCTAGCGATATCTGTCTCGCTCGGGCCTTTGACCCACCTAGGCCGGCAAAATCATGTCTAGCGATATATGCCTCGCTTGGGCTTTCGACCTACTTGGTCTGGCAAAATCATGTCTAGCGATATCTGTCTTGCTTGGGCCTTTGACCCACTTGAGTCGGCAAAATCATATGTAGCGATATCTGCCTTGCTCGGGCCTTTGACCCACTTGGGCCAGTAATATCATGTGCAGCGATATCTGCCTCGCTTGGGCCTTCGACCCACTTGAGCCGGCAAAATCATATGTAGCGATATATGTCTTGCTTGGGCCTTCAACGCACTTGGGCCGGCAAAATTATGTCATACGCATGCGTAGAATCAAATCAATATCATGAGGGGGATGAGTACTATATATGGTGGTTTGAAAACTACTATATCAATATACATACCTTTAACTCACCAGTTTACATAAATTTCATGCCTTCATTCAGCAAGAAAACATAAAACATAACATTAAATTCTCATGTGCAGTATAAGGCTAAAATGTAAGTTTTCAACATGATTTCATAATAATAGCTTAGCCCCATTTTTATATTATCAACAACAATAAAATACTCAATTTCTCATGTAAACCAATAACATTAGTAATGAAGCATATTTATATAAAGTAAATCACTAAATTATGATAAATAGTAAACCAAAACAACTCATTTGAAGTTTATAACAAACAATTAATTCAAAATGAAAGTTAGGGTTTGGATTTTCCACTCTCAATTTTGGAGCTTGACCCTTAAGTCAAAAAAGATTGAAATCCTCTAACAATGCCCCCGCTTCCCTCCCTATACACAAAATCCAATAAATCATCTACACGTAAGTCCCCCTAAGGTAACACCTCATTATTAAATTCATTGGGCACTTCATACACCAAAAGATTAACCTAGTTTCTTCTTTAACAAAACTGTCTTATAACCGAACATTGGTCACTCTCAGATTTTTCATAAAAATTCTATTCATCATTTTAAGCCATAATTTTGATGGGGCCTTCTAGAGACACATAAGTTGTTCCCGTAATTTTCTCAAGTCATTTAGAATCAATAACTATTTAAAACACAATTTTCTTTCAACTCATTCAAATCTACCAACTGTTTCCAGAATTGAAGTTACTAACTTGAAAAATTCATAACAATTCAATCCTCAATCTAAACCTCACAAAACTCTCCAGAATTAAACTAGACACATATAGAATTCACCATAATTTAAAATCACTCAATTTGGATAAGAATAGATGCGTTAAATCATTTTCCGAAAATATACGCTCTGCAGAAAACAAAAATTCCAGAATTGTTAAGGCAACTTCAAAAATCCATATAAAATTCAATCCTTCGAGTTTTTGAGTGAAATAAATTTTTCAACACTCCTCAAAAAGCCTACAACAAGATGTCCAAAATTCAACTTCAATCAAAAACCCAAAACATGTAAACAATTTTTGGAATCCCAGATGGACAGATTTTACACAATAAACCCCTACATCAAAAATCATATCTTTAACCCATTTTTGTTTAGGAACAATATGTATATTCTACCCACATAAAATTATTGAAATCAATCTCCCAATTTTAATTCAGTCTCATGCCATTGTACTCAATTATGAACAACACAAATCAATTGAACTAAAATTCGTCAAATAGGGAAATTTTAAGCTTTACTCACCTCCCATTCGCTTGATCTTCCTCCACTCTTTCCGATCATCGGAGTTTTGTTCACCGGCGGGCACTTTTCCAACCACCTTCATCGTTCTCTACTCCTCTCTCTCTACGTTCTCTCCCTTCTTCCTTTCTTCTTTCTCTCTTTTCTTTTCTCCATTTTCTCTCTTCCCTCTCTTTTCTTTCTTCTCTTCTTTTTCTCCTCTGTCTCTTCTTCTCCCCGTCTTTCCCTTCTTCCCCATTTTTCGTTTCTTTGATTGGCCACTGTTCATCAAAATATCTGATAAATTTCACCTTGGTCCTTACTTGTTTCACCTATTACACTTTGCTCTCATAAAACTTTCAAAATCTAACACTTTACCCCCCAAAATCACAAAATAAAATTTAATAAAATTCTATACAAAAAAATACAGGGTATTACATTCTTCCACCCTTAAAGAAATTTTGTCCTCGAAATTGACTGTTATAAAGGATATGTGGAGAATGCATCCTCTCATACATCTTGCATTTCTATATCACTCTTCAATTGTATGGTCATTTCATGAAATTTTATTGCAAAGGATATTTCTTGCATTAAACATTTATAATTTATGACCTATGATCTAAATCGACCATCCTTCATAAGTCAAGTCCTCTCTTAGGGTCTTGAATGGAACTACAAAGATCTTGGATAGTTTCCTCACTATTTCCTTTATGTTAATCACTCTTTATTGGATAAATACACCCATGATGAAGGGGTGTGAGAAGTAGAAACTGCCAAAGGCAGTTTCTCACGAACCGTTCCCATATAAAAGGAAGGTTTTTTCTTTTAGAAAACATTACTCACTACAACACACACCAATACGCAAAGAAAAATATGCTCTCTCTCTCTAGAATTTGGAAAACAAAATTACACTTCGGGATTTTCTTCCAGATTAACTTTGTTGCTTCAGAGATAAGGAAAAGAGGTATTTATGCTGTGGTAATTCATTATAGTTCATTTATATACAAATGTGATTGCAATGGTGACTATGATCTTGGGATTATGTTAGGATATATGTTATTCTATGTTATTTCTAACATTGGTATCAGAGCCGTGGTTCATATTGTTTTAAATTCATACTGTTAATGTTGAAGCATGTTATTGGTTGATAAATGCAGTTCTGATTTTTTTTTCAAATTTTGTACGAAAAAAGTTGTCTTTTTGGTAATGATAATTAGACTAAGAGATTCCTTATGAAATTATGAAGAAAATGGTTTTTGAATCATAAAAAATGGAGTTAAAATGACTTAGATATGCCTCTTTGAAGTTTCAGGTTTCGTATGGGTTAATTTCCGAGTCGAGTACCTAGTTGCAAACTCGGACAGAGGTTGAAAATGACACGAACCGACATGTCGTTTTTGATCTACCCTTATGAATGACATGCCGTTTTTTTTCTGATTTACTTTTTTTTGAAAAAACAATTCAAATTAGCGTGGTTGGTGTGACTTGAACCCAAGTCTCCATGGTTGAAGCCCAATTCCCTAACCATTGGACTAATTTTGTTTTTGTGTTAATTATATTCACAAACCCAATATAATCCTATCCGGCCCAACCCATAACCAAAATAAAAATGGGTCAAGTTGACCCGACCCATATGACCAAACGAGTTAGTCAAACCCGGTAATGAATCAAACCCGACCCGTAAAGTCAAACGGGTCAGTCGAACCCAGTCAACGCCTGACCCGCAAGACAAAACGGGTCAGTCAAACCCGGTCAACACCCGACCCATAAAGTCAACAAGGTCAACGGGTCAAACTCGGGTTAGGATTGACCCGGGTGAATGTGAAACAGGTCGACCCGACCCAAATCTGTGTGAGCGCGTGTCACGCGCGTGGAGTATCCCTGCCAGTGCGTGGTGGCGCGTGAAGTATTCTAATTTTTTTTCTTTTGCTGTAAGGAATAAAAATGAATACTTAGTATGTTGTTATGAGTCTAATTTTTGTTATTAAACCATAAACACGTATATATATTATTTATCAAATATAGTCAACATTTATTTGATAAATAAATAGTTTTTTTTTTTGTATTTGTTACAGAAAAATGTTACGTTATAGACGTGCAATGGTTGCTAGAACACCCCCTCAAAGGGAAAGGGTTATGAACATGATTAGAACTCTACAAACTCACATATTGATTTAAGAGACATAGAGGATGAGTTGGTGCAACTCATAAATCATTTCATTCATGTGAATGAAAAGATTCAGGAAATTGTCTGGATAGGGGGATTAAAGGAAGATGAGTCGAAATACCAAGTTCTAAGAGAGACTCTTGGTTACCCTAATCTCGTTGGTCTCCTTGATATGGTTTGAACCAAGCTGAAAGTTCATAACTTTAAAGATGACAATAAAAATTATAGACGTTTAGTCAACAACTATATCAAGGAGTACATAAATTGGGGTGCGAAAAAGACAGCTGGTGCATCAATAGGAGTCTCCACTCGTAAAGGACATCACAAGAAACTGGGAGTTCCCTTACCTAGGGTTAATTACAAGTTAGATAAAGGCCTTAGGATAAGGATTATCAGATCCTTCCCAGTTTTAGGAATGTGGCTATACGCTTAATTTTTTTTTGAAATTGTTTGTTTTAATTTCATTACATGTTGAATTCTATTTACATAATGGAATTAATTTTATTTATTAAAATTTAAAATTTTATGTGAATTGATGTTGATTTATATTTATATAATTGTGTCTAAATATATTTTTAGAATTGCAATTAATTATATTTATGATAATTGGAAATTGGAATTTTGGATGATGATTGTTGACATTGTTAACTTTTGATTCCAAATCTAATATACAATTATTATTGGTATAATTAATTAAATGAATATGTATGTTCCGAGCATTGAATAACATGCATTATCCAACGTGTAATTTTGTTTAGAAATGACATCTGCGAACATTGTCGCCGAACTTAATAAAGGAGAAAATTTTAACAGCGACAATTATGAGATATGGAGCATGAAAATCCAATATGTTTTGGAAGAACAAGAGGTTCTTGAAGCTCTTACTACAACCATGGAAGAGCCTGAAGAAGGAGTCACGGCTCAACATAGACGAGACCGTGCAGCTTATGACATATGGAAGAAGAAGAATTCCACTGCTCGCATTAATTTCTTGAGCAGCATGGACAATGATCTCATGAAAAAGTACCGGGATTACGAATTAGCAAAGGATATGTGGTCCGCACTTGCTACAAAGTTTGGCAGTACGTCCATTACCAAACTCCGATCACTCACTATCAAGTTTGACACATATAAAAAGAAGCCTGAACATACTATGAGAGTACATTTACGGCATTTGTCAAACATGATAAGTGAGTTGAGAGATGCAGGTCATGTCTTAACTGATGAACAACAGGTTCAAGCCATCATAAGATCATTTCCTCAAAATTGGGAACATATGAAAATACACCTTACCCACAATGAGGGCATCATAAATTTAGAAGATGTCATACGCTATTTGGAACTGGAAGAAGATCGCCTTAATGCGAGTAAGGCAAATACTGATGTGTATATGGCTGGTTCCAGTTCACATGGTGGGAAGGGATTTAAACGTAAATTCCAAGGTGGATCCCAAAGAAAAGGCAATACTGATAAGGCTCAAGGGAAGAAGAGAAAGTTCTTCAAACACGGAAGAGGAAAGCATCCTGCCAGAAAGAGAAATATGGCAAAGGTGAAATGTTATAATTGTGGTAACAAGGGACATTTTGCTCGCAATTGCAGCGAGCCGAAGAAGGTAAATTACTTGTTTGCACAAGTAAGTTATATAAATGTTTCCACTTCGCTTTTTCTAATCGCTTCATCCTTTGTGGGACTCAGATTCAGCAATGCATCCACATAGCGAAAGACAAGAGTGTTTTCGTGGATTTTCGACGAATACCACAGGAAACAAAATGGATATCTGTAGGTAACAATTCAAAATTGGAAGTTAAAGGGATCAGCAAATGCAAATTGATCATGCGTGGAGGTCGAATCCTATACCTACATGACGTGTTATTTGCACCTGATATTCGTCAAAATTTGATTTCCGTGTTAGAACTTGTTAAACTTGGTTTTAATTTAAACTTTTCCAGTACTGGTGTCCATTTATTTTTGGACACAACATACTATGGTTGTGGTTATATTTCGGATGGTTTTATAGTACTTAATGTTGCTTATAATTATAGTAATGTTTGTTTTTCCTCTATTATATCTTCAAATAATGATGATGTGAATATATGGCATGCAAGGCTTGGCCATATTGGCCAACAACGAATGAATATCCTAGCAAGAGAAGGCTTGTTAGGATCCTTAACAAAAGTAGACTTGACTACTTGTGAACATTGCCTAGCCAGAAAAATAGCAAGAAAACCATTTGGAAAAGCGATAAGAGCTGAAGTTCCATTGCAACTAATTCATTCTGACATATGTGGTCCAATGAATGTGAGGGCTAGACATGGGGTTGTTTATTTTATCACATTTATAGATGATTTCACTTGATATGGTTATGTTTTCTTGATTTCTCAAAAATCAGAAGCTTTAGAATGCTTTCAGAAGTTTAAAAACTTAGTTGAGAATCAATTAGATAAAAAGATAAAAGTTCTACGAACCGATCGAGGTCGTGAATATTTATCTGATCAGTTCAGAAATTTTTGTGACGAAATGGGAATAGAACATCAATTAACTATTCCAAGAACTCCGCAACAAAATGGTGTTGCAGAACGAATAAACAAAACCCTACTTGAGATGGTGAGGTCTATGATGGCACAAGCAAACTTGCCCATCACCTTTTGGGGTGATATCTTATTGACTGCCACATATATCCTCAATCGAGTACCATCCAAATCTATTATTACTACACCATATGAGTTATGGACAAATCGGAAACCCGATTTGAGTCTCCTAAAACCATGGGGATGTGCTGCCTATGTTCATGATCCTTCCCATAAATATGAAAAATTAGGTCCAAGGGGGAAGAAATGTATCTTCATAAGATACTCAGAACATTCAAAGGGATACGTCTTCATAGGAGAACAAGAAAGTGGTAGCATCATTGAGTTTGAATCACGAGATGTCACATTCTTAGAAACCGATTTTCCTAAGAAGGGAGAGATAGGTAAAGACTTGTTTCTATATGAAACACAAGACCAAGGCAATTCTGTTGCCGACAATCAGTTGGTTATACTACATCCCAGTGGGAGCAATATGGAAGTTGATGAGTCAGTTTCAGATCCTCCATCATTCCCTACTAGCGATCCAACTATAATAGCTGGTCCAAGTGGGAGTAACGCCAATCAATCTCCAATACGTCGATAAAATAGGAAACAAGTTCCACGTCAATGATTTGAGATTGAGGGGGAAATTTTTCTAGTTACTCCACAAGATGACGAAGAGCCAAGGAATGTAAAAGAGGCTCTCAATTGCCCTGCTAAGGAAAAGTGGATGAAAGCAATGGAAGAAGATTTGGAGTCTATGAAATCAAATCAAGTATGAGAATTGGTTGATTTACCAAAAAGACGCAAAGCCATTGGAAACAAGTGGGTTCTCAAAATCAAGCGTAAAGCTGATGGCAGTATTGAAAGATACAAAGCTCGCTTAATCGCGAAGGGGTATGCACAACAAGAAGGAATAGATTATGAAGAAACTTTTTCGCCTGTTGTGCGGTTTACCTCAATCCAACTTATTCTAGCTATAGTTGCTAGCATGGATCTTGAATTGCATCAAATGGATGTAAAGACTGCTTTTCTCAATGGAGAATTACAAGAAGAAATCTATATGGATCAACCAATAGGTTTTATTAGAGAAGGTCAAGAACACAAAGTGTGTAGACTTTTAAAGTCAATTTATGGCCTCAAGCAGTCCTCAAGACAGTGGTATATTCGATTTCATGATGCGATAATGTCGTATGATTTCAAAATGATAAATGAAGATCATTGTGTATATACAAAGAGATCCAATAACAAATTTGTTATATTATCATTATATGTTGATGATATGCTTATAGCTGGAAATGATAAGGGATTTGTCAATGAAATCAAAGGATGGTTATCATCTCATTTTGAGATGAAAGATATGGGTGTAGCTGCATATATTCTTGGAGTCAAGATTTCAAGAGATCGCTCAAGAAAATTAGTATCTCTTTCACAAGAACCATACATTAAGAAAATTCTTGAACGATTTCATATGCAAGATTGTAAACCCATAGACAACCCTATCGCGAAAGGTGAGACTTTAAGCCGTAAAATGTGTCCGAAGACTCCACAAGAAAATGAACAAATGAAGAATATTCCTTATACAAGTGCTGTTGGAAGTCTCATGTACGCCATGATATGCACTAGAACTGACATCTGTTATGCCGTTCGGTTGGTAAGTAGATACCGTTCACTCCAGACAAGCACATTGGAAAGCAGTGAAGAGAATCTTAAGATATCTAAAAGGGACAGTTGATTACTCATTATATTATCAAGGAAATGATTTACACTTGAGAGGCTACACCGATGCTGATTGGAGAGGAGATTTAGATGAAAGGAAATCTACTTCTGGATATGTTTTCTTACTAAATGGTGGGGCCATATCTTGGAGCAGTAAGAAACAATCATGCATAGCCTTATCTACAATAGAGGCTGAGTTTGTAGCATTTTCAGCTACAGTGCAAGAAGCCGTTTGGTTAAGACGGTTCATGAATCATCTGGGAATAATTAATGTTGCTATTGAACCAGTAAGAATAAACTGTGATAGTCAAGCAGCAATAGCATACACTAAGGATCCCAAATATCATGGTAAAACGAAACACATAGATATCAAATATAATTTTGTGCGAGACTTGGTGGCACAAAAGGAGATGAACATGAAGTACATATCTACGAATGACATGGTTGCAGATCCATTCACAAAGCCTATACCAAGAGATACTTTCAATAGACAGCTAAAAGATTGGTCTTCTCACACAGGCAATCGCCTCCATTACTTCATAGGAATGGAGATGAGACGATTTTAAGCTTATTATCTAAGTGATAATAGAGAGCCAAGCTTAAAATGTTTAATGTCACCTAGAAGATAGAATTAAAAATAATGTCATAATGAAATGTGACCACAAGTGATAAATGATCACTTTATCTGTCTAATTGCCAGATTAGAGTTCTGATGAATTAAAAGTATGTAAAGTGAACTCAAGTTAGACATTAGGTATGTTTGAACTAAAATATGTACAACATTTACAAGAAAAGAGACATGCACTCCATGGGAAATGAGGAAATGCTGTAGCATGTGATTCATACCACATGTGCAAAACATTGACCAAAGGGGTAATGAAAGTCAAAATCTCAACTTTAACATTGTGTGAGACCCTGAGTTTTTTTTAAGAATAAAATCTCATAGAATACCCTTATTACTCTATTCTGTTTCTTGAAAACTTCATTTAATGATTGCTATCTTAGAGTGTTACCAAAGGATTAAGATAAATTCAATCTGCTGGGACATTTCTAGAAAAGCAAGTTAAATGAAAGTTGCAAGAATCGAGAAAAGAAGAAGATTACGATTTTGAATTATCACACTACAATCACGTGTATTCATTGGTCGACCAATTATGTTTTACTTTTATGTAAAGATAGAACATAATTATGAATACAACAGATATTTTTTTGTAAATGAGATTGTTAGAAAAATGTGATAAGTAATCTAGGGTATTGTATACAACATACAACCTGTGTTTCACAATTCGAGAAGTTATATATTCCTAACAGATATATGACTAACGTGCTCTCGAAGTATGCATGGTCACACGACATATTAACTAAAGTATGAACCTTCAAAAAGCACAGAGAGAGAAAGTCCCATCATGTGTGAGTAGGAGATATTGGATAAATACACCCATGATGAAGGGGTGTGAGAAGTGGAAACTGCCAAAGGCAATTTCTCACGAACCGTTCCCATATAAAAGGAAGGTTTTTTCTTTTAGAAAACATTACTCACTACAACACACACCAATACGCAAAGAAAAATACGCTCTCTCTCTCTAGAATTTGGAAAACAGAATTACACTTCGGGGTTTTCTTCCAGATTAACTTTGTTGCTTCAGAGATAAGGAAAAGAGGTATTTATGCTGTGGTAATTCATTGTAGTTCATTTATATGTAAATGTGATTGCAATGGTGACTATGATCTTGGGATTATGTTAGGATATATGTTATTCTATGTTATTTCCAACACTCTTGTTGCACAACTGCCCGACAAAATCATTTGACGTGGAACATTCTTAAATACTTTAGCATAATCACAATCACAATTTCCCTTTCATTTCCTAAAGTCATATTCCTTTATCCTTGCCTTGTTTTGTTCTCAATATGAATTTTCCAACACATTTAACTAACCTTAATCTCACTTCTAATGTCATTCACCCAAAACAATTGCATAGATTGCCTTACTAGAAGAAGGATACTTGAGTCATCTTACCAATCTTCATTAAAGTACAATACGTCATTCTCTAACACTTCCACAACCTCTTTCACTTTAAGACTTTATACAAACAATAGATTTTCTCAAGGTATTCCAACCAAGAGCAAGCATGTAAATGCCCAGCAATAGTTCATTAAAAAAAAAAAAACATAGCTATCATTAGAAATGGATTGTAAGTCCTTCATCTAACTTAACAAATGGATGAAAGGACTATCATGTTCTCTTTCCCATTACCATTCTCTGTCTTCAACTTCTTGCCAAAATAGTTTTGGATCTATACTCATATTAACTGATTCCACTACATAGCACATGGTAATATGGAGGCAACTTCTCCATTTTCTAGATGACATATCATTAAGGAGTATTTTGTCATGATGTGTTTGAATAGGATGCAGAAATTTTAAGGTCTGACATCTTATGTTTGCGATAATTGTTGGTTATGCAGGAAGGTGTCTCTTCGACCATTGAATCATTCTCTCACTTAGCCAAGGACTCACCTTTAGCGCATTACAATGACTCAAATGAACAATCGAAAGTGGAAAAACTGCTAGGCGGTGGCAAAGGTTAGAGCTTATAACATGAGAAATTTCTCTAAATAGACTCTAAAGTGAACCTTTTGAAATTGTATGGCTGAAGAATACTTTCTTATAAGTCTATTAGAGTTCACTTGGTTATGTTGGGTGGCAAACCTAGTGGCTTGATATCAACATGATAGGAACATCAAAACTGTTCTAGGTATATAAAAAATATTTTTGCTGGGTTTTGCTTGGTACAAGCCCTAATAATTTGCATCAAGACTAAGTTATTCTTCTCGATACTTGATATCTACTTATGTCATGTATCACTGTCCGAAGGATATATGTTAATTGGTTATGTATATTTCTTTTTGCATTGATGAATGAGGCATTTTTGCGTGTTATTGCAACTGAAAGCTCATGTGCAATAAATTGCCCAAATTAAGTAAAATACAACTACTAATATTCACTAAAATAGCTTGCTTTGTGGAACACGTTTCTAAGTTAGATTTTATCAGTTCATCATTTTCGATATGGTACATTTCAGTGGGCTTTGTATATCAAGTTCATTATATGATTACCACTGTAAATTGACGTTGAACTTTGTTGCTGCAATTGCAGACATTTTGCTTTGGAGAGATGAGAAGAAATCATTTACATACTTTCTCGCTCTGGTTGTGTTGTTTTACTGGTTTTTCCTTGTTGGAAGAACTTTTACCTTGTCTGCAGCCAACCTTCTATTGTTGGTCTCAATTGCTCTTTTTGGATATGGCTTTTTACCATCAAACATGTAAGTACAAAAGTTTGTGGTGTAAAATCTTTTTCTTTTCCCTGGTTTTATCGGTCTTCCAACAGTCGGCCATTTTCCCACACTTGTTGAAAGCTCGTTATTTACTTTCTAAAATTCTTTGACACAATGCATCTGGGATGCTCTACTTCTTCTTTTCTTGATTTGTTCAGGAATTACTTAGTTTATAGTCCAGAATCTGAAGTGATTTAGCATTAAAATTTATGTTTATATGATTTTTATTAGAGATGCAAGCTTTTGCCTTCACTATCCTCTTGCTTTTATCAGTTTATGTGGTATATCGTCAAGTTGATTGTTTGGAAGATTTTTTAGGTCTGTTCGACTATGTGATATGCTTTCTCTACAGATTTGGTCTCAAAGTTCCAAACATACCTTTGTCTAGTTTTGAGATCTCAAAAACTCTAATAAAAATTCAATGGCAAGAATAGCATTTTTGTGGAACCGGGGGATTTGGAATTTTAGAACATTGGCTAAAGGAGATGATGTGAATAACTTCATCAAGGTATATTTTGACACTGATTCTTCTGCCTTGCATGTTACATTAAAGTTCTATGTTCTCATGTTTCATGTAAAATTTGGAATTTTGGCATTATGATCCTCCGGGATCATAATAAATACGATTACTGGTTAATTATAAGTTATTTTCTCCCTTGCTATTCTTACAATTGGAAATTGTTATAGTAAATATTTGTTATTTGATGGGTGTAGATCCAACATCAAATTATGTTGTTATCCTTTATCTCTTTTGCTCTATGCTCGATATTTGCTTCATCAAATTTTGGGCTTTCACTATTTTGAAATCGATTCAGGTGGTACTTGCACTTTATCTTCTCAAGCTAATTCTTTTGCAATCATCCTTAACTGCCTTGATAGCCGTAGGTAAGGAATTTTTAATTTAGTTGTTCTACCATGATTTGATATCTCAATATATTTTCATCAAATTGACCTTTTTTGGAAATTTTACGCAACTCTGGTCTTCTCCTTCACTATATTCTTTGTTTACGAGCAACACGAATCATAACTAGATGGCTCCTTCTTAATTGTAGAAAGAAATCAAAAACATTGTTGATATGCTATCTACCAGCTCCCGTCGCATCATTTCTTCGTAACTATAGGATATTGCATGAACCCAACACCCACACAGTGGTAAACGATTGGCAATGATTCCACGACTCGATGTTTTTCTCGACTGAGTTTTAAACTGCTTGTACATGATCTGGTAGCTTAATTAGGCTTTGTCTCAAAACTGTAGAGATGATTGTGTCCCCTAAAAAATAATATAGATGGGGTATATATTCATATAGTGCAAATTCCAGTTGTTAATGATGTTCAATCTTTTAATTGACCATTAGGTATCCAGTGTCTTTAATTGTCTGGATTACTCGAAATGTTGAATCTTATCTCATCTGCTTAACCAAAAGTCTGAAGCAGGAGAAATATTCAAGGTATCTTTTCATTGACCATTAGATATATTTGCACTGAATTTGATGTTGTAAATTATTGAGAAGATGATCAAGGATATGTGAACTCCAAATATTCCAACATCATAAGTCATCTCACTTCAACCAAATAACAGAAGTTCGTATCGTATCCAACTCAATTCGAATCAAATTTGATCCAATGTTTTTGATAAAAAAATAACGATGCTTTTGGCAGTTGGCTTTGATGTAGCCATAGGCAATTCTATGGGCTCTAACAAGGCCATGTTACATGCATTGTTGGCCATGTGGGCAATTCTGTAGGCTCTAACAAGACCAAAACCATAAGAATGAGATGAAATTAAAAATAAAGGAAGAGTCTTTGTATAGATATCAAGCAGAATTCTGAAAAGTTGCTCGCATTCTAAAGGTATTGGATGATAAAATGCTTAATGATCTTTTACAGCCACTCCTTTATCACACTGTCAAGAGAATGTTTATATAATTAATTGGTTCCTATAACTTATCATTGTCATCCAATTTGTTTCTCACAGTAATGAGCTGCATTGTATAAGTAAACATTTGAAATGGTTATACAAATTATAATTGTTCTACCATCAGTTATCCAATTCTTGTAAATGGATACCATTGTTTTTAAATTTTGTAGGCAATCAGAGTCATAATAAAGACTACAATGTTATTGGAAACACATTCATAATAGAAATTATTTACTGATAAACTAATGTGGAACACTATAATAGTATCATAAAGAGTTAAGACATCAAGTCAACTGTTTTGATGTTTACTATAATTACATAAATTCTCTTAAGATTTTTGAAATAATAAAATTCCATTTGTTATTGATAAACTATTAGTCTGCAGTTAAAACATATATTTATAAATTAATAAGTATTATTAAATTGTTCTCGTTATATTATTTTAACTTTTATAATTTAACATTAAAGATTTTTATTATTTCATATATTAGATTATTTTTATTATATCAAACTTCCCTAAATATAACTCTTCTATATAATATAAAATTAGTAATCATAATTAATTATGTATAATATTATTTTAGTAGTATAAATATTTCAACAAATATAATTAGCCTAATAATTTTGTTAATCTGATATGAAAAAATTATTCATATAACTTTTAAAAAGTAAAATCAATATCTTTAATTTTTAATATATCACATTTCCTGTATGTGAAATATAAATTTTGATATATTTAAAATTTTGAAGAACAAATAGAAAAAAACATTTTTAATATAATTGTAAATTAGATTCAAATTTCAATAGCAGGATTTATTTAAATCTTATAATCTTACAAGGACAAACTTTAGCTGGTTTGGTTTGCATTTTGTTTGATCAACTGGATAATTTTGGTATTATAGAAAAACCCCTGGAACCGAAAAGCAATCATCCGCCCCTGAACCTGGAAAACACTCTTCCTACATGGCTTTGAGATCCCCATTTCGTTCGTCTTCAATCTCTCGAAACCCATCTCTGAAAGCTAATATTTCATCTTTGTTAGCTCACTTACACAACCTCACAACTTCAAGCTCCAATAATGAAGTTTTGTATTCTTTCGAAAAACGCCTTGAACGATCCTCACCTGCTAAATTCCTCGAAGAAAATTGTCGATCAGGTAACTTTACCCTGAATGAAGCATTGTACTTTTTCTATTACATGATTAATTCGCAACCCATTTTTCCAATTTCATCATTCACTACTTTGTTTAGTGCACTTGCAAAGAAAAAGCATTATTGTGAAGTGCTTTCGCTCTATAAGTGGTTGAATTCAATTGGGTTGTCTCCAGATTTAATGTCTTTGACCGTTTTGATGGATTGCTTGTGTAAAATTGAAGGGGTTTCTGATGGTTTTGCGGTTTTTGGGGAGATTTTGAAGAAGGGTTTCAGCCCAAATGCTGTGATTTTTAATTGTTTGATCAAAGGTTTGTGTGTAGAGAGAGATTGTGGAGTCGATGGAATTGTTTCAGAAAATGGTTGCTGCTGGTTGTAGGCCTAATGTGATCAATTACAACACTTTGATTGATGGATCGTGTAAAACGGGGAAGATAAGTGTTGCCATTAAGTTGCTTGAAGAGATGGTTAATGGGAATAAAAAATCTGGTGTTATTTGTAGGCCCAATGTTGTTACTTATAATACTATAATTGATGGTCTTTGTAAGTCTGGATTAAGTGAGAAGGCTAGAGAATTGTTTTTGAAAATGAAGGGTTCTGGAATCAGTCCAGACACAGTCGCTTATACCACTCTAATTCATGGTTTTTGTTGTGTGGGTGATTGGAAAAAGGGTAGAAGTTTATTTATTGAAATGATAGATCAAGGTGTGCAGCCTTCTGTGGTGACGTTTAATGTGCTCATAGATGAACGTTGCAAGAAAGGGAAATTGCACGAAGCAAATAGGTTGTTGGAGATTATGATTCAGAGAGGTGTGGTTCCTGACGTTTATACTTACAGCATTTTAATGAATGGATTGTGTAAAACAGGGAAGATAAGTCCTGCCATTAAGTTGCTTGAAGAATTGGCCAAGGGAAATGAAGAATCTGGTGTTATTTGTAGGCCAAATGTTGTTACTTATAGTACTATAATTGATGGTCTTTGGAAGGCTGGATTAGTTAAGAAGGCGAGGGAATTGTATTTCGAAATGAAGAGTTCGGGAACTACTCCAAACGTAGCCACTTATAACATTTTGATCAATATGCTTTGTAACAATGGACAACTAGAAAAGGCAAATGAGTTGTTGTCACATATGGAGGAAATAGGTTGTGCTCCAGATATAATCACATTTACTACGCTCATGTTCGGTTTGCTCAAGAATAATAAGATACCACAAGTTGTTGAACTCCTTCATAAGATGGTGGAGAGAAATGTGAAGCCAACTGAATGTACAATGTCCTTAGTCATGCAGTTACTAATGAAGGCCAAAAATTATCGTGAATGTTTGAACCAGCTTCCCCAATTTCCGGTCCAAAAGCGAAATTGAAGTTTACGTGATAAAACTTTAGTGAGTATTATACTTTTTCTGGAGTAGGATCCTGCAAAAGTTCATCCAGCTGCCCAAATGATCTACTTTGGTTACAGTAAGAAAAAAGTTCAGAAAACACTTTCATCTGTTCGAATTTGATAGGGAGGGTGATGGGGATGATTGAGAATGATGGCTTCTCTGATAAGACATACGATACGTGATCTGTCTCTGTTTTAAGTGCAAATAGTGCAGATGGCAGCATTGCAGGCCGCATCAGCGTTTGCACATGAAGTAGGTCTTTAAGGGTCTGAGGATTATTTCTGGTGCAAATTTCAGTAAGCAGAAGTTGTATCTGAGAAATTGTTGAATGGTTCTTTTTTCAACTATGACAATAATGGTAGCCGCTTAAGTGCAAAGGATGAGAAATTTTGTTATACAAACCTGTTTTCAACTAGGCTTTGCAGTGAAATAACCGGAATGGTGACATTGCAGGAGACTGAGAATGATTTTTGACCAAAGTGACCATTTGGAGAGAAATGCATACCAGTTTGTACAAGTTACAGGTGATTGTCTCAAGATAAATGTGAATTGTCTTTTAAGCAGGCATTCATTGATAATTTTTTACACAATTTACATTTTCATTTGTTTAAATGAAATATTAAAGTCAATTCCATCTTTACATTATTTTGACAAGCTGGATGATTACAGGCACCCAGAGAACCTCAAGCGTGAATGCAGAAATCCTCCTTCATGTTTCGAATATTGAAAAAGAGATATTGATAATAAAGTTGTTGGATGATGACTTCACTAAGGTAAAAATATTGTTGGAATTCATATAGCTTTCCTTTCAAAAGAATGGAGATTGAAGTGAAACTATTTGTACGTTTAAGGCAAACTAGAAAACTTATTTTGTATAAGAGTGACAAAATGTTGATTTTTCAACTTTTTCCCAAAAATGGTTTCCATTGATGATTTATGACTAGTGATAATTTATTTTAGTTCTTGCAAAGCAAATAGTTACTCTAGTAGTATTTTTTGTAGGGAGAATGTAAGGATTTGTTTCAGAGAATGAAAGATGGCCTGCTAAAGAGGCCAACTGCATATATAGAAGTACCATTTAGTTAAGTAAAATAATTTATAAAAATATTATAGACAACCTTAATTAGAATGTGGCGATTTCAGGTGGGGCTTGGTCAGAAGGCTGGCATTCTGCATAAGGATATAACAAAACATGTATGTATTTTTACATATAAAATCCAAAATTAGGATTCACTAATTTTAGAGTAAATAATTCTGGGGCTGTGATGAATGAACCATTGAACATGCATTATTTCTGCAGACTTGTATTGTGATTTTTGTTATGGCGTATTTGGATCTGTTATATTTAATATTTCTTTGCTTGCTTTTGACTTATTTGCTCTTCTTTTCATTCCATGGATGCCAAATAGTGGATTGCTAGAGAGCTGGTTTTGTTAGAAAATTACATTGATCAAGCAAATGAAAGGAATTGCGTGGAAGAAAATCATTTAATGATGTAGTTTTTCATACAAAATTAGACTATTACCAAACTGAAACAACAGTTTGTGTAAGCAGAAAGTAATCATTGGAATGTTTGAGAGAAAGGATGCCAAATAGTGGATTGCTTGTTGCCGCTTGAGACTTCATCAGAACAATTGTGGCTATTGAATCAGGTTCCGGAAGTAATTGCAGACACTCAAGTTCCTTAACCTGCCTACAAGGACAGTAAAACAGAAGAAGAGCATGATGTTGGCTCACTTGAATCAGCCCTCCGAACAACTGAAAATCCTGGCTCTAATCTTGAAGACAATGGAATTGCTTGCTGCTCAAGTGATATAATAGATGTTGCAGGTAAATTTTCCAGGATCCTCCTTGTGTGAATTAGTTTGTATATAAGATTATCCAAACTGCTTCTTTCTTGAAAACAGCTCCACCATTAGAACCCTTGACTAGTATCTTTGAGTCTGATCAAGAAGAAGCAACTGTCGATGAGACAACGGAAGTCAGGACCCTTTTAGTTGAGGAAACCGCCGGTAATTTCTTTCCTTAATTGCTTTATGTTCACTTCAATTTGTATCTCAGTTAACATATCATTTTGTTTTTTTTTTTCCATTTTGATAGATGAGCCTGCAATGGCATTGGAACCAGGACTAGCTCCCATTTCTTCTTCATTCCAAGACCAAGATTCTGCTCCCTCAGTACAACCGACTGCACCTCCTTTAACCATGGTAACTTTCTCCCCTTCCGATATATGAACGAAAATTCTTTAGGCTCAGTTTCTTTTAACTTCTTTTATTGCTGGTATAGATTCCTTCCCTCCCAGATAATTCTGCTAAATCTACAGCATCTTTGCCAACTTCTCCACCAGATATTTCCAACATTTTTTTGATCCCTTTAGTAGCTCCACATCCCTCTTTTCAAGCTTCTGCCGGAAGCCATGCTAGCTCTTTACCTTCAACCAATCTAGAGAGTGAGGTAATTCATTTCTTCTCAGATCTTGATAAAAAAATATGCTTTAACTTCTATATGCATTCACTTTGAATTTAAATTTTTTATATATATTTTTTTTTCTATTTGCAGGGCGCTGCACAAGATTCATTCTCGACTATAGGTGATGCTTGAGACTCCATCAGAACAATTGTGGTTGTTGAATTAGGTTCCAGAAGTAATTGCAGACACTCAAGATCCTTAATCTGCATACGAGGATGGTAAAACAGAAGAAAAGCATGATGTTGGCTCACTTGAATCAGCCCAATGAACAACTGAAAATCCTGGCTCTAATCTTGAAGGCAATGGAATTCCTTACTGCTCAAATGATATAATAGATGTTGCAGGTAAAATTTCCAGGCTCCTCCTTGTGTGAATTAGTTTGTATATAAGATTATCCAAACTGCTTCTTTCTTGAAAACAGCTCCACCATTAGAACCCATGACTAGTATCTTTGAGTCCGATCAAGAAGCAGCAACTTTTGAGGAGGCTGCAACGAAGGAGAAAGAGGACCTAAGAAAGCAACTTCAGCAGAAAAATGAATGTATTGCTTCTTCATAGGAACAAGCCAGGAGTCTTGCGGAATCATTGTGAACATCCAAAAATGCTCTGAGTCAATACAATCATAGATTTGATGCCTTGGAGAAGGATAAGCAAAAGTGTGATAACATCATGAATGACATTGATGCCTCTTGGGATAACCCTTCAAGTGGAGATCTCAAAGCTAATATGAGACTAATACCATACTTTCCAAGAGTGATTGTTGTAACCCTTTTTTTTTTTTTTTTCGATGATGCTTTTTTGGAGATTAGTGAGTGCATCAACCTTATAACTTTGCCAAAAGGTTTTCGAGGTTTGAATTTGGGGCGATCCCTTTCCATCAAAAAATTCAAAGCTTGGAAATCCACAGCTGCCTGCTTTGAAAATTTGACCGGATGGATTGGAAACCTTTATGGTCTTACTTTTTTAGCATTATCAGATTGTCATGGCATAGTTTCACTTCAGAAGGACTGCATCTTTTGACTAGCCTCCAACATGTATCCATCTGGGAATGTCCAAGGCTTGAAAATCGCTGCCGGAAAAATCTCAGCAAGGATTGGTCGAAAATCGCTCGCATTCCACATATCTACATTGGATCAACTGAACCTAAGAAATACAATAATGCAAGCAGCTCATCTTGTTGATAAATGGATAAAAGCAAGAGTTTCTTAAGGTCATCATCATTGATTGAGGTGTGTAAACTTGAATTTAGTATTTGGCTTTTTGCTTCCTCTGCAGAAACTTAGGGGATAAAGTTGTTTTTCTCTCTTTTCTACTCAGGTTTTCCTTGTAATTTTAGTTGCGTTAGACACATTACGTTTGAGCCCATGGTTAGATCTTAGGAAAGTTTTGAAGATGGAGAAGAACTATTGAAAGAGGAAGAACACATAATTTGAAGATGGTGCTGGCAATATGGTCAGACACGTTATAGGAGACGGTGGTTGGACAGCCCCAGTGGCCAGTGTTTTTTTAGATTTTGTCATTAAATTTCTTTTTATTTTAAAGAATTATATATATATATATATATATATATATATATATATATATAACATAATTAAAATTGATTATTATAAAGGTTGGTTCATACGTATGAAAAAAGCTGTAACAATACCAAACTAAGCCTTTTTCTAATCAATGTTGAGAAATAGCTTGATCTTTGTCATTACCTAATTTTTAACTTGGTGGGTAAATTAGACCTGAGGATACACATTGACAAGAATTTTTTTTTTTTTTTTTTTTTTCTTTCTAAGCCCTGTTGCGACAGAGGTGCTATGCTGGTTGTTGAATTAATATTAAAGAAATCGTATCAAATAGACCCTCTTTTCTCGCAAATATAAACTAGACAACAGGTTCCATACTCTTTTCTCTTCCTCTTATATATATATATATATATATTTCCTTAAGATGCTGCCCCTTTGTAACCATTCTTTTATCAGTTAGTGCTAAACACAAGCATTTGTTTTGTTCAGTCGGATTACAGTGCCAGGTTGAGGCAGTATAAATTGCTGAAAGCAGGTACGCAGCCACACCCACACTTATGGGTTCAATTGAACCCACTCAACGTTTGAAAAAAACATATCAAAAAGGCTTTATGTATTATGGAATTTACAATCTTAACCTTACTTAAATTCATATTTGCCTCACAAAAATTTGTAATAATACTTTTTCACTTTTTATTTATTATTCGTTTCCTCTCATTTTAAATCATATTTTCTTCTTCCTTTGATTAGATTATTCAAGAAAAGCTATTCCTTTGTAGGTTACTAAGATGATGCTCATTTTTTTTTTTTTTTTTGGCTTATAAATATTTTTCTTTTAGTTTTCTTAATTGATGAAATATTATGAACTATGAGTTTTTGTTGAGTTTAATAAATAAGTTTGAAATTGAAAGATTAAATTCTTAGATTTTTATGTGAGTTTTGATTTAATCTTGTTTATGTTGTAGTATGAGTTAATTAGTTGTTGTTTTAAGTAGGGTTTGATAAATTTTGGTTAGTTATTGAGTTAATTTTGAATGGGTTTAAAAAACTGATGAAACCTTAAGTTGTAACGATTTAAGGATTTGGTTTAATTTTGATATATATGTTAATTGTTTAATATTTAGAGTTGGATTTGATGAGTTTTCAAGGGTTTATGAGTTGAATTTTACTGGATTAGTATAAATTGTTCAAAAATACCTAAGTTATAAGATTTGGGGTTTAGGTTTATAGTTGATGTTTTGACCTCACTTACTCAAATTTTGACTGCGTCCCTTGCTGAAGGCTTAGGAAAGTAGGAAACATTGGAAACACCTTTCTCATTTCATGTTTCCTGAAAAGAAAAAGATGTGGAGAATAATGTCACAGTATCTACTTCTCATCAGCTTCTATTTCTTGCATCTTCGAGTTATTTGTTCTTCGTCTTTCAATTATTTTCCCGTATCAGTAAAAATTTGCTTTCTTCAAGAAACCTCTGCTTTACTCCATTACAACCAATCGTTTCACTTAAAGTCATTGTATGTAGCAACCCTGTTGGTTGTCTTCCTAAGACAAACTCCTGGAAGAAGGGTAATGAGTGTTGCCTATGGGATGGGGTGACTTGTGATAGGCTGACAAGTCATGTAATTGGCCTCAGGTTTAGTCATAGTTGGGTACACGGCACTATCCATGCCAATAGGCAATAGCACTCTTTTCTTCCTTCACCATCTCCTGAGGCTCAGTCTTGCTTGCAATGATTTTAGCCATTCCAGAATTGTCTCAAATTTCTGTCTGTTCACAGAGTTGACACATCTTAATCTTTCTTCTTCCTTATTTTATGGTCATGTTTCCTCAGCAATCTCTCACTTGCCAAAATTGGTTTCACTTTATCTCTCTTATAATGACGTTCTACTACTTGACCAACACAGTATTCAGTTGTACCTGAATCCTTGATGAACTTGTCTTCCTCTTTGATATCTTTAACCCTTAGTCGTAGTGAACTAAAAGGGAAGTTTCCAGATGGCATTTTCGACTTTCAAATTCCTCAGAAAGCTAAGTTTATCAGGCAATAAAGATCTCATAGGCTATTTGCCAAAGTCTATCTGGAGTAGTCCTCTCAAAATCTTGGATCTGTCTTACACAAGTTTCTTAGGAAAATTACCTGACACAACTAGTAAACATATTACCTTGATTATATTAAATCTTGAGTGGCATCGTAACGTCCGGACATGTTCTCCAAGCTCAAACCACCAATTTCACAACTATTGATTTGTCAAACCACCAATTTCAGGGCGAAATTTCTCCAGTCATTGGAAAGCTTAACTCACTCATAGTGCTCAACTTTCTAACTGGTTATATTCCACCAACTTCAATTGCTAGACCTTTCTGCAAACAAACTTGCTGGAAAGATTTCTATCCAATTGAAAAGCTTACCCTGATGAACATTGTCAAAAAAAAATGTAACAATGATGAGGCACCAGAGTCAACACCAACACTCCATGAAGAACACAATAACTCATGCTGGTTTTATTGGAAAGTAAAAAAAAAAAAAAATATTGCATTAACAAACAAGAAAACCACAGTGGTTTGTGAGGACTGTTGAAAGAGAGCAACTGAAAATTGTGAAAATGTTAAATGGAAATTATTGAGAAAGAAGAATTTTGCAACTGCAAATGGTGGTTTTTCTTTACACGAGTGTTCTTTTTTTTTTTTTTTAAGTAATGCAACGCTCACAACCTCTTTTCACAACTTTTTTTTATAACCCCTAACGTAGCAGTTCGTAATTACTCAACCACAATTTATTAAGTGCAACCTATTACAAGCTAACTATCGGTGAAAGAAAGTTTGTAAGAAGTGATTGTGCTTGGGTTGTAGAAGCAGTCAAAGAATATTGGACTTGTTGTTGTGTGAAAGATCTTCAATTATTTGTCTTTTTATAATATTCTGGTTGAATTTTTCTTTTTAAATGAATGTAGTATAATGATATAATGGGTACGAATTGATTGATTCGGGAGTTTTGGGTGGGAAATGAAGAGCTTGTTAAAATTTATGAGAAGAGATTGGGGGATGCTGGTTATCTCCATTTCAAATTAGGCCAAACCAACAATCGTGGTGATGGTATTTTCTTTCCATTCATTCTATTTTTTACTTTGTTTATTCATATTTATATAATAGTATTGGACTTTTTGACAATTTTTCCTAAGATGGGTTATGATAATTTTGTAGCCAAATTTGAAGCAATACAAAATTATAGTGCCTGACTTTTTGAAAGGATAAAAAGGAGTTTGAGAGAGTTGATTTTTACCCTTCAGAATGGTGACATTTTTTAAGTTTTGGTTTCTATGTGAATTATCAAAGATGATGTGAGATGAATCGTTCTTTGTTTGTTCCAACTCAAAAGTTTTTAGACGGGGGAAGGTGTTTTAGCGTGTGAATATGTTTGTTTCAAAGGAATAGGCAATGTTATGTTGGCGCCTGGTTTTTGTTTATTCCTTTAGCTTACTGTGTGTTTCTTGCTATTGGTGGGTCTGCTAACTGCTGTGCACAAGGACCACTTCAGAATTATCAACTATAGGCAATTGCTTTTTAATGATTGTGGAGATCGTGTTGCTCAGTTGTATTAGTAGCTCCCTTTTCACAGTGTCGAAATGGTGATGTTCGGCAAGAACTTCTTATTGTGAACACCCACTTGTTATTTCCTCATGATTCTAGTCTTTGTATAGTACGATTGCATCAGGTGAATTTAATATCTGATTCTGTGTTTTGACTTATATCTTATCTTAATAGCAGCGGCTCAAGTAGCCACACCACTTGCCTTTGTCTCTTATTTTAGTGCTAATACATTATTTTATATTTGGGTATACAAAATTGTGCAACATGTGGAATCGTATCAGAAAGAATACAATCTTAATCCCATTCCCATCATTCTATGCGGGTGAATATTTGATGATTACATAACTTCTATTTGAGTTGTTTCCCTGATCTTGTTGAACTGCACTCATGTGCTTTCTTTGTCTTGAATTTTGTACTTCATATAGTGACTGGAATGGGAGCAAAAGTGGGCATGTTTACAAGTTCCTCAGATCCCAGCGTTTTGTATCATCATATGATACTGCTCACCAGTACACAGATGCAGATGCGCATAAGGTCAGTATCTTCATGTTCACATCCTGAGTCTTATTTCCTTTTGATAGAAAGACTCAATAAGGTTTTCAGTTGTTTAGTATGTTGTTCGTATCTTTCATTGTGTTTCACACAGTGGGTTAGCCACCGCAATCATCGGGTAACATATGTGGTGTGGATTTTATATGGCTTCTTAATCCCAATAAATACTGTAAATTACTAAAAACAAGCTGGAGTGAAGCAGTATTTAGCATGTTTAAGGTCAGATTTTCTCTTCCAACACCCTAGTACCACGTTTTTATTGGCACTTAATCACTCTTTTTTTTAAAGAATCACATTGGTCTTTATATGCCCTTGATATGCCCAGTTTCTTGTGCAAAACTCCAGGATACAATTTTCACGGTTTGAATTTGGGATGCCAAATTTATTGGCATAAGAATAAGAAGTTAAATATAAAGAATTCTGTCAAGCTTCTTCATAAGTAGTGCGTTGTGAGGTGATTTGGGCAATGAGTGGCAGTTCCAAATCAGATTCAAATGGAAATGCTAAAGCCACTCAAGGTTTCAGTATTGTTGATGCTACATAATTGTGTTGAATAAAATTAATGCAGACAGGCTCTATTTAATCTCATTCTATACATGTAATGTGACTCATAGTCACCATTAACAAAATACAGGTTACTTATTTAGATGCCTATACATATTTCATTAGTTTAAGTATGAGAAGGCATGTGCCATTCTTCTTCATGTAGGATAATGTTGGGTCATTTGACCTTATGCAATACATATAAGCACATGAGGTTGTGGACCTGCAGCAAAGAAACACCAGCAGCAGCAATAAAAGGCCCAGGCAGCAGCAGCAGCCCCAACAGCAATAAAAAAGGCCCCAGCAGCAGCAGCGAAATTACCTCTAGCAGCAGCAAAACAGCCCTAGCGGGCAGCAACCCCAACAGCAGCAGCGAGAAATCAACCCAGGAGCAGCAACCAAAACCCCAACAGCAGTAGCAAAATCACCCCGAGCAGCAGCAAAGAAAAATCCCAGCAGCAGTTTTTAAGACACCAACAGCACCAAAAGGCCCCAGCAGCAGCAGCAAATCATTTCATTACAGAGGAGACTTTGTTATTGTTATTGTTGACAAAGTTTGATGTTGTATAGATGACACAATTTATGATTTAATGTGATGCATTCAATAGGAAATATGATTTATCTGGTGTCTGTTTAATCACAATTGCTTTGTTTCATGGAATGGATGCTAAGCTCAATGTTGCATTAAATTAAAAGCTAAACTAGCCTAGAACATATTATAGTAAAAGAAACAGGTTAATAAAAGCAACATAATCTATGTCCTTGTCCATCCCATGAAATGGTTTAAGTATAGGTTGTCAATGACCAAAAATCTGCCATGTAATGTTAAACAAAACCACCTACTCGGTCAACACTAATAAAGCTCCAATTTTTTTTTTTTTTCCATAAATTCTTGGTTTCAATTCACTGAAGTTAACATCTGGACATTGGTCCTGTCCATCCACAGCCATACCAGCTCATTATTAATATTTGTGTATCAGATATAAGTTACATTAACAAAATTTCCCATTGAACTCTAATCTAATTCTCGTTTCTTGTAAATTATATTTGTGATTTCTAACTAAGTTCAATGCTGAATTATTGGAAGTGGTGATTAATAATTCCAAACACTAGTTTCATATGGATTAATCTTCAGTGAAAGGGAGTGCTTGACTAAAAGGTGGTTGAGCTCGGCAGTGGTTGTCGTTGCAAATGGCTGGACATTACCACAAACAGTTAGTTTGTAATCAAAACCCATTACTAAAATACACAAACAAAACCTTTGATGAATTTTATGACGTTAGCTACATCATAAAATTCATGCCACTTAAAACCACCACCATGCAATCAACAAAGCTAAACATCATATGTTCAAAACAACTAATTACCTGAATTGTTATAAGGTCTTCCTTAGTGAAAGGTTCATCAGTTAGAAGCTCTTTCCAATTCTTCGTCTTGATGTTTAATTCTTTGATTGCCCATAAGACAAGAGTACACAAATGAAGAATTTATCCACATACTATATACATGAACTTGAAGTAATATCACTAAAAGTGATGACAATCCAACAAACATACGTCATAACAGAACCCGTTCCCTGTAGTCGTGACAGCAACAATGTGAGTAAATTCATTGAAAACTTTATTTAGCACGGGGCAATGATACTCTCCTGCAAAGAAAGTGAAAAAAAGTTTTATATTGTTAAGATATGATAGTAGTAACCAGAGGAATATAGAACTCAAAAACAAGATAAAGACACATGGTCTATAGGCTTGAATTTATGATATCATATAAGTATCATAACCATGTATGTCATGGCTGTTTAGGACTGCACTTGAACGTTAAGAATAACAATAATTGGAAAGCAGAAGTAGCAATCCAAAAATTTCCATTGCAAAATCTATGAGCTTATAGATATAGTGACATCAGAAATCTGCTATAGCTTCCATCATATTCCCGTCAAGAAGCAAGTTGTTGAAGATCTCTTCTCTCTATTCATTCAATTAAAACTAAATTCAGATAATACCAATACATCTATTATTCATAAATTCACATACCAAACATAAGCTACACTTGGAAAGTTCACTTTATCTTCCTTCACTATACCATTTTGCCTTACAGTGGAATTTTTCCAAGAACTATAGCTATTCCCTAGTGCCGATTCCTCTTATATATTTTTTTTACCTCCTGAAAAAAAAAATGTCACTTGAGAACTAAGACTTGACTGGCAGTCCTAGTAAACTGAAAGCCTCTTAGGGCTCATCCAAGAACAACAACAGTCTAGAGGCTCTAACTTCACCAGCAAATTGCCCTGCCACAAAAAACAAGTCAACACATTCTCTAGTCCTTGAACATTATCATTCTATCATCTTCACTACCATGACTCCATAACCCGCATACAGCTGTACAACAGTTTATAAACTATGCTCATTTAGAAGATATTATTATCTATTTGTCATCCTAAGAAACCTGCTCACCACAGAATGATGAAAATGGAAACAGCTCAAGTTAGTTTAGAATAAGTTCCTACACAATTTTCAACCCAGACTCTTAAACACAATCACACAGAAGCAATTCCACAATCATTAAAAATTTTACAGGTAAAACACATTTATTGGAGAAATCATAGTCCTGTAAAAGGCCCACCCAATGTCAAAACTAAGACTTGTTTATTAAAATCCTTGAATTGTACTCACATTTAACTTATATCAGACCATAATCCTTCATGTCTAAATTATCACCCGTTTCCTCGAAACTCAGGCAATCAAGTAGCATGCATCGCTAAAGCTTTAGGGAAAAAAAAATGAACAATCCTATACAGCAAAATTGAACTAAACAATTAAAATGGAGTAAAAGAATCCAACCTTCAGCATTCTTGTGAAAAGTAACTGGGATTAAATCGCTCAGCTTCAGTGGGCTCCCGGTAATAGGATGTTTCCCACACTAAACACAAACAAAACCTTTGACGTTAGCTACTCTTCACTCAAACTGAACATTAACACAAACTTTGAAATGGCCATTGAATTATATAAACAAACAAAATAGTGCTTAAATTATATAAAAAGGAAAATTAACAAAGAACTCTTAGAAGTCATACCAAAGCAACTTAAGCTCTTAAATATGCAGTTACACAAAAAATTCTACACAAAAATTACCCAAGCACAATCAAAATCAACATCATCATTTCCTCTTCACCGAACATCAATTAATACCATAGCTACAATACAAAAACCAGATATGTCTACTCCTCACATAAGCATTAGCACAAACAATTAGCATGTAATCAAAATCCACAACTAAAATACACAAAACCTTGACATCATCTACCCTTCATTCAAACATTAACACAAACATTTAACATCCAACCATTAACACAAACATTTAAAGTGTCGTTCATGACAGCTTCTACAACCAAAGTCGCGGCCACGGCCAATGAAACCAACAAGAAAGGAAGAAAAGAACAAGAGAATGGAAATGAGAGCAAATAAATCGGCCACTCACCTAACTACTGCTTGTTTTCACCACTGTCGTTCACCGTTTGTGTTTCATCTGTGATAAGAATCCAACATTTCTTCACCCCTTTCTCCGTATGTGAACTTCGTACTCCCTTATTTTTGGATTCGAGAAGGTGGCTGAGATTGGAAGGTTAAGGCTTATGGTTTTTCAAAATCGAAAACGGAAATTGGTTGAGATTGGAGTCGGGTTAATCTGATTCAGGGGAGAAGATAAAATGAACCAGTTCCGGTCTTCCAAATGCGGCTAATGGGGAACGCACAAGGCATTGCTTCGCAGGTGCCTAGCGACTGGGCGGGGATGAAGGGACAGAAACTATGGGATGGGAAGAAGATGACTGGGGTCCTGTAGTTGGGTAATCTTCTGCTACTGGTAATGGCCGATCGGGACGAAGGAGGTACAGCCTTGAAGCATTTGTTCCCGGGTTTTAATGCGTGTCCTTCTCCTATCCTAGCAAAGAGCGGTAATGCCCTATCTATTCTAGCAAACCAAGGGAGACCCAAGTAGCAAGAACAAGAGGGGAAGTTGCCGATTCTGAAACTTGCGAAAAACAGGGTGTTTACTCTTTCTGTTTGGGTTCCCTCCAAATTTCAGCCTAGGGTTTTAAATTTTTTTTTTTTTTTTTAAAATATATATTTTTTTTAAAAAATTTGAAGGGGAGAAACGTGGCTGCTGAGTGATGCGGCTCTTAAGTAAGAAGAGTAAGTAGAAGAAGTAGGGCTAGTATTTCTATTAGTAATCATAATTAATATTTTATAAATTAGATTATTTTTATTATATCTAACTTCAAGATGGTTAATATAACTCTTTTATATAATATAAAATTAATAATTATAATTAATTATACATAATATTATTTTAATAATACAAATATTTTAACCAACATAATTAGCTTGATAATCTTGTTAATCTGATATGAAAAAATTATTCATATGACATTTGAAAAGTAAAACCAATATCTTTAATTTTTAATATATCACATTCCTGTATATGGAATATAAATTTTCAAGAACAAATAGAAAAAAAAAAAAACATTTTTAATATCATTGTAAATTAAATTCAAATTTCAATTGCAAGATTTACTTTAGTTGGTTTGGTCAAGCGGATAATTTTGGAATTTAAAAAGTAAAACCCCCTGAAACCGAAAAGCAACCATCCAATCGAACTCGGAAAACGCTCTTCATACATGGCTTTGAGATCCCCATTTCGTTCGTCTTCAATCTCTCAAAACCCATCTCTGAAAGGTAATATTTCATCTTTGTTAGCTCACTTGCACAACCTCACAACTTCAAGCTCCAACAATGAAGTTTTGTATTCTTTCGAAAAACCCCTAGAACGATCCTCACTTACTAAATTCCTCAAAGAAAACTCGCCGATCGTAACTTTACTCGAATGAAGCATTGTACTTTTTTCATTACATGATTAGTTCGCAACCCATCTCTCCAATTTCGTCATTCACTACTTTGTTTACTGCACTGGCAAAGAAGAAGCATTATTATGAAGTGATTTCTCTCTATAATTGGTTGAATTCAACTGGGTTGTCTCGTTTATTGTCTTTGACCGTTTTGATCGATTGCTTGTGTAAGATTGAAAGGGTTTGATGGTTTTGCGGTTTTTGGGGAGATTTTGAAGAAGGGTTTCACCCAAATCTTGTGACTTTTAATTGTTTGATCAAAGGTCTGTGTAGAGAAAAAGATTGTGGAGTCGATGGAATTGTTTCAGAAAATGGTTACTGTTGGTTGTAGGCCTAATGTGATCAGTTACAACACTTTGATTGGTGGATTGTGTAAAATGGGGAAGATAAGTGTTGCCGTTAAGCTGCTTGAAGAGATGGTAGATGGGAATAAAAAATCTGGTGTTATTTGTAGGCCAAATGTTGTTACTTATACTATTATAATTGATGGTTTTTGTAAGGCTGGGTTAATTGAGAAGGCTAGAGAATTGTTTTTGGAAATGAAGGATTCTGGAATGAGGCCAAACACAGTCACTTATACCACTCTAATTCATGGTTTTTGTTGTGTGGGTGATTGGAAAAAGGGTAGAAGTTTATTTATTGAAATGATCGATCAAGGTGTGCGGCCTTCTGTGGTGACGTTTAGTGTGCTCATAGATGAACGGTGCAAGAAAGGGAAATTGCACGAAGCAAATAGGTTGTTGGAGCTTATGATTCAGAGAGGTGTGGTTCCTAACGTTTATACTTACAACATTTTAATCAATGGATTGTGTAAAACAGGGAAGATAAGTCCTGCCATTAAGTTGCTTGAAGAATTGGCCAAGGGAAATGAAGAATCTGGTGTTATTTGTAGGCCAGATGTTGTTACTTATAGTACTATAATTGATGGTCTTTGGAAGGTTGGATTAGTTAAGAAGGCGATAGACTTGTATTTCGAAATGAAGAGTTCGGGAACTACTCCGGACGTAGTCACTTATAGCATTTTGATCAATATGCTTTGTAAAAATGGACAACTAGAAAAGGCAAATGAGTTGCTGTCACATATGGAGGAAAAAGGTTGTGCTCCAGATGTAATCACGTTTAATACCCTAATGTTCGGTTTCCTCAAGAATAATAAGATACCAAAAGTTGTTGAACTCCTTCATAAGATGGCGGAGAGAAATGTGAAGCCGACTGATTGTACAATGTCCTTAGTCATGCAATTACTAATGAAGGCCGAAAATTATCGTGAATGTTTGAACCGCCTTCCTCAATTTCCAGGTCCCAAAAGCGAAATTGAAGTTTTCATGATAAAAATTTATGGAGTGGTTCACTTTTTCAGAGCAATATCCTTGTCGAGAGCATTATTTGACATCATTGAAATATGAAATCGCAAAAGCCTCGGCCAGTGCGAGAAAGACGTATGATTGTTATTGTAAGAAGATTGCGCTTGACATGAGAACATTCTTTGTCCAAGAGAAATATGTTTTGCCGTGATACATGCAGATATTGTAACGATGATCCATGAAGATTTGGTTGATATGGGATTTCAAAGCGTCGTGGAATCTATGAAGCAAGATGGTCTAAAAATGGACATGGGTAAGATCCCCTTTATCTTATATAACGGTGTTACCTTTTTAAACCTTGAAGGACAAGGCATAGTGCTAGCCATTTGCCATTAATAGGCTTTTAACTATGCTATAAGTCTGTTTTCTAGATCTAAATCAGTTTGAAATGTTTATAGATTTCATGGCATCATTGGTTTTGTCAGGTATTGCAGACATAAATTGGTGGATGTGCCGATTAACCATTTACTTGTAGTTTGTGGTGGTGAGAATTGTTGGACTAAACTCTGGTAGTAATAATGTCTAATAGATAGTATTTTTACTCTCTAGGTTACTCCCTTTAGGATATATTCTTCCGATTCCAATAGGAAACTATCCATTCTGCATAATTACACTGATAAGTATCTGCGCGAATTATTTGTTCCCTGATTCACCGACATATTCTTGTATTCTTTGTAGTTACTCTGACCAAACTCCAGAAGCTTGGACTACCGGTGATGGTTTAAGAGTACTATGTTCATGTGTCCGACGGCCTTATGGGCAATGCAATGGGCTCTAAGAAGGCTGAAACCTTCAAAAAATGAGATGAAACCAGAAGTGAAGGAAGAATCACTGTATAGATATGATTTTGGGTTCTGTAAAGATGCTTGCCTTCTAAAGGTACCAGATGATAAAGCGCATAAAGGTCTTTAATGGTCATTGTTTGATTACACTTGCTAGAAAAAGTTTCTGTAATTGATTGGTTCCTGTAATTTATTACTGTCATCAAATTTTGCGTACAGTAAGAGATTCATTAGAGAGAAAATAGAAATATTGGTGCATACTGCAGTGTGTGTAAGAAAACTATATTTGAGGTGTTATGTAAATCATATTATTCTACTGGTGAAACTTTTTAGTTTTCCAATTCTTGTGACATATTGAATATGGCACTATTACAAAATTTTGAAAAACAAATAGATAAAAATCTTTTTAAAATCATTACAAATTGATTCCAAAATTTAATTCTTTAGATCTGTAAAATTTATCAAAAAAGATTATGCATTTGATCACTCATATAAATGGGTTGGCTTGTATTGCTTTTTGGTTAACTATAACTTCTTTCATTCTAGCTTAGGTAAGAAACAACTCAAACTTGATGGCCTAAGCCTCATGTGTTGACACATTCCCACGGGTAGATAGATTAAGATCCACCCAAGCATCTGATATCGATGATTTTTTTTTAATATTGACATGTTATGGATGATGTGACAATCTCGTAATGTCATAGATTTTTTTTTTTTTTTTTTTGTTATTTATAGCAAATAGTAGAGCGAGAAGAGGCTCAAAACTAAAATCCCTCTTCCATGGCATGATTTTTCTCAGGATCAGTTGTTGTTGTGCAGAAAATTTGTTTCGCGTCTATAGTCTCAGAAAACATCAAGCCTGCTTACTTGAGGAAGAGTTTAGTGGAGTTACTAAAGCAAGCAGAGAAATTTGATGCTAAAGTAGTTGGAAGTTTTGTGAGAGCGAAATTTGTCCAAAGTGACCATTTGGGGAAAAATGCTTATAGGTGATTTTCTCAACATAAATGTGAATTGTCTTTTAAGCAGTCATTGATTGATATTTTTCTACACAATTTACATTTTCATTTGCGTAAATAAAATATTAAAGTTAATTCCATCTTTATATTGTTTTGACAAGTTGCATGATTACAGGCACCAAGAAAACCTCAAACATAATGCATAAATCCCCGTTCGTGTTTCGAATACTCAAAGAGAGATATCAATCAGCAAGTTGTCGGATGATGACTTCACTAAGGTAACAATATTGTTAGAACGCATATATCTTTCCTTTAAAAAAATGGAGATATTGAAGTGAAACTATTGGTACTTTTAAGGTAAGCTAGGAAACTAGTTTTGTATAAGAGTGACAAAATGTTGATTTTTCAACTTTTTTTGCCAAAATGGTTTCCAGTGATGATCTATTTGCAAAGCAAATAGTTACTCTAGTAGTATTTTGTGCAGGAAGAATGTGAGGATTTGTTTCAGAGAATGAAAGATGGCTTGCTAAAAAGGTCAACGGTTGTAAGTGTTGACAATATTACAGATTTTCTGCATATATAGAAGTGCCATTTGGTTAAGTAAAATAATTTTAAAAATATCATAGACAACCTTAATTAGAATACGGTGAATGCAGGTGGAGCTTGACCAGAAGGTTAACATTCTACATGAGGATATAACAAAACATGTATGTATTTTTACATATAAAATCCAAAATTAGGATTCACTAATTTTAGTCTACATAATTCCGGGGCTGTGCTGAATGAACCAGAACCATTGAACATGCACTATTTCTGAAGCTTTGTATTGTGTTTTTTGTTATGGCATATTTGAATCTGGTATATTTCATATTTCTTTGCTTGCTTTTGACTTCTTTGCTCTCCTTTTCATTTCATCGATGCCAAGTAGTGGATTGCTAGAGGGCTGGTTTCGTTACAAAATTGCATTAATCAAGCAAATGAAAGGAATTGCGTGGAAGAATATCCTTTCGATGATGTAGTTTTTCATACAAAATTCGACTATTAGTGAACTGAAAACAGTTGTTTGTGTAAGCAGAAAGTAATCATTGGAATGTTTGAAAGAAAGGACCAGTAAAAGGGAACTGAAAATTTCAATCTAAAGTATGTTCAATTGTGTTTCAAAATGTAATTGATCCTTAGCCCTATACTATTGTCAAGAACAAGAACAGCTTGTTGCTGCTTGAGATTCAATCAGAACAACTATGGTTATTGAATAGATTCCGGAAGTAATTGCAGACACTCAAGATCCTGAACCTGCCCACGAGGACAGTAAAATAGAAGAAGAGCATGATGTTGGCTCACTTGAACCAGCCCTCTGAACAACCGAAAATCCTGGCTCTAATCTTGAAGGCAATGGAATTGCTTGCTGCTGAAATGATATAATAGATGTTGCAGGTAAATTTTCCAGGCTCCTTCCTGTGTGTATTAGTTTGTATAATAGATTATCCAAACTGCTGCTTTCCTGAAAACAGCTCCACCATCAGAACCCTTGACTAGTATCTTTGAGTCTGATCAAGAAGTAGCAACTGTCGATGAGGAAACTGCAGGTATAATTGATTTCCTTAATTGCTTTATGTTTACTTCAATTTGTATCTCAACCAACATATCATTTTGCTTTTTTTGTCATTTTGATAGATGAGCCTGCAATGGCATTTGCACCAGGACTAGCTCCCATTTCCTCTACATTCCAAGGCCAAGATTCTGCTGCCTCAGTGCAACCTACTACACCTCCTTTAACAATGGTAACTTTCTCCCCTTCCAATAAATGAATGAAAATTATTTAGGCTCAGTTTCTTTTAACTTCATTTATTGCAGGTGTAGATTCCTCCCCTCCCAGATAATTCTGCTGAACCTTGCTAGCTGTGTACCTTCAACCCATCTAGAGAGTGAGGTAATTCATTTCCTCTCATATCTTGATCAAGAAATATGCTTTCACTTCTATATGCATTCATTCTCAACTACAGGTGATGCGAGTATCTTCTTTCCAAAACATGAGAATATGCTTCATGATTCTCTTGCGGAATCATCGAGAACATCCAAAAATGCTCTGAGTCAATACAATCATAGATCTGATGCCTCGGAGATGGATAAGCAAGATTGTGATCACAGCACGGATGGCATTGATGCCTCTTGGGATAACTTCAGAATAGAGATAGCAAAGCTAATCGAGACTGATACCATACTTTTCAAGTTGTATCCTGAAAAGCTAATTGACAAGAGTTCAACTTCAGATCTTATGCAGTATTACATGATGCATTACTTTGGCATTAGAAACTTGAGATTCTACTCTTAAGAATTTAATGCTTTCTTTTACAATAGAAACCTTTTTTATCAATTAGTATATTTGTGATTTGGAGAATAGTCATGGTAAATAAACTTGTGACTTGTTTTTTTTTTCGTTTTTAATTTCAATGATGCTTTTTCAATGGGACTTGTTCATGTGCGATCTTCTATAATCACTTAGACGTGCACATCAGAAATCTTGGCATGTAGTATTGAGTAGGGGTGTTCGGTTCTGGGTACCCTGTACTTTTTGAAGGAACCAGAACGAGGCTGAAGGCAGCGGTTCCTTGAAATTTGGAACTAGAATTGGAACCGACGGTTGCCTTGTTGTGCCCGTAACCTGTAACTCGTAACAACGGTTCCGGTTCTGGTTCTGGGTACCCTGTGAAATTATTGAACCCCCAAAAGTTTTTAAAATGGCAAAAAAACCCTTAAAAATTTACAAATACCCCCCCACTTGGCATGTAGTATTGAGTGCCCGTGTCTGTCCCACAAATTTTGTATTAATATGTAACACTATAATAGTAAATGGGATAAGATCAATGTTCTAAAAATCGAATCAAATTGGGAATCGGCAACCTATTCGATTCCATTCAGGTTTTAGAGGGTTTTTGTTATATTTTAAACCTGTAGGGGTTAATATAATTTCCTAAGGTATTTTTAGTATTTCAAACTTTTAGGGATTAGTTTGATATTTATTTGGGTATTTTTTGAAATATATTAAATTTTTTAGGGATATTTTTGGAATATACTATAATTTAAAAGACTAATTTACAATTTTTTAAAAATATTTTCGTCGTACCAATCGATCAAATCGTGAATAAGGGCCTTGACAGAGTCAAGGCTCGGCCCAATTTTCTAAATATTAGATAATATTTTTTAAATTAAAATTTTGACATAAATATTTTACGCAAATTTTAAACTGTATGAAAACTACCGGTAAAATAAATTATACAGAATATTATTTTAATATTAGTCCACTTTATCACTTGATATATGCTAATCATATATGTTAATGTGTAGTGCATGCTGTGTATAAGCTAATGTGGAATATTAGAATATTATCATAAATAGTTAAGGATATAAGGTTAACCCTTTTAAGATTTACTATAGTTACATAAAAGACAATATTACGCTTACAACTCAATTTTAATATTTTAGAAATAATAAAATTATCTTTGTTATTAACAAACTATTAGTCTACCACTAGAAAACACACACACACATACACACACACACACACATATATATATATCGTCATTGTAATTTAACAGTAAGGATTTTTATTATTTTATAAATTAAATTATTTTAATTATATCAAATCTCAAGGCTACTATAATATAGAATTAGTAATCCTAATGAATTATACATAATATTATTTTAATAATACAAGTATTTCAGCAAATATAATTAGTGTGATAATCTTGTTAATATGATAGAGAAACATTTTTCATATAACTTCTAAAAAGAAAAAACCAATATCCCTTGAATTTTCAATATATCACAATCAACTATGTGAAATATCAATCTTGGTAAATTTGAAATTTTGAAGAAAAAAAATACCAAAAAAACATTTTTAATATCGTTATACATTAAATTCAAATTTAGTAAGATTTATTTAAACCTTGTAATCTTACGACTTACGAGAACAAAGTTTATTTGATCAACTGGATAATTTTGGAATTAGCAGAAAACCCCCTGAAACCGAAACGCAACCATCCACCCCTGAACCTGGAAAACACTCTTCATACATAGCTTTGAGATCCCCATTTCGTTCGTCTTCAATCTCTCGAAACCCATCTCTGAAAGGTAATATTTCATCTTTGTTATCTCACTTGCACAACCTCACAACTTCAAGCTCCAACAATGAAGTTTTGTATTCTTTCGAAAAACCCCTAGAACGATCCTCACTTGCTAAATTCCTCAAAGAAAACTGTCGATCAGGTAACTTTACTCTTAATGAAGCATTGAACTTTTTTCATTACATGATTAATTCGCAACCCATCTCTCCAATTTCATCATTCACTACTTTGTTTAGTGCACTGGCAAAGAAGAAGCATTATTATGAAGTGATTTCTCTTTATAAGTGGTTGAATTCAACTGGGTTGTCTCCAAGTTTATTGTCTTTGACCGTTTTGATTAATTGCTTGTGTAAGATTGAAAGGGTTTCTGATGGTTTTGCGGTTTTTGGGGAGATTTTGAAGAAGGGTTTCAGCCCGGATGCTGTGACTTTTAATTGTTTGATCAAAGGTCTGTGTGTAGAGAAAAAGATTGTGGAGTCGATGGAATTGTTTAAGAAAATGGTTGCTGTTGGTTGTAGGCCTAATGTGATCAGTTACAACACTTTGATTGATGGGTTGTGTAAAACGGGGAAGATAAGTGTTGCTATTAAGTTGCTTGAAGAGATGGTTGATGGGAATAAAAAGTCTGGTGTTATTTGTAGGCCAAATGTTGCTACTTATAATACTATAATTGATGGTCTTTGTAAGGCTGAATTAATTGAGAAGGCGATAGACTTGTATTTCGAAATGAAGAGTTCGGGAACTACTGCAGACGTAGTCACTTATAACATTTTGATCAATATGCTTTGTAATAATGGACAACTAGAAAAGGCAAATGAGTTGTTGTCACATATGGAGGAAAAAGGTTGCGCTCCAAATGTAATCACGTTTAGTACCCTAATGTTCGGTTTCCTCAAGAATAATAACATACCAAAAGTTGTTGAACTCCTTCATGAGATGGCGGAGAGAAATGTGAAGCCGACTGAAGGTACAATGTCCTTAGTCATGCAATTACTAATGAAGGCCGAAAATTACCGTGAATGTTTGAACCAGCTTCCTCAATTTCCAGTCCAAAAGTGAAATTGAAGTTTTCATGATAAAAATTTATGGAGTGGTTCACTTTTTTCAGAGCAATATCCTTGTCGGGGAGAGCATTATTTGACATCATTGAAATATGAAAGCGCAAAAGCCTCGGCCAAGGTAGAAAGACTCTATGATTGTCACCGTATTTAAGAATGCGGTTGACATGAGAACATTCTTGTCCAAGAGAAATATGTTTTGCCGTGATACATGCGCTTATTGTAACGATGATCCATGAAGATTTGGTTGATATGGGATTTCAAAGCATCCTTTGGAATCTATGAAGCGGCATGATCTAAAAATGGGCTTGGGTAAGATCCCCTTTATCTTATATAACGGTGTTACCTTTTTAAACCTTGAAGGACAAGGCATAGTGCTAGCCATTTGCCATTAATAGGCTTTTAACTATGCTATAAGTCTGTTTTCTAGATCTAAATCAGTTTGAAATGTTTATAGATTTCATTGCATCATTGGTTTTGTCAGGTATTGCAGACATAAATTGGTGGATGTGCCGATTAACCATTTACTTGTAGATTTGTGGTGGTGAGAATTGTTGGACAAAACTCGGTAGTAATAATGTCTAATAGATAGTATTTTTTACTCTCCAGTTACTCCCTTTAGGATATATTCTTCCGATTCCAATAGGAAACTATTCATTCGCATATTACACGACAATTATCTGCGCGAATTATTTGTTCCCGCTTCACTGACATATTGTTGTATTCTTCGTAGTTACTCTGACCAAACTCCAGAAGCTTGGACTACCGGTGATGGTTTAAGAGTACCATGTTACATATGTCCGATGGCCATATGGGCAATGCAATGGGCTCTAAGAAGGCTAAAACCTTCTGAAAATGAGATGAAACCAGAAGTGAACCAAGAATCTCTTTATAGATATCATGTTGGGTACTGTAAAGTTGCTTGCCTTCTAAAGGTACCAGATGATAAAGCGCATAAAGGTCTTTAATGGTCATTGTTTGATTACACTTGCTAGAAAAAGTTTTTGTAATTGATTGGCTCCTGTAATTTATTACTGTCATCAAATTTTGTGTACAGAAGAGATTCATTAGAGAGAAAATAGAAATATTGGTGTATACTGCAGTGGGTGTAAGAAAACTATATTTGAGATGTTATGTAAATCATATTATTCTACTGGTGAAACTTTTTAGTTTTCCAGTTCTTGTGACATATTGAATGTGGCACTGTTACAAAATTTTGAAAAACAAACAGATAAAAATCTTTTTAAAATCATTACAAATTGATTCCAAAATTCATTTCTTTAGGTCTGTAAAATTTATCAAAAAAGATTATGCATTTGATCGCTCATATAAATGGGTTGGCTTGTATTGCTTTTTGGTTAACTATAACTTCTTTCATTCTAGCTTAGGTAAGAAACAACTCAAACTTGATGGACTAAGCCTCATGTGTTGACACATTCCCATGGGTAGATCGATTAAAATCCACCCAAGCATCTCATATCGACGATGTTTTTTTTAATATTGGCATGTTACGGTAACTTCACTCTAAATGAAGTTTTTTACTCTTTTGATTACATGATTCATTCCCAACCCATTTCTCCAATGTCATCATTCAACATATTGTTTGGTGCACTTGCAAAGAAGAAGCATTATTATGAAGTGATTTCACTTTATAAGAGGTTGAATTCAATTGGGCTGTCTCCAGATTTAATGTCTTTTAACATTTTGATAAATTGCTTCTGTAATATCAAAAGGGTTTCGGATGGTTTTACGGTTTTTGGGGGGATTTTGAAGAAGTGTTTCAGCCCCGATGTTGTTACTTTTAATTGTTTGATTAAAGGTCTGTGTGTAGAGAGAAAGATTATGGATTCAAGGGAGTTGTTTATGAAAATGGTTGCTTTGTTGATTGTAGACCGAATGTTGTTACTTATAATACTATAATTGATGGTCTTTGTAAGGATGGATTAATTGAGAAGGCTAGACAATTACTTTTGGAAATGAAGGGTTCAGGAATTAGTCCAAGCGCAGTCACTTATACCACTCTAATTCATGGTTTGTGTTGTGTGGGTGATTGGGAGAAGGGTAAAAGTTTATTTATTGTGATGATGAATCAAGGTGTGCAGCCTTCCGTGATGACGTTTAATGTGGTCATAAATGAACTTTGCCAGAGAAGGAAATTAGACGAAGCAAATAGGTTGTTGGAACTAATGATTCAAAGAGGTACGGATCCTTGCATTTATACTTACAACATTTTAATAAATGGTTATTGCTTGGCAAGAAGAATTGGTGCTGCAAGGGAGTTGTTTGCTTCTATCACTAGAAAGGGGTACACAGCTCATGTTGTTTGCTTCAATTCTTTAATCAATTGGTATTGCAAGAACAAAAAAGTCAACAAAGCTCTTATCCTTTATCGAGAGATGATTTCAGAAGGAATTAAGCCTAATGTGATTAAGTATAACACTTTGTTAATCGGCCTTTTTCTTAAAGCGAGGTAAAACATGCACGAAAATTAGTTGATGAGATGCAATTTAATGGTGTTATACCTAATTCATTGACATATACCATTTTCATTGATGGACTTTGCAAGAATGGTTGTGTTCTGGACTTTATTATTGATGATTCTAGGATTTGTCCCCAGATCACAACATTGAAGTACATTTTTTTTAAGAAATTCTTTTTGATAAGAAACCATAAATTTTGTATTAAAATAGCATTTGCTTTTGTATTTCTTACGTGCATGTAGTGTTTTATTTGATCTTTTTAAAGTAACAGGATTTTTCATTTCAGTTTATTTTAGGAAATGGTGAAAATATGTCGGACTTCACCTATGCTGAGAATGTTACTCATTCTCATGTCTGTGCAACTGAAGCTCTAGATTCACGAATGGTTTTTGTGGCTGGAAAGGTAGCTATATTTTGGACATTACTAGATGTTTATTTACTTATTTTTCTAAGCTCAGTGCATAATAAAAATTTCTTCTTTCAATTAACATGTAGGCTTTTTTCATCACTAATCTCGAGCCTATGAAGTTCTAGGAATTTGTATCTCTGATATTGGAAGGCTTGGGATATCAAAGGTAAAGTTGCATTCTGATTTCGTTATGTTAGAATTTCCATGGAAGCACTAGCTGACTTTAACTGAAATGTTGCTTTTACAATATCATTATAGTAGAACATTGCATTCTCGGAAAAATTTAACTTGGTTCTTGTTTCTTTCTTGCTTGATTTGATGCATACCCATATGTGGATGATTAGAACAAACATCCACATATGACATGTCAAATTAGCCAAATATAATGCAATCCAGGTCTATTCCTGTTGACAACGATCAGTCGGCAAGCAAATGAATTTGTAAAAACAAATTTATATATATTTTTGTGTTTATTTGAGCTTGAGTCAAATACACGAGATTTACTTTAGGATCGCATTTCCAAAACCAACAAGTATTCACTACAAAACGGTCAAACACACGAGGGTTTATCATAAGTAACCCTAGTGAATAATTAAAAAATATATATTAAAAACAATTTATTAATACATATAATCTCATTAATTCTTATTACAGTTGACTACCCAAATTTCTGAGCATATAAAAACCCGTTTGGAGAATTTTATAAAATTATATTGTAAAGTTTATTTGGTAAAATAAAAAGAAGAATTTTAACAATTATAATCTAAACAGGTAATAAATTTAATTAATGAAATTTAATGACCCTAAAAGAAATTGAAAGAGCACACTGATATTTTTGGCAATGTGGTTATTTTTACCAATTCATCCATTTGATAAATGAAACAAGGATGCTAGACAACTTGAAATGGGTAAACATATGATTATGATGTTGTTTTCATTGCCGTGTTGTTTATATTCTCTTGTGCTTTTCTTGCGCTCTTGTATTAGGGGCATGGACTAATTCTCGTATTTCTTTTTCTATAGCTACTATCTTGGATTTTCGATAGAAGGATCCCGACTAGAGTCGCTTCTTTGTATTGCGACCATTTATAAGACTTCTTATTAGTTTGGTTTCATATGTTTTCTTGCTTGTCAAATCAATACATGTAAGGTTGGGCTTGAGATCACATAACCATTCTCTATCGGCATTTTACTTTGTTCAATTAGCTATACCAGGACATTTGATTGCACTGCTGCAGTGAAACATATTGGATACTGATGAGAACCACTCCCAAAACTCAACAAAACAAGAAAATAATAACATACAACACCAAGAAATAGGAAGAAAATAGATATGCATATTGATCTTCAACAAAGCGATAACAATGGTAGCAACGACAAAATATACCCAAAGACATCAACCCAAAAGGACAAAATCAAAATATGAAAGGAAAAACAATGTTGGACTTCGGGGGCCAGCTCCTCCCTAATTGCTAACTTCGAGGGTTAGCTCCTCCCAAATTTCCCTATATTCTTCTATGCCCTAATATGCTCTCTCCCTCTCTTTTTTATCCTCCACTCTCTCTCTCTCTCTCTCTCTCTCTCTCCCTAACTGAATTCTTTTGCTGTCCCAACTCCCAATCGCCACCTGTTCTAGCCTAAGCCCATGGAAGTTTTCTGCCAACATCCCTTCAATCCACTGCTTGCTATCTTATTTCACTTTTCCTACACCCTCATTATCCAAGTCCCATCGATACTCACCAATTGTCTCCCCTGAAGTACATTTCTTTTTGGCTTTTGATGTCTTTTTTATTTGTATATAAATATTTACCAACTGTTTAATTTTTCTTATGGGTTATACTTCTGTTGTGTTTGCTCTTTTTGTTAGCCTTTTTATCGAATTTCCAATACCTTGGTTTCTTGGAAAGTATGAAGTCAAATTCTATTATCCTTAGGACCTATATCACAAGACTTTTAGTTTGATTAAAATTGGGAATGTTGGCATTTTTATGTGGTTGCATCTTTTTTTTCTGATCTTATTGTCATGTGGACTATAGAAAGTAGAATTATATTTTGTAGAGTACCGAAGGAAAAAGAAAGGTGACAGGGAATAATCAATTAATTGATAATGGCAGAAATATCCAAGATGGAAGAATTGTCTTCTATATCCAGCTTTTTTTTTTTTATAAAAAGAATTTGTATTAAGAATCATCATGGTGGAAAAAGATGAATATCAGTCGGTGATGGTAGGATTAGTGGTTAGAAATTCTATCCAAGTTTTTACCCATATATATATATATATATATATATATATATATATATATATATATATATAATTGGACGTACAGTAATTATTTCTTGACAATTTAAATGTATATTGGGTGGTTAGATAGTACTGTGTAATGGATTGATTGAAAATTTGAAATTTACTTTTGGTTATAAATAATAGAGTGGAAAGTGGAGTGGAGGGCAAGATTTGGTGAGGCTACTTCTCTTGTTTTCGTTAGAAGGAATGTGCTTAAAGAAATTTGTTTTTCCATCTGAAATCGGACAAAAATGGGAGAGAAAATAGCTGTATACGTGGGGGATTTTTGGATATTTCAGTCACTTGGGATTTTTTTTTTTCTTTTTATTGTAAGTCCGTCATCTAACTTAACAAATGGATGAAAGGACTAATCATGTTCTCTTTCCCATTACCATTCTCTGTTTTCAACTTTTTGCCAAAATACTTTTGGATCTATACTCAGATTAACTAATTCCACCGCATAGCACATAGTATTATGGAGGCAACTTATCATTAAGGAGTATGTTGTCATGATGTGTTTGAATAGGATGTGGAAATTTTAAGGTCTGACATCTTATGTTTGTGATAATTGTTGGTTATGCAGGAAGGTGTCTTTTCAACCATTGAATCATTCTCTCACTTAGCCAAGGACTCACCTTTAGTGCATTACAGTGACTTAAATGAACAATCAAAAGTAGAAAAAGCTGCCAGGCGATGGGAAAGGTTAGAACTTATAGCATTATAAATTTCTTTAAATAGACTCTAAAGTGAACCTTTTGAAATTTTATGGCTAAAGAATGAAGATTACATTCTTATAAGTCTATTAGTGTTCAAACGAAAAATTATTTGACTCAGTTGTGCTTGGTACAAGCCCTAATAATTTGCGTCAGCACTCAAATTGCCGTCTAATACCTGATATCTAGTTATGTCATGTATCACTGTCTGATACCTGATATCTAGTTATGTCATGTATCAATGTCTAAAGGATATATGTTAATTGGTTTTCTATATTTATTTTTGTATTGATGAACGAGGCATTTTTGTGTGTTATTGCAACTGAAAGCCCATATGCAATCAATTGCTCAAATTTGAAGTAAAATACAACTGATATTAACTAAAAGAGCATGCTTTGCAGAGCATGTTTTTAAGTTAGATTTTATCAGTTCATCATTTTTGTTATGGTGCATTTCAATGGGCTTTGTATATCGAGTTCATTATATGATTATTACTGTAAATTTACCTTGAACTCTATCACTGTAGTTGCAGACGTTTTACTGGTTCTGTTGTTTTATTGGTTTTTCCTTTCTGGAAGAATTTTTACCTCTTCTGCAGCCAACCTTCTATTGTTGGTCTCAATTACTCTTTTTGGATATGGCTTTTTACCATCAAACATGTAAGTACAAATATTTTTCTTTTCCCTGGTTTTATCAGTATTCCAACAGTAAGCCATTTTTTCACTCTTGTTGAAAGCTTGTTATTTACTTTCTAAAATTCTTTGAAGCAATGCATCTAGGATGCTCTACTTCTTCTTTTCTTGATTTGTTCAGGAATTTCTTAGTTTATGGTCCGGAATCTGGAGTGCTGTAGCATTAAAATTTATGTTTATATGATTTTTATTGGAGTTGCAAGCTTTTGCCTTCACTATCCTCTTGCTTTTATCAATTTATGTGGTTATATCATCAAGTTGATTGTTTGGAAGATTTTTTAGGTCTACTGACCATTTGATATGCTTTCTCTACAGATTTGGTCTCAAAGTTCCAAGCATACCTTTGTCTAGTTTTGATATGATTCCTCCGGATCATAATAAATACAATTACTAGTTAATTATAAGTTATTTTCTCCCTTGTTATTCTTACAATTGTTGTAATAAATATCTGTTATTTGATGGGTGTAGATCCAACATCAACATTATGTTGTTGTGCTTTATCTCCTTTGCTCTATGCTCGATATTTACTTTGTCAAATTTTGGGTTTACACTGTTTTGAAATCGATTTAGGTTGTACTTGCATTTTATCTTCTCAAGCTGATTCTTTTGCAATCATCCTTAACTGCCGTGATAGATGTAGGTAAGTAATTTTTAGTTTAGCTGTTCCACCATGATTTGATATGTCAATATATTTTCTTCAAATTGACCTTCTTTGGAAATTTTATGTAGCTCTAGTCTTCTCCTTGATTGCACTCTTTGTTTACAAGCAATACAAATGTGAACTGGATGGACCAGTGAAGCTCCTTCTTAATTATACAAAGAAATCGAAAACATTGTTGATACACTATCTACCAGCTCCCGTCGCATCATTTCTTTGTAACTACAGGATTAAGGATATTGCATGAACTCAACACTCATACAGTGGTTAAAGATTGGCAATGACTCCATGACTCATATTTTTCTTGAATGAGTTTTAAACTGCTTATACATGATCTGGTAGCTTAATTGTTGGAGTTGTCGACTACTTCAGCATTAATGGGTAACGGAGACGCACTCGGGGGTCCCGCTGTCCGGACAACTGGATGGGTGCCCCGCTCCCGGTGAGGGCGGGGTCGCGGGGGCAGCGCCCCCGCCCGTAGGCGGTTTTGGGCTTTTCCATGTATAACCGCTGTAGGATTCCTTTTAAGTTATTAATTCCTTTTTGGGTTGGGCTTAGGAATAGGAATTCTTGTAAAATTAGGTTTAATCTCTTAAACCTAGTATATAAACATACTTTTCTCTTGTTATGGAGGTGAGAACAATTCATTCATTGTAAACGAGAGAGGTGAGGCATATTGCAATAATATTGACTCATCTGGACGTAGCCTACATTGGGTGAACCAGGGTAAATCGCGCGTATTACATTCTTTGTTTACTGTTTGTTTTGTTTAACTATTATTATTTTGTTCCTGTTGCTTCTCTATTTCGTTCATTAATGAGGCTTTGTCTTAAAACAGTAGAGATGATTTTGTCCCCTGAAAAAGAATATAGATGGGGTATATATTCATATAGTGCAAATTCTAGTTGTCAATGATGTTCAATCTTTTAATTGAACATTAGATGTCCAATGTCTTTAATTGTCTCGATTACTTGAAAGTCGAAACATTGAATCTCATCTCATCAGCTTAGCCAAAAGTCTGAAGCAGAACAAAGATTGAAGGTATCTTTTCATTGACCATTAGATATATTTGTATTGAATTTGTTATTGTAAGTTATTTAGAAGATGATCAAGGATATGTGAACTCCAAGTATTCCAACATCTACAGGTGTTTATTGTCACCAAGACTCATCAGAAGTCATTCTACTTCAACCAAATAACAGAGGCTCATAACGTATCCAACTCAATTCGAATCAAATTTGATCAAACATTTGTTATAAAAATAAAAAATAAAAAATAACGATGCTTTTGGTGTTTTGCTTTGATTTAGTTGTGGATGAGAAGAATTTGCTTACATTATTCATTTATATGTTCTTGATGTGAAATAAAATATATGTTTCCACATTATACTAAATATACGTTTCCAATTTTTTCCTTAAAAAAATCATCAGAATTGTTTACATTATTCGAAGTCGCAACTCGCAAGTCATGTTGTCGAGTCAAGCTAGGTTTCTCAAAGTGTCCTGTAAGTCAGTATTTTAGAAAGTCCTTTTTCAATACACATAAATTTTTATATTAGATTATGTATCATCTTATTAATGTTTTAAAAACCGACCCGGTCAATGACTCGGACAGATGATAGGGTCTCGGGTTAACCTGGTTGAACCGATTCGATTGGCAAGTCGAATTGGTGACATCATTTTCTTGATCTCATCACCCAATCAATGTTTTTTGTCTACTTCTCCTTCTTTATCTCATGAAAAATGCTATAGACATCGACGCTTTGACCGAATTTTTACATCGAACCACGTGTCAACTGAATCAGACAAGCCACGTATCACGTTAACAAATTAACAAATATTCTGCGAATGAACATTCGTCCATCAAATATGGACGACCTTCCATTGTTATTGGACGGCCGCATTTGAAATGGATTTTCGTCCATATTATATGGACGGCCGTCCATTTATAATTTAAACTAAAAAAAATTGGCCTAAAATGTTTATAGACGCCTGTCCTCTTATGAGGACGACTGTCCATAGTTATGGACTCCCGTCCATATATTATGGACGGGAATCCTTTTATTATGGACGGTCGTCCATATTATATGGACGGGAATCCTTTTATTATGGACGGTCGTCCATATTATATGGACGGGCGTCCATGTAATTTCAGATGAAATATTTATTTTTAAAGTATAAAATTTTTAAATGAAATAAAAGAAAAAAAAAAATTGATTTTAATTAAGTAAAAGTATGGACACCAGTCCATTCTCAATTTTTTTTTTTTTCATTTATAAAGAAAAGGCAAGAGAGAAATGAAAACTGGCGTCCATTCTCAATTTTTTTTTTAATTTTTAATTTTGTTTTTTCATTTATAAACAAAATGCAAGAGAGAAATGAAACCTATTTTGGGAGGCCTAAATTTTTAAACATTCTAATTGAAAATTTTAAAGAAATTTTTTATTAAACTAAAATTTGGGCCTCCCAAATTGAATGTAAATTTTTTTAAATTAAATACGTTTGTCCATTGAATGTAAAATTTTTTAAAATAATTTGGACGGGCGTCTATAATAAATAGACACCCATCCATATCAGATAGACGGGCGTCTATTATTTTGCTTTTAAAATTTTTTGGATGAATGTCCATCCATCTTCCATAGTAAATGAACAACCGTCCATACAATATGAACAAGAGTCTATTAAATGTGGACAGGTGTCCATAAATGTTGGATGATCGTTTATTCACGAAAGACTCCAGCGTGATCATATCTGACTGATTGTCATGTCCTTAAATACAAAAATTCTGTATAAAATTTCGGTATCTGTAACATTACTCTTATCTCATTAGCTCATAAATCTCTCACCTCTCACATGATTGAAACGTGTCCACCAAAAAAACAACTTTTTATTTATTTTTCATTAAATGCAATACAGTACACTCTTAATCTTTTTGACATTTAATATTTGTTTTTTATTTTCAATGAAAACTCATTAAATACAATATAAGTACACCTTCTTTATTTATTAAATTAAATTATTTATTTCAATCTCTTCTATCTTAAGATTAGAGAGAGAAAGCTTTAACAACTTCTTTCTCCAACTCTCTTTGTTGTTCTTTACTCTTTCATTTCTTCCGTTTTAATTATTAAAGCTCTTCCGGTTCTTCAGCTTTCCTCTAATCAAAAGGTGCATGCCTTCTACACCAAAACACACAAACAAATTCACTTTTCCTTTTTGACAAAATCCTCGTTTTCTTCTCTCTTATTAGCTGTGTGCCACCATTGTTATATGCACCTCCACCATTCTCCACCACCATCGCCACCGCAGCAGCAACGGCTTAGGGTTTCAACTCCTCTCACTTGTTTTTTCTCCTCTTTTTGAGTTGGATTCTCTCGTCTTCTAGTGGCTTCGTTGATTAATGTTATTTTTTTGGGTTGATTAGCCTCATGTCTTTACTTGAAAATTGTAAAAGGGATTTGAATTTTGGAACTTAGGAATTTGAGTTGACAAAACCGGTTGGACCGGTGGATCGTTATAGTAACACCGGTCCAACCGCAGATCAAAACGGGTTAATTCTCATTCTCGGTTTTTACCCTAACCAGCCCGGCTAAGCCACTGATTCCCCAGTCGAACCGGTTAAATCGGCCAAGCCGGCCGAGTTTTAAAACTTGCATCTTATATGAACATCAATGTCACGTACAAAGAAAAAGTCAAAAGTAATTAATAAGGTAATAATGTAAACTTACATTCAGTTGTTGAATTTCATTGATTTCACACATGCAAGAGATGACTTTGACTTTCATGTATCCTAAGGGAGTTACTATATTGCGGAACGCATATCTTAAAGAATTTGATCAAACTTTGCACAAAACAGCATATCTTTGAAGGAATTTCTAGAGCTTGGAACTGATCCTTCATCATTTGCAAATGGCAGATGTTATTTTATGCCCCTTATTGGAAGTAGTTTTTCACAAAGTTGCTTCTCAGCTTTTGAAAGAAATGGCTCTTAAATGCGGGTTTGAGGATGAGATAGACAAGCTTCGGCATTCTGTAGGCATCATTCAAGCAGTTCTTGAAGATGCAGAAGAGCGACAAGTGAAGGAGAAAGCAATGAAAATATGGTTGGGTGAGCTTAAAGAAGTTGTTTATGATGCTGACAATTTACTTGATGAGTTTTGCTTGGATGCTCTAATGGCTAGGAACCGAGGCTTCTTCATGATCGGGGTATTTACTGACTTCTTTCCTTCTTTGAAACCAATTGCAGTTTATCTTGAATTGTTCCCTAAGCTAAAAGAAATTAGAAAAAGATTAGACTTTTTGGTTGTTGAAAGGCTTAACTTTCACTTGAAAGAAGGGGTTGTTGAAAGGTGATGTTGAAGAGAAAAGACAAACTGGGTCTTTCCTAATTTCGGTTATCCCTATAGTTGGATTAGGAGGTCTTGGAAAAACCAGACTAACTCAACTTGCTTATAATGATGAGAGGGTGACAGAGATTTTGAACACTATAGATAAACCGACTTGGAACATTATAATAGTATTATAAAGATTATAAAGAGTTAAAAGATATCAAATCGATTGCTTTGAGGTTTAGTATAACTATATAAATTCTCTTATGATTTTTGAAATAATAAAATTTCTTTGGTTATTAATAAATTATTAGTCTTTTGCTAGAACATATATCTATAAATTAATAAGTATTATTAAATTGTTCTCGTTATATTATTTTAACATTTATGATTTAATAATAAAGATTTTTATTACTTCATAAATTAGATTATTTTTATTATATAAAACCGTAAGATCGTCAATATGATTCTTTTATATAATATAAAATTAGTAATTATAATGAATTATACATAATATTATTTTTATAAGAACTAGATGGCCTAGCAAAAGCTCCTTAATTGTAGAAAGAAATCAAAAACATTGTTGATATGCTATCTACCAGCTCCCGTCGCATCATTTCTTCGTAACTACATGATATTGCATGAACCCAACGCCCATACAGTGGTAAACGATCTGAATTGATTCCATGACTTGATGTTTTTCTCGACTGAGTTTTAAACTGCTTGTACATAATCTGGTAACTTAATTAGACTTTTGTCTCAAAATTGTTCAATCTTTTAATTGACCATTAGATATCCAATGTCTTTAATAGTCTCGAGTACTCTAAATGTTGAATCTCATCTCATTGTACTTAGCCAAAAATTTGAAGCAGAAGAAAGATTCAAGGTATCTTTTCATTGACCATTAGATACATTCGTACTGAATTTAACGTTGTAAATTATTGAGAAGATGATCAAGGATATGTGAACTCCAAATATTCCAATATCATATTCTAATCAAATTTGATCCAACGTTTTTGATAAAAAGAAAAAATAACGATGCTTTTGGTAGTTTGCTTCGATGTAGCCATAGGCAATTCCATGGGCTCTAGCAAGGCCATATTACATGCATTGTTGGCCATATGGGCAATTCTATGGGTTCTAACAAGGCCAAAACCTTAAGAATGAGATTAAACTAAAAGAAAACAAAGAATCTTTGTATAGATATCAAGCATAATTCTGAAAAGTTGCTTGCATTCTAAAGTTATTGGATGATAAAATGTTTAATGATCTTTTATAGTCACTCTTTTATCACACTGTCAAGAGAATGTTTATATAATTGATTGGTTTTTGTAATGAGCTACATTGTATAAGAAAACATTTGAAATGCTTATGCATTTTATAATTGTTCTACCATCAGGTATCCAATTCTTGGAAATGGATACCATTGTTTCGAAATTTTGTAAACGGTCAGGGTCATAACAGAGACTACAATGTTATTGGAAACACATTCATAACAAAAATTATTTACCAATAAAATAATGTGGAACATTACAATAGTATCATAAAGTTAAAGACATTAAATCAACTATTTTGAGGTTTACTATAATTATATAAATTCTCTTAAAATTTTTTAAATAATAAAATTCTCTTTGTTATTGATAAGCTATTAGTCTACCGCTTAAACATATATTTATAAATTAACCTTTATAATTCTCGTTATATTATTTTAACCTTTATTATTTAACAGTAAAGATTTTTATTATTTCATAAATTAGATTATTTTTATATATCAAACTTCAAGGCTGTTAATATAGCTCTTTTATATAATATAAAATAATTATACATAATATTATTTTAATAATACAAATATTTCAACAAACATAATTAGCTTGATAATCTTGTTAATCTAATATGAAAAAATTATTCATATAACTTCTAATTTTTAATATATCACATTCATCAATATGAAATATAAATTGATATATTTAAAATTTTAAAGAACAAACAGAAAAAAAAAAAAATAACATTTTTAATATCATTGTAAATTAAATTCAAATTTCAATAACAAGATCTACTTTAGTTGGTTTGGTCAACTGGATAATTTTGGAATTTAAAAAGTAAAACCCCCTGCAACCGAAAAACAACCATCCAACCCTAAGCCTGGAAAACGCTCTTCATACATGGCTTTGAGATCCCCATTTCGTTCGTCTTCATTCTTCAAAACCCATCTCTGAAAGGTAATATTTCATCTTTGTTAGCTCACTTGCACAACCTCACAACTTCAAGCTCCAACAATGAAGTTTTGTATTCTTTCGAAAAACCCCTAGAACGATCCTCACTTGCTAAATTCCTCAAAGAAAACCGCCGATCGTAACTTTACTCGACGAAGCATTGAACTTTTTTCATTACATGATTAATTCGCAACCCATCTCTCCAATTTCATCATTCACTACTTTGTTTAGTGCACTGGCAAAGAAGAAGCATTATTATGAAGTGATTTCTCTTTATAAGTGGTTGAATTCAATCCCTTGTTGTCTCATTTATTGTCTTTGAATGTTTTGATCGATTGCTTGTGTAAGATTGAAAGGGTTTCGATGGTTTTGCCGCTTTTGGGGGAGATTTTGAAGAAGGGTTTCAGCCCAAATGTTGTGGGCTTTTAATTGTTTGATCAAAGGTCGTGTGTAGAGAGAAAGATTGTGGAGTCGATGGAATTGTTTAAGAAAATGGTTCTTGTTGGTTGTAGGCCCTGATGTGATCGGGCCACAACACTTTGATTGATGGATTGTGTAAAACGGGGAAGATAAGTATTGCCATTAAGTTGCTTGAAGAGATGGTAGATGGGAATAAAAAATCTGGTGTTATTTGTAGGCCAAATGTTGTTACTTATAATACTATAATTGATGGTCTTTGTAAGGCTGGATTAGTTGAGAAGGCAAGAGAATTGTTTTTGCTAATGATAGATCGAGATGTGCGGCCTTCTGTGGTGACGTTTAATGTGCTCATAGATGAACGTTGCAAGAAAAGGAAATTGCACGAAGCAAATAGGTTGTTGGAGCTTATGATTCAGAGAGGTGTGGTTCCTGACGTTTATGCCTACAACATTTTAATGAATGGATTGTGTAAAATAGGGAAGATAAGTCCTGCCATTAAGTTGCTTGAAGAAATGCCTAAGGGAAATGAAGAATCTGGTGTTATTTGTAGGCCAAATGTTGTTACTTATAGTACTATAATTGATGGTCTTTGGAAGGTTGGATTAGTTAAGAAGGCGATAGACTTGTATTTCGAGATGAAGAGTTCGGGAACTACTCCGGACGTAGTCACTTATAGCATTTTGATCAATATGCTTTGTAAAAATGGACAACTAGAAAAGGCAAATGAGTTGTTATCACATATGGAGGAAAAGGGTTGTGCTCCAAATGTAATCACATTTAATACCCTAATGTTCGGTTTCCTCAAGAATAATAACATACCAAAAGTTGTTGAACTCCTTCATGAGATGGCGGAGAGAAATGTGAAGCCGACTGAATGTACAATGTCCTTAGTCATGCAATTACTAATGAAGGCCGAAAATTATCGTGAATGTTTGAACCAGCCTTCCTCAATTTCCAGGTCCCAAAAGCGAAATTGAAGTTTTCATGATAAAAATTTATGGAGTGGTTCACTTTTTTCAGAGCAGATCCTTGTCGAGAGCATTATTGACATCATTGAAATATGAAACAAAGAAAAGCCTCAACCATTGCAGAAAGACTCTATGATTGTCACCGTACGAAGAATGCAATTGACATGAGAACATTCTTGTCCAAGAGAAATATGTTTTGCCCCGATACATGCGCTTATTGTAACGATGATCCATGAAGATTTGGTTGATATGGGATTTCAAACTGCGTGGAATCTATGAAGCAACGTGGTCTAAAAATGGACTTGGGTAAGATCCCCTTTATCTTATATAACGGTGTTACCTTTTTAAACCTTGAAGGACAAGGCATAGTGCTAGCCATTTGCCATTAATAGGCTTTTAACTATGCTATAAGTCTGTTTTCTAGATCTAAATCGCTTTGAAATGTTTATAGATTTCATTGCATCATTGGTTTTGTCGTATTAAAATTTATTGTAGACATAAATTGGTGGATGTGCTGATTAACCATTTACTTGTAGATTTGTGGTGGTGATAATTGTTGGACAAAACTCTGGTAGTAATAATGTCTAATAGATAGTATTTTTACTCTCCAGGTTACTCCCTTTAGGATATATTCTTCCGATTCCAATAGGAAACTATCCATTCGCATAATTACACGACAATTATCTCGCTGCAAATTATTTGTTCCCGCTTCACCGACATATTGCTGTATTCTTCGTAGTTACTCTGACCAAACTCCAGAAGCTTGGATTACCGGTGATGGTTTAAGAGTACCATGTTACATGCGTCCGATGGCCATATAGGCAATGCAATGGGCTCTAAGAAGGCTGAAACCTTCTAAAAATGAGATGAAACCAGAAGTGAACGAAGAATCTCTGTATAGATATCATGTTGGGTACTGTAAAGTTGCTTGCCTTCTAAAGGCACCAGATGATAAAGTGCATAAAGGTCTTTAATGGTCATTGTTTGATTACACTTGCTAGAAAAAGTTTTTGTAATTGATTGGCTCCTGTAATTTACTACTGTTATCAAATTTTGTGTACAGTAAGAGATTCATTAGAGAGAAAATAGAAATATTGGTGTATACTGCAGTGGGTGTAAGAAAACTATATTTGAGATGTTATGTAAATAATATTATTCTACTGGTGAAACTTTTTAGTTTTCCAGTTCTTGTGACATATTGAATATGGCACTGTTACGAAATTTTGAAAAACAAATAGATAAAAATCTTTTTAAAATCATTACAAATTGATTCCAAATTCAGTTCTTTAGGTCTGTAAAATTTATCAAAAAAGATTATGCATTTGATCACTCATATAAATGGGTTGGCTTGTATTGCTTTTTGGTTAGCTATAACTTCTTTCATTCTAGCTTAGGTAAGAATCAACTCAAACTTGATGGACTAAGCCTCGTGTGTTGACACATTCCCATGGGTAGATAGATTAAAATCCACCCAAGCATCTCATATCGATGGTGTTTTATTTAATATTGACATGTTACGGATGATATGACAATCCTATAATATCATAGATGCTTTTTTTTTTTTTTTTTTGTGTTATGTATAATAAATAGCAGAGTGAGAAGAGGCTCAAAACTAAAATCCCTCTTCCATGACATGATTTTCCTCAGGATCAGTTGTTGTTGTGCAAAAAAGTTGTTTCGCGTCTAGAGTCTAGAAAAACATCAAACTTGTCTACTTGAGGAAGAGTTTAGTGGAGGAGTTACTAAAGCAAGCAGAGAAATTTGATGCTAAAGTAATTGGAAGTTTTGTGAGAGTGAAATTTGACCAAAGTGACCATTTGGAGAAAAATGCTTATCGGTGATTTTCTCTACATAAATGTGAATTGTCTTTTACGCAATCATTGATTAATATTTTTCTACACAATTTACATTTTCATTTGCGTAAATGAAATATTAAAGTTAATTCATCTTTATATTGTTTTGACAAGCTACATGATTACAAGCACCAAGAGAACCACAAGCATAATGCATAAATACTCGTTCGTGTTTCAAATACTTAAAGAGAGATATCAATTAGCAAGTTGTCAGATGATGACTTCACTAAGGTAACAATATTGTTAGAATGTGTATAGCTTTCCTTTCAAGAAATGGAGATATTGAAGTGAAACTATTGGTACTTTTAAGGCAAGCTAGAAAACTAGTTTCGTATAAGAGTGACAAAATGTTGATTTTTCAACTTTTTTTGCCAAAATGGTTTCCAGTGATGATCTATTTGCAAAGCAAATAGTTACTCTGGTAGTATTTTTTGCAGGAACAATGTGAGGATTTGTTTCAGAGAATGAAAGATGGCTTGCTAAAAAGGTCAACTGTTGTAAGCGTCGACAGTAATTTTAAAAATATCATAGACAACCTTAATTAGAATACTGTGAATGCGGGTGGAGCTTGACGAGAAGGCTGGCATTCTACATGAGGATATAACAAAACATGTATGTATTTTAACATATAAAATCCAAAATCAGGATTCACTAATTTTAGAGTATATAATTCCGGGGCTGTGCTGAGTGAACCAGAATCATTGAACATGCATTATTTGAATCAGTTATATTTCATATTTCTTTGCTTGCTTTTGACTTCTTTGCTCTCCTTTTCATTTCATGGATGCCAAATAGTGGATTGCTAGAGGGCTGGTTTCGTTACAAAATTGCATTAATCAAGCAAATGAAAGGAATTGCGTGGAAGAATATCCTTTCGATGATGTAGTTTTTCATACAAAATTCGACTATTAGTGAACTGAAATCAATTGTTTATGTAAGCAGAAAGTAATCATTGGAATGTTTGAAAGAAAGGACCAGTAAAAGGGAACTGAAAATTTCAATCCAAAGTATGTTCACTTGTGTTTCGAAATGTAATTGATCCTTAGCCCTATACTATTGTCAAGAACAAGAACAGCTTGTTGCTGCTTGAGATTCCATCAGAACAACCGTGGTTATTGAATAGATTCCGGAAGTAATTGCGACACTCAAGATCCCGAACTCCCCCACGAGGACAAGAAAATAGAAGAAGAGCATGATGTTGGCTCACTTGAGCTAGCCCTCGAACAACCGAAAATCCTGGCTCTAATCTTGAAGGCCATGGAATTGCTTGTCTGAAATGATATAATAGATGTTGAAGGTAAATTTTCCAGGCCCTTCTTGTGTGTATTAGTTTGTATATTAGATTATCCAAACTGCTTCTTTCCTACATTCGTTGCTGAGATCAGTGTCGCAAAAGAGTTTATTCGTCGCTGCTGCCTCATGGGATTTGAGCATCTCTCTGTCAAGATCAAAGGGATAAGTTTCTTGCATTTGTTGATGAGCATTGACAACTTCAACTTCAACAGAAAATGAATGTATTGCTTCTTTAGAGGAACAAGCCAGGAGTCTTGCGGAATCATCGAGAATATCTAAAAATGCTCTTGAGTCAATACAATCACAGATCTGATGCCTTGGAAATGGATAAGCAAGATTGTGATCACATCATGGATGGTGTCACAGGGCCTATTTTTCGCCTCTAGGCACTGTGCGGCACAAGCACACCAAGCACTTGTAAGCCTTCCTCAAGTTGTGCGTTCCCCCTGTTACAAATCACAAACAGAATACAACAGAGGCTATAGAGAGTCAATGCACAACATATACGGGAAATTCCCAACCTTATATTATATATCCGAATACAAGGATAACTCAAGCACACACACACAGCGTTTTCCCACTGGTTACAATCTGATCCTCTCTCACAGATTTGCACTTAAGTTACAACAAGGCTTATCAAACACATAACCCTTGCCCTCTCACTCTCTATATCACGAATGTGATATCGGCCAGCCTTATATACAAATGGCACAGCAGTTACATAGCAGTTTTACATACTTATCAGTAGTTACATGACAGTTGCTTTACATACAAATGAACCTAGACACATCTAACTGCCCAACAGCCTTGGTCCAGCAACCATGTAGCCTTGTCTGATTGTTTCCCTCAACTCGTGCACACTCCCATGCACCTCACGCACGCAACTTCTTGTCTCATGCATGAACTCAGCCGCCTGTTAGTTGTCTTGCATGCTTGCACACGTCCCAGCTGGTGTGCCACTGTCCAGCCTGCTCATGAGCACACACGCCCACCCGCACATGTTACAACTTGCAAGTGCCCACACCCGCAAGCCATTCCATCAGTAAAGTGTTTGGCGCCCCAACACTCAAACACCCCGCGCCTGATCTCAGCCATCCTTGTTCAGCACACACCCGTGTGTTGTCTTGGCGAGGCTGTGGCTAAGGATGAAAGCCACACGCCTGCCCTTGCCCTTTGTAAGGGTCTTACAGATGGCCTCTTGGGATAACTTCAGAATAGAGATAGCAAAGCTAATTGAGACTAATACCATAATTTTCAAGCTGTATCCTGAAAAGCTAATTGACAAGAGTTCAAGTTCAGATCTTATGCAATATTGCATGATGCATTACTTTGGCATTAGAATCTTGAGATTCTACTCTTAAGAATTTAATGCTTTCGTTTACAATAGAAACCTTTTTTTATTAATTAGTATATTTGTGATTTGGAGAATAGTCATGGTAAATACACTTGTGACTTGTATTTTTTTCGTTTTTAATTTCAATGATGCTTTTTCAATGGGACTTGTTCATGTGCGAGATCTTCTATAATCACTTAGATGTGCACATCACAAATTTTGTATTAATATGTAACAGTATAATAGTAAATGGGATAAGATTAATGTTCTAAAAATCAAATTGGACTGGCTGGTCGGACCGGGAACTGGCAACCTCTTCTATCCGGTTCAAGTTCTAGGGGGTTTTTGTTACATTTTAAATCTGTAGGGGTTCATGAATTTTTTAGGGGTATTTTTAGTATTTCAAACTTTTACGGATTACTTTGTAATTTTTTGGTTTTTTTTTTGGAATACATTAAATTTTTAGGGACTAATTAAATTTTTTAGAGATATTTTTATAATATACTACAATTTAAAAGACTAATTTAAAATTTCTTAAAAATATTTTTGTTGCTGACATACTCATCGATCAGACCGTGAATGGGCCTTTGATAGAGTCAAAGCTCGGTCCGATTTTCTAAACATTAGATAAGATTTTTTAAATTAAAATTTGGACATAAATATTTTACACAAATTTTAAGCTATATGAAAACCACAAGTAAAATAAATTATACAAAACATTATTTTAATATTAGTCAGTTTTATAATGTTTTGATAAATTTGACATGTTAATATACCATCATTTACATAAATTCGAAAACAAAATCTTCAAAATTTATCTAAAAGAAAACGAAGTTGAAGCAACAATCGACTCCTGTCAATGAACAAAATATTATCTTTCAATCAAATTTAATGTAAATTTCCATTTTTAACCTCTGTGCAGTTAATTGAAGCAGTGATGCTAGGCTTACCGACTCAGCCACAGATTTTACATACTGACTTGAGTTAAATTTTCAGATTTGGGTTGTTGGGTAGTGAGTCGGTATATAAAAATCAGTATTTGGGTCGGTAAATATAGTATTATTCTAATTGAAGGGGGTGATAAATGAACAATTTTCAAAATAATGAAGTTCAGAAACTTACAAAAATTAAGGGTTGTTTGTAAAATTTACAAAAAGGTTTTTCTCTTTCAACTTATTTGCGATTGCATTTTGCATTGTCCTCACTCCTCACCTTACACTTTACAGAAAGTGTAACAGAACCCACATAAACCCTCTTCAATTCATGGCTTTCAGGGCCCCATTTCGTTGTTCTTCATTCTCTCAGACCTCATCTCTGAAAAGTAACGTTTCATCTTTATTTACTCGCTTGAGAATCTCACGACTTCAAGCACCCAAAATGAACTTTTATATTCTTCGAAAAAAACCCCTCAGCATAACCCACTTGCTAAATTCCTCAAAGAAAATTGTCGATCAGGTAACTTCACTCTAAATGAAGTTTCTTACTTTTTTGATTACATGATTCATTCCCAACCCATTTCCCCAATGTCATCATTCAACATATTGTTTGGTGCACTTGCAAAGAAGAAGCATTATTATGAAGTGATTTCGCTTTATAAGAGGTTGAATTCAACTGGGCTGTCTCCAGATTTAATGTCTTTTAACATTTTGATAAATTGCTTCTGTAATATCAAAAGGGTTTCGGATGGTTTTACGGTTTTTGGGGGATTTTTAAGAAGTGTTTCAGCCCCGATGTTGTTACTTTTAATTGTTTGATTAAAGGTCTGTGTGTAGAGAGAAAGATTATGGATTCAAGGGAGTTGTTTATGAAAATGGTTGCTGTTGGTTGTAGACCGAATGTTGTTACTTATAATACTATAATTGATGGTCTTTGTAAGGATTGATTAATTGAGAAGGCTAGACAATTACTTTTGGAAATGAAAGGTTCAGGAATTAGTCCAAACGCAGTCACTTATACCACTCTAATTCATGGTTTGTGTTGTGTGGGTGATTGGGAGAAGGGTAAAAGTTTACTTATTGTGATGATGAATCAAGGTGTGCAGCCTTCCATGATGACGTTTAATGTGGTCATAAATGAACTTTGCCAGAGAGGGAAATTAGATGAAGCAAATAGGTTGTTGGAACTAATGATTCAAAGAGGTATGGATCCTTGCATTTATACTTACAACATTTTAATAAATGGTTATTGCTTGGCAGGAAGAATTGGTGCTGCAAGGGAGTTGTTTGCTTCTATCACTAGAAAGGGGTACACAGCTCATGTTGTTTGCTTCAATACTTTAATCAATTGGTATTGCAAGAACAAAAAAGTCAACAAAGCTCTTATCCTTTATCGAGAGATGATTTCAGAAGGAATTAAGCCTAATGTGATTACGTATAACACTTTGTTAACTGGCCTTTTTCTTAAAGCTGAGGTAAAACATGCACGAAAATTAGTTGATGAGATGCAATTTAATGGTGTTATACCTAATTCATTGACATATACCATTTTCATTGATGGACTTTGCAAGAATGGTTGTGTTTTGGAAGCAGTGGAAAGATTTCATAATTTAGTAAATAATAAGTTTGCAGTTAGTCTTGAAAGTTTGAGTTCCCTCATTGATGGCTTGTGCAAAACAGGGAGATTAGAAACTGCTTGGGAGCTATTTCAAAAATTTTCTCAACATGAAAACCTAGTGCCAGACGTTGTAACATATAGCATTTTGATCAATGGGCTTTGTAAAAATGGACAACTAGAAAAGGCAAATGAGTTGCTGTCACATATGGAGGAAAAAGGTTGTGTTCCAAATGTATTCACATTTACTACGATTATGTTTGGTTTCCTCAAGAATGATGAGGTACCAAAAGTTGTTGAACTCCTTCATAAGATGGCGAAGAGAAACCTGAAGCCTACTGAATGTACAATGTCCTTAGTCATGCAGTTACTATTGAAGGATGAAAATTATCGTGAATGTTTGAACCAGCTTCCTCAATTTCCAATCCAAAAGCCACTTTGAAGTTTTCATGACAAAAATTTAGTGAGTTGTCAACTTTATTCAGAGCAGAATCCTTATCAGGAGACCTTTATTTGACAACATTTGAGTATAAAACTGCAAAAGCTTCAGCCAGCTGTGGAAAGGCTCTGTTTTAGTTATCGGGCGAAGAATGTTCAGTAATACATTTATTGTATGCTACAATGCGCCTCTCTCTCTCTCCCTCTCTCTTTTTTCTGAGAATTCTTCAATCTTCATGCATTTGAAATATAATGCTTATGATTTCTTTAGAGTCAGCGAATTCTCGGTGGGATCACTTCAGCAATTTACAAGCCATGACTCAATGTAGACCATGAAAAATTGGTAGTTCTTACTATCTTCATTGGACCTTTTGGAATCAATGTTGATGGAATTGCAGGAGCTGAGAGTACGGTACACCCATGATATGTGAATTGAAGATTGAACTGATTGCATTTTCACCAAAGATGTATGACCATTGCCTCATAACTATAATGTCTTTCAAAAGTTATTCAAGTGCAATAAAATTGTTCAAATGTCTAGGGACCAGGACCAGGACTTGCCAAGTGTGTCTCTGTTGCAGGTATGCCTGAGCATGTGGTCTTTCACCGATTTTTTACGAAGAGAGAAGTGCGTTAGAAAAGGTTTTTAACAATAATATCTTGAAGATTATGGATGGAAAGCGGGGGGCGGTAAATGGGATGCTACCTGATGGAATAGTTGACATGACAATATTGCAGTCAATAGAAATATGGTCTAGGGTCACATATGTTGTTGCTGCAACGATGATCCATGAAGATTTGGTCGATATGGGATTTCAAACTGCCAGTGGAATCTATGAAGCAACATGGTCTGAAAATGGACTTGGGTAAAATCCCTTTATCTTATAAAAGCAGTGTTACTTTTGAAACTTGAAAGGAGAAGGTCTAGTGCTAGCCGTGTGCAATTGATGGGCTAACAACTAAGCTATAAGTCTGTGTTTTTAAGATCTGAATTACTCTGAAATCTGTATAGGTTTCATTGCAGCGTCAGCTATCAGTTCACAGTTGATTAAGATTTATCACTTAAGTCGGTGGATATGCTGTTGAACGATTCAGTGGAAGAAATGTTGAGAAATGTAGGACAAACTCCTGTAGTTGCAACAATCTGGTAGATAATATGTTTAGTCCCTAGGTTACTGCCTTTGGGATGATTTTCTGCCGATTCAGATCGGAGCTCTAGACACTTATACATGATTTACACTGATAATTATCTGCCCCGGTACTGCTTACTCTTGATTCACTAACACATTGGTGCAAAATTTACAACAATTTAAGAAAAGAAGAAAGTAAAACAGAGAAGGTTTACAGAAAAAAATGAGGATGTTTATAATGGAGATGAATCCTTAACATGCCATTGGAAAGTAAGTTCTTCTGCTTACTGCATTTCTCTTATAAAATGTTCTTCTGACATGTCTAATCATCCTTTAATCTTTTGATGTATACCTGAAACAGTTTCAGGATATGATGTGTAACCTTAAGGCTCAAGCAGAAGCTCTAGTTCTGTTTGCTAACAATATTGATGGTCTTCTGACATGTGCTCTTGGTCCTAGCAATGTTTTTGGACCAGGAGATAAACAGTTTGTGCCTTCTCTAGTGAATTTACCCAAATCTGGCTGGGCAAAGGTTTGATATTTTATGTCTGATTAACTTACTTTTTCTTTGTTTTATGCAGAATTTTCTGTAAGTTGTCAAATGTGATGGAAATATTTTATTTGAAGTATACTTGATGATATTTGACTACAATAATAGACCTTTTTTCTTTTTTGAACTTTATTTTATTTTATTTTTTTTTATCCCCAAACCTTTATTATTGATGATTCTAGGATTTGTCCCCAGATCACAACATTGAAGTACATTTTTTTTAAGAAATTCTTTTTGATAAGAAACTATAAATTTTGTATTAAAATAGCATTTGCTTTTGTATTTCTTACGTGCATGTAGTGTTTTATTTGATCTTTTTAAAGTAACAGGATTTTTCATTTCAGTTTATTTTAGGAAATGGTGAAAATATGTCGGACTTCACCTATGCTGAGAATGTTACTCATTCTCATGTCTGTGCAGCTGAAGCTCTAGATTCACGAATGGTTTTTGTGGTTGGAAAGGTAGCTATATTTGGACATTACTGGATGTTTATTTACTTATTTTTCTAAGCTCAGTGCATAATAAAAATTTCTTCTTTCAATTAACATGTAGGCTTTTTTCATCACTAATCTCAAGCCTATGAAGTTCTGGGAATTTGTATCTCTAATATTGGAAGGCTTGGGATATCAAAGGTAAAGTTGCATTCTGATTTCGTTATGTTAGAATTTCCATGGAAGCACTAGCTGACTTTAACTGAAATGTTGCTTTTACAATATCATTATAGTGGAACATTGCATTCTGGGAAAAATTTAACTTGGTTCTTGTTTCTTTCTTGCTTGATTTGATGCATACCCATATGTGGATGATTAGAACAAACATCAACCTTATTTTTACCAATTCATCCATTTGATAAATGAAACAAGGATGCTAGACAACTTGAAATGGGTAAACATATGATTATGATGTTGTTTTCATTGCCGTGTTGTTTATATTCTCTTGTGCTTTTCTTGCGCTGCTGTATTAGGGGCATGGACTAATTTTGTATTTCTTTTTCTATAGCTACTATCTTGGATTTTCTGATAGAAGGATCTCGACTAGAGCTGCTGCTTCTTTGTATTGCAGACCATTTATAAGACTTCTTATTAGTTTGGTTTCATATGTTTTCTTGCTTGTCAAATCAATACATGCAAGGTTGGGCTTGAGATCACATAACCATTCTCTATCGGCATTTTACTTTGTTCAATTAGTTATACCAGGAATTTGATTGCACTGCTGCAGTGAAACATATTGGATACTGATGAGAACCCACTCCCAAAACTCAACAAAACAGTGAAATAATAACAGCCAACAGCCAAGAAATAGGAAGAAAATAGATATGCATATTGATATTCAACAAAGTGATAACAATGGTAGCAACGACAAAATATACCCAGCACATCAACCCAAAAGGACAAAATCAAAATATGAAAGGAAAAACAATATTGGACTTCGGGGGCCAGCTCCTCCCTAATTGCTAACTTCGAGGGTTAGCTCCTCCCAAATTTCCCTATATTCTTCTATGCCCTAATCTGCTCTCTCCCTCTCTTTTTTATCCTCCAGCTCTCTCTCTCTCTCTCTCTCTCTCCCCCTAACTGAATTCTTTTGCTGTCCCAACTCCCAATCGCCACCTGTCCTAGCCTAAGCCCATGGAAGTTTTCTGCCAACATCCCTTCAATCCACTGCTTGCTATCTTATTTCACTTTTCCTACACCCTCATTATCCAAGTCCCATCAGATACTCACCAATTGTCTCCCTGGAAGTACATTTCTTTTTGGCTTTTGATGTCTTTTTTATATGTATATAAATATTTACCAACTGTTTAATTTTTCTTATGGGTTATACTTCTATTGTGTTTGCTCTTTTTGTTAGCCTTTTAATCGAATTTCCAATACCTTGGTTTCTTGGAAAGTATGAAATCAAATTCTATTATCCTTAGGACCTATATCACAAGACTTTTAGTTTGATTAAAATTGGGAATGTTGGCATTTTTATGTGGTTGCATCTTTTTTTTCTGATCTTATTGTCATGTGGACTATAGAAAGTAGAATTATATTTTGTAGAGTACCGAAGGAAAAAGAAAGGTGACAGGGAATAATCAATTAATTGATAATGGCAGAAATGTCCAAGATGGAAGAATTGTCTTCTATATCCAGCTTTTTTTTTTATAAAAAAAAAATTTGTATTAAGAATCATCATGGTGGAAAAAGATGAATATCAGTCAGTGATGGTAGGATTAGTGGTTAGAAATTCTATCCAAGTTTTTACCCATTATATATATATATAATTGGACGTACAGTAATTATTTCTTGACAATTTAAATGTATATTGGGTGGTTAGATAGTACTGTGTAATAGATTGATTGAAAATTTGAAATTTACTTTTGGTTATAAATAATAGAGTGGAAAGTGGAGTGGAGGGCAAGATTTGGTGAGGCTACTTCTCTTGTTTTCGCCAGAAGGAATGTGCTTAAAGAAATTTGTTTTTCCATATGAAATTGGATAAAAATGGGAGAGAAAATAGCTGTATACGTGGGGGATTTTTGGATATTTCAGTCACTTGGGATTTTTTTTTTCATTTTCTTGTAAGTCCGTCATCTAACTTAACAAATGGATGAAAGGACTAATCATGTTCTCTTTCCCATTACCATTCTCTGTTTTCAACTTTTTGCCAAAATACTTTTGGATCTATACTCAGATTAACTAATTCCACCGCATAGCACATAGTATTATGGAGGCAACTTATCATTAAGGAGGATGTTGTCATGATGTGTTTGAATAGGATGTGGAAATTTTAAGGTCTGACATCTTATGTTTGTGATAATTGTTGGTTATGCAGGAAGGTGTCTTTTCAACCATTGAATCATTCTCTCACTTAGCCAAGGACTCACCTTTAGTGCATTACAGTGACTTAAATGAACAATCAAAAGTAGAAAAAGCTGCCAGGCGGTGGGAAAGGTTAGAACTTATAGCATTATAAATTTCTTTAAATAGACTCTAAAGTGAACCTTTTGAAATTTTATGGCTGAAGAATGAAGATTACATTCTTATAAGTCTATTAGTGTTCAAACGAAAAATTATTTGACTCAGTTGTGCTTGGTACAAGCCCTAATAATTTGCGTCAGCACTCAAATTGCTGTCTGATACCTGATATCTAGTTATGTCATGTATCACTGTCTGAAGGATATATGTTAATTGGTTTTCTATATTTATTTTTGTATTGATGAACGAGGCATTTTTGTGTGTTATTGCAACTGAAGGCCCATATGCAATCAATTGCTCAAATTTGAAGTAAAATACAACTAATATTAACTAAAAGAGCATGCTTTGCAGAGCATGTTTTTAAGTTAGATTTTATCAGTTCATCATTTTTGTTATGGTGCATTTCAATGGGCTTTGTATATCGAGTTCATTATATGATTATTACTGTAAATTGACCTTGAACTCTATCGCTGTAGTTGCAGACATTTTACTGGTTCTGTTGTTTTATTGGTTTTTCCTTTCTGGAAGAATTTTTACCTCTTCTGCAGCCAACCTTCTATTGTTGGTCTCAATTACTCTTTTTGGATATGGCTTTTTACCATCAAACATGTAAGTACAAATATTTTTCTTTTCCCTGGTTTTATCAGTCTTCCAACAGTAAGCCATTTTTTTCACTCTTGTTGAAAGCTCGTTATTTACTTTCTAAAATTCTTTGAAGCAATGCATCTAGGATGCTCTACTTCTTCTTTTCTTGATTTGTTCAGGAATTTCTTAGTTTATGGTCCTAAGAATGCAGTCTTTGTAGCATTAAAATTTATGTTTATATGATTTTTATTGGAGATGCAAGCTTTTGCCTTCACTATCCTCTTGCTTTTATCAATTTATGTGGTTATATCATCAAGTTGATTGTTTGGAAGATTTTTTAGGTCTACTGACCATTTGATATGCTTTCTCTACAGATTTGGTCTCAAAGTTCCAAGCATACCTTTGTCTAGTTTTGATATGATTCCTCCGGATCATAATAAATACAATTACTAGTTAATTATAAGTTATTTTCTCCCTTGTTATTCTTACAATTGTTGTAATAAATATCTGTTATTTGATGGGTGTAGATCCAACATCAACATTATGTTGTGCTTTATCTCCTTTGCTCTATGGTCGATATTTACTTCGTCAAATTTTGGGTTTTCTCTGTTTTGAAATCGATTCAGGTTGTACTTGCATTTTATCTTCTCAAGCTGATTCTTTTGCAATCATCCTTAACTGCCGTGATAGCCGCAGGTAAGGAATTTTTAGTTTAGCTATTCCACCATGATTTGATATGTCAATATATTTTCTTCAAATTGACCTTCTCTGGAAATTTTATGTAGCTCTAGTCTTCTCCTTGATTGCACTTTTTGTTTACAAGCAATACGAATGTGAACTGGATGGACTAGTGAAGCTCCTTCTTAATTGTACAAAGAAATCGAAAACATTGTTGATACACTATCTACCAGCTCCCGTCGCATCATTTCTTTGTAACTACAGGATTAAGGATATTGCATGAACTCAACACTCATACAGTGGTTAAAGATTGGCAATGACTCCATGACTCATATTTTTCTTGAATGAGTTTTAAACTGCTTGTACATGATCTGGTAGCTTAATGAGGCTTTGTCTTAAAACAGTAGAGATGATTTTGTCCCCTGAAAAAGAATATAGATGGGGTATATATTCATATAGTGCAAATTCTAGTTGTCAATGATGTTCAATCTTTTAATTGAACATTAGATGTCCAGTGTCTTTAATTGTCTTGATTACTTGAAAGTCGAAACATTGAATCTCATCTCATCAGCTTAGCCAAAAGTTTGAAGCAGAACAAAGATTGAAGGTATTTTTTCATTGACCATTAGATATATTTGTACTGAATTTGTTATTGTAAGTTATTTAGAAGATGATCAAGGATATGTGAACTCCAAGTATTCCAACATCTACAGGTGTTTATTGTCACCAAGACTCATCAGAAGTCATTCCACTTCAACCAAATAACAGAGGCTCATAACGTATCCAACTCAATTCGAATCAAATTTGATCAAACATTTTTTATAAAAATAAAAAATAACGATGCTTTTGGTGGTTTGCTTTGATTTAGTTGTGGATGAGAAGAATTTGCTTACATTATTCATTTATATGTTCTTGATGTGAAATAAAAATTCAATGACTTAAAAGGAGATACTATAGGAAATGACATAATACTAAATATATGTTTCCAATTTTTTCCTAAAAAAAATCATCAGAATTGTTTACATTATTCGAAGTCGCAACTCGCAAGTCATGCCGTCGAGTCAAGCTAGGTTTCTCAAAGTGTCCTGTAAGTCAGTATTTTAGAAAGTCCTTTTTCAATACACATAAATTTTTATATTAGATTATGTATCATCTTATTAATGTTTTAAAAACCGACCCGGTCAATGACTCAGATAGATGATAGGGTCTCGGGTTAACCCGGTTGAACCGGTTCGATCGACAGGTCAAATTGGTGACATCATTTTCTTGATCTCATCACCCAATCAATGTTTTTTATCTCCTTCTCCTCCTTTATCTCATGAAAAATGCTACAGACATCGACGCTTTGACCGAATTTTTACACCGAACCACGTGTCAACTGAATCAGACAAGCCACGTATCACGTTAACAAATTAACAAATATTCTACAAATGAACAGTCGTCCATTAAATATGGACGACCTTCCATTGTTATTGGACGGCCGCATTTGAAATGGATTTTCGTCCATATTATATGGACGGTCGTCCATTCATAATTTAAACTAAAAAAATTTGGCCTAAAATGTTTATGGATGCCTGTCCTCTTATGAGGACGACTGTCCATAGTTATGGACTCCTGTCCATATATTATGGACGGGAATCCTTTTATTATGGACGGGAATCCTTTTATTATGGACGATCGTCCATATTATATGGACGGGCGTCCATGTAAGTTCAAATGAAATATTTATTTTTAAAGTATAAAATTTTTAAATGAAATAAAAGAAAAAAAAAATTGATTTTAATTAAGTAAAAGTATGGACACCAGTCCATTCTCAATTTTTTTTTTTTTAATTTTTAATTTTGTTTTTTCATTTATAAACAAAATGCAAGAGAGAAATGAAACCTATTTTGGGAGGCCTAAATTTTTAAACATTCTAATTGAAAATTTTAAAGAAATTTTTTATTAAACTAAAATTTGGGCCTCCCAAATTGAATGTAAATTTTTTTAAATTAAATATGTTTGTCCATTGAATGTAAAATTTTTTAAAATAATTTGGACGAGCGTCCATAGTAAATAGACACCCATCCATATCAGATGGACGGGCGTCCATTATTTTGCCATGATTGAAACGTGTCCACCAAAAAAACAACTTTTTATTTATTTTTCATTAAATGCAATACAGTACACTCTTAATCTTTTTGACATTTAATATTTGTTTTTTATTTTCAATGAAAACTCATTAAATACAATATAAGTACACCTTCTTTATTTATTAAATTAAATTATTTATTTCAATCTCTTCTATCTTAAGATTAGAGAGAGAAAGCTTTAACAACTTCTTTCTCCAACTCTCTTTGTTGTTCTTTACTCTTTCATTTCTTCCGTTTTAATTATTAAAGCTCTTCCGGTTCTTCAGCTTTCCTCTAATCAAAAGGTGCATGCCTTCTACACCAAAACACACAAACAAATTCACTTTTCCTTTTTGACAAAATCCTCGTTTTCTTCTCTCTTATTAGCTGTGTGCCACCATTGTTATATGCACCTCCACCATTCTCCACCACCATCGCCACCGCAAAGAAGAACGGCTTAGGGTTTCAACTTCTCTCACTTGTTTTTTCTCCTCTTTTTGAGTTGGATTCTCTCGTCTTCTAGTGGCTTCGTTGATTAATGTTATTTTTTTGGGTTGATTAGCCTCATGTCTTTACTTGAAAATTGTAAAAGGGATTTGAATCTTGGAACTTAGGAATTTGAGTTGACAAAACCGGTTGGACCGGTGGATCGCTATAGTAACACCGGTCCAACTGCAGATCAAAACGGTTAATTCTCATTCTCGGTTTTCTACCCTAACCAGCCTGGCTAAGCCACTGATTCCCCAGTCGAACCGGTTAAATCGGCCAAGCCGGGCCGAGTTTTAAAACTTGCATCTTATATGAACATCAATGTCACGTACAAAGAAAAAGTCAAAAGGGATTAATAAGGTAATAATGTAAACTTACATTCAGTTGTTGAATTTCATTGATTTCACACATGCAAGAGATGACTTTGACTTTCATGTATCCTAAGGGAGTTACTATATTGCGGAACGCATATCTTAAAGGATTTGATTAAACTTTTCACAAAACAGGATATCTTTGAAGGAATTTCTAGAGCTTGGAACTGATCCTTCATCATTTGCAAATGGCAAATGTTATTTTATGCCCCTTATTGGAAGTAGTTTTTCACAAAGTTGCTTCTCAGCTTTTGAAAGAAATGGCTCTTAAATGCGGGTTTGAGGATGAGATAGACAAGCTTCGGCATTCTGTAGGCATCATTCAAGCAGTTCTTAAAGATGCAGAAGAACGACAAGTGAAGGAGAAAGCAGTGAAAATATGGTTGGGTGAGCTTAAAGAAATTGTTTATGATGCTGACAATTTACTTGATGAGTTTTGCTTGGATGCTCTAATGGCTAGGAACCGAGGCTTCTTCATGATCGGGGTATTTACTGACTTCTTTCCTTCTTTGAAACCAATTGCAGTTTATCTTGAATTGTTCCCTAAGCGAAAAGAAATTAGAAAAAGATTAGACTTTTTGGTTGTTGAAAGGCTTAACTTTCACTTGAAAGAAGGGGTTGTTGAAAGGTGATGTTGAAGAGAAAAGACAAACTGGGTCTTTCCTAATTTCGGATGTCCCTATACTTGGATTAGGAGGTCTTGGAAAAACCAGACTAACTCAGCTTGCTTATAATGATGAGAGGGTGTCAGAGATTTTGAACACTATAAATAAACTGACTTGGAACATTATAATAGTATTATAAAGATTATAAAGAGTTAAAAGATATCAAATTGACTGCTTTGAGGTTTAATATAACTATATAAATTCTCTTATGATTTTTGAAATAATAAAATTTCTTTGGTTATTAATAAACTATTAGTCTTTTGCTAGAACATATATCTATAAATTAATAAGTATTATTAAATTGTTCTCGTTATATTATTTTAACATTTATGATTTAATAATAAAGATTTTTATTACTTCATAAATTAGATTATTTTTATTATATCAAACCGTAAGATCGTCAATATGATTCTTTTATATAATATAAAATTAGTAATTATAATGAACTATACATAATATTATTTTTATAAGAACTAGATGGCCTAGCAAAAGCTCCTTAATTGTAGAAAGAAATCAAAAACATTGTTGATATGCTATCTACCAGCTCCCGTTGCATCATTTCTTCGTAACTACATGATATTGCATGAACCCAACGCCCATACAGTGGTAAACGATTGGAATTGATTCCATGACTTGATGTTTTTCTCGACTGAGTTTTAAACTACTTGTACATGATCTAGTAACTTAATTAGACTTTTGTCTCAAAATTGTTCAATCTTTTAATTGACCATTAGATATCCAATGTCTTTAATAGTCTCGAGTACTCGAAATGTTGAATCTCATCTCATCTACTTAGCCAAAAATTTGAAGCAGAAGAAAGATTCAAGGTATCTTTTCATTGACCATTAGATATATTCGTACTGAATTTAACGTTGTAAATTATTGAGAAGATGATCAAGGATATATGAACTCCAAATATTCCAATACCATATTCTAATCAAATTTGATCTAACGTTTTTGATAAAAAAAAAAAAAATTAACGATGCTTTTGGTAGTTTGCTTCGATGTAGCCATAGACAATTCCATGGGCTCTACCAAGGCCATATTACATGCATTGTTGGCCATATGGGCAATTCCATGGGTTCTAACAAGGCCAAAACCTTAAGAATGAGATTAAACTAAAAGAAAACAAAGAATCTTTGTATAGATATCAAGCATAATTCTGAAAAGTTGCTTGCATTCTAAAGTTATTGGATGATAAAATGTTTAATGATCTTTTGTAGTCACTCTTTTATCACATTGTCAAGAGAATGTTTATATAATTGATTGGTTTTTGTAACTTATTACTGTCATCCAATTTGTTTATAATAATGAGCTACATTGTATAAGAAAACATTTGAAATGCTTATGCATTTTATAATTGTTCTACCATCAGGTATCCAATTCTTGGAAATGGATACCATTGTTTCGAAATTTTGTAAGCGGTCAGGGTCATAACAGAGACTACAATGTTATTGGAAACACATTCATAACAAAAATTATTTACCAATAAAATAATGTGGAACATTACAATAGTATCATAAAGTTAACGACATTAAATCAACTATTTTGAGGTTTACTATAATTATATAAATTCTCTTAAAATTTTTTAAATAATAAAATTCTCTTTGTTATTGATAAACTATTAGTCTACCGCTTAAACATATATTTGTAAATTAACCTTTATAATTTTCGTTATATTATTTTAACCTTTATTATTTAACAGTAAAGATTTTTATTATTTCATAAATTAGATTATTTTTATATATCAAACTTCAAGGCTGTTAATATAGCTCTTTTATATAATATAAAATAATTATACATAATATTATTTTAATAATACAAATATTTCAACAAACATAATTAGCTTGATAATCTTGTTAATCTAATATGAAAAAATTATTCATATAACTTCTAATTTTTAATATATCACATTCATCAATATGAAATATAAATTGATATATTTAAAATTTTAAAGAACAAACAGAAAAAAATAAAATAACATTTTTAATATCATTGTAAATTAAATTCAAATTTCAATAACAAGATTTACTTTAGTTGGTTTGGGCAACTGGATAATTTTGGAATTTAAAAAGTAAAACCCCCTGCAACCGAAAAGCAACCATCCAACCCTAAACCTGGAAAACGCTCTTCATACATGGCTTTGAGATCCCCATTTCGTTCGTCTTCAATCTCTCAAAACCCATCTCTGAAAGGTAATATTTCATCTTTGTTAGCTCACTTGCACAACCTCACAACTTCAAGCTCCAACAATGAAGTTTTGTATTCTTTCGAAAAACCCCTAGAACGATCCTCACTTGCTAAATTCCTCAAAGAAAACTGTCGATCAGGTAACTTTACTCTGAATGAAGCATTGAACTTTTTTCATTACATGATTAATTCGCAACCCATCTCTCCAATTTCATCATTCACTACTTTGTTTAGTGCACTGGCAAAGAAGAAGCATTATTATGAAGTGATTTCTCTTTATAAGTGGTTGAATTCAACTGGGTTGTCTCCAGATTTATTGTCTTTGAATGTTTTGATCGATTGCTTGTGTAAGATTGAAAGGGTTTCTGATGGTTTTGCCGTTTTGGGGGAGATTTTGAAGAAGGGTTTCAGCCCAAATGCTGTGGCTTTTAATTGTTTGATCAAAGGTCTGTGTGTAGAGAGAAAGATTGTGGAGTCGATGGAATTGTTTAAGAAAATGGTTGCTGTTGGTTGTAGGCCTGAATGTGATCAGTTACAACACTTTGATTGATGGATTGTGTAAAATGGGGAAGATAAGTGTTGCCATTAAGTTGCTTGAAGAGATGGTAGATGGGAATAAAAAATCTGGTGTTATTTGTAGGCCAAATGTTGTTACTTATACTATTATAATTGATGGTCTTTGTAAGGCTGGATTAGTTGAGAAGGCAAGAGAATTGTTTTTGCTAATGATAGATCAAGATGTGCGGCCTTCTGTGGTGACGTTTAATGTGCTCATAGATGAACGTTGCAAGAAAGGGAAATTGCACGAAGCAAATAAGGTTGTTGGAGCTTATGATTCAAAGAGGTGTGGTTCCTAACGTTTATACTTACAACATTTTAATGAATGGATTGTGTAAAACAGGGAAGATAAGTCCTGCCATTAAGTTGCTTGAAGAAATGGCTAAGGGAAATGAAGAATCTGGTGTTATTTGTAGGCCAAATGTTGTTATTTATAGTACTATAATTGATGGTCTTTGGAAGGTTGGATTAGTTAAGAAGGCGATAGACTTGTATTTCGAAATGAAGAGTTCAGGAACTACTCCAAACGTAGTCACTTATAGCATTTTGATCAATATGCTTTGTAAAAATGGACAACTAGAAAAGGCAAATGAGTTGTTGTCACATATGGAGGAAAAAGGTTGTGCTCCAAATGTAATCACGTTTAATACCCTAATGTTCGGTTTCCTCAAGAATAATAAGATACCAAAAGTTGTTGAACTCCTTCATAAGATGGACGGAGAGAAATGTGAAGCCGACTGAATGTACAATGTCCTTAGTCATGCAGTTGCTAATGAAGGCCGAAAATTATCGTGAATGTTTGAACCAGCTTCCTCAATTTCTGGTCCAAAAGCGAAATTGAAGTTTACATGATAAAACTTTAGTGAGTATTATAAACTTTTTCTGGAGTAGAATTCCTGCAAAAGTTCATCCAGCTGCCCAAATGCTCTGTTTTGGTTACAGTAAGAAGAAAGTTCAGAAAACACTTTCATCTGTTCGAATTTGATAGGGAGGGTGATGGGGATGATCGAGAATGATGGCTTCCCTGATTAGACCATACGTGATCTGTCTCTGTTGTAAGTGCAAATAGTGCAGGTGGCATCATTGCAGGCCGCATCAGCATTTGCACATGAAGTAGGTGTTAAGGGTCTGAGGATTATTTCTGGTGCAAATTTCAGTAAGCAAAAGTTGTATATGAGAAATTGTGGAATGGTTCTTATTTCAACTACGACAATAATTGGTAGCCGCTCAAGTGCAAAGGATGATAAATTTTGTTATACAAACCTGTTTTCAACCTAGGCTTTGCAGCGAAATAGCCGGAATGGTGACATTGCAAGAGACTGAGAATGATTTTTGACCAAAGTGACCATTTGGAGAAAAATGCATACCAGTTTGTACAAGTTACAGGTGATTGTCTCAACCATAAATGTGACTTGTCTTTTAAGCAGGCATTCATTGATAATTTTTTACACAATTTACTTTTGCATTTGTTTGAATGAAATATTGAAGTCAATTCCATCTTGACATTGTTTTTTTTTCATTTTGATAGATGAGCCTGCAATGGCATTGGCACCAGGACTAGCTCCCATTTTTTCTACATTCCAAGACCAAGATTCTGCTGCCTCAGCACAACCTACTGCACCTCCTTTAACCATGGTGACTTTCTCCCCTTCCAATAAATGAATGAAAATTATTTAGGCTCAGTTTCTTTTAACTTCATTTAATTGCAGGTGTAGATTCCTCCCTTCCCAGATATTTCTGCTGAATCTCATCCTCTCGTTACAGCATCTTGGCCAACTTCTCCACCAGATATTTCCAACACCTTTTTTACCCCTTTGGTAGCTTCCACAGCCATCTTTTCAAGCTTCTGCCTGAAGCCTTGCTAGCTCTGTACCTCCAACCAATCTAGAGAGTGAGGTAATTCATTTCTTCTCATATCTTGATCAAGAAATATGCTTTCACTTCTATATGCATTCATTCTCAACTACAGGTGATGCAAGGATCTTCTTTGCCAAAACATGAGAATATGCTTGATGATTCTCTTGAGGCTCTACCAGGGTGTTCACAGTAGCCAACGGTAGCTAGTCATGAGATCAGTGACGCAAAAGAGTTTATTCCTCGCTGCTGCCTCTTGGGATTTTAGCATCTCATTTGTCAAGATCAAAGGGATAAGTTTCTTGCATTTATTGATGAGCATTGACAACTTCAACTTCAACAGAAAATGAATGTATTGCTTCTTTAGAGGAACAAGCCAGGAGTCTTGCGGAATCATCGAGAACAATCCAAAAATGCTCTGAGTCAATACAATCATAGATCTGATGCCTTGGAGATGGATAAGCAAGATTGTGATCACATCATGGATGGCCTCTTGGGGATAACTTCAGAATAGAGATAGCAAAGCTAATTGAGACTAATACCATAATTTTCAAGTTGTATCCTGAAAAGCTAATTGACAAAAGTTCAACTTCAGATCTTATGCAGTATTACATGATGCATTACTTTAAGAATTTAATGCTTTCTTTTACAATAGAAACCTTTTTTTATTAATTAGTATATTTGTGCATGAACAAGAGTGATTGGAGAATTCAGAATAGTCATCGTGAATACACTTGTGACTTTTTTTTATTTTTATTTTTTTAATTTCAATGATGCTTTTTCAATGGGACTTGTTCATGTACGATCTTCTACCACTCAGGCGTGCACATCACAAATGTTGGCGTGTATTATCGAGTGCACTTGTCTGTCCCACAAATTTTGTATTAATATGTAACACTATAATAGTAAATGGGATAAGATCAATGTTCTAAAAATCGAATCGGACCAGTTGGTCGGACTAGGAATCGGCAACCTCTTCAGTCCGGTTCAGCTTTTGGGGGTTTTTGTTATATTTTAAATTTGTAGGGGTTGATGAATTTTCTAGCGGTACTTTTTAGTATTTCAAACTTTTTAGGGATTAATTCGTAATTTATTTTGGTATTTTTTGAAATATATTAAATTTTCAGGGACTAATTAAATTTTTTAGGGATTTTTTTATAATATACTACAATTTAAAGACTAATTTACAATTTTTTTAAAAATATTTTTGTTACTAATGAACCGATCAAACCGTGAATAAGGCTCTTGAGAAGGTTTGGTCTTTTTAAACATTAGATAAGATTTTTTAAATTAAAATTTTGACATAAATATTTTACACAAATTTTAAGTTATATGAAATCTACAAGTAAAATAAACTATACAAAATATTATTTTAATATTAGTCAGCTTTATAATGGTTTGATAAATTTGACATGATAATATCACGAAACACCGCCATTTACATAAATTCTAGAAAATCAGAAACAAAATCTTCAAAAAATTATCATAAAGAAACGAAGTTGAAGCAACAATCCACTCGTGACGATGAAGCAAAATATTTATCTTTCAATCAAATTTAATTTAAAAATGATAAGTGAACAATTTACAAAATTAAAAATAATGAAGGGTGTTTTGTGAAATTTACAAAAGAATTTCTCTTTCATTCTTCTCAGACCCATCTCTGAAAGGTAATCTGGTAATGTTTCATCTTTATTTACTCGCTTGTAGAATCTCACGACTTCAAGCACCCTAAATGAACTTTTATATTCTTCCAAAAAATCCCTCAGCATAACCCACTTGCTAAATTCCTCAAAGAAAATTGTCAATCGGGTAACTTCACTCTAAATGAAGTTTTTTACTTTTTTGATTACATGATTCATACCCAACCCATTTCTCCAATGTCATCATCAACATATTGGTTTGGTGCACTTGCAAAGAAGAAGCATTATTATGAAATGATTTCGCTTTATAAGAGGTTGAATTCAACTGGGTTGTCTCCAAATATTTAATATCTTTTAACATTTTGATGAATTGCTTCTGTAATACCAAAAGGGTTTTGAATGGTTTTGTGGTTTTTGAGGGATTTTGGAAGAAGGGTTTTAGCCCGGATGTTTTGACTTTTAATTGTTTGATTAAAGGTCTGTATGTAGAGAGAAAGATTATAGATTCAGGGGGGTTGTTTACGAAAATGGTTGCTGTTGGTTGTAGGCCAAATGTTGTTACTTATAATACTATAATTGATGGTCTTTGTAAGGATGGATTAATTGAGAAGGCTAGACAATTACTTTTGGAAATGAAGGGTTTTAGGAATTAGTCCAAAGGCAATCACTTATACCACTCTAATTCATGGTTTGTGTTGTGTGGGTGATTGGGAGAAGGGTAAAAGTTTATTTATTGTGATGATGGATCAAGGTGTGCGGCCTTCTGTGGTGAGGTTTAATGTGGTCATAAATGAACTTTGCTAGAGAGGGAAATTAGACGAAGCAAATAGGTTGTTGGAACTAATGATTCAAAGAGGTATGGGTCCTTGCATTTATACCTTAAAACATTTTAATAAATGGTTATTGCTTGGCAGGAAGAATTGGTGATGCAAGGGAGTTGTTTGATTCTATAACTAGAAAGGGGTATACACCTCATGTTGTTTGCTTCAATATTTTAATCAATTGGTATTGCAAGAACCACCAAAAGTCAACAAAGCTCTTATCCTCTATGGAGAGATGATTTCAGAAGGAATTAATGCCTGATGTGATTACATATAACACTTTGTTAATTGCCTTTTTCTTAAAGCTAAGGTAGAACATGCACAGAAATTAGTTGATGAGATTCAATTAATGGTGTTATACCTAATTCATTGATGGACTTTGCAAGAATGGTTGTGTTTTGGAATCAGTGGAAAGATTTCATAATTTAGTAAATAATAAATTTGCAGTTAGCCTTGAAAGTTTGAGTTCCCTCATTGATGGCTTGTGTAAAACAGGGAGATTAGAAATTGCTTGGGAGCTATTTCAGAAATTTTCTCAACATGAAAACCTAGTGCCAAACATTGTAACATATAGCATTTTGATCAATGGGCTTCGTAAAAATGGACAACTAGAAAAGGCCAAACAAGTTGCTCACAAACATGGAGGAAAAAGGTTGTGCTCCAAATGTATTCACATTTACAACGATTATGTTTGGTTTCCTCAAGAGTAACGAGGTTCCAAAATTTGTTGAACTCCTTCATAAGATGGCGAAGAGAAATGTGAAGCCTGCTGAATGTACAATGTCCTTAGTCATGCAGTTACTATTGAAGGACGAAAATTATCGTGAATGTTTGAACCAGCTTCCTCAATTTCCTGTCCAAAAGCCACTTTTAAGTTTGCATGACAAAAATTCCATGAGTTGTCAACTTTATTCAGAAAATCCCTATCAGGAGACCTTTATTTGACAACATTTGAATATAAAACTGCAAAAGGTTCAACCACTACGGAAAGGCTCTGTTTTAGTTACTGGGCAAAGAATGTTCAATAATACATTTTATTGTATGCTACAATGATTTCTACCGATTCAGATCGGAGATCTAGACATTCTACATGATTTAAACAGATAATTATTTGCCCCGGTACTATTTACTCTTGATTCACTAACACATTGTTGTAAAATTTACAAGTTGAGAAAAGAAGAAACTAAAACAAAGAACGTTTATAGAAAAGAAAAGGAGGATCTTTATAATGGAGATGAATCCTTAACATGCCATTGGAGAGTAAGTTCTTCTGCTTACTGCATTTCTCTTATAAAATGTTCTTCTGACATGTCTAATCATTCTTTGATCTTTTGATGTATACCTAAACAGTTTCAGGATATGATGTGTGACCTTAAGGCTCAAGCAGAAGCTCTAGTTCTGTTTGCTAACAATATGGATGGTCTTCTGACATATGCTCTTCGTCCTAGCAATGTTTTTGGATCAGGAGATAAACAGTTTAGTGAATTTGGCCAAATCTGGTTGGGCGAAGATTTGATATTTTATGTCTGATTAACTTACTTTTTCTTTGTTTTATGCGGAATTTTTGTAAGTTGTCAAATGTGATGGAAATATTTTATTTGAAGTATACTTGATGATATTTGACTACAATAACAAACCTTTTTTCTTTTTTGAACTTTATTATTATTTTTTTTTATGGAAACCCCTGTCAAAATTGTTCAATTCTACACCAACAAAACCACCAAAACGAAGAAAAAGCAACTCCACAAACTTATATTAATTCAACAAAAGAATAAACAAAACCTGAAGAGCCCAAAGGACCCAACACAGTACCAATAATAGAAAACAAAGATAGTTCCTAGCAATTCCAGGAGATAGGGACCTTCCATTGATAAACCTTTCAAGAAAATACTTAATTACTCCCTCTCACTCTCTCTCTACCTTTATACTAATTATTCTTACTAACTGTCCCTAATTCAATAACCCTTCTATTCAGCCACGTGTATATGCCTGTAACAAACTCTCCTTCACATTCTTCACACCCAACTGCCTTTAATGCCTATTATGCCCTTTCAACTTATAGACCTTACTAATGGGTGGTCTATCCTTTTTTTTTTTTTTTTTGACTTTTTTTTAATCCCCTAACCTTTATTATTTATGATTCTAGGGTTTGCCCCAGATCACAACCTAATTATATTGAAGTATATTTTTTTTAAGAAATTATTTTTGATAAGAAACTATAAACTTTGTATTAAAATAACATTTGGTTTTGTATATCTTAGGTGCATGTAGTGTTTTATTTGATCTTTTTAGAGTAACAAGATTTCTCATTTTAGTTTATTTTAGGAAATGGTGAAAATATGTCAGACTTCACCTATGCAGAGACTGTTACTAATTCTCATGTTTGTGCAGCTGAAGCTCTAGATTCATAAATGGTTTTTGTGGCTAAAAAGGTAGCTATATTTTGGACTATTAAACAATCCAAAGAAATAATAAAAAGAGGAGGTTAGGGTTTCATTGATACTACACAATTCAATTATATATAGGCTAAACAAAGAAAATAATAAAAAGACAAATCTACCCTTAATAAACAATAAAACAAAATAACCCATATTTTTTAACATCTCCCCTCAAACTCACGATGCAGCGGCTACAAGCATCGAGAGTTTACCAACTAGAAAACGAAAACGGGAAATAGAATGAGACTTGGTAAAGAAATCTGTAATCTGTAAAGAATAAGAAACAAAGGGCAAGGTAATGGTGCCATGTTTGAGATGATGACGAGTAAGGTGACAATCGATCTCAATGTGCTTAGTTCGTTCATGAAAAACCGAGTTGTGAGCAATCTGAATAGAACTCTGGTTGTCACAATACATAGGGGTGGGATGAGAAAAAGAAATGCCCATATCTGCAAGTAACCAACGTAACCAAACAATCTCTTTGGTAGTAGATGCCATAGCACGATATTCTGCTTCGGTTGAAGATTAAGAAACAATGGATTGTTTCTTGTTCTTCCAAGAAATAAGAGAATCACCCAAAAAGATACAGAAACCAGCAATAGACTTGCGATCCGTGGGATCACTGCCATGATCTGCATCAGAGTATGCACGCAGCTCCAAGGAAGAGGTGGATGGAAGTAAAAGACTCTAAAAGACTATACCTTGAAGATACCGCAAAATACGAAGAACAACTGCCCAATGAACTGTAGTAGGAGAAGCAACAAACTGGCTAACAACATGAACAGCATATGCAATATCTGGACGAGTAATAGTGAGATATACCAAACTCCCAACAACAGTACGGTATAAAGTAGGATCTGACAAAGGTAAACCATCAGAAGAAGAATACTTTGCATTAACCTCAATCGGAGTATCGATAGTCTTATTATCAGTAAGTCTAGCCCGTTCAAGAATATCTGCAACATATTTCGATTGAGAGAAGATAAACCTCTAGGTGAGTAGGCTACCTCAATACCCTAGAAATATCGTAGAGAGCCCAAATCCTTCATTTCAAAGCCGTTGAAATAACTCGTCTTCAAAAGCGAAATACCATCAATATCATCACCATAATAATCATGTCATCAACATATAAAGACAATGATACGACCTGCGTAGTGCACTTAACAAAAAGAGCGTAATCATGACTACTAGAAGCAAATCCAAGGGAAGAGATCACAATAGAAAATTTCTCAAACCAAGCACGAGGTGCTTGTTTAAGACCATATAATGCTTTCTTCACTTGCAAACATACCCGAATCATGTGAAACACTTGAAGGGGCGCTATATAAACTTCTTCTTGAAGATCTTCCATTCAAGAAAGGCATTTTTAACATCAAGTTGAGAGATATGCCAGCGCGAATGAAGCTACTGCAATAAGAGTACGAATAGTAGTCATTTTTGCAATAGGAGCAAATGTCTCCTCATAATCCATACCATATTGTTGAGAGTACCCTTTTGCAACCAACCTAGCTTTGTATCGCTCAATAGATCCATCAGAATTAGTCTTGATCTTATTACACCCAACGACAACCAACAACAGTCTTACCAGGAGGTAGAGGAACCAAATCCCAAGTACCTGTCTTATGCAAAGCAGAAAGTTCCTCATCCATAGCTTGCTGCCAAAGAGGATCAAGAATTGCCTCTTTATAGGAAGAGGGCTCAAAGAGACAATGAATAGAAGCTAAAAAAGAAGCAAAAGATGAAGAATAACAAGAATAAGCAAAATCTGGTAACTTTGTGGACTTACGAATGCGTATGGATTGACATAGAGGTGGATCCACAATCTCAGACGAAACTTGAGTGACCATAGGAGAAGAAGGAGCTTCAGGTGTGCTGGAGAGTAAAGTGTCAATACCTGCAGAATGATCAGTACTAGGAACTTGAGATGACAAACTATCAGAATCCTCAGAAAAAGGATCTATACGAATTAGATCAGATCTAGTCAAGGTATGAGTAGTGGATGGAATAGAAAAGAAAGGTATATGCTCAAGAAAAACAACATGACGAGACACATAAAGTTTCTAAGTTATTGGATCAAAACAACGATACCCCTTTTTACCTTCACCATAACCAAGAAAGACACAAATAGCAGATCGAGAGGACAACTTGCTGTGTTCTACATGAGGACGAAGAATGAAACAAGTACAACCAAAAACTTTAAAGGAAGAATAATCAGGGGCATACCCATACAACTTTTCGAAAGGAGAAAAACCTGAAATATGAGAAGATGGAATTGTATTAATCAAACCTACAGCAATAAGAATAGCTTCACCCCAAAACACATTAGGAACAGAGGCAGACAATAAGAGAGAACGAGCAGTTTCAACAATGTGCCTATGTTTTCTTTCAACAACACCATTTTGCTTAGGAGTATCTGTACACGAGGTTTGGTGAACAGTTTCCATCTAATGCAAGCAACTCACAAAATTTATTAGAAGTGTATTCCCCACCCAAATCACACCTAAAACATTTGATAATAGCAAAATGTTGAGTTTTGACAAGAGCTCAAAAGGCTGTATATATCTCAAAGAATTCAGAACGATGTTTCATTAAATAAACCCAACAAGAACGAGTATGATCATCAATAAAAGAAACATAATGTCGAGACCCTCCTTTTGTGGCAACAGGAGAAGGTCCCCATACATCAAAATGAATCAAATCAAATGGAGAAGAGGAAACAGAAATACTTCGATTAAAAGGTAAAGCTGAAAATTTTGCTAGTTTACATCCACTTCAATCAGAAATATCACAAGTTTGCAAATTTCCTAAAGCCCCTGTGGATGCCAAAAATCTCAAATGAGAAGATGAAACATGACCTAAACGAGAATGCCATAAATAAAAACTAGAAGAAGAAGGACTTAAAGCCCCGAAGACAAAAAGGAAAACTTAAACGAAAAGACAAATCAACTAGTAGTGGCAACATCGAGCACTAGTAGCGGAGCACTAGCGCGACAATCGGCACTTTTAACTCATCCAAAATATATAGTCCCCCCTTCCTACGGCTTGTCCCAATCAGCTTCGACCGTAGATCCTGCACATAACAAGAAGAAGAGGAAAAGATGACTAAATTACCATAATCACATAATTGACCAATAGAAGCAAGATTTAATGTAAGTTTTGGAATATGATAAACATTAGAGAGACAAGTGAGGTGTGACAACAGAACCAACACCTGCTAAAGGCATAGGAGTGCCATCAGTCATGACAGGAATAGAAGACGAAGGGGACACAGAAGCAAAAGATAAAGAATCTAGAGACATATGTTGTAAAGCACCAGAATCCAAAACCCATACAAAATGTGACATACCTAAAGAACTATGAGGTAACTGACCTACGGAAGAAGAAACAGACATAGCTTGTGGCTATAAGGAAGAGAAACTTCTGAAATTGCTCAGCCAGAGTACTAGGATCGGTGAAAGGACCTGAGGAAACTATTGCTGCAGTATTAGACTGTGGTGGTTTGTAACCCTGAGGTGGTCTATGAAGCATTAGATTGTATGGTTGCCGAGGGCTTCCAAGCTTAGAGGTTCTTCTTGCGATTGATTCTGCTGCCTCAACTTAGGACACTAAGCCTTCCAATGACCTTTTTGCTTACAGAAACTGCACTCGTTGAAGGCAACCCTTGCGTAAGGTTTATTTTGATTATTAAAGATTGGTCTTGAAGGTCCTGCTAACAGAGAAGGATTAGAAGTAGAAGCAAAAGAATTCCCTTTTCAGAATGAGACTTAAGATGTATTTCTTCAGCCAATAACTCACTAACAACTGAGTCAACAGAAGGCATTGGAGAACGATGCAAAATTGAACCTCTAAGTCCTTCAAAATCATTGCGAAGTGCCGTTAAAAACTGTACCAACCGTTGCTGCTCCCTATGAGCAATATAGGCACCACATGCCTTTAGTTCTGCAGATTCAGTAAGAGCCAATTAATCCCAAAGATCTGTCATAGCAGAATAAAACTCATGAACTCTCATATTCTTCTCCTGAAGAGCTCGTATGTCATTCTCCAATTGATACTGCTTTGCAAAATTTGGCTGAGTAAATAACCTTTGTAGATGATCCCAAACCTCCTTTGCTGTCTCATACTTCGCTAACTGTGTACCTATGAAATGCCCAACAAAATTATTAATCCAAGTAATAATTTTTAGGGTGTTTGATGGGAAAGCAAAATGTCATATTTAACCCCCTTAATGTTTAGTCTTTTATACATATTTGTTTCCTAATTGTACTCATTATTACTTTATTTTGGTTTAGGAAGCAAATGGAGGTGTTAATTGAAAAACGGAATTAATTAGGGGAATTCGGACAGTTTCGCCACTGCTTCGTATTCTGGGCATAATTCTCTCATCCGAGCTCCGATTGAGATGATTCAAAATGCTGTGGAACTCTAATAAAGAGATCTACAACTTTCATGTTTTGAGTTTTTAGAGATACTGACTGAATCAAGGTTGTAATCGAGCTTGAAGTTGACGCACCTGCATTACCGACGTCCTGGAGCGTTCTGACTTGTTATGCAAGTCAGTCTATTATTGCACGTTTTAAAGACATACATGCTGCACGAAAATTACAGCTGGAAACACCACCTTCCTATTGTATTAGGACTCTATTTTATTTTATTTTATTTCCAATTAGAATTAAATTAGGATTAATGTTATTTTAGGATAGGAGAATATTTCTTTTAGGAGATTGAGTGGGATTTGAATTCTTAAATTAGATTTTAAAAGGGAGATCAGATTAGGTTTTGGGGGACCATGCCTCTCTCTCTTCTCTTCTCTGAAATTTTCTTTCACTTGAGTTTTTGTGATGGCCATGAGCGGCTAGAACTTTTGTAACTTGGTCGAAGGAAACGGAAACCTCGGAATCAAATAAACTGTGAGATCTTTCTGTTTTTAGTGTTAAATTCATGTTTGAGTATTGAATGTTATTCTGTGCATATTTTTATGATTGATGCATTTAATTACTAGGAGGCCTACTAGTGTATTATTTGTTGAAATCTACTACTAAGTTTGATATCAAATCCGTAATTGTTTGATCCCTCCAACTTGTGAAGCAATTAGGGTAAGTAATTTGCTGGGTCAGGAATTAGTAACCTTACGAAGAACATTCAACTAAATTAAATACAACCGCTTGTGTTTATGTTGTTTAGCTTAGTCGATCTCTCTAATTCTTAAGGCTGCCACTAGATTAAATCTTGAGCGCTTGTCTAAGGTTGTTTAGGGGTAAGATTAATTAGGATCGCTTGTTTCCTGATTAATTACAATTAAGGAGAGATAGGAAAATAGTTCCAACGGTGAATATTCAATGTATGAATTGACTATTTTTGCATCAATGATCAGTTGTGAGATTCCGATGATGGATGTTGACGGAGACCAAGTTCGTCCTTTTGATTGAATTCGAATTAAATTGTTTTTGCTTTTACTGAAATTGTTTTCTGTTTTTTACATAAACCCCCAAGCCTTGTTCACATAACAGCAAATTCAGCTAGACACTCTTCGTGGGATCGACCCTGACTTACATTACTACGTGTATTTTTAGGTTTTCATTCTGGGTGCCTATGACAACACACCAGTGTTTGCTTCCCAGGCATCTATCAAAGCATCATAATCCTCCTCGGTATTCTTAGGTTTCACAGAAGTTCCACTAACATATCCCCACATCTTTTTACCCTTAAGAAAATTTCTCATCACATAACTCCAATACGAATAATTCTTGTCATCTAACCTCACACTTACAGACTGAAGCGAATCGTCTCTTTCAGTAGCCATATTAAAAAAACAAAGAAAACCAGAATGCAAAAGAAAGGAAAACGAAATACCAGATTGCCGAAATTCAACGAATACCAACGAAATACCAGATTGTCGAAATTGAACGAATACCAAAGAAATATCAGATTGTAGAAACTAAAGGAATGCCCTCTCCAAAAATTAAGCCTCGTCCCATGAAACTTTGCTCTGATACCATGTTAAACAATCCAAAGAAATAATAAAAAGAGGAGGCTAGGGTTTCATTGATACTGCACAATTTAATTGAATACAAAAAGTATGATTTAACTTAAATACAAAGATATATATATATATATATATATATATAGGCTAAACAAAGGAAATAATGAAAAGACAAATCTACCCTTAATAAACAATAAAACAAAATAACCCATATTTCTTAACATGGACATTATTGGATGTTTATTTTTTTTTTTTCTAAGATCAGTGCATAATAAAAATTTCTTATTTCAATTAACATGTAGGCCTTTTTCTTTGTTAATCTCAAGCCTATGAAGTTTTGGGAATTTGTATCTCTAAGATTGGAAGGCTTGGGATATCAAAGGTAACGTTGCATTCTGATTTCGTTATGTTAGAATTTCCATAGGAGCATTAGGTTGCATTTACAATATCATTATAGTGGAACATTGCATTCTGGGAAAAATTTGGCTTGGTTCTTTTTTCTTTCTTGCTTGATTTGATTCCAGTTGTTAGAAACTGAAAATAAGTTACCAGTCGCACACAACCTCATTCATGCATACACATATGTGGATGATTAGAACAAACATCAACCTTATTTTTACCAATTCATCCATTTGATAAATGAAACAAGGATGCTAGACAACTTGAAATGGTTAAACATATGATTATGATGTTATTTTCATTATGGTGTTGTTTATATTCTCTTGTGCTTCTCTTGTGCTGCTGCATTAGGGGCATGGACTAACTCAGTATTTCTTTTTTTTATAACTACTATCTTGGATTTTATGATACAAGGATCTGAACTTGAGCTCCTGCTTCTTTTTATTGCGGACAGTGTATAAGACTTCTTATTAGTTTGGTTTCATATGTTTTCTTGCTTGTCAAATCGACACATGCAAGGTTGGGCTTGAGATTCCCTATCGGCATCTTACTTTGTTCAATTAGCTACACACACCAGGACAATTGATTGCACTGCTGCGCAGAAACATATTGGGTACTTACCAATTGTCTCCCTGGAAGTACATTTCATTTTGGTTTTTGATGTCTTTCTTTGTTCATATATAAATATTTACCAACGGTTTAATTTTTCTGTTGCGTTATATGGTTTTTGTGTTTGTTCTTTTTGTTAGCCTTTTATCGAATTTCCAATACCTTGGTTTCTTGGAAAGTATGAAGTCAAATTCTATTATCCTTAGGACCTATATTACAAGACTTCTAATTTTATTAAAATTGGGAATGTTGGCATTTTTATGTGGTTGCATCTTTTTTTCTGATCTTATTGTCATGTGGACTATAGAAAGTAGAATTATATTATTGTGTAGAGTACCTAAGGAAAAAGAAAGGTGAGAGGGAATAATCAATTAATTGATAATGGCAGAAATGTCCAAGATGGAAGAATTGTCTTTTAAATCTAGCTTGTTGTTTATAAAAAATTTTTTGTAGTAAGAATCCTCATGGTGGAAAAAGATGAATATCAGTCAGTGATGGTAGGATTAGTGGTTAGAAATTCTATGCAGAGTTTGTACCCATCATATGAAGCTCCCATCAAGCAAACATATTCAAACAATATATATATAAAATAATTTTTTTGTGACAATTTAAACGTATATTGGGTGGTTTAGGTAGCACTGTTTAATGGATTGATTGAAAATTTGAAATTTACTTTTGGTGAGAAATAATAGAGACGAAAGGGGAGTGAAGGGCAAGATTTGGCTAGGCTACTTCTCTTGTTTTCATTGAGAAGGAATGTGCTTAAAGAAATTTGTTTTTCCATCTGAAATTGGATAAAAATGGGAGATAAAATAGCTGTATACATGGGGGATTTTTGGATATTTCGGTCACTTGGGATTTTTTTTTTCTTTTTATTACAAGTCCTTCATCTAACTTAACAAATGGATGAAAGGACTAATCATGTTCTCTTTCCCATTACCATTCTCTGTCCTCAACTTTTAGCCAAAATACTTTTGGATCTATACTCAGATTAACTGATTCCACCGCATAGCACATAGTATTATGGAGGCAACTTATCATTAAGGAGTATGTTGTCATGATGTGTTTGAATAGGATTTGGAAATTTTAAGGTTTGACATCTTATGTTTGTGATTATTGTTGGTTATGCAAGAAGGTGTCTCTTCAACCATTGAATCATTCTCTCACTTAGCCAAGGACTCACCTTTAGCGCATTACAGTGACTTAAATGAACAATCAAAAGTGGAAAAGCTGCCAGGCAGTGGGAAAGGTTAGAGATTATAGCATTATAAAGTTCTTTAAATAGACTCTAAAGTGAACCTTTTGAAATTGTATGGGTGAAGATTACATTCTTATAAGTCTATTAGTGGTCACTTGGTTATGTTGGGTGGCAAACCTAGTGGCTTGATATCAACATGATAGGAACATAAAAAATGTTCCAGGTATATAAAAATTATTTGACTGGGTTTTGCTTGGTACAAGCCCTAATAATTTGCATCAGCACTCAAGTTGTTGTGTGATACTTGATATCTAGTTATGTCATGTATCATTGTCCGTCTGAAGGATATATGTTAATTGGTTCTATATATTTCTTTTTGTTTTGATGAATGAGGCATTTTTGTGTGTTATTGCAACTGAAAGCCCATATGCAATAAATTGCTCAAATTTTAAGTAAAATACAACTGATATTCACTAAAAGAGTTTGCTTTGTAGAGCATGTTTTTAAGTTAGATTTTATCAGTTCATCATTTTCATTATGGTGCATTTCAATGGGCTTTCTATATCGAGTTCATTATACGTAAATTGACCTTGAACTCTGACGCTACAGTTGTAGACATTTTACTAGTTTTTCCTTTCTGGAAGAACTTTTACCTCGTCTGTAGCCAACCTTCAATTGTTGGTCTCAATTGCTCTTTTTGGATATGGGTTTTTACCATCAAATATGTAAGTATAGAAGTTTGTGGCGTAAAATATTTTTCTTTTCCCTTTTTTTATCAGTCTTCCAACAATCAACCATTTTTCCACGCTTGTTGAAAGCTTGTTATTTACTTTTTAAAATTCTCTTAAGCAAAGCATCTGGATGCTCTACTTCTTCTTTTCTTAATTTGTTCAGGAATTTCTTAGTTTATGCTCCAGAATCTGGAGTGCTTTAGCATTAAAATTTATGTTTATTTGATTTTTATCGAGATGCAAGCTCTTGCCTTCCACTATCCTGTTGGCTTTTGTCAATTTATGTGATTATATCGTCAAGTTGATTGTTTGGTAGATTTTTCAGGTCTGCTGACCATTTTATATGCTTTCTCTATAGATTTGGTCTCAAAGTTCCAAGCATACTTTTCTCTAGTTTTGATATGATTCTCCGAGATCATAATAAATACAATTATTGGTTAATTATAAGTTATTTTCTCCCTTGTTATTCTTACAATTGTTGTAATAAATATTTGTTATTTGATGGGTGTAGATCCAACATCAACATTATGTTGTTGTGCTTTATCTCTTTTGCTCTATGCTCGATATTTACTTTGTCGAATTTTGGGCTTACACTGTTTTGAAATCTATTCAGGTTGTACTTGCACTTTATCTTCTCAAGCTGATTCGTTTGCGATCATCCTTAACTGTGGTGAGTGCGTACATGGGAGGCCTATGGGTGGTAATGTTGCAGGTCGCGTCAGCATTGGCACTTGAAGTAGGTGACAAGGGTTCTGGATCATTTTTGGTGCAAATTTCAGAAAGCAAAAATTATATATGAGAAATTGTGTAATGTTTCTTCAACTATTATTATAGTGGTAGTTGTTCAAGTCCATCTATTCATGCTGATCAATTGGTTGGACAATTGGTATGCTGTCAACTGATATAACTTTTATGCATCGATTTTTTTCAAATATAAAATCTCCAAAACCTTTAGCATGTTGTCATGATGTGTTTGAATAGGATGTGAAAATAATTTTAAGGTCTGACATCTTATGTTTGTGATAATTGTTGGTTATCCAAGAAAGGTGTCTCTTCAACCGTTGGAATCATTCTCTTACTTAGCCAAGGACTCACCTTTAGCGCATTACATTGACTTAAATGAACAATCAAAAATGGAAATGCTGCTAGGCGGTGGGAAAGGTTAGAGCTTATAACATTATAAATTTCCTTTAAATAGACTCTAAAGTGAACCTTTTGAAATTGTAGGGCTGAAGATTATGTTGTTATAAGTCTATTAATGTTCACTTGGTTATGTTGGGTGGCAAACCTAGTGACTCAATATCAACATGATAGGAACATCAAAACTGTTCCAGGTATATAAAAATTATTGGATTGGGTTTTGCTTGGTACAAGCCCTAATAATTTGCATCAGCACTCAAGTTGTTGTCTGATACTTGATATCTAGTTATATCATGTATCACTGTCTGTCTAAAGGATATATGTTAATTGGTTATGTATATTTCTTTTTGTATTGATGAATGGGGCATTTTTGTGTGTTATTGCAACTGAAAGCCCATATGCAATAAATTGCCCAAATTTTTAAGTAAAATATACTGATATTCACTAAAAGAGCTTGCTTTATAGAGCATGTTTTTAAGTTAGATTTTATCAATTCATCATTTTCATTATGTTGCATTTCAATGGGCTTTGTATATCGAGTTCATTATATGATTATTGCTGTAAATTGACCTTGACCTTGAGCTCTTTCAATGGGTATAAAATGATTTCTTTCCTTCTTTGAAACCAATTGCAATTTATCTTGAATTGTTCCCTAAGCTAAAAGAAATTAGAAAAAGATTAGACTTTTTGGTAGCTGAAAGGCTTAACTTTAACTTGAAAGAAGGTGTGATGTTGAAGAGGAAAGACAAACTGGGTCTTTTCTTATTGAATCTGAAGTTGTTGGAAGAGGTTAAGAGAAAGAAGTTACAATAGGCAAGTATTACCAAGTGGAAAAAATTCGGTTATTCCCTATAGTTCAAAGACCTACGCAACTTTTTCAATACACATAAATTTTTATATTAGATTATGTATCATCTTATATGATACATCAATGTCACTTACAAAGAAAAAGTCAAGAAAGTGATTAATACGGTAATAATGTAAACTTACATTCAGTTGTTGAATTTCATTGATTTCACACATGCAAGAGATGACTTTGACTTTCATGTATCCTAAGGGAGTTACTATATTTCTGAATGCATATCTTGAAGGATTTGATCACACTTTTCACAAAATAACATATCTTTGGTGGCTGGGTGAAGGAAGTTCTGAAGCTTGGAACTGATCGTAAATGTGAAGATTGAAACGATGCCATGTTACTTAAACCAATACGCTATTGTTTCAGAATGAATCTGGACCATCACTCTTCAAGAGATCCAACGGCAGAGTTTAGTCCATCCTGGTCAACGATATATAAGCAAATGATTCTTCAGTCTTCAACAGGATTATTTTTTATTGATACTGTGTATTAGGTTTGCTCTACTAGGGTTCATCTTTTTGTTCTGAAATCTTGATTCTGTGTAACTTGTTGAGTGATTGGGTGTATCATTCTGATAAAGGGGTATTGTCTCTCTTAGGGCTGAGAATCTGAGTGTTAGTTTCCTAGGTTGCTTGTTACCAGATAGGGTGATTTCGGGTTTTCTTGGATCGTTTGATCTTGTGTTTGTAATCTGTAAACTGGTTCATCAAATTAGTGCAGTGAGCTTCATCCATTTTCTGGAGCTCAACATGGACGTAGCCTTCCCATTCTTGGAAAGGTGAACCACAGTAAAAATTATGGTGTTTTGATCTTTTGTGGATGCTTGTTTTATAGGTTATAATTTTGGTTTGTGAGAGTGTTATTACAATAGTGGTATCAGAGCTTGTTACCTTAGAGCCTAGAGTGAATTCGAGATCCGAATATAAGGAAATTAGAATTCCTAGGGTTTCACCGAAATTGGGGGTTTTCTAAAATTTCGAGTTCTAGGGTTCTTAGGAGACTGTAGGTTATCATCAAACCAATAATAATCAAGAATCGAAACCGATTTCTTATTATGAGCACCATGAGTTCAACCCGCATGGAGATCTCACAGTACGATGGCAAAATAGACTTCAATTCTTGGAAGAAGAAGATGAAGGCCCTACTTTCCCATAATAAAGTAGGGATTGCACTCGAAAAGGATGAAGAAAAGTGGCCAACGGACAAGTTAAAAAGAAAGGCAAAAATCAACGAGGAGGCGTACAACTTGATCGTGATGAATTTGGCAGACAACATGTTGAGAAAAGTGGACAGATTGGAGGCTCCAATCACAATCTAGGGTAAACTCAAAACTATGTATGCCTTACAAACTACACCAAATCTTGCTTTCTTAAAGGGTGCACTATTTTCATGTAGAATGAATAGTAGTAAGTCAATAGAAGATAATATTGATGAATTCTTGAAAATGATTATAATCCTAAAAGGAACTGACCAAGAATTAGGAGACACGAGTTTGGCAATGATCCTGCTAAACTGCCTGACAGAAGACTACCAACTAGTCAAAAATGCTTTATAGTACTTTGGTACTGTCCCTAGTGTAGATCGTATAGTATTATGACTAAAGGCTAGGGAGTTAGAGTTCAAGGTTCAAAAAAGAAGTGGGAATAATCTGTTTGTAAAGGGTAAAACTGATCTAGGAAGTTCTTCTAATGGCATGCAAAGAAACACATGGTCTAAGACTAAAAAGAAAGGGAAAGGGACTAAAAAGAAAAAAGAGACTAGGAAGTGTTTTCACTGTAATAAGTCTGGTCATTTAAAAAAGAATTGTTATGATTGGATTAGAAAACAAAAATCTGTGAACACTGAGAGTAATGTGGCCTGTGCTGATAATAATGTTACTGATCCAGAAGTTCTCACTGTGTGTAGGACATATCAAACACATGACTGGGTGTTAAACTTAGGATGCTGTTTCCACATGAGTCCTAACAGAGATTGGTTCCAGGACTTTAGGGGTGGTGAATATGAAACTGTCTATATGGGTAACAATAACACTTGCAGAGTGTTAGGATTAGGTTATATAACCCTAAGGTTCGATGATGGAAAACTTATTGTGTTATCAAATGTTAGATACATTCCTGAACTAAAGAGGAACCTAATATCCCTAGATACTCTAGATGAATCAGGCTGTAGCTACAAGGCTGAAAGGGGTTGTATAAATGTGTTTAAAATAACCATATTGTGTTGAGGGGGCTGAAGAAGAATGGTCTGTACCTTTTGTGTGGCAGTTATCACCCTGAGAAAAGGAATAGTGCCCTAGTCTCCACCAATCTTAATACTACGGATAAGTGGCATTTAAGGCTAGGGCATATGAGTGAAAAGGGTTATGAGCATTCTTAGCCAACATGGTTTATTTGGTAAAGATAAAATAACAACCCTAGACTTCTGTGAAACCTGTGTTTTAGGAAAACAACATAGAGGTAATTTTACTAAAGGCATACACGTATCCAAAAACTATTTAGACTACCTCCATGCTGACCTTTGGGGAGCTAAGAGGATTAGATCTCATGGAGGGAATTCCTACTTCCTTTCCATTGTTGATGACTTCAGTAGGAAAGTTTGGGTATACCTACTAAAGTCCAAAGATGAGGCATTGTCTAAGTTTAAAAACTGGAAAACACTAGTGGAAAATCAAATAGATAGAAGAGTGAAAGCCTTAAGAACAGACAATGGACCAGAGTTTTACAATATGGAATTTGATAACTACTGTAGGGATCAAGGTATCTTAAGGCATAGGATAGTTAGGACAGGTGTCTACTGTTCACTTCAGACCTTTCAAAAACCTTTTGGGGAGAAGCTTTGACCACTGCTGCCCACTTAATAAACAAAAGCCCTACCAGCTCCATAGGATTCAACTGTCCTAGCCTAAATGGTCAGGAAGAGAGTTAAATCTAAGTCACCTAGGGTGTTTGGATGTGATGCATATGCACACACAAGTGATGGGAAACTGAGCCTAGGTCCATAAAGTGTATACTTTTAGGATATCAAGAGGGCACTAAAGGTTATAGGTTATGAGATAGAACTGCACCAGGGGTAAAGATCATTATCAGTAGAGATGTAATCTATAATGAAGGGGATTTCCCTTGCAAGTTTGCTAACATTGATGCAGGTTCTCCAAGCAAAAATGTAACCCAACCAGGTCAACCAGACAATACACTAATTGAGGTGGAAGCAACCATTAGGCAACCAGAGGACACCCAAACTGAAGATGACCCTGTACTAGAAGAAGCAACAACACCTAATGGACCTGACCAGCATGAGGGTGAAACAGAGGAGGCCCAATATCCCTTGCTGGATGAGCTGTAGGAATACTAACTAGCAAAGGACAGGACCAGAAAATAGATTAGGCCCCCAACAAGGTACTCATATAAAGAGTTGATCTATACTGCCCTACTGGCAGGAATTGAAGTACTGAGGATAGAACTAGAGTCATACTCAGAAGCAATTATTTCAAAGGACAAGCACAAATGGTGGCAAGCAATGAAACAGGAAATGAATTCCCTAAAGGTAAATGGGACTTGGTCCCTTGTTCCTAAACCTAAATATCAAAAAATTATTTAGTGTAAATGGTTGTATAAGATTAAGGAAGGTGTAGTAAAAAATGAACCACCTAGATACAAAGCTAGATTGGTGGCCAAAGAGTTCACCCAAAGGGAAGGGCATAGACTTTAATGAAGTCTTCTCTCCCATATTAAAATATAAAACCATTAGGATGATGCTGTCTGTTGTAGCTCACCAAGACCTAGAGTTAGAGCAACTTGATGTAAAAACAGCCTTCCTTCATGGGGATTTAGAAGAACAAATCTTCATGGCCCAACCAGTAGGCTTTGTAGATAGTCTAAGACCAGACCATGTATGCAGGTTGCATAAGTCCTTGTATGGACTTAAACAGTCACCCAAATAGTGGTATAAAAGGTTTGATACCTTTATACTTAACCTAGGATTCACTAGGAGCAAATATGATTAACTATTTTTACTTTGCTCTAAAAGATGCCATGCCTATTTACCTGCTGCTTTATGTATATGATATGCTCCTAATTAGTAAATCAAAATCAAAGATAACTGAACTAAAGGCTAGACTCAGTTCCGAATTTGATATGAAAGACCTAGGAGTGGCAAAGAAAATACTTGGAATGATTATAGATAGGGACAGAAGTAGGAGTACCTTAAAAGTCCACTAAACACCATATCTGCAAAAATTGGTCTCTAAATTTGGAATGTCTGATTGCAAACCATGTGACAATACCACTGGCTAACCATTGTATACTGTCTAAGTCACAATGTCCTAAGAATTCTGCTGAAACCATAAAAATGGAAACTATCCCTTACTCAAATGTGATAGGATCAATAATGTATACAATGATTAGCACCAGACTAGATTTAACTTTTGCAATATCTTTGTTGAGTAGGTTCATGTCAAATCCAGGAAGTGATCACTTTGTTGAGTAGGTTCATGTCAAATCCAGAAGTGATCACTGGATTGCTTTGAAATGGGTACCCAGATATATAAACAGTATTACATGTATAGGTTTAGAGTATTGCAAAAGAACATCTACACTTGATCTTGTGGGGATTGTGGATTCAGACTTTACAGGTGACAGGGATAGTAGAAGTCAACCACAACATATTGCTTTACCCTTGGAGGGAATTGCATCATCTGGAAATCAAAACTCCAGCCTCTAGTTGCCCTATCAACGACTGAAGCAAAATATGTGGCCCTACAGATGGTTTCAAGGAAGCCATATGGATGCAAGGATTACTGACAGAAACTGAGCATTGGTAGCAAAGTAACTATCTTCTCAGATAGTCAAAGTGCTATACTATTAATAAAAATCCCATCTATCATGAGAGAACAAAACATGTGGACATGAGGTTACACTTCATTAGAGACTTGATCACCAAAGAGTTGATTGAACTAAAAAAGGTTCCCTATTGAAGAAAACCCAACAAACATGGGAACAAAGATCGTCAGTCCAGCCAAGTTCAAGCATTGCATGAATTTGCTATTCTTGAAGTAATCAAAATATCCAACGAGCTATGAGGGAATCAATTGAGGCACACTGCACCAAAAGGGAGTCAAGTGAGAGAGTTGGTTTCAAGTCTTCAAGGTGGAGATTGTAAATGTGAAGACTAAAACGATGTCGCGTTACTTAAACCAATATGCTATCGTTTCAAGAATGAATCGGGACCATTAGTCTTCAAGAGATCCAACGGCAGAGTTCGGTCCATCCTGGTCAACGATATATAAGCAAATGTTTCTTCGGTCTTCAACAAAATTATTTTTTATTGATACTGTGTATTAGGTTTGCTCTGCTAGGGTTCATCTTTCTATTCTGAAATCTTGATTCTGTGTAACTTGTTGAGTGATTGGGTTTATCATTCTAATAGAGGGGTATTGTCTCCCTTAGGGCTGGGAATCTGAGTGTTAGTTTCCTAGGTTGCTTGTTACTAGATAGGGTGATTTCGGGTTTTCTTGGATCGTTTGATCTTGTGTCTATAATCTATAAACTGGTTCATCAAATTAGTGCAGTGAGCTTTGTCCATTTCCGAAGCTCAACGTGGACGTAGATTTCCCATTCTTGGAAACATGAACCACAGTAAAAATTGTGGTGTTTTGATCTTTTGTGGATGCTTGTTTTATAGGTTATAATTTTGGTTTGTGAGAGTGTTATTACAACATGATCCTTCATTATTTGCAAATGGCAGATATTATTTTGTGCCCTTTATTGGAAGTAGTTTTTCACAAAGTTGCTTCTCAGCTTTTGAAAGAAATATCTCTTAAATGTGGGTTTGAGGATGAGATAGACAAGCTTTGGCATTCAGTAAGCATCATTCAAGCAGTTTTTGAAGATGTAGAAGAGTGACAAGTGAAGGAGAAAGCAGTGAAAATATGGTTGGGTGAGCTTAAAGAAGTTGCCTATGATGTTGACAATTTACTTGATGAGTTCTGCTTGAATGCTCTAATGGCTAGGAGCGAGGCTTCTTCGTGACGAGGTCATTTATCCGACTTCTTTCCTTCTTTGAAACCAATTGCAATTTATCTTGAATTGTTCCCTAAGCTAAAAGAAATTAGAAAAAGATTAGACTTTTTGGCATCTAAAAGGCTTAACTTTCACTTGAAAGAAGGTGCGATGTTGAAGAGGAAAGACAAACTGGGTCTTTTCTTATTGAATAAGAAGTTGTTGGAAGAGGTCAATGGAAAAAATTCTGTTATCCTTATAGTTGGATTAGGAACTCTAGGGGAAAATCATTCTAGCTCAACTTGCTTATAATGATGAGAGGGTGACAGAGGATTTTTTAACGGATAAACTAACATAAAGGATTATAATAGTATCATAAAGAGTCAAGAACATTAAGTCAACTGTTTTGAGGTTTATTATATTTACATAAATTCTCTTATGATGTTTGAAATAATAAAATTTTTTTGTTATTGATAAACCATTAGTTTGGTGCTATAATATATATCTATAAATTAATAAATATTATAAAATTGTTTTCATTATATTATTTAATCTTTATAATTTAATGATACGGATTTTTATTACTTTATAAATTAGATTATTCTTATTATATCAAACCTCAAGGCCGTTAATATGATTTTTTTATATAATATAAAATTAGTAATTAATAATCATAACAAACTCTACATAATATTATTTTAATAATATAATTATTTCAACAAACATAATTAGTTTAACAATCTCGGAAAAATTATTTATCCTTTAATTTTTAATACATCACATTCCACAATGTAAAATATAAATCTTTATATATTTAAAATTTGGAAGAACAAATAGAAAAAAAAAAAAACATTTTTAATATCATTGTAAATTAAATTCAAATTTCAATACTAAGATTTATTTAAATCTTAAGAACAAATTTTAGTTGGCTTGGCCTTCATTTTCAACTGGATAATTTTGGAATTATAGAAAACATCCTGAAACCGAAAAGCAACCATCCTCCCCTGAACACATGGCTTTGAGATTCCCATTTCGTTCGTCTTCAATCTCTCAAAACCCATCTCTGAAAGGTAATATTTCATCTTTGTTAGCTCATTTACACAACCTCAAGCTCTAACAATGAAGTTTTGTATTCCTTCGAAAAACCCCTTGAACGATCCTCACTTGCTAAATTCCTCAAAGAAAATTGTCGATCAGGTAACTTTACTCTGAATGAAGCATTTTACTTTTTCTATTACATGATTAATTCGCAACCCATTTTTCCAATTTCATCATTCACTACTTTGCTTAGTGCACTTGCAAAGAAGAAGCATTATTATGAAGTGATTTCGCTTTATCAGTGGTTGAATTCAATTGGGTTGTCTCCAGATTTAATGTCTTTGACCGTTTTGATCGATTGCTTGTGTAAAATTGAAAGGGTTTCTGATGGTTTTGCCCTTTTTGGGGAGATTTTGAGGACGGGCTTCAGCCCAGATGCTCCGACTTTTAATTGTTTGATCAAAGGTCTGTGTGTAGAGAGAAAGATTGCGGAGTCGATTGAATTATTTCAGAAAATGGTTGTTGTTGGTTGTAGGCCTAATGTGACTACTTATGGGACTTTGATTGGTGGATTGTGTAAGTGTTGCCATTAAATTGCATGAAGAGATGGTTAATGGGAATAAAAAATCTGGTGTTAATTTGTAGGCCAAATGTTTTTACTTATAATACTATAATTGATGGTCTTTGTAAGGCTAGATTAATGGAGAAGGCTAAAGAATTGTTTTTGGAAATGAAGGGTTCTGGAGTCAGTCCAGACACAATCACTTATACCACTCTAATTCATGGTTTTTGTTCTGTGGGTGATTGGAAAAAGGGTACAAGTTTATTTATTGAAATGATGGATCAAGATGTGCGGCCTTCTATGGTGACGTTTAATGTGCTCATGGATGAACGTTGCTAGAAAAGGAAATTGGACGAAGCAAATAGGTTGTTGGAACTTATAATTCAGAGAGGCTGGATCCCACTGTTTATACTTACAACATTTTTATGAATGGATTGTGTAAAACAGGGGAGATAAGTCCTGCCATTAAGTTGCTTGAAGAAATGGGCTAAGGGAAATGAAGAATCTGGTGTTATTTGTAGGCCAAATGTTGTTACTTATGGTACTATAATTGATGGTCTTTGTAAGGCTGGATTAGTTAAGAAGGCGATGGACTTGTATTTCTAAATGAAGAGTTCGGGAATTAGTACAGATGTTGTAATATATACGATAATGATTAATATGCTTTGTAAAAATGGACAACTAGAAAAGGCAAATGAGTTGTTGTCACATATGGAGGAAAAAGGTTGTGCTCCAAATGTACTCACATTTAATACCCTTATGTTTGGTTTCCTCAACAATAATGAGACACAAAAAGTTGTTGAACTCCTTCATAAGATGGCGGAGAGAAATGTGAAGCCAACTAAATGTACAATGTCCTTAGTCATGCAGTTTCTAATGAAGGTCGAAAATTATCGTGAATGTTTGAACCAGCTTCCTCAATTTCCAGTCCAAAAGCAAAATTGAAGTTTTCTTGCTAAAAATTTAGTGAGTATTAAACTTTTTTTAGAGTAGGATCCTGCAAAAGTTCATCCAGCAGCCCAAATGCTCAATTTTGGTTACTCTAAGAAGAAAGTTCAGTAAACACTTTCATTTGTTTGAATTTGATAGGGAGGGTGATGGGGATGATTGAGAATGATGGCTTCCCTAATCAGACATACAATTACTGATCAGTCTTTGTTGTAAGTGCACATAGTGGAGGTGGCAGCATTGCTGTCTGTGTTAGCATTTGCACATGAAATTGGTCTAAAGAGTTTGAGGATTATTTCTGGTGCAAATTTCAGTAAGCAAAAGTTGTATATGAGAAATTGTGGAATGGTTCTTACTTCTACTAGGACAATAATGGTCCAAAGGATGATAAATTTCTTTATAAAATGTGAGTTGATTTATTGTGGAGGCTACTTCCCCAGATGGATTGGTGCTTCTGAAATCCCTAATCCGACCAGTATAGAGTTGATTTATTGCAAACAATGTGAGCATCTCCCTGCTCTCGGACAATTACCGTTCTTGAATGTTATCTACATGTGTGGCATGTTGGCAGTGAAGAACATTGGGAGCCAATTCTATGGTAGAGGCTCAAGAAGACCATTCCAGTCACTTAAAGAACTCACCTTCATAGATTTTCCCAATTTGGAATTTTGGTGGAGCATGAACGCAAAAGAGGAATTCCCTTCGCTTGTCAAGCTAACTATCAAGAAATGTCCTAGGTTGAAAAACATGCTGTGGTTTTCATCTCTTCAGCATCTAGAGCTAAGGCATTGTAATGAAATGATCCTTAGGTCAACTGCAAACCTTTCCACACTCTTAAATCTTGTAATTGATGTCTTCAACGGGCTGTTGGTTTTCTTGGAAAGCTTGCTTGAAAACAATCCTTGTCTCAGGTATTTAACAATTAATCCTCTCTAAATCTTCGCTCGATATCCTCAAAGTTAGGAGGCTTGACTGCTCTTAAATCATTAACAATCCGTTGGTGTCAAGAGCTAATCTCTCTGCCACAAGAAATTCAAAACCTCTCCTCATTGGAATCTTTGGAGATCAGTGAGTGCATCAGCCTTATAACTTTGCTAGAAGGTTTTCGAGGTTTGAGTTCGCTGCTACGATCACATTCCATCGAGAACTGCACTAATCTAGCATCTGTACTGAAAGAGCTCCAACATCTGACAGCTCTTGAACATTTAACGATAATGTATTGCCCAAGTTTGGCTTCTCTGCCAGCCAACTTCAGAAACTTCTCCATGCTACAGAGTTTGTACATTTTGAGCTGTCCCGAGCTGGCATCTCTCGCTGAGGAGCTACAACATGTCACATCCCTGCAAAGCTTGGAAATCCATAGCTGCCCTGCTTTCGAAAATTTACCTGGATGGATTGGAAACCTTTCTGGTCTTACTTCTTTAGCATTATCAGATTGTCGGGCCATAGTTTCACTCCCAGAAGGCCTGCACCATCTGACTAGCCTCCAACATCTTTCCATCAGGGAATGTCCAAGGCTTGAACATCGCTGCAAGAAAAATCTCGGTGAGGATTGGTGGAAAATCGCTCACATACCACACATCTACATTGGATCAACTGCACCTAGGAATTACAATAATGCAAGCAGCTCGTCTTGTTAAGAAAGGTGTGTTAACTTGAATTTATTATTTTGCTCTTAGCTTCTTCTACAAAACTTGAGAGATAAGTGCAGTTGCATGTAAATTCTAGAACTGATTACCACTTTACTAGGCACCATGTATTTCTTCTCTTTTGTATAGAAATAATCTAGGATACTTCATGAATATCAGATCAAGTTATTTATGCATCAAGCAAATTAATTAATTCATGTATTAAGAGGGTTGTAACTTATATATGAATCTGGATTTTGTGGAAAATGAAATAAAATATTTATCTAAACATTGTCTATTATAATGAATCTCTTCTTAACAAATTCTGTTTGAGAACCATTAAAGTGTCCTCCAACTAATAAGATCCCCGTATATATAATATCATAGTGCCATGGATATCAAGTTCATTTTCATTATGGTGCATCTCAATTGCTTTGTATATCAAGTTTGTTTTGTGATTACTACTGTAAATTGACCCTGAACTTTGCCACTGCAGCTGCAGACATTTTGCAGTGGAAAGATGAGAAGAAATCATTTACATACGTTATGGTTCTGGTTCGATTTTTTTACTTTTTTTTCCTTGTGGAAGAACTTTTTCCTCATCTGCAGCCAAGCTTCTATTGCTGGTCATGATTGCTCTTTTTGGGTTATGGCATTTTACCATCAAACTTTTAACTACAAAAGTTTGTGGCATAAGATCTTTTCTTTTCACTAGTTTAATCAATCTTCCAACAATCAGCCACTTTAAGCATTTTTATATGATTTTATCAGAGATGCAAGCTTTTGCCTTCACTGATGTCTTGGCTTTTATCAGTTTACGTGGTTATGTCGTCAAGCTGATAGCTTGGAAGATCTTTCAGCTCTACCGAATATATGATATTCTTTCTCTACAGATTTGGTCTCAAAGTTCCTAGCATACCTTTGTCTAGTTTTCAGATCTTAGAAACTCTAACAAAAAAATCAATTGCAAGAATAGCATTTTTTTGGAACGAGGGGATTTGGAATTTAAGAACATTGGCCAAAGGGGATGACTGGAATAACTTCATCAAGGTATGGATTTTGACTCTGATTCTTCTGCCTTGCATGTTACATTAGAGTTATTTGTTCTCATGTCCCACATAAATTTTGGCATTATGGGTTTATTTTACGTAGTATACTAGATTTTTAATATAAAGATCCTCCGGGATCATAATTTAATTTTAAGTTTTTTTCATATGAGCTTGATCATGCAATTAATATCTGTTCATGTGGGGATATTAATGTAAGGCTTGATCAACAAGTAATATGTAAATCTTGTCTTTCTTCTAATTAATTAACTATTAAAGAATTTATTAAATCATAATAGTTGAACTTAAAAGATATCATTATGAAACCGATAGTTAATTTAGTTTACCTTAATTTGTATATGATCCAGAAATCCTGCTCATCACCACCAGGCTCCCATTTCCTAGTTTGCCATAGCCTGTCTATATTATTCGATCAGTTCACTTTTCCTGCACTAGTGTTAAATGCACCCATTATTGCCGAACCTCATTAATTTACCACAAAACAGTATGAACTCCAGGATGCAATATGTTACTCGTGTTCAATATATCCACCCATTAATATGATTACTAGTTAATTTTATCAGAGATGCAACCTTTTGAAATTGTAGGGCTGAAGATTATGTTGTTATAAGTCTATTAGTGTTCACTTGGCTATATTGGGTGGCAAACCTAGTGACTCAATATCAACATGATAGGAACATCAAAACCGTTCCAGGTATATAAAAATTATTTGACTGGGTTGTGCCTGGTAGCCCTAATAATTTGCATCAGCACTCAAGTTGATGTCTGATACCCGATATGTAGTTATGTCATGTATCACTGTCTGAAGGATATATGTTAATTGGTTCTCTATATTTCTTTTTGTATTGATGAATGAGGCATTTTTGTGTGTTATTGCAACTGAAAGCCCATATGCAATAAATTGCTCAAATTTTAAGTAACATACAACTGATATTCACTAAAAGAGCTTGCTTTGTAGAGCATGTTTTTAAGTTAGATTTTGATAGTTCCTCATTTTCGTTATGGTGCATTTCAATGGGCATTGTATATCGAGTTCATTATATGATTGTTGCTGTAAATTGACCTTGAACTCTATCGCTGCAGTTGCAGACATTTTACTGGTTTTATCTTTCTGGAAGAACTTTTACCTCGTCTGTAGCCAACCTTCTATTGTTGGTCTCAATTGCTCTTTTTGGATATGGGCTTTTTACCATCAAACATGTAAGTACAGAAGTCTGTGGCGTAAAATATTTTTCTTTTCCCTTTTTTTATCAGTCTTCCAACAATCAACCATTTTTCCACTCTTGTTGAAAGCTTGTTATTTACTTTTGAAAATTCTTTGAAGCAAGCATCTGAGATGCTCTACTTCTTCTTTTCTTAATTTGTTCAAGAATTTCTTAGTTTATGGTCCAAAATTTGGAGTGCTTTAGCATTAAAAATTTATGTTTATATGATTTTTATCGGAGATGCAAGCTCTTGCCTTCACTATCCTCTTAGCTTTTGTCGGTTTATGTGATTTATTGTCAAGTTGATTGTTTGGAAGATTTTTCAGGTCTGCTGACCATTTGATATGCTTTCTCTACAGATTTGGTCTCAAAGTTCCAAACATACCTTTGTCTAGTTTTGATATGATTCTCCGAATCATAATAAATACAATTACTGGTTAATTTTAAGTTATTTTCTCCCCTGTTATTCTTACAATTGTTGTAATAAATATTTGTATTTTGATGGGTGTAGATGCAACATCAACATTATGTTGTGCTTTCTCTCCTTTGCTCTATGCTCGATATTTACTTTGTCGGAATTTTGGGCTTACATTGTTTCGAAATCGATTCAGGTTGTAATTGCACTTTATCTTCTCAAGTTGATTCTTTTGCAATTGTCCTTAACCGCCATAATAGTCGTAGGTAAAGAAGTTTTTGTTTGGCTGTTCCGCCATGATTTGAAATCTCGATATATTTTCATCAAATTGACCTTCTCTGGAAATTTTATGCAGCTCTGGTCTTCTCTTTCACCGCATTCTTTGTTTACAAGCAATATGAATCAGAACTAGATGGCCTAGCAAAGCCCCTTCTTAATTGTAGAAAGAAATCAAAATCATTGTTGATACGCTGTCTACAAGCTGCTGTCACATCATTTCTTTGTAACTATAGGATATTGCATGAACCCAACGCCTATACAGTGGTAAAAGCCTGGCAATGACTCCTCTGACTCGATATTTTCTCAGAGATACAGATATATGCCACCGACACGCTATAGTGTTTTAAAAGACTGCAATGACTCCACCTGATCAGATATTTTTCTCGAGTGAGTTTTAAACTGCTTGTACATGATCTGGTAGCTTAATTAGGCTTTGTCTCAAAACTGTAGAGATGATTTTGTCTCCTAAAAAAGAATATATATATGGGATATATATTTATATAGTGCAAATTCCAATTGTCAAATGATGTTCAATCTTTTAATTGACCATTAGATATCCAAGTGTCTTTAATTATCTCTATTACTCAAACCGTTGAATCTCTTAATCTCATTTCATATGCTTAGATGATTCAAGGATATATGAACTCCAAATATTCCAACATCAGAAGTCATCTCACTTCAACTAAATAACAGAGGTTCGTATTGTATCCAACTAAATTCGAATTAAGTTTGATCCAAACGATGCTTCTGGTAGTTTGCTTCGATGTAGCCGTGGATAAGAAGAATTTGCTTACATTATTCATTTATATGTTCTTGATGTGAAGTAAAAATTCAATGACTTAAACGAGATATATATGGGAAATGACATAATACTACACATATGTTTCCAATTTTTTCCTTTAAAAAAATAAAAAAAATCAAGAATTGTTTACATTATTCGAAGTCACAACTGGCAAGTCATGCTGCCGGGTCAAGCTAGGTTTCTCAAAGTGTCCTGTAAGTCAATATTTTAGAAAGTCCTTGATGCAATAATGCAAAGTTCAGAGACCCACGCAACTTTTTCAGTACACATAAATTTTTTTTATTAGATTATGTAACAGCTTATATGATACATCATACAAAGAAAAAGTCAAGAAAGTGATTAATACGGTAATAATGTAAACTTACATTCAGTTGTTGAATTTCATTGATTTCACACATGCAAGAGATGACTTTTGACTTTCATGTATCTTAAGGGAGTTACTATATTGCTGAACGCATATCTTGAAGGATTTGATCACACTTTTCACAAAACAGCATATCTTTGGTGGCTGGTTGAAGGAATTTCTAGAGCTTGGAACTAATCCTTCATTATTTGCAAATGGCAGATATTATTTTATGCCCCTTATTGGAAGTAGTTTTTCACAAAGTTGCTTCTCAGCTTTTGAAAGAAATAGCTCTTAAATGCGGGTTTGAGGATGAGATAGACAAGCTTCGGCATTCAGTAAACATCATTCAGATAGTTCTTGAAGATGCAGAAAAGCGACACGTGAAGGAGAAAGCAGTGAAACTATGGTTGGGTGAGCTTAAAGAAGTTGCTTATGATGCTGACAATTTACTTGATGAGTTCTGCTTGGATGCTCTAATGGCTAGGAGCCGAGGCTTCTTCATGACGAGGGTATTCGCTGACTTCTTTCCAGTCTTTGAAACCAATTGCAGTTTATCTTGAATTGTTCCCTAAGCTAAAAGAAATCAATAACACTACGGACACCGAAATATGTCCACCGAATTTCTGTACCGGCCTACGTGGAACGCGTCCCTCAGTTTTTTTATAATTTTTTTCTAGTGAACGGCCGTCCATCCAATTTGGACGACCGTTCACTCACATGGACGCCCGTCCATGTTATATGGACGGGCGTCCATATGCAAGGGACGGCCGTCCATATAATATGGACGACCGTCCCTATTAAAATAAAATAAAAAAATTTATAAAAACTTAGGGACGGCGGTCCATGTTATATGGACGGGCGTCCATATGCTAGGGACGGTCGTCCATATAATATGGACGTCCGTCCCTATTAAAATAAAATAAAAAAAATTTACAAAAGCTTAGGGACGGCCGCCCATACATTATGGCAGGCCGTCCATTATGGTAGCCAGTCCGTCCACTATACCAGGCTGTACCGTCCATTAAGACTTTTGGACGTTAATTTTAGACTCTTCTTCTTCTTCTTCTTCGCTCCACTCCATCCCTGTAACACCTCAAATCCACTAAAGGTTATTTTTGTTTTGTTTATGCTGTAATTCAGTGGGAGGAACCCATAATTAGAATCAGAAAAACTTACCCCAATAGAAGAAAAACCCATAAGCGAAGAGCTCCAAATAGATATGCAAATAAACACTTTTTCTCTGAAATGAAAGCTGAATAAGAATCAAATTCTACGAAATAAAGATCAGAAAGAACAGAATCTCACAAGAATAAAAGTCATCAAAATAATAAAAAATATATAAATATAAAGTTCACAACTTTCTCTTAATCTCTGTATCTTTCTTCTTCTTGTCTTTCGGCAATTATGGGCAAATGGGAAGACAAAGACTTTAAAGTTGTCTTCCCATTATGGGCAAATGGGAAGACAAAGACGGTCTGTCATGATTCAGTGGGAAAATGGTGATCGAAATTCTGGGTCTACTAAAACGGTTGTACCTTCACTGGGATCTGTTGTTGGAGAGGGGAGAATTGAATTCAATGAGTCTTTTAGGCTACCTGTGACACTGTTGAGGGAAATGAATGTCAAAAACAAGGATGCTGCTACGTTCCAGAAGAATTGTTTAGAGTTAAACTTGTATGAGCCTCGAAGGGAAAAAACTCAGTTGTTGGCGACTGCTATCGTAGATTTGTCAGATTATGGCATTCTTAAAGAGACATTAAGTGTGAATGCGAAGAAGAAGAAGAACAACTTTAAAGTCTTTGTCTTCCCATTTGCCCATAATTGCCGAAAGACAAGAAGAAGAAAGATACAGAGAGATTAAGAGAAAGTTGTGAACTTTATATTTATATATTTTTTATTATTTTGATGACTTTTATTCTTGTGAGATTCTGTTCTTTCTGATCTTTATTTCGTAGAATTTGATTCTTATTCAGCTTTCATTTCAGAGAAAAAGTGTTTATTTGCATATCTATTTGGAGCTCTTCGCTTATGGGTTTTTCTTCTATTGGGGTAAGTTTTTCTGATTCTAATTATGGGTTCCTCCCACCTCGAATTACAAAGATAAACAAAACAAAAATAACCTTTAGTGGATTTGAGGTGTTACAGGGATGGAGTGGAGCGAAGAAGAAGAAGAAGAAGAGCTCCAAAATTAATGGACGGCCGTCCATAATGTATGGACGGCCGTCCCTAAGCTTTTGTAAATTTTTTTTATTTTATTTTAATAGGGACGGACGTCCATATTATATGGACGACCGTCCCTAGCATATGGACGCCCGTCCATATAACATGGACGGCCGTCCCTAAGTTTTTATAAATTTTTTTATTTTATGTTAATAGGGACGGTCGTCCATATTATATGGACGGCCGTCCCTTGCATATGGACGCCCGTCCATATAACATGGACGGGCGTCCATGTGAGTGAACGGTCGTCCAAATTGGATGGACGGCCGTTCACTAGAAAAAAATTATAAAAAAACTGAGGGACGCGTTCCACGTAGGCCGGTACAGAAATTCGGTGGACATATTTCGGTGTCCGTAGTGTTATTGAAAAGAAATTAGAAAAAGATTAGACTTTTTGGCAACTGAAAGGCTTAACTTTAACTTGAAAGAAGGGGTTGTTGAAAGAAGGTGTGATGTTGAAGAGAAAAGACAAATTGGGTCTTTTCTAATTGAATCAGAAGTTGTTGGAAGAGGTCAACATAAAGAAGTTATAATCGGGCAAGTATTATCAAATACAGGAAGTGGGGTTAATGGAAAAATTTCGGTTATCCCTATAGTTGGATTAGGAGGTCTGGGAATAACCAGACTAGCTCAACTTGCTTATAATAATGAGAGGGTGACAGAGATTTTGATCACGATGGATAAACTTACATGAAACATTATAATAGTATTATAAAGATTATAAAGAGTTAAGGATATCAAATCGACTGTTTTGAGGTTTAGTATAATTATATAAATTCTTTTATGATTTTTGAAATAATAAAATTTCTTTAGTTATTAATAAACTATTAGTCTTTTGCTCGAACATATATCTATAAATTAATAAGTATTATTAAATTGTTCTCGTTATATTATTTTAACATTTACGATTTAACAAAAATATTTTTATTACTTCATAAATTAGATTATTTTTATTATATCAAACCACAAGATCGTCAATATGATTCTTTTATATAATATAAAATTAGTAATTATAATGAACTATACATAATATTATTTTAATAATACAAATATTTCAACAGAACTAGATGGCCTAGCAAAAGCTCCTTAATTGTAGAAAGAAATCAAAAACATTGTTGAAATGCTATCTACCAACTCCCGTCGCATCATTTCTTCGTAACTATAGGATATTGCATGAACCCAACGCCCATACAGTGCGATTGGTAATGATTCCATGACTCGATGTTTTTCTCGTCTGAGTTTTAAACTGCTTATACATGATTTGATAGCTTAATTAGGCTTTGTCTCAAAATTGTTCAATCTTTTAATTGACCATTAGATATTAAATGTCTTTAATAGTCTCGATTACTCGAAATGTTGAATCTCATCTCATCAACTTAGCCAAAAGTCTGAAGCAGAAGAAAGATTCAAGGTATCTTTTTATTGACCATTAGATATATTTGTACGGAATTTAATGTTGTCAATTATTGAGAAGATGATCAAGGATATGTGAACTCCAAATATTTCAATATCATATTCGAATCAAATTTGATACAACGTTTTTGATAAAAAAAATAACGATGTTTTTGGTAATTTGCTTCGATGTAGCCATAGGCAATTCCATGGGCTCTAGCAAGGCCATGTTACATGCATTGTTGGCCATATGGGCAATCCCATGGGTTCTAACAAGGTCAAAACCTTAAGAATGAGATTAAACTAAAAGTAAATGAAGAATCTTTGTATAGATATCAAGCATAATTCTGAAAAGTTGCTTGCATTCTAAAGGTACTGGATGATAAAATATTTAATAATCTTTTACCGTCACTCCTTTATCACTCTGTTAAGAGAATGTTTATATAATTGATTGGTTCCTATAATTTATTACTGTCATCCAATTTGTTTATAATAATGAGCTATATTGTATAAAAAAAACATTTGAAATGCTTATGCAAATTATAATTGTTCTACCATCTGTTATCCAATTCTTGTAAATGGATACCATTGTTTCGAAATTTTGTAAGTATTCAGGGTCATAACAGAGACTACAATGCTATTGGAAACACATTTATAATAAAAATTATTTACTAATAAAATAATGTGAAACATTATAATAGTATCACAAATAATTAAAAACATCGAATCAACTATTTTGAGGTTTACTATAATTATATAAATTCTCTTAAGATTTTTGAAATAATAAAATTCTCTTTATTATTGATAAACTGTTAGTCTACTGCTTAAACATATATTTATATATTAACCTTTATAATTCTCGTTATATTATTTTAACCTTTACAATTTAATAGTAAGGAGTTTTATTATTCCACAAATTAGATTATTTTTATTATATCAAACTTCAAGACTGTCAATATAACTCTTTTATATAATATAAAATTAGTGATCATAATGAATTATACATAATATTATTTTAATAATATAGATATTTCAACTAACATAATTAGCTTGATAATCTCGTTAATCTAATAAGAAAAAATTGTTCATATGACTTTTAAAAAGTAAAACCAATATCTTTAATTTTTAATATATCACATTCATCTATATGAAATATAAATTTTGATATATTTAAAATTTTAAAGAACAAATAGAAAAAAAAAAAAAAAAACATTTTTAATATCATTGTAAATTAAATTCAAATTTCAACAACAAGATTTTCTTTGGTTTGGTCAACTGGATAATTTTGGAATTTAAAAAGTAAATCCCCCTGCAATCGAAAAGCAACCATCCAACCCCGAACCTGGAAAACGCTCTTAATACATGGCTTTGAGATCCCCATTTCGTTCGTCTTCAATCTCCCGAAACCCATCTCTGAAAGTTAATATTTCATCTTTGTTAGCTCACTTACACAACCTCACAACTTCAAGCTCCAACAATGAAGTTTTGTATTCTTTCGAAAAACCCCTAGAACGATCCTCACTTGCTAAATTCCTCCAAGAAAACTGTCGATCAGGTAACTTTACTCTGAATGAAGCATTGTACTTTTTTCATTACATGATTAATTCGCAACCCATCTCTCCAATTTCATTATTCACTACTTTGTTTAGTGCACTGGCAAAGAAGAAGCATTATTATGAAGTGATTTCTCTTTATAAGTGGTTGAATTCAACTGGGTTGTCTCAGTTTATTGTCTTTGAATGTTTTGATCGATTGCTTGTGTAAGATTGAAAGGGTTTCTGATGGTTTTGCCGTCTTGGGGGAGATTTTGAAGAAGGGTTTCAGCCCAAATGCTGTGACTTTTAATTGTTTCATCAAAGGTCTGTGTGTAGAGAGAAAGATTGTGGAGTCGATGGAATTGTTTCAGAAAATGGTTGATGTTGGTTGTAGGCCTAATGTGATCATTTACAGCACTTTGATTGATGGATTGTGTAAAACGGGGAAGATAAGTGTTGCCATTAAGTTGCTTGAAGAGATGGTTGATGGGAATAAAAAATCTGGTGTTATTTGTAGGCCAGATGTTGTTACTTATACTACTATAATTGATGGTCTTTGTAAGGCTGGATTAATTGAGAAGGCTAGAAAAAAATTTTCGGAAATGAAGGATTCTGGAATCAGTCCAAACACAGTCACTTATACCACTCTAATTCATGGTTTTTGTTGTGTGGGTGATTGGGAGAAGGGTAGAAGTTTATTTATTGAAATGACAGATCAAGGTGTGCGGCCTTGTGTGGTGACGTTTAATGTGCTCATAGATGAACGTTGCAAGAAAGGGAAATTGCAAGAAGCGAATAGGTTGTTGGAGCTTATGATTCAGAGAGGTGTGGTTCCTAACGTTTATACTTACAGCATTTTAATGAATGGATTGTGTAAAACAAGGAAGATAAGTCCTGCAATTAAGTTGCTTGAAGAAATGGCTAAGGGAAATGAAGAATCTTGTGTTATTTGTAGGCCAAATGTTGTTACTTATAGTACTATAATTGATGGTCTTTGGAAGGTTGGATTAGTTAAGAAGGCGATAGACTTGTATTTCGAAATGAAGAGTTCAGGAACTACTCCAAACGTAGTCACTTATAACATTTTGATCAATATGCTTTGTAAAAATGGACAACTAGAAAAGGCAAATGAGTTGTTGTCACATATGGAGGAAAAAGGTTGTGCTCCAGATGTAATCACGTTTACTACCCTAATGTTCGGTTTCCTCAAGAATAATAAGATACCAAAAGTTGTTGAACTCCTTCATAAGATGGCAAAGAGAAATGTGAAGCCGACTGAATGTACAATGTCCTTAGTCATGCAGTTGCTAATGAAGGCCGAAAATTATCGTGAATGTTTGAACCAGCTTCCTCAATTTCTGGTCCAAAAGCGAAATTGAAGTTTACATGATAAAACTTTAGTGAGTATTATACTTTTTCTGGAGTAGAATCCTGCAAAAGTTCATCCAGCTGCCCAAATGCTCTGTTTTGGTTACGTAAGAAGAAAGTTCAGAAAACACTTTCATCTGTTCGAATTTGATAGGGAGGGTGATGGGGATGATCGAGAATGATGGCTTCCCTGATTAGACATACGATACGTGATGTCAAAAATTTATGGACAGCCGTCCCAAAGTTTTTTTTTTTTTTTTTTTGTTTTATATTTTGGTTATGGACAGGCGTCCTTTATTTGCGGACGCCTGTCCAAAATAAAGGGACGACTGTCCATAACGGATGAACGGTCATCCCTAATGTTTATAAATTTTTTTTTTATTGTATTTTAATCAGGGACGGGCGTCCTCCCTTTAAATGGGGACGCCCGTCCCTTGTATATGGATGCCCGTCCATATAATATGGACGAGCGTCCATGTGAGTGAACGGCCATCCAAATTTGATGGACGGCCGTTCACTAGAAAAAAATTGTAAAAAAATTCAGAGGCACGTTACACGTAGGCCGATACAGAATTTCGGTGCAACTTTTTCGGTGTCCGTAGCTTTGTTGTTTGTATATTAACAGGAAATTACCCAAATAAGAGAACAAAACAAAGAGATTGAGATGGTTTTGAATACAAATGTGAAGAATTCATCATTTTCTACACGGAAAAGATGGTCAAAGGTTTGGGAAGACTTCATATATCATGTCAAAGATGGGAAGGAATGGGCTGGGTGTAAACACTGTAAGAAAGAGTTTGGAGGATCAAGTAAGAGTGGAACCACACATCTCAGAAATCATTTAAAAAGCTGCCCATGTTTGAGAAATCCAGGTGGAGTTGTTGATAAAGCAAAAGAGAAAAGTTTGATCGATCCAGAATTGAATGGCTCTGATTTGGTGCGAAAGATTATTAAGTATGGGATAAAAGACATAAAGAATGATATACTTGATGTCTATCAACAAGAGAAGGATAAGCTTCGTGGATATTTAGATAAACTCCCATGTCGATTTAATGTGACAATTGAGCGGTTGCCTGTAGTGGAAATGTGGTTAATGAGAATCTGGTTTATTGATGATAGTTGGGAACGGAAAGATAGAATTATTTTCTTGGAAGCAGACATAGATGATGTCTATGAAAGTGTGAAGTCTTCGCTTGAGGATTGGAACATAGACAAAAAAATATGCAGTATGATAAGAAGTAGATCTTTATGTGATGAGAAGTGTGATGAGAAGGAAGAAGAGGATATTTGCAATTGGTTCAATGAACGAGGTTCACTTTCCTTCACTGGGATTTGTCTTCCGGTTTCTTTTTTATTAAGAAAAGTTGAAATTTTTATCAGTTTTTATGCATTGGCAATAATTTCGCGAAATGATATTTTAACTAAATTGAATAGTCTTACGGACTACGCTAGAACAAATGAAAATAAGTTTCAATCAGCAGTTGAAAAAGCTGTGTCCATGGGCAAAACAGTAACTTCCAAAAGTGTTCCTTCATCATCTGTGGGATACAAGGATGTGCTTGAGTGGGTAATGGGATGTAAAGAAGCATTATGTGAACTGGAAGATACAGATCCTGATTTCAAGTCTATAAATTTTATAAAAGAGGACTGGGACGAGGCAGCTTTAATGTACAACTGTTTCAAAGTGTTAGAAGATTTGAGCCAGGAACTCAGTAATTTGTTAAATTGTAAATATAATACCGCAAAAGTGGATTTCCCTATGTTTTGTGACATTTTTTTGAAATTGGTTCAGTTGGGAAAAAGTGATAATCATTACTTTTGTTTCCTTGTATCACGTTTTCGGAAATATTTTGATGAATTTTGGAACAAGTCTAAGTTGGTTTTAGTAATTACAGGGATTTTGGATCCACAATTCAAAATGAGTTTTAATGTAGAAAATTTCTACAAAGAGATGTATGGTAATGATGCAAAAGCACGCTTTTACAGAATTGTTGATTATGTTGCAAACATTTTCAACCAATATGCAAAGGGAACTAACAATTCTATGTCATCATCCTCTCAAGAATCAGAACTCAACTGCTATTTGAGTGATCCCAAGTGTCCTTCAGAGGAAGGGTTTGATATACTACAATGGTGGCATTTCAATTCTTCAACTTATCCAATACTAGCTAGGATGGCACGTGATTTCTTATCAATACCTATCTCTGCTACTGATGAGGATGATTCCTTGGTGAAAGAAATTAAATGTGTTTATGATTGTCTTGATAATGACTTCAAATTGAAATTCGCATATACAAAAATTTGGTTCGACAACTTGGAAAATAATTAATTATATGTTGTTGAAATAACAATATGCTCTCATCTTTCCATTTACTTAACTTTTCTTTTAATATGAGTTACCCATGAAGCTGAGTATTGGCAAGTTGATGTTCGCGATGTGTCTTAGATCAAATGAGGTTTGTTGAAATTAGAAACGTAATTGGATATTGTACGTACGTAATTAAGTTATGTTTGTATGTATGTATATGAATGTGTTTTTATGTGTTTTGGTTTCTGTTGGTTACTGTCTCTTTAGCTGTTATCCAGTTCCTAGACTTGCTGTTGAAGATAACCTGTGTGTTACACTTTATATCCACATTTTGCGGCTTTTGAAGGTGCTTCTGTTGTGTTCTTTATGGGTAGCAGTGATTTGGACACCAGTGATTTCTACAATTGCTACATGATCATAGTTCAAGGTAATTGGGATATCTTGATGCACTGAAGATCGTAAAGTTAAAACTGTGGGCTGTACTAGTTTTTTGAATGCAATGATATCAAATCAGTGTTTTGGTAACGTTCAGTGTCACACTTTTAACATGTCATTTGCTAACATATTATCATCAATTTAGCATGACATTATGTGTTACAGGTGTTATGTTGTATGTTACCAAAATGCACCATTCGGTGATGTTAACAAAGTAATAATGGTTTGCAATTGGACCTAACCATGGTTGTCAAATCACGTGTCGTATTGTGTATCGAAAACTTAATTTTTTGAATCGTGTATCGTGAATTATATCGTATCGTAGAATATGCATTTTAAAAAATAATAATAAAATTTTTCTAAAAATTAGTATCATCCCCAAGATTAATTAACGAATTTTGTAATACTATTGACTTTAAATTATGATATTACATAATCAAAATTAATCAAAAACTTAAGAATTTATATTATTTCCTCTCAACCATTCATATCATTTCCAAGATCAATATCAATATCTATATCTCTACTAGTGTTATTATTATCATGCAAAATAGGTAACACATCTTCCTCTTCACTTTCTCCATCTTCATCACACAAAATGGGCAATACATCTTCCTCTTCAACAACTTTTTCTTTAGCTTTTTTGTTGCTAGCATTCAAGTTCCTTGGTCCCATAAAGAAATCATCAAACCGTCAATATACATAATACATTCAATTTTTTATTAAAAGAATTGCTAGCTTAATATCAAAGTAAGATATACCTCTGGCTCTTTTATTCCTAGGAGCACCTTCATCTATGTTGAAGCATTCTTGAACATCCATCCATGAATTATCATCCGGCAAGCAAGGATCTTCTTTTTCCATAATCCACTCATCATCGGATTCTATGTCCAATAAAGATATTGGATCATATGCCTCTCCTTTCTCCTCCCTATGTCTTTTCCTCATTTCTAATTGAAGGTTATATTTAACAAAGGCAAGAGCATTTAATCTTTGTTGCTCCAAACGATTCCTTCTTTTAGAATGCACATGTTTAAAGGTGCTCCAATTTCTTTCACAACCCAAGGCACTTCATATAAGGCTTAAGACTTTTATGGCAAGTGTTTGCAACTCTTTGCACTCTTCTCCATAGCTGTTGCACCATAAAGCTATTTAAAAAAAAAAAAAAAAAAAAGTAACAAACACATTACTAAGTTATAACAAAAAAAAAAAAAAAAATGTAACAAACATATAAGCAAACATACCCAGTTGTTTTTTGTCTCTTGTTATTATGGCCATATCCATTCCAAATAATCCTACTCCTCTTTTAAACTTGTCAAGTTGAGCATCAATTTCAACTCTTGTTTTCACATCTAGATACACCTTCTCAATTACCTTGTACAATCCAATTTTAACTTATTTGTCCGGATTGAAGTTTGGATCATAATGGTACCTAATATATAAAATCAACATAAATTAGATTTATAGATTCAAATTTTCAAGCAATTTTTATATGGATTAAAAAAAAATGATCAACACTTACTTAGGATTAAGGTAGTATGCCGCTGCATGAAGTGCCCTATTAAGTTGAAAATCCCAACGAGTGTAAATTATCTTCCATATTTCTCTATATCGATGCTCCACATTGTTGAAATTGTTTGCAATTTGATTTTTTGCTCTTCTCATGGCTTCATAGATGTATCCTATTGCTGGTTTCACATCACCATCTACAAGCCTCAAAGCCTCCTCTAGTGGATCCACACATTTCAAGGCAAACTGGATGGATTTCCAAAATCTTGTATCACTCAAATTAATATCCACCACTTTTTTCCCCTTAACTGTAATAGCATGTGTCCTATTTGCCTATTCTTCTGATGCAAACATAGACCTAAGATCTAGTTTACTATCCATGATGCAACTCATTGGGAGAAAAGACGTTGCAAATCTTGTTACTGCCGGTCTTGCTAGTTCTTTATCCATTGAAAATTTTCTATATAAATTAAGCACCCATGTATGCCTATAAATGAAACTTGTGACTTGCTTGGCTTTTGCAATGGTGTCATAGAATACCGCAATCTTTCCAATATCCTCAAGAATCAAGTCAAGACAATGAGCTGCACAAGGAGACCAAAATAGCTTTCTCTTTTTCTCTTCTAACATTCTACTGGCAACTACATAATTGGATGCTCCATCAGTTACCACTTGTACAACATGCTCTTCTCCTATCTCCTCCACAACACTATCAAGTAACTCAAATATTTTTTGAGTATTTTTTATAAATTCAAAGGTATCAATAGATTTCAAAAAAACTGTCCCGCTTGGGCTATTGACAAGAAGGTTAGTCAGTGATCTACCATTTCCATCCACCCATCTGACATTAATGTGCAACCATTATTTTTCCACTCATTTTTATACTTTCCAAGTTTTTCTCCCACAAGATCAACCTCTCTCTTCAAATAAGAAACTCTTGCATGATAAGTAGGAGGTTTCAATCCCCTTCCATAATTTCCCGCTAACTTTAAAATGTCAACAAAAAGAAGACTTTTAACTAAATTAAATGGTAATGCATTGCCATAAAGACACCTACATATACCTTAAATTACCTTTTCCCTATCCTTCACAACTTCATTTAAAGTTCTTTGCTTAGAGTTAGAACCACTTTTTTTTTTCCCCTTACTAAGAAAACTATCAATTTTACCCGTATTTGGATTAACATCTTGCTGTTTAAAAATGTCAACCATATCATCATCATCATCATCATCATCATCATCCTTATTAACTTTCTTTGCTACCAACAACTCTTGAAATTTCATCTTAACATCTTCGGGAACTTTACTACATGGCTTAACTTGGATATGGGTTCCAGTAAAATGATTTTTCCTTCGTATTACACCACCCCAATATGGTATACCACAATAGTTACATGTAAGATGCAATCTATTTTCCTCATTCACTTTTTTACAATGCTTCCAAGTAATATCATCTAATTTTCCCTTCTTATTTCTCATGATTCAAATCTTACTTAATCTAATGGACTAAAAGAGGCTGGAAAAAACCAAATGAAGAAGCATAACGTAAGGAAAACAAATCAAAACTTATATACAAGAGGTCTATAAATTTGTTATCCATAAAACAATGCAACTAGGAATTTCTTGGTATTCTAATATTATATTATTTAATTGCCTCCAGTTGTATTCAACAATCAACAAAGATAAATCACTTTTTTATATTCTTAATGAGCAAGACGAACAAATCAAGGTTTTTGTAATATTATATTACAAATCAAATATGTAATGAAAAGAGAAAAATAGTAGTTCACCTTAATCAATTCATGTAGAACTTGGGTGACTTTTAGCTTAATTGGTTTAATGGCTGACTGCTGAGGAGTGGGGGACCGAGAGGCTGAGATGCAAATGCTCTTTCACCATGAGTGAATCTAGCCAGGGTAAAATTAGGGATGGGTAATTTTGGGTGGGTTTTAGTGAACCCGACCTGGATCCGACCTTATCTATTTCAACTCGACCCAAAAAAAATTTAAGTTGGTTCTTGTCTTCTTTCTTGCTTGATTTGATTCCCGTTGTTAGAAACTGAAAATAAGTTACCAGTCACACATAACCTCATTCTTGCATACATATATGTGGATGATTAGAACAAACATCAACCTTATTTTTACTAATTCATCCCGTTTGATAAATGAAACAAGGATGCTAGACAACTTGAATGGGTAAATATGTGATTATGATGTTATTTTCATTCGCGGCGTTCTTTATATTCTCTTGTGCTTTTCTTATGCTGTTGTATTACGTGCATGGACTAATTCTTTATTTCTTTTTTATAACTACTTTCTTGGATTTTCTGATACAAGGCTCTGAACTTGAGCTGCTGCTTCTTTTTATTATAGACCGTTTATAAGACTTCCTATTAGTTTGGTTTCGTATATGTTCTTGCTTGTCAAATCGACACGTGAAAGGTTGGCTTAAGATCACATAACCATTCTATATCGACGTTTTACTTTGTTCAATTAGCCACACAAACCAGGACATTTGATTGCACTGATGCGCAAAAACATAGTGGATACTCACCAATTGTCTCCCTGGAAGTAAGTTTCTTTTTGGTTTTTGATGTCTTTCTTTATTCATATGTAATATTTACCAACTGTTTAATTTTTCTTTTAGGTTATACGTTTAATGTGTTTGCTCTTTCTGTTAGCCTTTTTATCTAATTTTAAATACCTTGGTTTCTTTGAAAGTACGAAGTCAAATTCTATTATCCTTAGGACCTATATTGCAAGACTTCTAATTTCATTAAAATTGGGAATGTTGGCATTTTTACGTGGTTGCATCTTGTTTTCTGATCTTATTGTCATGTAGGCTGTAGAAAGTTGAATTGTATTATTTTATAGAGTACCTAAAGAAAAAGAACAGTGACGAGGAATAATCAGTTAATTGATAATAGCAGAAATATCCAAGATGGAAGAATTGTCTTCTACATTCAGCTTTTTGTTTCTCAAAAATTTTTGTATTAAGAATCATGATGGTGGAAAAGGATGAATATCATTAGGTATGGTAGGATTAGTGGTTTCCTTCTCCACATTGAAGCTCTATACAGAGTTTGTACCCATCATATGAAGCTCCCATGAAGCAAACATATTCAAACACACAACACACACATATATAATTGGATGTACTATAATTATTTTGTGACAGTTTTAACGTATATTGGGTGGTTAGGTAGCATTGTGTAATGGATTGATTGAAAATTTGAAATTTACTTTTGGTGAGAAATAATAGAGAGGAAAGTGGAGTGCAGGGCAACATTTGGTGAGGCTACTTCTCTTGTTTTCATTAGAAGGAATGTGCTTAAAGAAATTTGTTTTTCCATCTGAAATTGGATAAAAATGGGAGAGAAAATACCTGTATACGTGGGGGCCTTTGGGTATTTCGGTCACTTTGGTTTTTTTTTCTTTTTATTGTAAGTCCTTCATCTAACCTAACAAATAGATGAAAGGACTAATCATGTTCTCTTTCCCATTACCATTCTCTGTCTTCAACTTTTAGCCAAAATACTTTTGGATCTATACTCAGATTAGCTGATTCCACCACATAGCACATAGTATTATGAAGGCAAATTATCATTAAGGAGTGTGTTGTCATGATGTGTTTGAATAGGATGTGGAAATTTTAAGGTCTGACATCTTATGTTTGTTATTATTGTTGGTTATGCAGGAAGGTGTCTCTTCAACCATTGAATCATTCTCTCAATTAGCCAAGGACTCACCTTTAGCGCATTACAGTGACTTAAATGAACAATCAAAAGTGGAAAAGCTTCCAGGCTGTGAGAAAGGTTAGAGCTTATAGCATTATAAATTTCGTTAAATAGACTCTAAAGTGAACCTTTTGAAATTGTATGGGTGAAGATTACATTCTTATAAGACCATTAGTGTTCACTTGGTTATGTGGGGTGGCAAACCTAGTGGCTTGATGTCAACATGACAGGAACATCAAAACTGTACCACGTATATAAAAATTATTTGACTGGCTGTGCTTGGTACAAGCCCTAATAATTTGCATCAGCTCTCAAGTTGCTATGTGATACCTGATATCTAGTTATGTCATGTATGACCATCTTAGGGATATATGTTAATTGGTTTTCTATATTTATTTTTGTATTGATGGATGGGGCATTTTTGTGTGTTATTGCAACTGAAAGCCCATAAGCAATAAATTGCTCAAATTTTAAGTAAAATGCAACTGATATTCACTAAAAGAGCTTGCTTTGTGGAGCATGTTTTTAGGTTAGATTTTATCTATTCATCATTTTCATTATGGTGCTTTTCAATGGGCATTGTATATCGAGTTCATAATATGATTATTGCTGTAAATTGACCTTGAACTCTGTCGCTGTAATTGCAGACATTTGTTTGGTTGTGTTGTTTTACTGGTTTTTCCTTTCTAGAAGAATTTTTACCTCGTCTGCAGGCAACCTTCTATTGTTGGTCTCAATTGCTCTTTTTGGATATGGGTTTTCTTAATTTGTTCATGAATTTCTTAGTTTATGGTCCAGAATTTGGAATTTTGGCATTATGATCCTTTAGGATCATAATAAATACGATTACAGGTTAATTATAAGTTATTTTCTCCCTTGTTATTTTTACAATTGTTGTACTAAATATTTGTTATTTGATGGGTGTAGATCCAACATCAAATTATGTTATTAACCTTTCTCTTTTGCTCTATGCTCGATATTCACTTCGTCGAATTTTGGGCATACACTGTTTTGAAATCGATTCAGGTTGTACTTGCACTTTATCTTCTTAAGCTGATTCTTTTGCGATCATCCTTAACTGCCGTAATAGCCGTAGGTAAGGAATTTTTAGTTTAGCTGTTCCACCATGATTTGATATCTCAATATATTTTCATCAAATTGACCTTTTCTGGAAATCTTATGTAGCTCTAGTGTTCTCCTTCACCGCATTTTTTTTTTTTTTTTTGCGAGCATTATGAATCAGAACTAGATGGCCTAGCAAAGCTCCTTAATTGTAGAAAGAAATAAAAACATCATTGATATGCTATCTACCAGCTCCCGTCACATCATTCTTCGTAACTATAGGATATTGCATGAACCCAACACCCATACAGTGGTTAAAGATTGGCAATGACTCCGCGACTCTTATTTTTCTCGAGTGAATTTTAAATTGCTTGTACATGATCTGATAGCTTAACAAGCCTTTGTCTCGAAACTGTAGAGATGATATTGTCCCCTAAAAAAGAATATAGATGAGGTATATATTCATGTAGTGCAAATTCCGGTTGTCAATGATGTTCAATCTTTTAATTGACCATTAGATATTCAGTGTCTTTAATTGTCTCTATTACTCAAAGTGTCAAATCTCTTCATCTCGTCTCATCTGGTTAGATGGTCAAAGAACTCCAAATATTCCAAACATCTAAAGGTGTTGATTATCACCAAGACTCATCAAAAGTCATCTCACTTCAACCAAATAACATACATTCGCATCGTATCCAACTCAATTCGAATCAAATTTGATCCAACATTTTTTATAAAAAAAAAAAAACGATGCTTTTGGTAGTTTGCTTCGATTTAGCCGTGGATGAGAAGAATTTGCTTACATTATTCGTTTAGATGTTCTCGATGTGAAATAAAAATTCAATGACCTAAAAGGAGATAATATGGGAAATGGCATAATCCTAAATATATGTTTCCAATTTTTTCCTAAAAAAAATCATCAGAATTGTTTACATTATTGAAAGTCGCAACTCGCAAGTCATGCTGCCGGGTCAAGCTAGGTTTCAAAAAGTGTCCTGTGAGTCAGCAATTTAGAAAGTCCTTGATGCAATAATGCAAAGTTCAAAGACCTACGCAACTATTTCAATCCACATAAATTTTTAGATTAGATTATGTATCATCTTTTGTGATACATCAATGTCACGTACAAAGAAAAAGTCAAGAGAGTGATTAATAAGGTAATAATGTAAACTTACATTCATTTGTTGAATTTCATTGATTTCACACATGCAAGAGATGACTTTGACTTTCATGTATCCTAAGGGAGTTACTATATTGCGGAACGCATATCTTGAAGGATGTGATCAAACTTTTCTCAAAACAGCATATCTTTGAAGGAATTTCTAGAGCTTGGAACTGATCCTTCATCATTTGCAAATGGCAGATATTATTTTATGTCCCTTATTGGAAGTAGTTTTTCACAAAGTTGCTTCTCAGCTTTTGAAAGAAATAGCTCTTAAATGCGGGTTTGAGGATGAGATAGACAAGCTTCGGCATTCTGTAGTCATCATTCAAGCAGTTCTTGAAGATGCAGAAGAGCGACAAGTGAAGGAGAAACCAGTGAAAATATGGTTGGGTGAGCTTAAAGAAGTTGCTTATGATGCTGACAATTTACTTGATGAGTTCTGCTTGGATGCTTTAATGGCTAGGAGCCGAGGCTTCTTCATGACGAGGTTAGTTACTGGCTTCTTTCCGTCTTTGAAACCAATTATAGTTTATCTTGAATTGTTCCCTAAGCTAAAAGAAATTAGAAAAAGATTAGACTTTTTGGCAGCTGAAAGGCTTAACTTTAACTTAAAAGAAGGGGTTGTTGAAAGAAGGCGTGATGTTGAAGAGAAAAGACAAACTGGGTCTTTTGTAATGGAATCAGAAGCTGTTGGAAGAGGTCAAGATAAAGAAGTTATAATCGGGCAAGTATTATCAAATGGAGGAAGTGGGGTCAATGGAAAACTTTCGGTTATCCCTATAGTTGGATTAGGAGGTCTGGGAAAAACCACTCTAGCTCAACTTGCTTATAATGATGAGAGGGTGACAGAGATTTTTGAACTGAGGATATGGGTTTGTGTTAATGAGGAGTTCAATGTGAGGGGGATCATGAAAATGATTATAGAATCATGTTACTGTAAATAAAGTTGATTTCTTAGGCATGGATGTCATTCAATCTCAACTTCGAAGCTTGTTGCGTGGGAGAAGATACTTGCTTGTATTGGACGATGTGTGGAACGAAGATCACGATGAGTGGGATAAGCTAAGGATTTCGCTGAGTGATGGTGCTAAAGGAAGCAAAATCATAATCACTACCCGCAGTACAAAAGTTGCATTGTTAGTGGGAACAACTTCCCCTTTTTATATTAAGCCTTTATCACATGATGATTGTTGGTTATTGTTCAAGCAAAGGGCTTTTGCTCCTGGAGAAGACTACCCTAATTTAGAGCCAATTGGGAGGGAAATTGTTAAGAAATGTGGAGGAATTCCTTTGGCAGCAAAAGCACTAGGAAGTCTTATGCGTTTCAAACGCGAGGAAGAGGAGTGGCTACATGTGTAGGAAAGTGATATTTGGAATGCATGTGAAGGTGAAAAGATCCTGCCTGCCTTGAGGTTGAGTTACAGCCATTTGCCATCACATTTGAAATGTTGCTTCTCATACTGCTCTGTATTTCCTAAGAATTATGTAATCAAGAAGGATAATTTAATCCATCTTTGGATTGCAGAAGGCTTGATACGGTCTAAGGAAGAAAGGAAAACTCTTGAGGACATTGGCAACGACTACTTCAAAGACTTCATGTGGATGTTTTTCTTCCAAGATGTGAATAAAGATCGTGATGGTAGTGTAACAGAATGCAAAATGCATAATCTTATTCATGATCTTGCACAATCAGTTGCTGGAGATGAATTTGTCGTACTGGTATATGGTCATGTGTCAAAACACCTGGCAAGAACTCGTCATTCGTCTGTTGTATGTGATTCTGAGCTGCATAGTATTCCAGAATCCTTGTGTGAAGCAAAGAAGCTACGGACCCTTAATCTACTGTTTTCCAAAGGTGATCTTGGAGAGGCCCCTCCCAAAGTGTTTTCAAGTTTCAGATATCTGCGTGCCTTAAATTTGTGTGGCAGTGGCATCAAAAAGCTGCCCAATACAATTGCCGGCTTGCTATCTTTGAGGTATCTGAACATTTCAAATACCCTCATAGAGACTTTACCTGAAAGTGTTTGTGAACTTAGTAACCTGCAGGTGTTGAACCTCTCCGATTGTCATGATCTAATTGAACTACCTAGAAGATTAGCGAGATATTCAAACTAAGGCATTTGATGATAGATGGCTGTGATAGACTGTCTCACTTGCCAGATAATATTGGACTATTATTGGAGCTTCAAACATTGCCAATATTCATTGTAGGCACTGGAGTCAGCCAAAGTCTAGGCCAGCTATACCGCCTAGCACTTGTGGGCGTGCTAAACATTCGACAGTTGGAAAATGCACTATCTGAAAGTAATCGAACAAATGCAAACTTGAGAAACAAGCCAAAGCTTAGTTCAATAGGTTTCTCATGGGGATCTAATCATGATGAATCAATGATGAGAAATGAAGACAATACCAGACTAGAGGCTGAGGGATTGCTCAAGTGCCTTCAGCCTCATCGAAATCTGAAGATGCTGACTATTGAAGCGTATCCTGGAGGTTACTTCCCCAGATGGATTGGTGCTTCTGAAATCCCTAATCTGACCCATATAAAGTTGATTAATTGCAAAAGATGTCAGCATCTCCCTCCTCTAGGACAATTACCTTCCTTGAAGGTTATCTATATGTGTGGCATGCCGGCAGTGAAGAACATTGGGAGTGAATTCTATGGTAGAGGCTCAAGAAGACTATTCCCGTCACTGCAAGAACTCACCTTCATAGATTTTCCCAATTTGGAATTTTGGTGGAGCATGAACGTGAAAGAGGAATTTCCTTCGCTTGTCAAGCTAACTGTCAATAAATGTCCAAGGTTGAAAAACATGCCATGGTTTTCATCTCTTCAGCATCTAGAGCTAAGGCATTGCAATGAAATGATACTTAGGTCAGCTGCAAACCTTTCCACACTCTTAAATCTGGTAATTGATGTCTTCAATGGGCCGTTGGTTCTCTTGGAAAGCTTGCTTGAAAACAATCCTTGTCTCATGTATTTAACAATTAGCTCCTGTCCGAATCTTCGCTCCATATCCTCAAAGTTAGGTGGCTTGACTGCTCTTAAATCATTAACAATCCGTTGGTGTCAAGAGCTAATCTCTCTGCCACAAGAAATTCAAAACCTCTCCTCATTGGAAACTTTGGAGATCAGTGAGTGCATCAGCCTTATAACTTTGCCAGAAGGTTTTCGAGGTTTGAGTTCGCTGCGATCACTTTCCATCGAGAACTGCAGCAATCTAGTATCTGTACCGAAAGAGCTGCAACATCTCACAGCTCTTGAGCATTTAGCAATAATGTATTGCCCAAGTTTGGCTTCTCTGCCAGCCAACTTCAGAAACTTCTCCATGCTAAAGAGTTTGTACATTTTGAGCTGTCCCGAGCTGGCATCTCTCCTTGAGGAGCTACAACATGTCACATCCCCGCAAAGCTTGGAAATCCATAGGCATCCGTTTCGAAAATTTACGGATGGATCGGAAACCTTTCGGTCTTACTTCTTTAGCATTATCGATTGTCGAGGGCCATAGTTTCACTCCCGAAGGCCTGCAACATCTGACTAGCCTCCAACATCTTTCCATCAAGGAATGTCCAAGGCTTGAACATCGCTGCAAGAAAAATCTCGGTGAGGATTGGTCAAAAATCGCTCACATTCCACACGTCTACATTGGATCAACTATACCTAAGAATTACAATAATGCAAGCAGCTCCTCTTGTTAAGAAAGGTGTGTTAACTTGAATTTATTATTTTGTACTAGCTTCTTCTACGGAAACTTGAGAGGGAAGTGCAATTGCATGTAAATTCTAGAACTGATTACCACTTTACTAGGCACCATATATTTCTTCTCTTTTGTATAAAAACAATCTAGGATACTTCATGAATATCAAATCACATTATTTATGCATCAAATTAATTAATTCATGTTAAGAGGGTTGTAACTTTATATGAATCTGGATTTTGTGGACAATGAAATAAAATATTTATCTTAACGTTGTCTATGATAATGAATCTGTTCTTAATAATTTATGTTTGGGAACCATTCGCTAACTAATATCGTATGTATAATATTGTAGGACCATGGATATTAAGTTCATATTCGTTATGGTGCATCTCAATTGGCTTTGTATATCAAGTTCGTTTTGTGATTACTATTGTAAATTGACCTTGAACTTTGCCATTGCCACTGCAGTAGCAGACATTTTGCTGTGGAGAGATGAGAAGAAATCGTTTACATACTTTCTTGCTCTGGTTCCTTTTTTTAACTGGTTTTTCCTTTGTGAAAGAACTTTTACCTCGTCTGCAGCCAAGCTTCTATTGCTGGTCACGATTGCTCTTTTTGGGTATGGCTTTTTACTATCAAGCATGTAAATACAAAGTGTGTGGCGTAGGATCTTTTCTTTTCCCTAGTTCAATCAATCTTCCAACAATCAGCCACTTTATATATCTAGGATACTCTGTTGCTTCTTTTCTTGATTGGTTCAGGAATTTTCTTAGTTTGTGGTCTAGAATCTGGAGTGCTTTGGCATTAAAATTTATGTTTATATGATTTTAATCGGAGATGCAAGCTGTTGCCTTCACTAACTCTTGGCTTTTATCATTTTATGTAGTTACATGTCAAGATGATAGTGTGGAAGATTTTTCAGTTCTACTGACTATATGATATTCTTTCTCCGCAGATTTGGTTTTTGATGGGAATCCACTCCAATAACTTAACAACTGGGCTGGGCCATAGGTCTTTTATGGGCTTGTGTAGAATTCTCTTTGGAAAACTAGTAACTCAACAATTGGGCCGGGCCATGGTTCTTTCATGGGCTTGTGTAAAATTCTCTTTGGAAAACTAGTTTGTCAAGGGAGGGTGTCCAAGCCCTTATAACCCACATGCCCATCTTTTTTCCTTCTAATGTGGGATCCTAACATTCCACCATACTTCCACAATCGACGTCCATGTCAACCTCTTTACCTTTACCCTTTAGGTGATTACGCGGATACTAATTGATAGGAACACACTCCAATAACTCAACAATTGGGCTGGGTCATGGATCTTTTGTGGGCTTGGATAGAACTCTCCTTAAAAAACCGGCTCGTCAAAGAAGGGTGTCCAAGCCCTTATAACCCATATGCCCACCCTATTCCATCATGCTCTGATACTAATTGATAGAAACCCACTTCAATAACTCAATAATTGGGTTGGGTCATGGGTCTTTCATGAGTTTGGGTAGAACTCTCTTTAGAAAACAAATTTGCCAAGGGTGGGTGCCCAAACCCCTTATAACCCACATGCCATCTCTTTCCCTTTCAATGTGGGATCGTAATAGTTTCAAAGTTCCAGACATACATTTGTCTAGTTATGAGATTTCAAAAACTTAAAAAAAATCAATCGCAAGAATAGCATTTTTATGGAACCGGGGGATTTGAAATTTAAGAACATTGGCCAAAGGGGATTGGAATAACTTCATCAAGATATGGATTTTGACACTGATTCTTCTGCCTTGCCTGTTACATTAAAGTTGTTTGTTCTCATGTCCCACATAAATTTTGGCATTATGGGTTTATTTTACTTCAATTTTTAATAGAGTAAACGACATATTGCCACCCAAGGTTTGACGAAATCCTAGGTGAGTACCACATGTTCCATTTATTCCAGATTTCCACCCTTAAAGTGACGAAAAAACATTTGATGTAACGGTAAAGGGGTAAATTGGTCATCTTACATGGGCGGCGCACGTTAGCAGACCACTGCCTGTAACAGTCCTCCGGCGCACATTAGCAGACCATCGCCGATGAACATTTTTCGCTCTTTTTCCGACGATTTTTCCACCCAAAATACCCTTGTCACCACCATTTGACTCCTCGAATCCTCCCCTACAAAACCCTTAACCTTTCCAACCACGGTAGCTCACCGTTTGCTGTCCACCACTTCATCGAAAAACGGTCAAAGAACACGAACTCTTGGCCGGCAAATGACGACGAAACGGCTGTTGGGGACATGGGGATTTTATAGATCTGGATACGGTGGTTTCATTGGTGGTGTCCAATTGGATTTTCACCGCCGAAATCGATCGAAATCCGGTGAAGAACATCGAAACCCTAAGCCTAACAGTGCCGGCGATTGGAGGGGCAAATGAGTCGGGAACCAGAGGGGTTTTGGACGATGGACTACGGGGAAGGTGATGGAGTGACCAGGGCGTTTGACGTCGTCGGAAACAGCCCAGATGGGCTATTTCCGATGAGTGTGTGTAGTGACCGGGGGTGTTTTTGATATAATTTAAAAATAAAATGGTAAGTTTATAAATCTAATAAATTAGGGGTTAAAACATAATTTATTAATTTAGGGTTAGGGGTATATGGTAATTGCACGCTCTAAGCCCTAAAAATTCATAACACTGTTACTTTAAGGGTAGGAATCTGGAATAAATGGAATCTGTGGTACTCACCTGCGATTTTGTCAAACCTTGGGTGGGAATATGTCATTTACTCTTTTTAATATAAAGATCCTCCGGAATCATAGTTAATACGATTACTAGTTAATTTTAAGTTTTTTTTCTCCCTAGCTATTCTTTCAATTGTTGTAAGATATATTTGTTGTTTGATAATATAGATCAAATTGTTCGTTTGTTTAATAATCTGTAGCAACAGTCAACATTTATGTTATTAATAATAGCATATGTTGAGCTCCAGAATGACTTTCATGCTTTATCTCTTTTGCTTAATGCTCTTAATTTTCTTTGTTGAATTTTGGGCTTACACTATTTTGAAATCGATTCAGGTTGTACTTACACTTTTATCTTCTCAAGCTGATTCTTTTGCGATCGTCCTTAGCTGCCGTGATAGCTGTAGGTAAGGAATTTTTAGCTTAACCGCTCCACCATGATTTGATTCTCAAATCTCAATATATATATTCAAATTGACCATCTCCGGTATTTAATGCAGCTCTGGTGTTCTCCTTCATTCAATCTTCTGTTTACGAACAATGGCTGTAGATAAGGAATCAGAACTCGATGGCCTAGCAAAGCTCCTTTTTTAACTGTAAAAAGAAATCAAAAACATTGCTGACAGCAATCTACCAGCTCCTGTCACATCATTTCTTCATAACTACAGGATACTCTCTCTTAAACGTTAAAATTCGTTGATCTCTCTGCCGGAAGAAATTCAAAACCTCTCCTCATTGGAATCTTCGGAGATCAGTGATTGCATCAGCCTAATAAATTTTCCAAAAGGTATTTGAGGTTTGAGTTCACTACAATCCCTTTCCATGGGAAACTGTAGCAACTTAACATCTATGCTGAAAGAGCTGCAACATCTCACAGCTCTCGAGCATTTAGCGACGACAACAATAATATTATTTTTCAAAATGATTTATTTTATAATTTGTTTTTACAATTTTTTCTATGCCAATGCTATCAAATACAATATCAAATATTTTGTGTAATATATTACTGTACAATTCAATCTGACACTATAATACAAATACATGGTGTGCTAAATGTGCCCTTGTATCATAAGAAATGAATGGTGTCCAATTTCACAACGTTAACTGTACAATATGTTTAACCTAATGGACACTTTAGTCCAACTACATTACTCTCGACGATTAACAGTAATTCAGGTTTATTTCCTACAACACTGAAGATCGTTTAATATGAAACAGATCTTTTGAAATTGAAAAAAAATTATCTCTATTATAAGGTTTTTTGTGTTAAAAATATCCATTGTTATTAAAAAAAATTAATGTACTGTTTGAATGTGTCTACATCTTATAAATACTTCTCATTTAAATCAATCATTTTCTATATTTTTAAAACATAAAACAAATTTATAAAATACATCCTAAGCACTGCTCTGAAACCTAGCCCGGCTCGGTCGATTTAACCTGTTGGACTAGGACTTGGGGCCTTCTTTGGGATGGGTTACTGCTTTCCACTATTTCAAAACCCCTAACCTAGCCGTCGGCCACTTCTAGCCACTTTTCAGTGCCCCTTGCCCCCTCTCACTCACATTTGATTGTCGCCCACCCCTTGGTCTCAATAGTGGCTAAAATTTGGGTGGAAAAATCAACCCAACCAAGACGGTATACGCAAGTCACGGCCGGTGAACGAGGGGCTACTAAGTGTCAATGTTAGAGATGTTTTGTAGAGTGGGGGTTGGTGGTTCAAGTGGTGTTGTCGGATTGACCTTTGGATGTTGGAATCAGTCATAATTTGGCCAAAAAAATCAACCTAATCGTGGAGTATACAAGAGTCACGGCTAGCGAACTGGGGACAACCAAGTATCGAGGTTAGAGGGGTTTTTTAGAGTGGAGGCTAGTATTGAATTTTGGCCGCCGGAATCAATTGGCCTAGAAAAGCAAAACGCTAACTATGCAGTTAGATTACAGATGTGTGTTTGCTAGATTTCAAACCTGTAGAGACTAATGCGTATTTATTATGATGTCTTTGCTAGATTTTAAACTTGCTAGATCACGCGTCAAACCGTCGATTTAACCTATTTAATTGATCAACCCAGGACTTAGGCCCTTGGCTGGGTGACACCCCGGATCAGGTTTCAGAATACTAATCTGGAGTTCTCCTATCATTTTGAAACTTTCATAAACAAGTTTTTGATATTTTTAAAGGAATATAATATACATCTATACTATCTAAGATTTAATTGACCCCCTTTCAAGTTTGATTAAATTAACAAAATACTGGTAAGGTTATTGAAATAACAAAAAATTTCATACAGTTAGCAAGCCTTTGGAATTTACACTTATGCCTAATTGCTCTCATTTCGTTTATTTTAGTACTTAAAATTTAACAATAGGAAATTTTTGTTATTTAAATAACTTTATAGGGAGTTTGTCGTTTAATCAAACCTCAAGGGTATTATGTTATTAACCTTAATTATAGGGATATGCAATACTTTCCGTTAACAATGGATGAGTTAATAAAATTCTCTAATCTTTCTTCAAATAACAAAAAAATTCCTTAAGATTTTAGGTGTTAAAACTTCAGGGGGTTTTTTCGTTATTTTATAAATCTTAAGGATTATTGTTATTAAATGTCGATTATATTTACCTAGATGCCCTTCTATACTATATTTTAATGTCCAAAACTTAAGGCCTCACCAAGAAGGGATATGCCCTTCTTGTTATTTAATGAATACTCAAGGGGGTTATTTGTACTTTCGTTCTTAAGGTTTATTCTTTTATAATAACATAAAAATAAGACAATATGTGTATTAATTATTATAGACTTTTTGTTAAAAATTCTCATCTCACTATACTAAATTGTTCATATCTCATAGTACTGGAAGTTTAAGTGTAATATACTCCAAACATCAAGGACGAAAGGGTAAATAACCCACCTCTCAAGGACTACTGTGATTAACTCTATTCCCAAACCATACATAAAGGATGTTTGTGAAATAAAACTAAAACTAAGAGGACCTGATTAAATAACCCCTAAACAGAACAAAACGAAATCCTATCCCTCTCTTCGTAACCGTTTATATAATCACCACTCATCTTCTTCGAACTCTCTCTTCTTCGTTCCTATCATCATTCATTCAATTCATTTCATTTCATTAAATTTCTTCAATTTCTAGGGTTTCTAATCCCCTCTTTTCACCATTATATTTATTACATCTTCCTAATTATCGTTAATTTATTTATTTTTAAATAACTAATCGAATCAAATTTTAAATTCTGAATCTCGAACCAAAACCCTAACCCTAACTTGCTTTCTCGCGATAAGTTCTTTCAATTCAATACAATCCAATCCATGGTGCCGCCACCGCCGCTGTCGTCGAGTAGATTCACCCGCGGCCACGGCGCGGCGGACGGGCCGGAGGCTCCGTCGAACAATCTTTGGGTTGGAAACTTGTCAGCGGACACGAATGACGCCGATCTGATGGACTTGTTCATCAAATACGGTGCGCTTGATAGCGTTACGACATACTCGTCGAGGAGCTTCGCGTTCGTGTACTTCAAGCGGGTAGAGGATGCGAAGGCCGCGAAAGACGCGCTGCAAGGGACCAGTTTGCGTGGGAATCCGCTCAAGATCGAGTTTGCGCGACCGGTTTGTTCTAATTTCTGTGATTTTGTTTTTGGAGTTTTGGATTTGTATTATTTGTGTAATAATTTGATTGGCATTGTTGGTTTATTTGATGAAAACGTTATTATGCGAAGTAAGAAATTGAATTGCTTTATGATAGAATGCGAAAAACTTATAAAATTAACATGTTTAGGGTTTGATTAATGTCGAAATTTGACCTAATTTTTAAATTTAGCCATTTAAGGGGAACTTGAGGATAGATTGAATTGAGTAATATGTGAGTTGCTGATATAGAATTGGGTATGAAACATAATGTGCAATTGATATGAAGGTTTGGGAAGTGATTTTGATCAAATTTAAATAGATTAAGCTGAAAGAAAGTATAATGATTCAATACATGTAAAACGATTCAATCCATTTACAAGTAAAGACAGAGGAAGCTTCGGAAATTTGCAGGGATTCAACAACGCGTTCTGAGAGATGATCAACAATAAAATGTACTTTAATACCAGATGTCCGTGAAGAATTATACATCAGTAAACAACAATATGCTTAGGGTAACAAGGGTTATATGTATAATTTTAATGTTAATAATCAATTATAAGGTTGTTTTTCTAATCAAGCCTCAAGGAAGTAATCAATATCCTTCTGAAGAATGTGCCTTATGAAGTATGAGTTTAGTGTTTGTTATCATGTTGATGCCTTTTCTAGCGATTACTTTAATAACTTTATTTAAAACCAAAATGATCTCCATACTTTTGCCCGATACAATTTACATGATGATTTCTTCATGTATTTTGTACAGTTTATGAGAAATCAATGGGATTTATGAACTGAGTTTGATGATGAAAGATATTAAAGGCCACTTCCGGTGTGTCCTCTACAAAAGATACTTCTTGAAAGTGCTATGAATTTGAAAAACAGTGTGTAAGCCTTTGCAAGATTTAGTGTCTACACTGCAAAATCTTTCAGAGAGACAATTTTTTTTTTTTTTTTTTTTTTTTGTAGATGGGCATATGAATCTGCCTTTATAATTTCAACAAATATTTTGATAATAAGAGCCTGCAATAATGTAATTTACATTATATTATTGGTGATAATATTTTGAAGTAAAACCAACATCAGTATTATGCTTTTCTGAGAAATATCTTTAAGAAAAAGGTTGTATATCTTAACATACCATAGCATAAAAATCATATAAACACTTTGGTTGAGAATTACTTGTTTAAAGTTCCCCCAGATTTCCCAAGAATCACAAACAAGGCTTAACTAAGCTGTATATTGATTGTCTATTTTCTTCACTAAATTTTAATGGATTTTGGCTAAAATTTTTAGAAGCAAATGAACAGAAAAATCCCACCTTTGTTAATGTAATAATCAAGCCATCCTCAAATGCACGTTCGTTTTCAATTTCCCAGTACAACATCTTTTGGGTTGTTGAGATCTAAAATTAGTTTTTTGACGCCCATCATTCCTAGTTAATGGGATTGCAAACTTAAGTAACTGCATAATATGCAGTACCAGTGGTGCATATAATCATCTGTTAGTTCGTTCACACCTTAACCACCACAAACTCAAGCTACGGAGGAAATCTGTGGAGTGCCTGACTCACATGCCATCACCATTGAATAACTTTCTGCTGAACCCTGGATTTTTCATGCCTGTTCTGAATGGGTATTTAGTGCATGCTTGTCTTCATGTCAAAATCCTTTTTCATTTTATATTGCTAGTTCTTTAATCTATGAACTCATTAGTGGCTACATATTGATCTAAGCTTATCGTAAATTGTTTGCCGTAGATCTAATAGAGGCTTTAAAATGTGTTTATCTGTCTTCATTATGCCTGCTGCTGGTGTAATGAGTCAATAAGAGTTATGTGAAGTCGCGGCATTTACCTTATGTTCTTTTATTATTTAGGAGTGCCTTTGGAAGACATTAAAATATGTAATTGAATTGAGTTCTTGTTGAATTTTAAGGGATCCTATTGTTTGGAATTGTTTTAAACTCAAGAATCTCAGTTTTTCATCTATGATTCAAGTAACAAATCCAGTTCTTATCTCAACTCCGACCATAATTTTTTTGCTATGGAATCAAATTTGGTTAAGTTGGTTCTGAACAAATGTTTACGGCTCAAGTGTTCTTTGCATCTCATCTGCTAATGTTCTCCATACTCCATAGCAGTTTCTTTTAATCAGTTTTCAACACAAACAGTTGAAAATTATAGTGGCTAATTGAACATATTGTTTGTTCCAAAGAATGGAATTCAATTAAACATTTGACATTTCAGTTTTATTGCAAATCTGTCCTAACTAATCATCAATAGGATTGATTTTGTTTTGCTATAAAGACTACTGAGTTTACAAAATGCAATAAGCAGATTCCCGCCCATTCGAACTCTAAATTGGAATTCACACTTGCCAAAGTGATTTCCAACAAGTGATGGCAGCTTTTTGATGATTGAAGACATGGTTAATTAGGTTAATTTTTTGTATCTTCTGGTTAACATCAATGAGATCAAGAACTTTGAATTTCAGGTTGTCATCATGCATTTTGGGAAAAAAACTATATTAATCAATTTCATTGAGCTAAAAGACATGGCTGCCCTTTGTCCCCTCAGAAATAGATTGAAGTTGGTAGCGTGCTAATCTTGCAGGGCTCTTTAAGCTTCTGGATTGACTTTATGATCAAATGACACATGCATCACCAAACTCATGTTGATATGGGCTCGCTTATTATTCAGTTTTATGCTTGATAGTTTTTTACATTGTCTATGTACTAGACTTCTTTCAGTTTTTCATGGAACTTGCATGATTTTTCTATCAGGTTTAAAGTAGATTTATCTTTTCACTCGAGATTTTTTTTTTTTTTTTTTTTTATTTGGGTTTTTGTGTGTGGTCATAATTTATTCAATATTAAGCTTGTAATAAGTTTTCAGGAGTTCTTATAAATTCTTGTTTCCAGGCCAAACCTTGTAAAAATCTATGGGTGGGTGGAATTAGTCCAACTGTATCAAAAGAAGAACTGGAAGAGGAATTTCTCAAGTTTGGTAAAATTGAGGATTTTAAATTTCTTAGAGACCGCAATACTGCATTTGTCGAGTATTTCAGATTGGAAGATGCTTCCCAAGCCATGAAAAACATGAATGGTAAGCAAATAGGTGGTGAGCAGATACGTGTGGACTTCCTTCGATCACAACCCTCAAGAAGAGTAAGTACATTTGTTTAGGATTTGATGTGTGTTTCAGAAGAAGCATTATTTGTTTTACAAGTTTCACTTTGGCTTGAAAGTTTTCCCCTCTAAGCTTTTGAAATATCTGCTAAAAATGTTAGTTGTAAAAACTTTTATGAATAACCCGAGGACATGCTAAATTAAGTTGCTCAAAGTTGGGCTCTTCTTGAGTAAATTCCTTTTTTCCCTCTCTCTCTCTCCTCGGTTCTTAATTGTATTTGGCACAAGTATAGCATTCATTTTGCTTGTTTTCTTGTTTTTGAAATGGGGTTTTCTTTTGCTCTCTTATACAGGATCAGTGGCCCAATTCGCATGACCCAAGAGATGGGCAGTTTCTTGGTAGGGGCACTGGACTTTCTGATATTAATTCAGCTTATAAAAGACCGGTAAGTCCCAATTTTTAGTATATTATGTATTTAATGCAAAAGGTTCCATCATTTTGGAATTTATTCTAGGTTTGCATTGCTTGATGTGCATTATATAACTTTATTATGCACTTGTGACTTGCTGAACTATTGAAAGTTACTTGTTTTTGTAATTATTTTTATTCTAATTAGTGTCCTTCTGCAGCATCCACAATCTTCAGCAGCACGAAAGGGAGATGGTCAACCTAGTAAGATTTTATGGGTAGGCTACCCCCCTTCTGTTCAGGTTGATGAGCAGATGCTTCACAATGCAATGATCCTATTTGGTGAGATTGAGAGAATTAAGAGTTTTCCTTCAAGGCATTACTCTTTTGTGGAATTTAGAAGTGTGGATGAGGCTCGGCGTGCTAAGGAGGGTTTACAAGGTCGGTTGTTTAATGATCCTAGAATCACTATTATGTTTTCGAGTAGTGACCTGGCACCAGGAAAAGATTACCCTGGTTCATATCCTGGAGTAAAAGGGCCAAGGCCGGAGATGCTTTTAGGTGATCACCCATTAAGACCTTCTCAAATAGATATGCTTGGTCATAATCATCAAATGATGCCGAATAATTTTTCTGGGTCGCAATCTGGTGGTGTTCATGGAACAAATATGACAATGAGGACTTTTGGTGGCCATGGTAATTTTGAACCTGATTTCCATGGTATGCAAGAAGCTAATCCCACAAGTCTGGAGCCAAACTGGAGAAGGCCGTCACCTTCACCTGGGATGCGTAGTTCTCCTGTGCCGGGCATTAGGCAACCCATGAGGCATGCATCTGGTTCATGGGACGTATCTGATGCAAGCCAATTTCAAAGAGATCCTAAACGTTCAAGGATAGACAGTTCCTTGTCCATTGATGATGCTGCTGCTTTTCCTTCAAGAAGGATTGATGATCATGGGCTAGGATTTGAGCAGCCGTATGGGCTTGGTCCAATCACCGGTGGAGGTGCTTCTGTTGCATTTATGAATGTTCAAGGGAGGAGTCATCTTAGTCCAGTGGGTACAAAGGTGGCAGCTGGAGCTGATAATGATTGCATATGGCGCGGAATTATTGCTAAGGGTGGTACCCCAGTTTGTCATGCTCGATGTGTCCCTATAGGAAAAGGGATAGGATCTGAGCTGTGAGTATATTTTCGTTGTTACTTCAGTTCCTGGGTTTTGTATACTGTTATGTTTTAACCTTAGAACATGAGCTGACTTTCAATTTTTTTGCTCATTGTTTATTTTGGTTTACCCAATATATCTTTTCAGATGTAATAAGGCCTTCGTATATGTAGTAAATAGTATTGCTTTTGGAGCAGGGGTACATTGCTGTTTTGATTAAAAAGTTTTAACTTGTGTTGGTATGGACTCAGATACCCCTGTGCAGGGCTTTTTGTTGTTTTCTTTTCTTTTATGGATATATGGTCCATTTCTTTAAGTTCTTTCCACAGTTAATATGATGGTTTTTTTAGTATTTGCTGTAAGAGGAATCTCCGAAAATTATGCTTGCTCCTGAATGAGGTGCTCTTTTGAGAGAATATAATGAATATCTATGTGCTTCTCATTTTCTCTAATTTTTTTTATTATTATTTAAGACTTTGCATTTTCGCATTTTAAAGTTCTTACTTATTTTTACGCTTTTACTAACTTCTTTTCTTGTCTAGAATTGTTTAGTTTAACTATAGTTTCTTTGCATTTTGTTTCTATGATTTTGCATATTTTGTTGTTTCTCATTTTATGTTGGGGTTTCCTATTTTGCAGTCCTGAAGTTGTTAATTGCTCAGCAAGGACGGGATTGGATATGCTTGCCAAGCATTATGCTGAAGCTATTGGATTTGAGATTGTTTTCTTCTTGCCTGACAGTGAAGACGATTTTGCTTCCTATACAGAATTCCTTCGGTACCTGGGTTCAAAAAACCGTGCAGGTGTTGCCAAGTTTGATGATGGGACAACCTTATTCTTGGTCCCTCCCTCAGATTTCTTGACGAAGGTATTGAATGTTGTGGGGCCAGAACGTTTATATGGTGTTGTTCTGAAACTGCCTCAGCAATCCATGCATCCATCACAGACTGTTGAACGACAGAATATTCCTCTGCATGCTGACTATACTATGACTCGCCTGAAGGAGGAACAGGTTTTGCCGATGGACTATGGCAGGTTTTCACATGACGACCCAAAGGTTCCATCAAAACCTCAATTCCTGCATGCAAGTGAGTCCCAATTGGTGCAGCCAAGTTCCCTGGATTACGGATCACATAATACTGCTGCCATTTCCCAAGCTGGAGTGAGTTTAACCCCAGAGCTTATTGCTACTCTAGCTTCATTAGTGCCTGGAACTACACAGTCTGCAGAAAGTGCTCTGCCAACAACAGGCTCCTCAACAATGAGACCATTATTACCTGAGCTTGCGGGTCGTTCTGTTGAACAACTGGGCAATCAGTTTAATCATCAAGCTCAACCATCTCAGATTCATAATTATGCACCTCTTTCAAGCCATTCTGCTCAAATGCCCCATGGCAGCTCTCAATATCAAGAGTTGACTGTCAGCATGCCACAGCCAGGTGCAGTGTCTTCTAGGCCATTGACTAATTACGCAGTTGCTCCTCAAAGTGCACATATAGCTGTTTCTCCGACAGTCAGTCAGCAGAATCAGTTTGCAGTTCCTCCAAGTACTCAAAAAGGCTATGGACTGGTGCATGGAACTGATGCTTCCACACTATATGGTTCACCAGTTTTTCAGCAGCCTAACAATCATACTGGAGCATCAAATCTGGTCAATGTTTCTCAAACACAAAATATTATGTCAGTGCCAGCTGATAAAGTGAATTCCGAGTATCCCAATCAGATGCAGCAGCTTCAGTCTGTGCTCTCTGGAGCTGGTCAGGGTGCATCTGAGGATGAGGTTGATAAGAACCAGCGATACCAGTCAACATTGCAATTTGCAGCTAATCTCCTCCTTCAGATACAGAACCAGCAACAACAGCAGCAAGCAAATACTCCTGCCGGCCGAGGGACTGGAAATCAGCTATGAGATATCCCTGATCTCGGTAATGTTCTTCTACCATGACTAGTTCTCTTAAATGGATATGCCTATTGAGAAAAAGAAAATTCTGCTTGGTGATATACTTGTCCATTTTAGTAAGAATGCTTTTGGAGTTGTTTGTTTATAGTTTGGTTCCATTTTAGTCCACTGTCTTCTTTAGGGTAACTAAAGCACATATAATGTGATATCTCGGCTTTTTATGGTCTGTGAAAGCCTTTCGATAAAGTAAATTGTTCTGGAATTCAAGGGATTTTCCTTATTCAGAGACTTTCAATTAGATGGTGTGTTGGAATTTCAGTATAAGCAGAGGGATATATACACATTATTTTCTGGAGCTAGACATGGCATATTAGAAAATAAAAATTTGAGATCTTAGGCATCTGAAATAGAGGACTGATCCATAGTTTTGTGTTCAAGTTATTGACATCTCCAGAGTGAGGATAATATCAGGGATTTGTGCTAATGAGCTGCTTTAGAATTTGTTAGAATTTTGTGAATAGGAGACTCTGTATCCCTAAATTAAGGTGTATACTGATTACTGATTCTTCATTGTTGGTGATAGGTAGTTTTTTCCTGGATCAAGGGAATGTTTTAAGTAAAATGTTTTGTTCTAGCATTTGAAGCTTTCTTCCTGAGAAGATTTTTTTAGGCTTTGTTTCTTTCGCTATATAAATTGATGTTGAAGATTGTGGAGTGTTGAAGTTGGATTAACCTGTGTGATCTTTGAATTGACTGTGAAGTTACTACATTTTGTTAATCTTGGAGATTTGCATATTGTCTGATTCTGGAATGTTGCTGAGCAGTATGGGTGACAAATCATGCTCTTATGTGTCTGCTTTCTTTTTGTTTTTAAGGAGACATCTTTCTTTTGGAAAATCCAGGTTGCTTGATCTCTCATCTTTGATCAATTTTTGCTGCTTTTAAAACTTTTCCAGTGATTAGATTTTCATTTTGCAGTATAGTTGTAGATGAAGTCAGCTAGATCTTAATTTGTTTTTTCAACTACAAGGAAAGTTTCATTTAATTATAGGATTTGAGGCAGGATGGAGTCTTCTGAAGTTTTTATCCAATTCTTTAATTGGAGATAAGAAAGCAATGATGAATGGTTTTTTGGTGCTTTATTTTGGGGAACATAACCTTGGTAGTAATTTCGGCAACATTTCACAATGATTCAGTTTCTATATGGAAATATATCTCTTAACAACGCTAGGGTGTGGTGATGTTACGAATGAATTTTTATTATTATGAATTCATATAGAAGGGACTCATAGTGAAGGTTATAGTTGATGGGATTCAGGGACAGAAGGATTTCATTATTCGCCTTGGAGTACCTTTTTAGGCACCCTTGGCCCAAAGTCTTTTACCTGTCCATGTTAGTTTCTCCTTCGTAAGATAGAGATTACAAGTGTCTTTCGCTTAACCTCACTTTCAATTGGTCTTTGTTTGTTATTGGCCCCAGAACTTACCTTGTTCTTTCTTCATGTTTCATTTGGTGTTCCAATTTTTTGTCTGTTTGGAGTCCATCTATTTTATGCAGTAAATTGTGTTGGTTATTGAAGTTCAATTACTTTGACGTGGATGTAGTAGACTTATTGATCTGTAAAATTATGAATCTTTTTTCTGAAATCTGTTTCTATAACGTGATTGCTCGTGATTCTTCTTGTCTGATGGGATTATATGTTTATTGCTGTGTTTATTATTAACATGTGTTAGATTTACTCTTGTTTGGTCTGCGTTGATATCGTTATGCATTCTGTCTACCATTGCATGTTCTCATGTTAATAATAGGCTTCTCAATAATTGCTTTAGATGATTAATTTTATACATGATTCTATAGTATTTGGCTTGCTCTCATATTACAGCTTGATTTTCTAATTTTTTGGAGCTTTTTATCAAAGAGATATGATTACTTTTTACTGACCTTTAGAGTGAATCTTTCTTCATCGATAATCATATTGTAACTATTTTGAGTTGTAATTTTACTTTGTATGAGTTAGTTTTAACTTTATTCAGAAAAACTATTTTGAGATGCATAATGTACTTGTGTCTCTTAAAGTATGTCAAGACAATTGCCCTCAATGAGTCTCCAACTTGTAAAAGACACCCAAAAAGATTATCATAAAAAAATATAAGCCTGTCAAATTTGCTCTGGTACTAATTTCTTTAAAGTTCAATAAGTTGAAATAAGAAGGGTTCAGTTTTTTTCCCTTAGTGAAATAGGCTCGAAACACTCTAATCTCGTGGTTTTTTGCAAAAAGTGACCCCTTGAGTTAATGAACTTATTCTCATGTTTAGGGATTTACCGAGTTGACAGTGCATCCATCATATTTTGCCGCGCTATAATAGGCCAAGCTTGTATTAGCCAGTAAGAAAGGTCAAGGAAACAACCTAAACCATATAGATTGAATTTGATTAGAGGAAATAACGTCGAAACTTAATAGCAATTTGTTTTTGTTTTCAATTTTTCCACAGGGAGAACTCAGATTGAAATTACTAGTGAAAACTTAGAAATAGGGAAGTACTAACTGGGAAGAAATGTGTTTTCAAATGCTCAACCCCTGGATGGTTTTTATTGAAGAGGTCAAGTAGATAGTGGACTTAATAAGAATGATGTTTTCTAACATTCAAAACACGAAACCTGCCCACGGCCGAAAGTTTTACCTATAATACACCGTCTACTAGTAACTGGTATTCAATTTTAGAAAGTGAAGAGTCGTGAACATAAAACATGAGATTCATAAATGTTAAACATCAATCCTAACATGGAACGTAAAATTCGTAATATTTGAAGTATATCAATGCTGGGATCGTATCAGTATCGGGATTGTATAGTAGAAGAAGATATACTTGTAATGAATATAAAATACAAGTTTAGCAGATTGAAAATCAATGATAGAAGCGCAGAAACATTGCCTTTTAAAAGAAAATATGCATCTATTATTACTTCCGATTTTAAGACAAGTTGCCTGGGAAGAGTTTTGAACAATACCCTCTATTTTCTAACAAAAAATCTCAGTTACCATAATTCTACCTTCAATTTTGTTTTGTTCATAATCTGTGCAAAGAGATGAAGGTGGAAATATCTTCGTAAATTTCATTAGGTATGCAATGGAGATTTGGTTAACTTGTAAGATTGAAGCAAGTTTTGCGAGTTTCATGTTCTATATCCGTGACAAAGTTATAGTTCAAAGTTCTAAGTTAAAAATACAGTGTATTTTATATCAGAAACGGTACCTCAGGGCCCAGATCTAACCCTTTTCAATCGATATTTGAGAGCAACTTGAGGGCACGATATATTTTTTTTGGCAGAAAAATTTTGCTATATATAGTATAACAATTATCTGGGTGGTCAATATAGTTGAAAATTGCAAATCGTATCGGACAACAATTTCAATGAATCCGCAAATGCTTTTAACAACCCAAAAGATAAAAATACCAAGTGGGAGAGAACTCTTTTTGGGTTTTCTGCGTTTGATATTGAACAAGTTAGAATTTCAATGGTCAGTTGCTTAAGCAATTAATGTTGGATAATGATAATAAAAAATATTAATCAAATTTAATTAGTCGTCCCTTTTGTAAGTGTTATTAGTTTATGTTTTTTCAAACCAGATCTAAGAATGAGAATCACCTTCAATTTCGATGTATTGGGTTTCACCTAACAGGGCTTTTGTGTATCTCGTTTCAATTGTGTAGGTCGTTGGTTGGAGTTGTTTTTTAATTGGTTTTTCCAAATGGGCCTTTCTGGAATGAGAAGAAAAGTTGTGGGTTGCAATGGAGTTGACTTGACTTGCTGAGTTCTCAAATTGTTAAACAACTTTACTTGTCAAAGAGGGCCTTCAAATTTTAGGACTAACTTCTTTGAGAGAATGTACATATTGGTCTCCCTCTCCATTTTTGCTCCTTTTCTTCTTCTTCTTCTTCTTCTTCTTGTTATTGTAATGTTTTTTTGTGTATTTTGGTTTAATGAATTCTCTGTTTTGACCATCTCTCTCTCTCCCTCTCTCTCTCAGTGGTACATGTATAATCATGAATGCTTTATTTTCTGAAGCTTCTCTCTAATGGGTAATGAAAACTTTGAAGACCCTCTTCATGTTTGATCCAAATAACAACTACAAAATTCAACTAAAATCTTCATCTTATTAGTAAAATCTTCCGCAAGTAACCAGTTCAACTTGAAATTCTATCTTCTAGAGCATGTTTGATACATGGGAGAAGAAGCACTTTCAAGACACTTTGAGAATGCAACTCACAAAAATATATATGCCTAAAAGAGACAAATCTTTGAGAAGCAAAGCTTGTAAATCAACATTTTTCCAAGACAAACTTGTATTATTATTTGTATTTTTTTATTTTATTTTTTAATAAATCTTTCACAATCAGTACCCATTTGAATAATCTTGGATCTTAGGTTTTTATCTTAGGATGTGATGAATATTTTCAATACTCTTCCCTAATATTATATAATTCCAATACCTTATTGGGAAGCTACTTGACTTGATTGGATGAGTTCAGGAAGAAATAGAGATCTTGCAAACAATTGATCATATAAAATTTATTTTCAGGATTGGAAATTTATTGTTTGTTAATATGATGAGATAGATGGGTTGCCAACTAATTGGGACACATCATTGTCATAATATAGAACTTTAATTTCAAGTGATATCACTATAATGCTTAATAATGAAACATACATATTTACTATTATACCCTTTGACAACATATTGGATTATGTTATTAGATATTAAATTAAAAATTTAATTCATTTAAAATAATAATAATCGAAATTATAATTACAAACTATTTTTATATTATAAATATATAAAATATTAATTGTTTATTACAAATAAGAATTATTAAAAACATTTTGGCCAGAATCGTTAGTTAGTGATGAACCAACATATTTCCAAGTTCTAACAACATAATTAGTGTGTGTAACTGTGTTAGATCGATAGTTACTAATCTACTTAATTAAGTTAGATGCGACAATCAGATATTGATTGTTTAGCCACATATGATGGAATTTGTAATAGTTTTTAAGATGTACAAGACCAGAATTATCAAACATATCAATATAACATATTCATCAATTTATTTCAATCAATTAAACATATTTTTTTAAACATTCTCAGTAATTTTCAAAGTAATCTATATTTTCATTAATATAACATTTCAAGTAATATAACATTTTCTGAACCAAACGCATAAAAAAAAGTTGATTGTTTTACTTAATGCACAATGATAAGTGGTCATCCAATAACATAAGGATATTTCTAAATGACTCTTTATATAATTTAAACTCTTTTTATATATTTTATATATGTATTTTATGTTTTCAAACAACAATGGCAAATGCATTTCCATTTTTCGAGTTCATATTTTTTAATCGTTTTCCATATTTTCGAAAGTGGAAAATCTGGATACACGAAATAAAATTCATAGAAGAACAAACCTATTAATTTGTAAAACTAAGGGGTAAGGTTGTCTTTTCACCGTGGATAGAGGGAGCAAAGTAATTTTCCTAAATTAGAAGGACTTATCAATAAAAAGAAATAAAATCAAATCTTGAAGAACTTGCCGACAATAGAACACAACAGTTTCCACCTGAAGAGAGCCGAGAGCAGATAGATAGAGAACCTAGAAACAGTGAAAGAAGATAGGCAAAACCCTAATCAGAGAGATAGAGAAATGGGTTTGGAGAGTGTTGGAGATCTAGCTTTGAACAAAATTTTATCAAAATTAGACCCAAAACACACCGCTATTGTGGCTTGTGTTAACAGAAGGTTTAGGAATTCTGCCTCTGAAGAGTCTCTCTGGTCCAAAATCTGCTTGGATGAACTTGGCCTTCATGCCCCTCTTGATCTTCATGGCAACTCTCTTCCTTCCTTTAAGGTTTTATTTTTACTTTTTTATTTTGTTTTTGTTTTTGTAGGTGATATATCTAGTGGGTTATGTTTTTTATTGGTTTGTTTCATGTTTATTTGTTTTGATTTTTATGAGTTTGGGTTGGAGAATGAAAGAAATTGAAAAATAAGAGATTTTTGGTGGAAATGTTGATGTGGGTCTCTCTGTTTTGCCTGTGTGTTTGTTGATGTGGCGTGTGCTCTTAGGGAGAGTTTGTGTGTTACCGGATGTGAAAATCCCAGCAACGTTACTGGAATCATGGCTTTTGCTGACGCATGACATCTCGTTTGTATCTAGTGATATTAGTAATATTCAATGTGTATTGGTAACTCAACAATGGGTTACTTTGGTTGATGGGAGTAAAAGTCCTGGTAACGTTAATGGAATAATGACTTTAACTGGTTTGTGACATTGTATTTGTATCCTATAATGTGATATTAGTAGTATTCAATGTGTATTGGTCGCTCAACAATGTGTTACTTTGTTATATTGAGTAAAAATATCCTGGTAATGTTACTGGAGTAGCGGTTTTTAGTGACATGTGACATTGCATTGGTATCTTATTGCTAGCTATTAGTGATATTCAATGTGTTATCAGCTTACATTAATGTTACTGTGTCATTTTGTTAACAATAACAGTAACTGTCGCTATGCTACTATTGTGACATTGTACATTCTGAAAAATTTTGTTGTTGTGTTGGCGTGGTTTGAAACTGACGGGATTTGTTAGATCTTAAGGGCCTTATCTATCAGGTTAAGCTTTTAGGGCAAGTGTTAGTTTATAGGATTTATTAGTACTTTTGCCTAAGTCGTGAAGTAACAGTTTACTGACTGCTCTCTCAACCTCTCTCCACAGGCGACTTACCAGACATGGCGGGAGTCTTTTAATATGTATCCCTGGCCTCTTGTTAAACGGGTTAAAAGATGTTGGGATAGACTTAAAAACTGGTTGACCATTAACCTTCCAGAGGCAAAGGCTACACTTCGAAGGGGTGCATCAGAAGCAGATATCCAAGAGTTAGAGAAAATTTTGAAAGTGAAATTGCCTGTCCCCACAAGGATTCTGTATCGCTTTTGTGATGGTCAAGAATGCTCAGCTAATGATTTTGATAGTCGAGGTAGTTTGGGTCTTATTGGTGGCTACTGTTTTTATGAACATATGGTTAATGTGTACCTTTTGCCTTTAAGTCAAATAATCCTGGAGACACAGGAGATTACAGGTGACATATCTTTTGACAGCAGATCTAAGTATATCCTTGTGGCTGCTTCTTTGACGTCTAGTATTAAGTTGTTCTTCCTCAACTGTACCAATGGCCAACTCTATGTTGGTACTAGGAATCTTCTCCCAGATGGAGAAATGCTTCCATGCGTTCCAAATGATCTGATAAATTTGCAGAATGCTAGCAGTGATCAGCAGCAGGACGCGATGTTACTATGGTTAGAAGAGCATGCCCGGCGCTTAGAAAATGGGATTATCAAAATTCGTGAAGAAGAAGGTATCCGAAGTATTAACCTATTTCCTGAGGAACCTCCCCTCTGTTCCACTGCTATAACCAATGGTGTGAAGGTATGTACTGCATTGCCTTTCATATGTAGCTCTTTTGCCCTTCTGATTTTATTGTACTGTATATTGATATGTGTACCATGACATGGTTATCATAGATAATTCCAAGTGAAATCCAAGAACCTTACTAAATTGAAACCTTTTCTTTCTTAAAGTTAGCAGAATGTTTTTTATCCTGTGTAATGTCTAGTCACGGTGCTGCTTCTTGTAATGTATCTACTCATATGGAAAAGTTTTGTCTAGTTTGCAAATTTTTTTAAGAAATGCACTCTTATTGCTTCTAGACTGTTATGTTGTTGCTGCTTTCTGCAGCATGCACTGCAATTATGTACATACAGTTCACTATGAGTCTGATGTGCATATACAACCAAATTGATGAATGATGTGCATTCTGTTGAACTTTTGAAAACACTCTGTTATAAGATCATTTTATTTTACAATTGGTGTAGAATTATTTTAAGTTATTTCATAAATTAATTTTCCTAATCAGAACCATAAATTTTAGTCAAACAAGCAAATCGTAGCTTTGTTTTTACAGGGTTACACCTCTTCAAGTTTCAAAACTATTGGTGCTTTTTTAATAAGTAAATATTACCTATTTCACATCTGGCATAATTGAGGAGTTTTGGATGAATTGCATTTGTTGTGTTCATTTGAGCCTAGGATTTCAGTGTTTATCATCCTAGCAATATAAGCTAGGACAATGTAGGATATTTGCACGCTCTAGCAGCTTCTGTGTATTAAATCTTATGGCATATAGAAGGTATTTATTTATTGAAAATTCTATAGGTGATATAAAGATAAAATTTTCAAAGTCATCTTGTTGTTATAAACCTTGTAAAAATTATTATCTACTACAGGTTCGTGCCTCTTCTGTGCTTATTCCGGAGGCGGCTGACCTTCGAGGTCATTCTGAGAAGTACTTGTTTGCTTATTCAATCCGCATGTCCCTCATGCCTGAAGGATGCATCATTGGTGGTATGAATTTCAGCTCCTGCCAGCTGCACCAGAGGCACTGGGTTATTTGTGCTAATGACGTTGTAGTATCGGACATTAGTGGAGAGGCTGTGATCGGAATGGTACGACTCAATTCACTTGTTATTTTTTCCCTGTGCATGTTCAGTGGAAGTTGTGTGTCACTTGTATTTCTTCTTTCAAAAAAATTTAAGTGGACTCAATTATTACATTAATATTTTCTGGTGCTTTATTAAATTATACAGCCACCCTTATTTTCAAGCATTATTGACAATAAATGAGTGCTTTGTTGTTATCATTTTCAACATGTTCTTGCTGCATAGGAAGGTGTTTTTCAACATCAATAGGAAATTTTTCTGCTGATCAAGTCATGTTAGAATTTTTTTCTTACTGTGGAGAATTTGGGCTTTTTCAAATCTGCGAAACAGTTCTGCCTTTGATGAATGTCTTTTTAGGTTGGACTGTCATATAAATATTACACAAATGTGTTGTGGCAACTCTCCCCCAAGTCAGACATCCTATCATAGTATTTAACATATTCTATTAGGATATAGTAACACGCTTGACAAACTAGCAGATATTAACTGACAAACTTACAATGGATCTAATTCCTATGTCACTTGGAGTTGTTTATAGGAGAGAAAAAAGAAAAAGAAAATGATCAAACACTCCCTGATTTTCCTGGCAGGTTTTTCAGATCTCCAGCTTCTTGATTGTAAATATGTAACCCGACATTGACTATAATGAAGATTTTCTTCTGTTAGAAGCCTTGGCCATCTCATTCTTCTCTTATATGTTTGCAGTTTCCACTCCTGCGTCCAGGGGAGAAAGAATTTGTTTACGAGAGCTGCACACCTCTACCAACTTCATCAGGTTCCGTCAAAGGTTCATTTACATTTGTTCCTGGCAGGTAATTCATATGAATCCTTTACATGTTGAAGCAGCATTCTTCAATTGAACCTTTACTATTGGCCTGACTTATAAAAAAGGGCCCCATTGATATGTACCAACTGCTACCTTTCAGTCTGTTGCGAACCTACCCAGATTTCTCAATCATTCACACATACAATAGCTCATAACCGAAACAAACAGCAGTTTATAACAACCTCTAGAGTTCCAAAATAACGGAAGAGAGGTATTTCATTGATAATTCAGTTTACACCACTCTAGATCATCCCTCAAATAAAAGAACTACTGGATTTAATTAACTACACTGAAAATAAGAGAAACCAAGACTAGAACATAATAGAAACCGATATGCTGGACTTCGAGGGCCAGCTACCTCCCCTTTTCCTCACTTCTTTCTCGATACCTATTTACCCTTCTGCTGCTCCTTTTATTCATTTCTTCTACTAACAGAATTTACCCTTCCTCCAGTAATCTTTCGCCACCTGTCCCACTACCTTCAATTCACACTTTAGTTGCTTCTTTTAATATTATTGATCCCCTGGTGCTCCTTCCCACGCTTCTTGTAAACCCGCACTTCGCGTGTTGTATCACAGTCCTTGTTCAGAAGCAATTAAAAAGAACTCATATTTGTATTCAGAAAAAGTATCTCTGAAGAGAATTCTGTTCAGGAAATGAATAGTCCATGATATGTTAATCAATAAACTTTTTCAGGCTTGTCCATTACTCAGTCAAAGCAAGCCTGAGTTAATCGCTTGCATTTATTGGCCTAGCGAAGAAGAGAATGTGTAAGCTCCTTGGCTTCTACTATTAAAATGGTCGAGCTGGGGAAGCAACATGTTGAAGTTTTCATATTGTTAAGACCAATCCTTCAACGTCGGACACCATATCATATTAATATTGCCATTTTCATTTTCGTCATTAATCTATATATTTTTCCTGTGCTTCCATTTTGTACCGTTTGTGTCTGTAAATGTTTTAGTATCCTCTAATGCTATTCCCTAATGTGTCAATATACTGTTCTTCCAGATTGGCAGACCCAAAAGGTCGTCCATTTGAAGCCGAGGTGGCAGAGTTCTCCCTCCGCTGCCCAAATTACATCTTCTGAGAACCATGTACATGGTTTTATATATATATATATATATATGCTAATAAATAAGCAAATACAATTTTTGCATTTGTGTATTTGACTTGCTTAGCCTGGTGGCAATCGGAAGGTAGCTCAGTAGACAGAAACCTCGTGTGTAGCCTGTTTACATGTAAACCCTCATTTGGGTTACCATGCCTTGATTTCAGCTTGACTGGACTTTCGGAAACTGACTTCTGCCCTCACATTCAATGGAATGAAGGTCCAGGAGAAATCGTTTACATGGCGTGTATGCAGCCCCCAGCCTTTGCTATTGATTGTGCAAATGTGGCTGGGCTAGAAATCACTGCCTGAGGAGTCCCTGCTCAGGAACCATGTTGGTCTTTTCTACCTACTTTTCAGAATTGCCAGATTGAGTGTTGTGAAGTATTAGTAATGTGTTATTGCATATTTTTGAGTTAAAAGCTCGTTGTGTTCATGAAGTGATTTGTTTAATGTAATTTTAGAATCACTTTTAGTGCTTTTTGTTTGTGGAAGTGTTTTGGTGGGTTAAGGGCTAGTGCATATTGGCTTGAGATTAGGAATAAGGAGTTGGAATACCCATTAAAAAATTAATAATGGGGTTTAAAAATTTTGATTTCTATAAAAATGGGTATTATTAATTTATTACAACCCAGCAAGAAATCCCACATATTGATATCAAAGGCCAATAGACAAATAGCAAATTGCCTAGAAACCGAGTCCAAAGATTCCATATATTAAGGAGGTATTTTCTGCTCTGAAACCCTTTAGGGTCCGCTTGGGAGTTTCATGGTAGCGGTTATGAGGGTAAACCACTGTAGTGGTTTTGAGGGTAAATCATCGTAGTGGTTTTGAGGTGTTTTTAATAAAGGTTTTTAAAACACCCAACCTGTGTTTGGGAGTTTATTTTTTAGCGGTTTTAACAGTTTTTTAAAATAATAAATTTACATATACGCTCATAAAAATAACCCAACTTTAACTAGTACTTTGGAATTTTGTTTTTTCAATTATAAGATAAGAATTCTTTATTTGTTTTCTACTTATTAGTATTTTATAACTTCAAATGTGATAAAGTCTTCTTATCATTCTTCGTCATTCTTTACAGAATCTGGAATGATTGAAAAATTGTAACTCTACTTGTCCAAGAAAGCATGTAGAAATGAGATTTTAATAATTTTTTTTTTATGATTACTTAAAATTGTTTTACATTTAATATGGTTGAAGACGTGCATATTATGATTAATTTTTTTTTTTTTTTTTGATATAATTGGGATAGTTTTATAGTGGATAGGGTATTTGTGGAATAAAATTTTAAAACCAATCAAAATACCCCGATTTGGGGTGTTTTATAAACCCCTCAAAAATACATTACACTGGTTTTGGGGGGTTTTTGAGCCAGTCAAAACCAATGCATAAAAAATCTGGCAAGTAATGGTTTAAAAACACATCAAAAGATTCAAAACCAGTCTAATTAAAAACCCCTCAAAACCAGTGGAAAAAAAAACTCCCAAGCAGACTCTTATAATTCTATGTTTCTTAAAAGTGTGATTTGAGATTGTAAATATTCCAATGGACGAATTTTAAATCAACTAATATTACCTTTCTTCATAAAATTCGGATTTAATCCAATAGAATTCACTCCATTATGAATGGGAAGACTATATAGCTTTCTGAAATCTCTAAGAAAACTTTTATATCTTTTATTTTATTTTTCATTCAGAAATAGTTTTCAATCGGTGGGTCCAAATCTGTCATTTTCCCGCACATTAAGAAATACGCAAGGAAGCTGAACTCCGATTGAGCATCAAAATCCGAACTATTCGAAAGCCTTGTCGTCGCACAGTCAAAAGTCTTTTTTCCTAACAGTTCCTTTCACGTCATTTTCCATCGGGATTTATCCTCACAGCAGTTCCATCCGGATCGGATATCGGACTATTCGAAAGCCTTGTCGGAAATGGGACAATTACACGGAAGTCAATAATTAAAAATAGAAAACCCGAAAACTTCCTATAAATTGAAAACTGAAACTCGGATCTTAAAGCACACCACGGAAATGTCTATTGCAGAGAGTATCAAAGCTCTCTTTGCTTCAATCATTTCCCGAATCCCTCAAAGGTCAGGCGCGCCTCCGCCATCGCAAACACCATCTTCCTCTCCCTCTACTATCGATTTAGAATCGCAAGAAATTCTTTCTCCTCAACACAATGGAAACCAGTTTCTGCAGCAGTGGCGAAATGTTGTCATGACATTTTGCTTTACATCCGCACTTGAAATAGCTCTCCTGTTCGCACAAATTCAATCCCAGCTCCCTGTTTCATTTCATATTCTCTCTTTTCTTATCTTTCTTATCTTTCTTTTTCTGATTGTTGCAAACATCATTGGCCACGATTTCACTACCATAAGTCAAGTGCTGGAGCTAGTTTCAGTCATTCTTGTTGCCACGACCGTTGTCTTCACCATTGCAATTCCGTTTCCTCTGAGCCTCAAGTGTGTAACCTGGGCTCTGTATGCAATCTCCTTATTAATTATTTCGATTTCCAAATATTACTTTTAATCACTTATTATTGATATCACCTTTCTCATTCAAGTTTCTTATTGTTGTAATTGTCCTGTACCTGTCTGATGAGATGATGGATACAGCATATAGTATTTCCTCTGTTTTTGTATTTGTAATAAGATGATGTGTAATATTTCCTCTGTTTTCAACTCAAATTTAGTAAGATCCGAATTAAGTCGTTTAATTGTTAAGTTTATAGCGGATTTGGTAAGATCCAATTATCCAAATCAAAGTCTCTTATATTTTTCTTCAAACTCCTCGTGAAATAACTAACATTTGGAAGCATGTAAAATGAAAATCGTTTATGTTGATGAAAACTAAAGGGAATACCAGATTTTGTAAATTGATTTTATTATTATATTTGTTACATTTTATTTTTTATGTAGCTCTTTATCACATCATATTCATATGTCATTCCTGGAGGCAGAGTCATGTAGGAAGAAATATTAGAAAGCGGATATCCGAGCTCGAATCAGAAATCAATAGTGAAAAGTGGATTACAGTACAACTTCTAATGTGAAATCAATTATTTAATTGGAGGCTCAGTTGAAGAGTCTAGATAGACAATTACACTTCGGATTCGAAGTCGGATGTCCGTACGCATGGAGTTTAGGGACGATGTGTATCAAAAATAAATAGATGTGGTATGTGACAATACAAACTGAAACCTTGGATTTGGGACCCATCAATTTCGTGCGAATTGGAGAAAGAAAGCAAAAAGCGGCGTGATTCTCACACCGGCTAATCAACGCGTGTGTAACGTTGATTGATCAAAGGACACACGTAATTATAGAGAGAATATAGAATAAATGTAATGAGAGTTTTTTAAAGTAGTTCGCATGCTAAGGTAGCAAGTCCTATGTCCACTGATTTGTGTTAGTATAGTGGGTCAGGTCGCAATAGCGAATTGACTTACAAATGATTAGGAAAAGTAAATACAAAGTTTGCAAGAGAGAGAGAGTTCAAGTGTAAAATGGCCGAATCCCCTTAATGAAGGGGTCTTCCTCCTTTTGTAACAAAATGAATGCAAGTAATCATCATTAAATCCTTGGGTTAGTGTGAATGTCAGGACATAATCCGGCTTTACGTCTCATTGCCCACTTCCTAAGCTGATTTCACGCGATTTGGAGCAGAAAAATGAACACATGGGAGCTCTATAACGTTTGGCAGGCCTGACGTGCGCTTACCGTTCTAACAGGAGCAGGTCACACTTCATCACGTGACTTTCCACGTCAGCCCAAATCCGCTTTTTATATAAATATGATACCATAATATTTACTTCGAATGAATTTGTTTAATGCTACAATTAAGAGACTTGGGGAAAAACTCAAGAGTGATTGAGTGAGAAAGAATTCAGATTTTGGCTCAAACCAGAGTCTCAATTATCTACACATAAATAAGCAAAACTGCAGTTCTTTATTACACATGTTTATTAATTAGTGTGTACATTTCGTACGTTAATTTCGGTTGTATTCTCCGAAGGATTATAATTTTATTACTTTCTTTTATTATTGGAATTTATGTCTTTTTGAATTTCTTAAAGTATACTGCAAGTGCTCCCTAGACGCACACCAAGTGTTTGACGAAAAGCCCTACCAACTCACCCACCGCAAAAGAAAAGCCGATGGACCTCAAATGGTGAGTGAGGGAAGCTAATGTGGGGGTGGGTATTGAAGAGGGGAGAATCGGGGGTCGAATGGAGGTGGTTGGGTGGATTTTCGATGAATGAGGCGATTGGCAAATGGCTGCACAGATGGAGGTTTGCGGAGTTGAACGCCCCCACTGGGCGCAAAAGAAAGGTCAATGGACGGCAATCGGTGAGTGAGGGAAGCTGATGTGGGGGTGGGTTTTGTAGAGGGGAGAATGGGGGGTCTAATGGAGGTGGTTGGGTGAATTTTCGATGAGTTAGGCGAATGGAAAATGGCTTCAAAGATGGAGGCTTGAGGGGTTGAACGCCCCCACTGGGTGCAAAAGAAAGGTCAATGGACGGCAATCGGTGAGTGAGGGAAGCTGATATGGGGGTGGATTTTGTAGAGGGGAGAATGGGGGGTCTAATGGAGGTGGTGGGTGAATTTTCTATGAGTAAGGCGAATGGAAAATGGCTTCAAAGATGGAGGCTTGAGGGGTTGAACGCCCCCACTGGGCGCAAAAGAAAGCTCAATGGACGGCAACCGGTGAGTGAGGGAAACTAATGTGGGGGTGGGTTTTGTAGAGGGGAGAATGGGGGGTCTAATGTAGGTGGTTGGGTGAATTTCCGAAGAGTGAGGTGATCGAAAAATGGTTGCAAAGATGGAGGCTTACGGGGTTGAACACCCCCACTGGGCGCAAAAGAAAGGTCAATGGACGGCAATCAGTGAGTGAGGGAAGCTGATATGGGGGTGGGTTTTGTAGAGGGGAGAATGGGGGGTCTAATGGAGGTGGTTGGATGAATTTTTGATGAGTGAGGCAATTGGAAAATGGCTGCAAAGATGGCAGCTTACGGGGTTGAACGCCCCCACTAGGCGCAAAAGAAAGGTCAATGGACGGCAATCGGTGATTGAGAGAAGCTGATGTGAGGGTGGGTTTTGTAAAGGGAAGAATGGGGGGTCTAATGGAGGTGGTTGGGTGAATTTTCGATGAGTGAGGCGATCGGAAAATGGCTGCAAAGATGGAGGCTTGCGGGGTTGAACACCTCCACTGGACGCAAAAGAAAGGTCAATGAACGGCAATCGGTGAGTGAGAGAAGCTGATGTGGGCGCGGGTTTTGTAGAGGGGAGAATGGGGGGTCTAATGGAGGTGGTTGGGGAATTTTCGATGAGTGAGGCGATCGGAAAATGGCTGCAAAAATGGAGGCTTGCGGGGTTGAACGCTCCCACTAGGCACAAAAGAAAGGCCAGTGGACAGCAACCGATGAGTGAGGGAAGCTGATGTGGGGGTGGGTCTTGAAGAGGGGAGAATGGGGGGTCAAATGGAGGTGGTTGAGTGAATTTTCGATGAGCAAAGCGGTCGGAAAATGGCTGCAAAGTTGGAGGCTTGTGGAGTTGAACGCTTCCACTAGGCACAAAAGAAAGGTCAATGGATGGCAATCGGTGAGTGAGGGAAGCTGATGTGGGGGTGGGTTTTGTAGAAGGGAGAATGGGGGGTCTAATGGAGGTGGTTGGGTGAATTTTCGATGAGTGAGGCGATCGGAAAATGGCTGCAAAAATGGAGGCTTGCGGGGTTGAATGCTCCCACTAGGCGCAAAAGAAAGGCCAGTGGACAGCAACCGATGAGTGAGGGAAGCTGATGTGGAGTTGGGTCTTGAAGAGCGGAGAATGGGTGGTCAAATGGAGGTGGTTGAGTGAATTTTCGATGAGCGAAACGGTTGGAAAATGGCTGCAAAGTTGGAGGCTTGCGGAGTTGAACGCTTCCACTAGGCACAAAAGAAAGGTCAATGGATGGCAATCAGTGAGTGAGGGAAGCTGATGTGGGGGTGGGTTTTTAAGAGAGGAGAATGAGGGGTCGAATGGAGGTGGTTGGGTGAATTTTCGATGAGTGAGACGATTGGCAAATGGCTACGAAGATGGAGGTTTGCGACGACGAACACTCCCACTAGGCGCAAAAGGCAGGCCAATGCAGGAATTTTAATGCAACTGATATTACCTTCTTAAAATCAGAATTTTAATCCGATAGAATTTAAATCAATTAATAAAGAAGTGGGGCCATCAGTCATATTACCGAACTTATTTGTTTGCATTCTTTTCATTTGTGAAATAAAGTCCACTCGGATTTTCGGATACCCGTTAGAAATGCAAGTTTCAATCATTTAACAAATCAATGGGAAGTTGAACAAAGACGCCATAGAACATATCCGAGTCCGACACTGTCCAATTTTTTCTTTTCCATAGGTCAATATTTGTTGATGAATTGCAATGTTTCTTTGTCAACTACACAGAAACAGGGAAAGCCAACTATCGGACTCGGATCGAATATCGGACCACTCTAATTGTCCTCACTTTTTGTTTTCAATATTTCATTATATTTAATTAGTTTTTTTATTCTCCCGCGTGTGCCAACTTCTTAGAAGCAGAGGAAAGGCAATTTATCTTCTGCCGGATTCAATACCCAACTATTCGAATCCTTTGTCCTCATCCTCTTTCTTTCTTTCTGCAACTCCAGCTTAATCATGAGTCTAATACACGAGGTCCCGACTTCGGATCCTGATTGTCTATTCTTTAAAACAAACAAGGTCAACAACAATTCCCTTCACTTGGAATGGTTTTGTTTCTCCTGATTGTGATGACCCAGAAGCCAAACTCTCAAGTTTATAGCGGATCGAATTTAGATTATTCGAAACCATTGTCCTGTACAGTAAAAAAATTTCCTATAATACAAAAAGAACAGTACATATTTAATTTAGTTATTATGTTATCTAATGTTATATTTATTTATTTAATTTTTTTTTTTTTTTGGGTGATGGAAGGTGTCCAACCCAGGTTGTGCAAAAATCATTCTGGACCTTAAAGTTGATAATTGAGTAAATTCTCTCTGGTGATCATTCTTATTAACAACCTAGATAAATTGAACTTATAATCACTTAAATAATACACACAAGAGTCTTAATTAACTGTTAAACCATCCAATTATCTACTGTTTTTATTTCTTTATTAAAATCTATTTAGAGGAACTGCCTTTCACATCATTTATTTGATCCTCGTAGCAGTCCCACATAATGACACAAGCAAGAGGAAGCCAAATATTGAATCGGATCGAATATCGGACTATTCGAAATGGAACAACTCCACGGTAGCAAACAGCAGAGTCAAAAAGTCCTTCAATGTCATCTCTTTCTTTCTGCAACTCAACGGATATCAGATATTCGATATCCGACGATGAACCTATATATAAAGGAACAACTCTACGGTAGCAAACAGCAGAGTCAAAAATGGCCATTTCGCAGAGCGTCAAAGAATTTTTCCTTTCACTTATCAGATTCATCATCTCCCAGATGTCCCAAATCCGTCAGAGAATGTACCCGCCTCCATCGTCACAGCCACCATCATCCTCTTCTACTGACATAGAATCTCAAGCAGCTGTTGTTCCTCAACAGAATCACAACCCGCTTCTCCACCAATGGGGAAATATCCTCATGGCATTTTGCTTTACATCTGCACTTGAGATCGCTATCTTGTCTGCACAAATTCAATCCCAACTCCCTGTTTCATTCCATATTCTCTCTTTCGCTATCCTTCTCATCTTTCTTTTTCTTCTTGTCTCAAGCTTCATTGGCCACCATTTCAAAACCATAAATCAAGTGCTGGAGCTAGTTTCAGTTATACTTTTTGCTACGACCTTTGTTTTCACCATTGCGATTCCTTTTCGACTGAGCCTCAAGTGTCTCGCCTGGACTCTGTATGCAATCTGTATCTTAATTATTTTGATTTTCAAATATTACTTTTAATTACTTGTTGCTTAGTTACATCATCTTTCACAATGAAGTTTCTGTTTGTCTCTAATCGTTAATAAAATTAATCCGGTTTCTTGTAGTTGTAATAGTCCTGTACCTGTCTACTGAGATATGTAATTTTCCTCTGTTTTTTGTATTTGTAATAAGAATATGAGATGATGTAATACTTCCTCTGTTTTTTTATTTGTAATAAGATGATGTAAAATTTTCTCTGTTTTTGTTTTTGTTTTTGTAAGAAAATCCGAATCCAAGTTAGTTTGGTACATGGGCACTCTTCGTTGTCTCCTTGCTCGCCTCCATTGTGATATCTTCAGTTCCTTTTCATACCAGTTGCATGTAAAACTGGCTGATGATTTTATCATATCTGTGATTGAATGATTATACATGCAGCAGGAAACAGAAAGCGGATATCTGAGTCCGAATCCGAAATCAAGTGAAGGATGCATCACTTAGTACAGCTTATTTTGTACTTAATAAATAGACAATTAGATTTCGTATTCGAAGTCCGATATCCTAATGGAGTTTTGGCATGGCGTGTAAATAATTGCAAATTGCATGGAGATTCATTCGTTCAGAAGTAAAAAAGCATCTAAATATTGTTAGAAAAAAGTAAAGGGTCATTTGTGGTTGTGGGCAGAAACATAAATCGGATATCTGAGTTCGAATCCGAAAATGAAGGGTGAAATTCAATTGGAACAATTTAAAGCTTTCACAAGTACTTAATTAATATATTATTTGGAGAGTCCAGCAAAAGTTGAAAAGTAAATAGAATTAGACACTCTTATGAAAAGTTTGGGCCATCCATTAAATACTTTTCGGATTCGAAGTTGGATATTCTGTACTGTTTTATCTAAGTGTTGTCGTTGGCTCGTTGCAATTTTCAATTTTCATCCATCTTGTCGTCGTTACACGATTTTCAATGAAATAAAATATTTGCAAAGAATATGTACCAAGTTGAGGGCTACAAGGGCCCTTGGCCTTGAGCTTAGTTGGAAAACTTTTAATATTAAACTTTATATTATTTTTTAGAGCAAACACCACGTTCCTTTAAATCCCGTTGATACCCCTAGTTGTATTGATTTCAGATTTTCACCTTTAAAATAATGTTATTTTCTTTATTTTAACGTATTCCTAACTATTCATTATAGCGCAACGTATGTTAGTACGCTAAAGTACACTGATGTTTTCTTAGGTCGAATATAGGCTTATTTTAGCAAAAAGTGGCTCACATCAACAGCATTCAAGCTGACGGTTTTTAACTTTTTCAGACCGATTCCAAAATCCAAAATCACTAATCATGACCATCATTGGACTCCTTACAACTTTCTCTACAAAACTCATACCTTCACTTATTGATCTCACTCATTGTTTCCGACCACCTCTAACAATCACTAACGGTGTTAGTTTAAAAGTGAGAATCTGAAATAACTGCAATTAGGGGTATCAACTTTAGATTTCATTAAATCTTATGTGAGTATATGTCATTTACTCTATTTTTCATGACCTCTTTGTAGAGAATTCATATTGTTCCTAAATGACTATACAGATAATATATTTGGATTCTATTTTGGGTTCGACTATATCATACGACATCGTAGCATAGACAAATGCTTATAGCCGTCACACCATGTCTTTTTTTCAAAAAGAAATGTTAATTAATTTAGCTCTAATCATATCATATGTCATTCGTGGAGGCAGAGATATGTGGGAAGAAATAGAAAGCGGATATCCGAGTTCGAATCCGTAATCAATAGTGAAAAGTGGATTACTTAAATGTAAAATCAACTATTTTATTTGGAGCCTCATATTCAAGTTGAAGAGTCTAAATAGACAATTAGACTTCGGATTCGAAGTCGGATGTCCGTATGCATGGAGTTATGGCACGAGGTGTATCAAAAATAAATAAATAAATAAACTAACTAATGAGGACCCACCATTTTCGTCCGAATTGGAGAAGGGAAGCAAGAGAGTCGGACTCTACCAAAGCCGCTTAACTTTTAATTAAGTCTTTTAGTGCCAACTCATGACGCCTCAAAAACTCTATACGAACCTCAAATAGTCAAATTCATAGACTAACGATTACCATTAATTAATTTTAATTTTATATAATTATGGTACTAGAATATTTACTTTGAGTGATTTTTTTTAATGCTAGAATTGAGAGACTTGGGGAGAAACTCTAGTGATCAAGTGAGAATATAGCAAATAAGTTTAATAAGTTTGAACAAAAACCCTAAATATTGAAATTTTGAGACTGAGAAAAGAGCTAAAATCAGTGTATCATTACTCCTTTTTTTTTTTAATAGTGAAATCATGCTTCTTGTGGATGTATCATACTTTTAATAAATCTCGTAAATTGCTTGTGTATTATGATTTGGTTGATTGTTTGATCTTTATTACCTTTATACCACTTTTTTTTCATTAAATCCATTCAAATAAGGTATGAGAGGTGTCAGTGGGGTTTGTCAACAAAATGTTTGACAAAAATGTCAATTGAGCCTAGGTGCACAATAATAATCGATTAGAGTGTGTCGCTGACACTCCTAAGTTAAAAGACCGAGAAGCGAAGGAAGCTATAATTACAGAAGTCGAATATCCCAACCATTCAAATTTAGAAAGCTTTGTTTTCTTGGTTCAAATCCTTATTTCTTCAAGCAACCTAAAATTGAATTGAATCAAATGTTCCAACAATTCATCTGGATCATGAAGTTAAGTTCGGGTAAAATATATGAGTAAACATATTGATGGCGAGGAAAACATTTTTGGAAACTTATAAATTGTGAGATATATTAATACTGTACATATAATATCTATTACATGGATGACATGGTATTTTTTTTTTCTAAATATTTGTACAAATGTCTCATCAACCATCTGTTCTTGAATAGATTTGCTAAAAGTTTTAGTTATCTTGCTTATTATTTGGAATGATTTCCATTCGACTGAAATTATTTCAACCTCACGAAAACCTTATATTCCTTGAGGAGGTTGTACCTATGGAAATGCTCTTTGATGAAACTTGAACTGTAGTTGGTTGTGGCCAAGAAACCATTGGTCCATTGGTTTCACTTGGTGGGCTGGGAATGCTTGAGTCATCAATTCATCCAACAAACTATGGGGGCTCATGTAGCCCACGCTGGATTAATCATATTTTGGGCGGGAACAATGAATCTATTTGAAGTGGGTCATTTTGTACCAGAAAATTACCGGCATACAAAATTCATGACAAGTACATGTAACTTATATGCGAACATATATTCGTATTCAATTTGGTTGTTTACTGTCTGTCTGTACGCTTATGTGAAAAAAAACAAATCATTTGATTTCAGCTTTCTAATAGTCAAGCACACTCATTTCTGAATGAAATATAGACAGCAACGAAACAAAATAACAGCAAAACAAATCACAGAAAGTAAACAAAAAGAAAGTAACACGCGTAATTTATCCTAATTCACCTAACATAGGTTACGTTCAGTCGAGTCAATATTATTGTAATATTTTCTCACCTCTCTCTTTTATAATAAATGAATTGTCCTATGATTTGTCATCACACTCATAACAAGAGAAAAATATGTTTATATACTAGGTTTAAGTGACAAAACCTAGTTTTACAAAGATTCTTATTTCCTAAGTCCAAACCTAACAAGGAATTAATGATTTAAAAAAATCATGTAGTGATTATACATGGAAAATGTTCAAACCGCCCCGAATGGGTCGACAACTCCAATAGTTTCAAGAACTAGTATTTTGCTTGACTGAACTAAACTTCCGTAAATCTAAGGATCAAATTACTTGTCTTTGAAACTTGTATCCTTGACTGTAGTAGACTTTAAATGAAAGAAAATTACCGCCATACATAATTAACCTTTAGTTCAACAATATGACATATTTTTACAAAATATACAAACCTTATATACAGCACACATGTCCTTCTCATCTGACAAACATTTCTTTTTCAAAGTCTCCTCAGTCTGCCTTCAGATTTTCAATCTGATCTTTGCTTTATTGATCGAATTCGGATTCGGAGCGGATCAAGATTCGAAAAGAGTTCGTCAAAATTGTCAAAGTTTTCTTTTCATTCCTTGTCATTTTATCTAACGTGACTTTGCCTATTCTTCTGGGTCCCAATTAGTCAAAAGTATGTTTATTTATTTCTTTCTAATTTAAATAATTTATCAAAAAATAACGCTTAATCTATGTATTACATTGTACAATCAGTAGAATAATTAGATATATAGTCTCAAAATCTTTATCAAAGAGATGATATAATTTAAAAAAAAAAAAAAAAAAATAGAGACATGCTAAAATACAACATAACTTGCAAATCAAAGTAAACTCAGTTAAATGGTTTTTAATTTTTATTTTTGGAATTTTATCAATTAAAAATTGTAATAATAGTCAATATCTTAAAATATAATTAATTAGGGTATAATAGACTTTTTATTGTTATAACTTATAACTCACTTTTTTGTTAAATTAAACACTCTTAAGTGTCTTCTTTTTTTTTTTTTTAAAAAAAAAAAAATTGTGTTCTTTTTTAGTTATTTTTATAGACGTGTCCTCATTTTAATTTTCTCCTTTTTGGGTTGTATTATTGTTGAAGTGCAAAATGGAATGTAAATAATATGTTTCCTTAATTGTGAAACAATATTATGTTTTATCATTCTAAGAGATTTTAGATATTATTACTGTATAATATTATGTTTCTTTATTATATAGTTTAATCTTTGTATAAATAGGTAATGTTGATTCAATTATAATTAATTTAATAACAATTGAATTCACTAAATTATCTCTTTAAGTCTCATTTGCTTGTAATTTCAACAATTATACCATACGACGTTGTAAAACATACGAAATGGGGAACTTTATCTGAGATGATTAAACTCCAATTCAAATTGCCTTACATGACATCATCCAACTCCAAAGCTCATTATTAATTAAATGTCATTCTCTTATATATATTATACTATTTTATCTAATAAAGTCTATCGGATGTTGGATATCCGTTGACCCGGTGATAAATTGGACCTATCACTGTTTATATAACTTGTAGAGCACGTGCTTATTGAGCCATACACCACACTCTTTAATAAATTAATCTACTTTGTGATGAAACATATATAGTTATTTAGGTAATAGATTAATTTATTAGTCAGGTCATGTAGCATAAATATCAAAGACTAATTTTTCTCTTTAAATTAAAAAAAAAAATGCAATATCAATTACAAATCAAGCTTATAATTGAAGTGAAAAATGTATTGTTCCAAAAGTAAAAACTATCTAAAGGCATAAGGTAACATATGTTAGAAAACAAATTTCGGACCTCGGCTTTGGATTTTGGCTAGAGCACTTTGAAGGACGTTACATATGTGGCAATCGCAAATTTCGGAATTGGAGTCGGATATTCGACAACCACTTATTATTTCATACGACGTCGTAGGATGTCTCATTGGCAGAATAATGTTGGGTCCAAGCGTCTCATATTTTGTATGTTTTTGTAGGGAAACATCCTTAGGATTTCGGCCCTTTGAATTTTGGTAGAGGATTTTGAAAGATGAGACATCCGTGGCAATTGCAATCTCGGATTCGGAGTCCGATTCGAAAGCCTCTTGTAGCCTGTATAAGATTTGTCTACATTAATGAACAAAGCCTGACAACTTTTGCCCAAGGCTAAGCTCTCATCTTAATTAACTAAATGGGCACTGCATTTGTTCTGATGGTATTTTGCGTTTCACTGACAAAATTTATGTCGTCTCGATTCTATCCATCGCAGCCTCCGGTCACCGCCCAGGGATCTCAAGCAGCTACTTCTGCTGTTGCTCAGGCTGTAGAATGGCAAACTGCTTTAATGGCATGCTGCTTTGACTCAGCTCTTAAAACAGCTGTTCTGTTTGCTGAAACCAAATCTGAACTCCCTCTTTCCTTCCTTATTTTTTCTTTCGCTAACTTATTAACCTTTCTTTCTCTCTTTCTGGCAAAATTCATTGCCCCGAAGTTTGCTGTGGTTTGCCAAGTGATGGAGAAAGTTGCAGTCGTCAGTGCTGTCACTGCGTTCATCATCTGTCTCACAATCCCATTTCATTGATTCTCAAGTGTGTTTCATGGGTTCTCTTTGTTATCTCCGCGCTCGCCATTGTTATCTTCAGGTTGTTTCAGTAACAAGTTCCCTGGAAAACTTTAAATTATTGTTAATTTGTGTTTGTTTTCATGACAGTATACATCCCATTGTTGTTGTAATATAAGATTCTGTCATTGTGATGTGTTTTTACTTATTACTGTAGTATTTGTTGTAATTGAAGTTCGATTGGCTTTGTTTGATCCTTTTTTTTTCTTTGTTACTTCATTAGTGTATTATAAGCTAGTTTCAGTCCTTGTTGCTACGACCTCTGTTTTTCACAATTGCGATTCCGTTTACACAGAGTCTCAAGTGTATCACCTGGGCTCTGTATGCAATCTCCTTATTGATTATTTTGATTTCCAAATATTACTTTTAGTTACTTGTTATTTATATCATCTTTCTCATTCAAGTTTGTTCTGCAATTGTCCTGCACCTGTCTGATGAGATCGATGATGATGGATACAGTATATAATATTTCCTCTGTTTTCATTATAACTGTACTCAAATTTAGCAAGATCCGAATCGAAGTCTCTTCTATTTTTCTGCAATCACAACCATTTCAGACCAAAATGTACACTGTCCCTGTCACTGGTCAGTCGATCAGGATAGTCTATAAAGCTAACCATGCAACTATAATTTTTGTTCTTGTCAATTAAACCAAATAAAAATCGTCACATTCAGGTTTCGCTCTAAATTTATTTTTAAACAAGCCAAGAGCGTTCAACACATTTCTCTTATTTAAAGTGCTTCCAAAATGTCAACAAGACAAAACAAATAGTAACAAGTAAATTTAAATAAAATGGGCAGCCAAAATGCCCATCTGGGTATTGTCAGTTACTCAATAAACTAAGAAATACAAAACGAAACAGAATGGTAACTTAAATAATAATAATAATAATAAAATAAAACATAGAAACATAAAGCAATCATTTTTAACCCACAAATTGAATACTAAAAACATTAGAATGGAGACATAGATGAAGAGAAGTGCTAACGTTTTTGGGTGCATTAAGAGAAAACCGAGTGACACGTGGACCGTCCACTCTCGTACACATCCTCCGTATCGTTCTCGGTACCGCTAACATGTTGCTCCACTCAATCTCCAACGTCCAACCCCAATCTTGCTCCTCTTTCTCCCTTTGATCATGTCGTGAATTTGCACTGGGCCTTAAAACCCGAAAAGCCCAAACACTGGCCCATAATATATATAATTGGGCCATAGGTAAATTCTATGTCTTGTTGGGCTTCAATCCTAAACCATGTGGGCTGATAGCTAAAGTCCCACGAATTTTGGTGGAGATGAGTACAATACTAGGAACAATACTATGCGGAAGTCATACATGATAAGACAGTAATTTACTAATTTTATATAAGTTTTGTATAATTTTTGTCTGATTTTATAACTCAATTATAAGCAAAACATTATTATAATATATGATACTTCTAAATTAACTATAATTACCACCTCATAATATATATTTTAAAATTTTAATTTATCTAATTTTCACTTTTTGTTTTACTTATTGACTAGAGATGTGTTTAATATATTCGGTCGTTGATGTCTCAAGCAGAACAATTCTTAAGCTATCATAGTCTTTTAATCGACAATATGTAAAATCTTTCCATCAACCTCAAATTAGACCCTTTTTTTAATTAAATTTTGTAACGATGATAATAATAAACATGTCAAAGAGACAACTAGCAATTATTATATTTAAGAATGACATCAATATTATACTTAACAAGTCTAATGTGTATAATTAATCAACTCTATGTTGTTGAAATATATATCGTGATCATGATTTATTTAATGAAAGACAACTTGCTTTAGTTGTTGGTAACTATTTTGTCCATATCCCTTAATTATAATAATTATTTACCTTAATATAACATCATTTTTTTAAAGACAACTTGCTTTTAATTTAGCCAACTTAAAACACTTGCTTTAATATAGATATTAAATAGTGATGGCAATGGGCCGGGCCGGGACCGGGTACCCCTTGGCCCAGGCCCAAACCCGACCTCATGACACAGGCCCAAGCTCGGCCCGAGCCCGCTACGGGTATGATAGGCAAAGCCCTTGAAGCCCGCCCAGCGGGTTTTTTATAACCACAGCCCTGCCCAAGCCCGCCTTTTTTAATAATGTTTATTTTTAAATATTAATAAATTTCAAATTTTTTTATATTTTTAATTTTAGAAATGGTTTTTAAATATTAATTGAAGCTATTTCCACAAATAATTTAACCAATAAGTGAGCAATTAAAACTCCATAATAGTTGATTATACTAACTTTTCAGATGTGCATAATATGTTATGGTGAAATCCACTTTAATAAGTTGAACCAAACCCATCTAACTCATTTAAAGGCAATTTTAACATGTTAAACCTTTAATATGGGATGAAAATTGAGGTTAGGGTTTGGGAAAAATGGATATATATATATATATATATATATATATATATATATATATATATATATATATATATATATATATATATATAGGATCATATTGTAATTAAATATATAGTATAAGGGTAAATTAGTAAAATTAATACTAAAATTTTCGGGCGGGCAGGCCTAAAGATATACCCATGCCCGGCCCGTACCTGAGGTCGGGCCTTAAAATCAAGCCCAGGCCCAAGCCCAAGCCCGCCAACCTCGGGTAAAGTCCGCCCCTTTCGAACCGGGCCAGGCCGGGTATCCGAAAATGTCGGGCCCATTGCCATCTCTAATATTAAACTAAAGGACATAAACTCATCATTATGTCTATCACCATGTTTTTAATTTTTAATTAATTACGGTAGTGTATCAAAGTTGATTAATTAAGTATTATATGATTCAAAGGCACCCAGATGCTCTAATTAATATTAATTGACAAACCTTAATTAGTGTTGAATTGCTATATATATATATATATATATTTGAAATTAAACATGAAAGAGTTGACGGTTTCACCGAATACACGACAAAAAGTGGTCATCCAATGACCTAACATCTTGACTCAACCTTATAAACTTTGAACCCAAAATCAAGAACAATTTCACTCTTTGTTTCCGTTAACCAACAATATTCTCCCCAATTTTCAAAGTTAGATGTTACAATAAACAAGAAAAAAGAGTAACTTGGGTCTATTCATTTATGAACTCTCCATTTTATTTTCAGTTTTTCTGTCTTGGAATTTGAATAATCGATGTTTGTTTAAATAATAATGTTTTGTTTATGATTGAATCATACAATCATACAAAAATTGTACAAAATTTATATAAACTAACTAATATTTTTTTTTTTTTTATGTAATTGTATGATTAAGTTATAAGTATAATATTGCTGTTATTTAAGTCTTCCATCAAATTTGAGGGGTAAACGATGGAGAAAATGAGTGTGACATGCGTGTGAGGAGAGACAAGATGGGTCTGGTTTTTTAATAAAAAATTATAATTTAAATATAAAATTGGTTTATCCTCTTTTTTATTTTATCTTCTCTTCTTAACCCAAAATTTTTATTTTAAATCAAGATTTTTAACCAAAAAAATTACAAACAGAAATAAAAGATTGATATATTTAACACAAACTTTTCAAAATGAACAAAATAAGTAATACTTTGAATGGGTTTTATCAATTGTTTACATGATAAATTTTGTATTTTTCATTTGTTATTTTTTGTCGAATATCTTTTGATATTTCGCGTTTTCAAGCACTGTTTTCAGCCAAACATATCAAATGCATTTTTTATTTTTTTTATTTTTCAATCATTTTTAATATTTCAAAAATAGATACACAAAATTCATAAAAGAACCCACTTATTCATTTGTAAAAGTAAGGGGTAAGATTGTCTTTTTCCTAGGGATAGGGGTGCGACATATCTTTTTCTAAATTGTAAGGACTTATCGATAAAAAGAAGGAAAACCAAATCTTGAAGTATTTGCCGACAATAACACACAACAATTTCCACCTGAAGATAGCAGAGAGCGGGGGAAGTTATTAAAAAGACATTTGAAGTTTACATTTAATTAAAAGGCTACCAAGTTTTGAAATGTTAACTAAATAGCCATATTATTGATTAAGGGTAATTAGTGCTTAATTAGGATTAATGTAATCTTTTCAAAATTATCTATATTTCCACAAATCCGAAATTGTTGCAAATAAACCCAAAAACCTTCTTCTTCCTCCAGCCATTAACGCATCTGTACTGCATCTTCTTCTCTTCTTATTGGCGTCGTCAACATCTTCTTCTTCCTCTGCATCTTCTTCTTCTTCCTCCTTCATATACATCTTCTTCTTCCTCATTCCTCTATATCTTCTTCTTCCGCATCTCTACCGCCATTAACACTTTCTTCTTCCTCCACCATTAACATCTTCTCCGGCAAAGATCCCCCTCCTCCTCCTCCTGACATTTCGATAGCTTACAAACAGCAACCAATCTTTCTTAATAGCTTTTGTTGAGTCACCAGCCAATAAGATAGAATGTAAAAACAATATCAAGCACACTTTTATCTTCTCTGCATCACTAAACCGAACTGTAGATAGCCTCTTCTCTAAAACTTTTCCTGTAATAGACTTTGCCCCTTTCAAAACCTTTTTACAAAAGTTTATGGCTCCCGCACTCTTCCTTATTGCGTCTGCCTCCGCCTTAGTTGGCACTTTCCCACATCCTAAGCCCGTCACCAACGCATACTCCATCATACCACACCGTAGTGGCTTTCCCTCCACCACGAACCACATTTCATTTTTTTTCTTGCATTTTACTGAGTGCATCAACATGTAATGCACTCTCGCCCCCAAAATGACTTTTTCCACTTTTTTCCAATTCTTAAAAACTGACCGAAACAAGTGTCACCAAAATCTCTTTCACCGTGCCTCATTCTAGCTAAAATGGCCCTTATTCTGTCAAAAACCTCCCAGCTCGACCTCACCGTCACCCTTGCAGGGAAGTAGGGTACCTTCTCACTTATAAGCTCCAACTCGTACTCTCTACAGCTTACGGTCCGCACAATCTGCACAATCGATATAAATAAAATGTCATCAACAAAAATAAACCAAAACCACTGTAGTCGCTTAAGCGATCTCGGATCGCTTAAGAGATCTTTACTGTCTCATGCAAGATCGCTTAAGCGATTTTATATCGCTTAAGCGACCAAAAGTTAACTGAGAATCTCTTAATCTGTGATTTTGCCCAGACCTAAGATCGCTTAAGCGACCAAGAGTAAACACTCATGATCTCTCAAGCGATCTTTGGTCTGGGCAGAATCATCTGCCCAGATCTCAGATCTCTTAAGCGATCACTTTTATCGCTTAAGCGATCATTGCTGCGATCACGAGTAAAACAGAATAATCGCTTAAGCGATAAAAATGATTGCTTAAGCGAAATTACAAGCAACATTCCCAAACTACGTACCCTACTCATTCGCCGCCGCTCCTCGTGCTGGATCCTCCGCGACTCCTCCCTACCCCGAATTATCGCCGGAATCCACCTCCCGGCTTGCATTCTCTCCCGGAATCCTCCTTCCGGCTCGAATTCTCGCCCTCGACTGCCTCGCATTCCTTTGCGGTTCTTCCCTCTGCTTCTGCGTGCCGGCTGCCTCCTCTACGTGTGGACCACCTTCAATGGTCGATGATCCACCGGACTGAGCCATTGAGCTTGCGCCTGCCAGGTCTAGGATTGAAGTAGGAGGCGTTGGGTTGTCGTCGTCATTGTGAGTGTCAGCCATGGTTTTGGATTGAATTTGGTGTGAAAATTTGTAGTTTGGATTGGAAATATGGGCTGTATCACCGGAAATCGCGCAGATTCCGTTTATAGTTGAAGAAATCGATTTTAGGGTTCAACAAATCGATCGAAAATCGCGACTATATCGCCGAAAATCGCGACTATATTCGGTTTAGGGTTCAAGAAATTGATTTAGGGTGCAAATCAATTGGTGTTGGATCGGAAAAAATCGCGTCTCCCTTTCGTTCAAGAAATCGCGTTTTCAACTGATGAATTTCGATTAAGCGACGTGAATAGTTTGTGGGGCTTGTTTTGCGAAATTTCAAATTTTGAAAACTTTCATTATTTCTGATTCAGCCCACATATATTTTAATCTTTTCATTTTAACCCATTTTACGTGTTTAATTAATCCTAACTATGCCACGTCATCTTCTCTAAATTTTAAAATATTTGATGAACAGTTTTAAGGCCATTTTCTTAAATACATACTTGGGGGACCGGGCAGCTAAATTTTCTCGAGCAGATAGATAGAGAGCCTAGAGACAATGAAAGAAGTTACGCAAAACCCTAATCGGAGTGATAGAGAAATGGGTTTGGAGAGTGTTGTGTTGGAGATCTGGCTTTGAATAAATTTTAATCAAAATTAGACCCAAAACACACCGCTATTCTGGCTTGTGTTAACAGAAGGTTCAGGAATTCTGCCTCTGAAGACTCTCTCTGGTATAAAATCTTCTTGGATGAACTTGGTCTTCATGCCCCTCTTGATCTTCATGGCAACTCTCTTCCTTCCTTTAAGGTTTTATATTATTTATTTATTTTTATTTTTTTTATTGATGATATATCAAGTGGTTTCTGTTTTTTATTGGTTTGTTTCATGTTCATTTGTTTTTATTTTTATGGTTTTTGGTTAGAGAATGGAAGAAATTGAAAAAGAATGGATTTTTGGTGGAAATGTTGATGTGGCTCTCTCTGTTTTGCCTGTATGTTTGTTGATCTGGCGTGTGCTCTTAGAGCGAGTTAATATGTTACCAGATGTGAAAATCCCAGTAACGTTACTGCAATAATGGCTTTTACAGACGTATGACATCTCGTTTGTATCTTGTGATATTAGTGATATTCAACGTGTATTGTAACCAACAATGTGTTACTCTGGTTGATGGAAGTAAAAGTCCCAGCAACGTTCATGGAATAATGGCTTCAAGTGATTTGTGACATTGCATTTGTATCCCTATAATGTTATATTAGTGGTATTCAATGTGTATTGATCGCTCAGCAATGTTTTACTTTGTTGTAGTGAGTAAAAAAATCCTGGTACGGTTTTTAGAGACGTGTGACATTGCGATAGTATCTTATTATTAGTCATTAGTGATACTCATGTGTATTGGTGACTCAACAATGTGTTATCAGCTTACATTAATGTTACCATGTCATTTTGTTACATTGCGACATTGTACGTTCGTGAAATTTTTTTTTTGTTGTGGTCATTGTTGTGTTGACGTGCTTTGAAGCTGACAGGATTTGTTAGATCTTAAGGGCCTTATCTATCAACTTAAGCTTTTAGGTCAAGCATTAGTTTATAGGATTTATTGGTACTTTTCCCTTGTGAAGTAACAGTTTACTGACTGCGCTCTCAACTTCTCTCCTCATGCGACTTACCAGATATGGAGGGTGTCTTTTAATACGTATCCATGACCTCTTGTTAAACTGGTTAAAATATGTTGGGATAGACCTAAAAACCTGGTTGACCATTGACCTTCCAGAGGCAAAGGCTACACTTCGAAGGGGTGCATCAGAAGCAGATATCCAAGAGTTAGAGAAAATTTTCAAAGTGAAATTGCCTGTCCCCACAAGGATTCTGTATCGCTTTTGTGATGGTCAAGAAGGCTCAGCTAAGATTTTGATAGTCTAGTTGGTTTGGGTCTTATTGATGCTACTGTTTTTATGAACATTTGGTTAATGTGTACCTGTTGCCTTTATGTCAAATAATCATGGAAACACGGGAGATTAGTGACATATGTTTTAACAGCAGATCTAAGTATATCCTTGTGGCTGCTTCTTTGACATCTAGTTATAAGTTGTTCTTCCTCAACTGTACCAATGGCCAACTCTATGTTGGTACTAGGAATCTTCTCCCAGATGGAGAAATGCTTCCATGCGTTCCAAATGATCTGATAAATTTGCAAAATGCTAGTAGTGATCAGTAGCAGGATGTGACGCTACTATGGTTAGAAGAGCATGCCCAACGATGAGAAAATGGGATTATCAAAATTTGTGAAGAAGGAGATATCCGAAGCATTAACCTATTTCCTGAGGAACCTCCCCTGATCCACTGCTATAACCAATGGTGTGAACGTATGTACTGCATTGCCTTTCATATGTAGCTCTTTTGTCCTTCAGATTTTGTTGTACTATATATTAATATGTGTACCATGACATGCGTATCATAGATAATGCCAAGTGAAATCCAAGAATCTTACTACATTGAAACATTTTCTTTCTTAAAGTTGGCAGAATGTTGTTTATCAAGTGTAATGTCTGGTCACGGTGCTACTTCTTGTAATGTATTTACACATATGGAAAAGTTTTGTCTAGTTTGAATTTTTTTTTAAAGCTACACACTCTTATTGGTTCTAGACTGCTATGTTGCCACCGCTTTCTGCAGCATGTATTGCATATTTGTACAAAAAGTTCCCAATGAGTCTGATGTGTGTATACAACCAAATTGATGGATGATATGCATTCTGTTGACCTTTTGAAAACACTCTGTTATAAGATCATGTTATTTTATAAGTGGTGTAGAACCATTTTAAGTTATTTCGTAAATTAATTTTCCTAATCAAATTGTAGTCAAACAAGCAAATCCTTGCTATGTTTTTACAGGGTTACACCTCAAAAACAATTGGTGCTTTTTTAATAAGTAAATATTATCTATTTCACATCTTGCATGATTGAGGAGTTTTGGATGCATTGCATTTGTTTTATTCATTTGAGCCCAGAGTTTTAGTGTTTATCGTCCTAGCAATTTAAGCTCAGACAACATAGGATATTTGCACTCACTAGCAGCTCCTGTGTATTAAATCTATGGCATATGGACTGTATTTCTTTATGAAAATTCTATACGTGATATAAAGAAAAAATAAATTTCAAAGTCATCTTGTTGTTATAAACCTAGTAAAAATTATTATCTACTACAGGTTTGTGCCTCTTCTGTGTTTATTCTGGAGGCGGATGACCTTCGAGGTCATTCTGAGAAGTACTTGTTTGCTTATTCAATCCACATGTCCCTCATGCCTGAAGGATGCATCATTGGTGGTGTGAATTTCAGCTCCCGGAGACACTGGGTTATTCGTGCTAACGACGTTGTAGTATCGGACATTGGTGGAGAGGCTGTGATTGGAATGGTACGACTTAATTCACTTGTTATTTTTTTCCCTGTGCATGTTCAGTGGAAGTCCTGTGTCACTTTGTATTTCTTCTTTCGAAAAATTTAAGTGGACTCAATTATTACATTAATATTGTCATCTTATTTGGTGCTTTGTTAAATTATATGGCCACCCTTATTTTGAAGCCTTATTGACAATAAAAGAGTGCTTTGTTGTTTATCATTGTCAACATGTTCTTGCTGCATAGGAAGGTGTTTTTCAACATCAATAGGAAATCTTTCTGGTGATCAAGTCATGTTAATTAGAATTTTTTTCTCCTTACTGACGAGTATTTGGGCTATTTCAAATCTGCTAAACAGTTCTGCCTTTGATAATGTCTTTTTAGGTTGGACTGTGTCCAGGGGAGACAGAATTTGTTTACGAGAGCTGCACACCTCTACCAACTTCATCAGGTTCCGTCAAAGGTTCATTTACATTTGTTCCTGGCAGGTAATTCATATGAATCCTTTACATGTTGAAGCAGCATTCTTCAATTGAACCTTTACTATTGGTCCGACTTATAAAAAAGGGCCCCATTGATATGTACCAACTGCTACCTTTCAGTCCTTGTTCAGAAGCAATTAAAAAGAACTCATATTTGTATTCAGAAAAATTATCTATGAAGAGAATTCTGTTCAGGAAATGAATAGTCCATGATATGTTAATCAATAAACTTTTTCAGGCTTGTCCATTACTCAGTCAAAGCAAGCCTGAGCTAATTGCTTGCATTTATTGGCCCAGTGAAGAAGAGAATGTATAAGCTCCTTGGCTTCTACTGTTAAAATGGTCGAGCTGGGGAAGCAACAAGTTGAAGTTTTCATATTGTTAAGACCAATCCTTCGACGTCGGACATCATATCATATTAATATTGCCATTTTCATTTTCGTCATTAATCTATATACTTTTCCTGTGCTTCCATTTTCCGCCATCGCAGACACCATCTTCCTCTTCTATCAATTTAGAATCGCTAGAAATTCTTTCTCCTCAACAGAATGGAAACCAGTTTCTGCAGCAGTGGCGAAATGTTGTCATGACATTTTGCTTTACAGCCGCACTTGAAATAGCTCTCCTGTTCGCACAAATTCAATCCCAGCTCCCTGTTTCATTTCATATTCTCTCTTTTCTTATCTTTCTTTTTCTGATTGTTGCAAACATCATTGGCCACGATTTCACTACCATAAGTCAAGTGCTGGAGCTAGTTTCAGTCATTCTTGTTGCCACGACCGTTGTCTTCACCATTGCAATTCCGTTTCCTCTGAGCCTCAAGTGTGTAACCTGGGCTCTATATGCAATCTCCTTATTAATTATTTTGATTTCCAAATATTACTTTTAATCACTTATTATTGATATCACTTTTCTCATTCAAGTTTCTTATTGTTGTAATTGTCCTGTACCTGTCTGATGAGCTGACGGATACAGCATATAGTATTTCCTCTGTTTTTGTATTTGTAATAAGATGACGTGTAATATTTCCCCTGTTTTCAACTCAAATTTAGTAAGATCCGAATTAAGTCATTTAATTGTTAAGTTTATAGCGGATTTGGTAAGATCCAAATCAAAGTCTCTTATACTTTTCTTCAAACTCCTCGTGAAATAACTAACATTTGGAAGCATGTAAAATGAAAATCGTTTATGTTGATGAAAACTGAAGGGCATACCAGATTTTGTAAATTGATTTTATTATTATATTTGTTACATTTTATTTTTTATGTAGCTCTTTATCATATCATATTCATATGTCATTCCTGGAGGCAGAGTCATGTAGGAAGAAATATTAGATATCCGAGTTCGAATCAGAAATCAATAGTGAAAAGTGGATTACAGTACAACTTCTAATGTGAAATCAATTATTTAATTGGAGGCTCAGTTGAAGAGTCTAAATAGACAATTACACTTCGGATTCGAAGTCGGATGTCCGTATGCATAAAGTTTAGGGACGATGTGTATCAAAAATAAATAGATGTGGTATGTGACAATACAAACTGAAACCTTGGATTTGGGACCCACCAATTTCGTGCGAATTGGAGAAAGAAAGCAAAAAGCATATTACAGAGTCTGATCCTACCAAATCTGCTTTTTATATAAATATGATACCATAATATTTACTTCGAATGAATTTGTTTAATGCTACAATTAAGAGACTTAACGAAAAACTCAAGAGTGATTGAGTGAGAAAGAATTCAGATTTTGGCTCAAACCAGAGTCTCAATTATCTACACATAAATAAGCAAAACTGCAGTTCTTTATTACACATGTTTATTAATTAGTGTGTACATTTCGTACGTTAATTTCGGTTGTATTCTCCAAAGGATTATAATTTTAGTACTTTCTTTTTCACTAACATTATTTTTTTTATTATTAGAATTTATGTCTTTTTGAATTTCTTAAGGTATACTGCAAGTGCTCCCTAGACGCACACCAAGTATGCTGGACACCTCAAACGGTGAGTGAGGGAAGCTAATGTGGGGGTGGATATTGAAGAGGGGAGAATCGGGGTTCGAATGGAGGTGGTTGGGTGAATTGTCGATGAATGAGGCGATTGGCAAATGGCTGCAAAGATGGAGGTTTGTGGAGTTGAACGCCCCCATTGGGCGCAAAAGAAAGTTCAATGGACAATCGAGAGGGAAGTTTATGTGGGGTGGGTTTTGCAGGGAGAATGGGAGGCAAGGAGGTGGGTGAATTTTCCATGAGTGAGGCGATCGGGAAAATGGCCGCAAAGATGGAGGTTGAGGGAGTTATGTCGCATTGGGCGCAAAAGAAAGTTCAATGGACGGCAATCAGTGAGTGAGGGAAGTTTATGTGGGGTGGGTTTTGTAGAGGGGAGAATGGGAGGTCTAATGGAGGTGGTTGGGTGAATTTTCCATGAGTGAGGCGATCGGAAAATGGCTGCAAAGATGGAGACTTGAGGGGTTGAACGCCCCCACTTGGCACAAAATAAAGGTCAATGGATGACAATCGATGAGTGAGGGAAGCTAATGTGGGGGTGGGTTCTGTAAAGGGGAGAATGGGGGGTCTAATGAAGGTGGTTGGGTGAATTTTCGATGAGTGAGGTGATCGGAAAATGGCTGCAAAGATGGAGGCTTGTGGAGTTGAACGCCTCCACTGGGCGCAAAAGAAAGGTCAATGGACGGTAATCGATGAGTGAGGGAAGCTGATGTGGGGGTGGGTTTTGTAGAAGGGAGAATGGGGGGTCTAATGGAGGTGGTTGGGTGAATTTTCGATGAGTGAGGCGATCGGAAAATGGCTGCAAAAATGGAGGTTTGCGGAGTTAAACGCCCTTACTAGGCTTAAAAGAAAGGTCAATGGATGGCAACTGGTGAGTGAGGGAAGTTGATTTGGGGTGGGTTTTGTTGAGGGGAGAATGGGGGGTTGAATGGAGGTGGTTGGTTGAATTTTAGATGAGTGAGGCAATCGGAAAATGGCTGCAAATGTGGAGGCTTGCGAGGTTGAAAGCCCCATTGGGCACAAAAGAAAGGTCAATGGACTGTAATCGGTGAGTGAGGGAAGCTAGTGTGGGGGTGGGTTTTGTAGATGGGAGAATGGGGGGTCTAATAGAGGCGATTGGGTGAATTTTCGATGAGTAAGGCGATCGGAAAATGGCTACAAAAATGGAGGCTTGCAGAGTTAAACACACCCACTGGGTGCAAAAGAAAGGCCAGTGGACAGCAAACGGTGAGTGAGGGAAGCTAATGTGGGGGTGGGTATTGAAGAGGTGAGAATCGGGGATCAAATGGAGGTGGTTGGGTGAATTTCCGATGAGTGAGGCGATTGGAAAATGGGTGTGAGGATGGGGGTTTGTGAAGTCAAACGTCCACCCTAGGTGCAAAAGAAAGGTCGGTGGATGGCAAACAGTGAGTGTGGAAAGTTGATGTGGCGATGAATTTTCAACGAGTGAGGCGGTCGGAAAATGGTCCTTGTTGGGACGTTAGCCCAAAAATATAAAAATCCCTAGTCCTTTTTTGAATGATAAAAATACCCTTGGAAGTACACAATTCAAGGGTGTATATATTGTACACTGATAGGAATAATGTTCATACAGTGAGACTTAATTGTGTAAATATTTAGCCTTTTCTTGGAAGAATATGTTTGAGCAGTTGTTTAATCAAAATTGAAGTCCAATAGCTCTTGGTTGGTAATGTCAAATACGTCTGAACCAGTATGAAAAGAAAATTCTATATTAAATATCGACATTTTCTATGTCAGATTCAAATGGTTCAATTAAAGTTTCATATTTTAAAACAAGTTGTATATTAAATAATAAGAATTTGATCACTTCTTGTTGACTTTTTTCCTTCATTTGCAAATAGAGCAAGAAGAAATAAGCACTCACAGACCATAATTGCTATATATTCATTGAAAGGTCGTTTAGTTTTTCTCATTCAAAAGCTTATTATTAAATTAAATAGGCTTATTTGTAAGGTAAGAATTGGAAGCATTCTATCCGTGACAATATCACAACATAATATCTGTACTTTTAATAATAATAAAAAAATGATAATTTGATTTTTGTAGGGGGGTGATTGACTATACTTAAGCATTGGAGAAAATAAGTTGAAATTAGGAAATTGAAGAGGGGGGTGGGGGTCGGGTTGTTTGGGGCCAGAGGTGGAATGTGTAAAGGAAAAACCTAAATAAATTTCAAATTGGGAAAAATAAACCTAATTAAGTTTAGAGGGTAGGTTATTTTTATCTTAAAATTCAATTGTTCACACCAAGCATTTGCAAATATACATTCAGAATGACTCATATCCACTTGAGATTCGATCTCATAATGATAGAGGATCCCATGCAAAGTTAATGCTTTGTTTCAAACTTTGTTTTCAGATATCAATACTAAATCTTTTAACTTAGTTAATGATTTAAATACTTAAATCTTTTAACTCAGTTAATGATTTAAAGTGAAATATAAATTTATGAGTTATGACCAAGAATTTATTGCAATATGACAGATATGTGACGAAAGTTGGGGGAGATTGTTTCATTGTTACATCATCAATTTTTTAAATATTAGATTGTGATAGATCGACGACTATAAATTTGTAGGAAAAAATTAAGTTAAAAGATTCTGCCGCTTATTTAAATGAGCTACACTATTGTTATGCATCGAACAGACGTGTACACCATCTGTTTTTTTTTTTTTTAAACAAAATTAGTAATTAATCAATGAATCATCGATACATGAATTTAATATCTTTAACAATTATATTAAACTTATTGAGATCTAAACCCAACCACCACCACCACTCCTTGGTTAAATAAAAACAAGGAAACTGCAAAGAAACAACCGCCAACTAAAGTCGTCGCAAGAGGCGCCCTTCGTCTGTTAGACGAAACTTCCAAGTGGTCCAACTCAAACTCCTGTCTGGCCCCAACGCCGATCTTCTTACACGTGTCGCTTATTCTATTGGTCGTATGCTGAACCACCATTGCAGCGTGTCTCTCTCGCCTCTTCCACTTTCTTCTTTTTCATTTTGACTGCTACCTGAGAAATCTCTCTGCCTCGTATCAAACTCTCAAACTCGCGAGCTTTATGTGACACCTATCAGAAAAGACAGCTGTTTGACAGGTGGAGCGAGTATATTGTTCGTAAATGAATCAAGCGAGTAATATGAATGTATCTAACTTTATTACTTCTTAGTTTAACGCTTACTTCGGTTGCAGAACTCATGCTGGATTGGTCAACCCTTTTGGCTTTATATAGTTAGGAAATCCATCGTCAAGAATATCGATAACTTATTACAAGCTCTTTAGTGATCACTACTGCTACTTCTCTTTGTTCATCTGTCTTTGATCATCTTTATACTGAAGGATTGCTCAAATTTCATCGCTCAAAAACTTACATATTGATTTAATTAGGCTCATTTGTAAGGAAAGAGATGGAAGCTATATCCATTGGATCTAACCCTAATTTTTATTTTCAAGTAAGTATTTGTTTACTCATTCATGTTAAAACGATTTTAATCTCCACTTCTCCACCAAATTTTATCTCTTTCATTTCTCTGTAATGTAATTTACTAATGTATGCAGGTGGGAAAGTTGAAAATCAGTGAGGGAATGAAGTGTTTAAAAGATTTAGTAGAATGGTACAAGGACAACTTCACCCCAGAAAGTGCTGGAAGGGTTCATGAAATCATGGCCTATCTTCAATCCCTTCAACGACAAGTAGTACAGGTAACCTTACATGCTAACGTTATATGGTTCGTCATTATTAATAGGAAGAATGACTTACACGTACCCAAGGTTTGTCGTAATGACAAGTTGGTACCTAAAAGGTTTTGAAACGACAAATAGGTACCTTCCGTCATATTCTGTTAGTGATTTTTGTTTATTAATAGTGAAAAGACTAAAATGCCCTTCAAAGTTTTAATTTTTGTTTTTTATAAATTTAAAAATTTCTAAAAAACCCCCTAGGTTTGCTAATTTAATTAAACACCCCCATATATAAAATGTTTGTTAAATAACAAAAACACCCCCACCACCCCCAGTGCCAGATTCCGGCCACCATTGCCGGAATCGATCAGCTGTATTACGACACGGGATGCGTGCGTAGCGTGCCGATCTTGCCTTTTCCGTCGGAGATCCGCCCACGGATCTTGCCGGAAAAGGCAAGATCTGGCCAAGTCAGCAGGCGGTCGATCACGGCCTTTTCGGCGGCCAGATCAGTGGTATCTAGCCGAAATGGCAGATCTGCATCGTATCAGACGATCTGGCCGTAGCCAGACGTCGCCAGTATGTAGATGGCTCGCCACTGATCGCCTAGCCAGATCCGGCCGTCGGCCTTGCCGCCAGCATGGAGATGGAGTTTTGCGGCGTCGGCGGCCAGATCTAGCCGTAGATCCGGCCGGGCCTGGACGAGTCGCCGCGGATCGTAGGCTGATCGGTCTGCGTCAGACGCATCCGGCAGGTGCGTGTAACGTGCTGCTTCCGGCATTCCGGCGGTGGTGGCCGGAATACGCACTTGTGGGGGTGTTTTTGTTATTTTATAAAACTTTTATATATTGGGGTATTTAGTGAAATTTGTAAACTTAGGGGGTTTTTTGAAATTTTTAAATTTATAAAAAACTAAAATTCAAACTTTTAAGGGCATTTTAGTCTTTTCACTATTAATAAATAGTAATAAATAGAAATCACTAACAGAACATGACGGAAAGTACCTATTTGTCATTTCAAAACCTTTTGGGTACCAACTTGTCGTTACGATAAATCTTGAGTATGTATAAGTTGTTCTCCCTGTTTTATATCCTATTCCATGTGCTACATACTAAATGACTTTATTATTTAAAATAATATATAATAATGTAAATTATTTTTACTGTGTTTACACTTACAATAGTGTATTTCCTTTTGTAAAATCTCATTTATTATTATTGAAAAAAAAAAATCGAAAGGAGAAAATTTAATAGAAGGTAATGAAATATGCTTCTCCGTTTTATTTTTTCATTTTTAGAGTATTTCAGTGAGAAAAATATTTATTATATTTTAACTAACACTTAAATGGAAAATAATTTAGAATATTCTATTGGGAAAAGATTTTACTTTCAAGAATGTTTATGAATACGTATTCCAAAAAATAAGAGTAAATATTTAGTTGAATGATGTTAAATAGCCTTCTTTAAAAGTAATTTATTATATCTTTTTAATTCAAGAAAATATTTAAATTACATTAATGAAGTGGTTAAGGGGATTTTATACTAATGGGACTTTAATTAGCTCATGAGAAAAAAGACTTCCATGTTTATTTTTTACAGTGAATACTTTGCTTGTCCAATTCAAAATAACTAGTTTCTTTCTTTTTTTACTTGAAAATATGTGAAGGAGATTGAATCTTTAGCACAACTGGGAGAAGTACCTGTATCTTCCGATGTTAATGGAACAGATATGCAACGTGGACAGGTTCCTTTTCTCTCTCTTTATATTGAATGTATGAAAGAAATTAAAGTCAGATAAATCTTATGTAATTTGTTTAGTTTTAGTACAGTTATGTGTCTTACCATATACATGCCTCAACTAATAAAGAAAAACATATATCAAGTAATCCTTGGAATGCTTGGCCAGTGTCTCCATCCTTGCTAGCAAACTATATAAGTTGACTTGGTTGCCTTTAATATGATTATTATAAATCTTATGTAATTTGTTTAGTTTTATTGCTTATTATAAGGTGATTGAGTTGCTTGTATATTACTAGGAAATCTCTCCAACAAGAGAACAAAATGCCTATGTTGGACCTACTCCAAATCAAGAGAACACGTCAAGTGCTAAAAAAAGAAAGCTGAAATCAAAGGTTTGGGAGGACTTCACAAAGTATAAAAAAGATGATGGCGAGGAACGGGCTGAATGTAAACACTGTAACAAAGACTTTGTAGGTTCAAGTAAGAGTGGAACCACACATCTCCACAATCATTTAAAAAGTTGCCGAGGTTTGAGAAATCCAGTTGGAGTTGTAAATAGAGAAAAAGAGAAAAGTTTGATAGATCCAGAATCGAATGGTTCTGATTGGGTGCTAAAAGTTATTAAGTATGGCCCAAACGGCATAAGGGATGATATATTTAATATTTACGAACAAGAAACGGATAAGCTTCGAGGGTATCTCCATAAACTCTCATGTCGTTTTAATGTAACAATTGAGAAGATTGAATACTTATGGTTCCTAATAATTTGGTTTATCGATGATAGTTGGGAATTGAAAATGGTGTATTTTTTGTTGGAAGGACGGGAAGAAGTCGAAGAAACTGAACTTCAAGAAATTGAACTTGAGGAAGATCAAATCCATGTAATTGAACTTGAGGAAGATCAAATCCATGTAATTGAACGTGTGAAGTTTTGCCTTGAGGATTGGAACATAGACAAAAAAGTATGCTCTGTGGTAGGAGATTCAGTATTTATTGCTGAATGTGGGAAAGTTATCGAGGATATTAACAGCTGGTTGAATGAACGAGGTTCATTTCCTGTCATTCAGAGTTTTTTGTTAATTATTTTTTCGCTATCTAGAACAGGTAAGAAGGTTGGGGAAAGTTATATGTCAGATAAAGCATTTAAGATTTGGGATTACTGCAGGACGTCATCAAATGTAAATAAGTTTCAAGATGTGGCAGAAAAGGCTTTGTTTAAGGGCAAAACAGTAACTTCCTTAAGTGTTCCTTCATGTTGGTTGTTCGACGGGAATATGCTTGAGTGGGTACTGGGATGTAAAGAAGCATTTAGTGAACTGAACGATATAGATCCTGATTTCAAGTCTATAAATTTTATAGAAAAGGAGTGGAACGAGGCAACTTTGATATACTACATCGGTTGGAAAGTGTTTGATGATTTGTATAGAGACTTCGAACCTACAAATAAAACCGCAAATGGGTATTTCCCAATTTTTAGTGACATTATGTTGAAATTGGTTCAGTTGGGAGAAAGTGATGATCATAACGTTTCCAGCTTTGCATCAAAGTGGCGAGAAGAATTGGAGGAATATTGGAACAATTCTAATTTGATTTTAGTGATCACAGTAATTTTGGATCCGCGATTCAAAATGGATATTGTGAAACAGTTTTACGAAAAGATTTATGGTAACGATGCAAATGAATACCTTAAAAAAATCATTGATGATGTCACAAATATTTACAATAAATATGCAGGGAGCACTGATAATAATATTGTTACATCAGAATCAGAACTGGACCGCTATTTGAAAGATTCTAAATGTCCTCCAGGTGAAGCATTTAATATATTGGATTGGTGGCGTGTCGAATCCCGAACCTATCCAACACTGGCTAAGATTGCACGGGATGTCTTACCAATACCGGTAGCTGTTCTTGGGCATTCTTCATTGTTACGTGGAGTTAAAAACGCTATTAATGCTAATATTGAAGCTGACCTCCAAGTAGCTTTGGCATGTACAAATGTTTGGTTGAATTTCCCTGTAATAAAATAATCAAGTTGTTGAAATAAATATATGTTCTCTTTTTTTTTTTTTTTTTTTTCCATTTACTTTATTTTGTTGTTTAAAATTAAAACATTATTATTTTTATACGGTCAACATAGCGGTCCATATGTTTATACCTTTATATAAAATTAAATGAAAAATATTGAACTTCTCAAATTTTCATCTTTTAACTAATGTCTTTTTATTATATTTTAATCTTTATAATTGAAATTTTCATCCTAAGTCATATATATTCTAACATTATCATTTTATCTCATATAGTGGAGTCATATATATTCTAACATTATCATTTTATCTCATATAGTGGTATGCGAAGGAGAAAAACCTATAGAAAGATGTACCAATTGAAAACAATTATCTAAAAATTTAACACTATTAAGAGAAAAGTATACCTACAGAAGAAAGAAAATAGAGTTATTGTATGAATTTAATCCCATTAATTTTATAATTAGTCTTGTTATAAAATATTTTCACATTAATGTCAAAATTATTCTTGCTAATGGAATTTCTCTCATTCTTTTTTTTTTTTTCTAATTCACTTACAAAGTACAGTACTTCAAAATCACAAAAGAGATGGAGCCACTGCAAGAGCAATTGGTAGAGTAAGGAATTCAATTGAGAAAAGGCAATATCAAACAATGGTATCATTTAAAATTTTCAACTCCTAGATATATATAATATACATTTAAAATAATATATCAACACTCTTTTATTTTATTTTATTTTTAAAATGTCAATTCACAATGAAATTTAAAATTGTAAGCCCAAAATAAAGCCTAAGAACTAAAAGGTAATTAAGAGTCAAACTCTTTTACAAACTCTTAGGTGGCAGTTCCAATTTTTTGCTTTTGAATTTTGAAAAATTAAAAGTAAAAAACAAGGAGCTATCACCTAAGGATTGTGAAAGACAATTTGTGAAATTTGATTGTAAGTGTAATATAGTCCTTAAATTATAAGTGGTTAGATAGTATAAAAAACTAAAGTAAAAAAATCAATTTGTTATATCATGATCTATAAGAAACTATACTCTTTTTTTTTTCAGATTAATATATTTGAAAACACTTTTTACAAATTATGATAATGCTCGTTTTACATGTTTAATTTTTTGAATTTAGGTGGTACAAATTTTAATGCATGCATGATCCACAATGAGTTTATGTTATTACTTAATTTTCATGGAGTACATGTTTAAATGCAAATAGTTACCTTAATCACACAGAGTTTTCCTCATAACATCACTATACATTAATATGATGTCTTATGATTCGTTGATTGTATACGTAATTAAATATATCTCATCTGTGTTACATTTTGTAATTAGTTGATTATATAATTAAACTTTTCTCTCAATTTTTTTTTATTAAACTAAAAATACACATTCCTTTTCAAAATATCATCAAAATCTCAAAAAGATTTACGATTAAAAATAAATTTTTTTTTTTTTTTTTGGAATATTGATAAAAATGAATTTAAATCTGTATTTTTGAGTTATTTTTAGGGAAATTAATGGTGGTTTATATAATAACAAAATTTATCCATTATTTTGGTCAGTGACGGATCTAGGATTTTTGTTTTGGGGGGGGCTCCACAGCCCTGACATTGTTGTTAAATAACTAGTGAAAACTTTAAACAATACCAAACCTTAAACAAAGGAAATAATACAATATCAAAAATCTGAAAAGAAATAATACAATAACATATTACTTTCATACTTGAATAAATATCTGAGAAGCAAGATTTTGAGTAAACCTTAAGCAAATCCATCTTTTATTTATTTTTATTTTTTTTGTTTTCGAAAGATTATAATATAAATTTTTATAACTTTAATCAGACTTAGTCTAAGTTAAACTTAGTCTAAGTTAAAGTCAACAAAAACTTAAATCAAGTCGTTGACTTTTAATATGAATTAATAAAAAAAAAGGGGAATTTTCTTAGTATAAACATAGATAATAACTTAAATTTCTTTAATAATTTTGAGCAACTAAATGTTGAGGTTTGAAATGTAAGAAAGTGGTGGGTGAAGGGTGAAGAATAACTTCTTTTAAAATATAGTTAATGTTTAATTTGAGAAAGTAAGAACATTCTTAGACACAAAACACAAAATAAACTCACAAGATCTAAACCTTTTTCACTCAAATTATAATAAAAATCTCAAAAAAAAAAAAAAAAAAAGTATGATTTAACCCTAAAATGAATTAAATTGAAATGAGCAATACATATATTTAGAAATAATAAAATAGAAAACGAAGTTAATTGTGGCACCTTGAGTAGGGAAAACTTCAACAATTTTAGTCTTCAAAAACTTTAAGAGCAAATACCATAAGAAAAAAAATGAAAGAGTAAAGAATTTTTGAGATAAAGTCATAAAAAAACATGTGGAGTTATGGAGAAGAAGAGTTGAGAGAGTTTTAAACTTTTAACAAGATGTGGGATTGAAATATATATATTAATAAAAAGTTTTTTTGTGAGCTTAGATATATGTATAATAGTTCTCATTTTAAAAAAATTTGAGGGTAAACCTAAGTATATATATTAATAGCATTTTTTTGGGGCCTATATAATAGTAATTTAAAAAAATATATATATATGAGGCCTTCTCTCATAGGGGCTAGATCTACCTCTGATTTTGGAGTAAATTAAAATAGAAAAAAATATTGTGAAGAGGTAGGAATTCAGGGGAAGGGGCAAATTCGAAAAATAATATACTCTAAACTTTTTTCATAATTATATATATTGGAACTTTAATATATGAGAGCAACCTGGAATCGAATCAAATCAAATGATCCAGCATCTCATCTGAATAGGCTTAGATAAACTGTTGGAGGCCCACGTAGCCCATGCGGATTAATCATATTTTGGGCGGAAGCAATAAACCTATTTGAAATTGGTCATTTTTCAGTAGAAAAGCCCATGTATGAACGAGAATTAATTTTATTTCCTACCTATTTTAGGCTGGGGGGTAGGTCCTTGTTGGGACGTTAGCCCAAAAATATAAAAATCCCCAATCTTTTTTTAAATGATAAAAATACCCTTGGGAGTACACAATTCAAGGGTGTATATATTATTATATTGTACACTGATAGGAACAATGTTGATACAGATGAGACTTAATTGTGCAAATATTTAGCCTTTTCTTGGAAGAATATGTTTGAGCAGTTGTTTAATCAAAATTTAAGTCCAATAGCTCTTGGTTGGTAATGTCAAATACGTGTGAACCAGTATGAAAAGAAAATTCTATATTAAATATCAACATTTTCTATGTCAGATTCAAATGGTTCAATTGAAGTTTCATATTTTAAAACAAGTTGTATATTAAATAATAAGAAGCGAGAGTGTGTACGGGAATTGAAAGAAGCATTTAGTATGCTTGAGTGGGTACTGGAATGTAAAGAAGCATTTAGTGTACTGAAGGATATATATCCTGATTTCAAGTCTATAAATTTTATAGAAAAGGAGTGGGACGATGCAACTTTGATGTACAACTGTTGGAAAGTGTTCAATGATTTGGAAGAAAATGTTGATAACTTTAATAGACAATTCTTAGATCCTGCAAATAAAACCGCAAATGTGTATTTCCCAATTTTCAGCTTTGCATCAGAGTGGCGGGAACAATTGGAGGAATATTGGAACAATTCTAATTTGGTTTTAGTGATTACAGTAATTTTGGATCCGTGATTCAAAATGGATATTGTGAAACATTTTTACGAAAAGATTTATGGTGAAGATGCAAATGAATATCTTAATAAAATCAGTGATGATGTCACAGAAATTTACAATAAATATGCAGAGAGCTCTAACAATGGTATTGCTACATCAGAACCAGAACTGGTTCGCTATTTGAAAGATTCTAAATGTCCTCCAAGTGAAGCATTTAATATATTAGATTGGTGGCGTGTCGAATCTCGAACTTATCTAACACTGGCTAAAATTGCACGTGATGTCTTACTAATACCTCTCACTTTACCTATGGGTGATTCATTATCACGTGGATTTGAAGGCACTGTTTATCGTAATGATCTTGATTCTGACCTCCAACGAGCTTTGGGATATACAAATATTTGGTTGAATTTCCCTGTAATAAAATAATCAAGTTGTTGAAATAAATCTATGTTCTCTTTTTTTTTTTTTTTTTTCCATTTACTTTATTTTGTTGTTTAAAATTAAAACATTATTATTTTTATACAGTCAACATAGCGGTCCATATGTTTTATACCTTTATATAAAATTAAATGAAAAATATTAAACTTCTCAAATTTTCATCTTTTAACTAATGTCTTTTTATATCTTTTAATCTTTATAATTGAAATTTTCATCCTAAGTCATATATATTCTAACATTATCATTTTATCTCATATAGTGGTATACAAAGGAGAAAAACCTATATAAAGACGTATCAATTGAAAACAATTATCTAAAAATTTAACACTATTAAGAGAAAAATATACCTACAGAAGAAAGAAAATAGAGTTATTATATGAATTTAATCCCATTAATTTTCTAATTAGTGTTGTTATAAAATATTTTCACATTAATTTCAAAATTATTCTTTGTAATGGAAATTTTGTCTCATTTTTTTTTTTTTTCTAATTCACTTAAAAAGGACAGTACTTCAAAACCACAAAAGAGATGAAGCCACTACAAGAGCAAGTGGTAGAGTAAGGAATTCAATTGAGAAAAGTAAAGATCAAACAATGGCATCATTTAAAATTTTCAACTCCAAGATGTATATAATATACATTTAAAATAATATATCAACACTCTTTTATTTTTAAAAAAAAAAAAAGTGAATTCACAATGAAATTTAAAATTTTATGAGTTTTACTTCACATAAATTTTATCATTTTAACATAGAATTAAAAAGATTGATGCTTGATTGAATAATAAATATAGCTAAAACAAAAAAAAAAAAAAATGTTAAAATAAGTGTGTATAATCTAACGATTGAATAATAACAATAAAAATCTCTCTAAAATTAGTAATAATACTTCCAAATACCACAGTCATGAGTGAGCCGGCAACATTGCTGGTTTTATACTGAAGTCATACAAAATTCCCAAATTCTCAAATTTAAGTTGATTTACTGAAATGAATTAAATTTGATTATATATGATGTAAGATAAGGACTTATATTAAATGGATCCAACCAACCCATATTGTAAAGAAAAGCCCAATAATGGGAAGGACCCATAATAATATAAATTGTAAGCCCAAAATAAACCTAACCCAGCCCAGGAACTACAGGGTAACTAAATAGTCAAACTCTCTCACAAACTCCTAGGTGGCAGTTCCCAAATTTTTGCTTTTGAATTTTGGAAAATTAAAAGTAAAAAACTAGGAATTACCACCTAAGGGTTGTGAAAGGCAATTTGCAAGATTAGATTGTAAGTGTAATATAATTCTTAAATTATAAATGGTTAGATAGTATAAAAAAATAAAGTCAAAAAATCGATTTGTTATATCATGATCTATAAGAAACTATACATTTTTTTTTTTCAGATTAATAAATTTGAAAACACTTTTTACAAATTATGATAATGCTCATTTTACATGTTCAATTTTTTGAATTTAGGTGGTACAAATTTAAATGCATGCATGATCCACAATGAGTTTATGTTCTTATTCAATTTTCATGGAGTACATGTTTAAATGTGAATGGTTACCTTAATCACGCAGAGTTTTCCTCATAACATCACTATATATTAATACGACGTCTTAGGATTCGTTGATTGTATACGTAATTAAATATATGTCATCTGTGTTACATTTTGTAATTAGTTGATTATATGATTAAACTTTTCTCTCAATTTTTTTTTATTAAACTAAAAAATACACATTCCTTTTCAAAATATCATCAAAATCTCAAAAAGATTTACGATTAAAAATAAATTTCTTTTTGAATATTGATAAAAATGAATTTAAACCTGTATTTTTGAGTTATTGTTAGGGAAATTAATGGTGGTTTTATATAATAACGAAATTTATCCATTATTTTGGACAGTGATGGATTCAGGATTTTTGTCGAGGGGAGGCCTCCACAGCTCTGCCATTGTTTGTCAAATAACTAGTGAAAACTTTAAAAAATACCAAACCTTAAACAAAGAAAATAATACAATATCAAAAATCTGAAAAGAAATAATACAATAACATAATACTTTCCTACTTGAATAAATATATAAGAAGCAAGATTTTGAGTAAACTTTAAGCAAATCCATCTTTTATTTATTTATTTTATTTTATTTTTTTGGCTTCGAAAGATTATAATATAAATTTTCATAACTTTAATCAGACTTAGCCTAAACTAAAGTCAACCAAAAGTTAAATCAAGTTGTTGGCTTTTAATATGAATTAATAAAAAAAGAGGGAATTTTCTTGGTATAAACACAGATAGTAACTTAAATTTCTTTAATAACTTAAAGCAACTAAACGGTGACGTTTGAAATGTAAAAAAGTGGTGGGTGAAGGGTGAAGAATAACTTCTTTTAAAATATAGTTAAAGTTTAATTGGGGAAAGTAAGAATATTCTTAATCACAAAACACAAAATAAACTCACAATGTCTAAGCCTTTTTCACTCAATTTATAATAAAAAACCTCCAAAAAACAAGTATGATTCAACCCTAAAATAAATTAAATTGAAATGAGCAATACATATACTTAAAACTAATAAAACAGAAAATGGAGCTAATTGTGGCACCTTGAATATGAAAAACTTCAACAATTTTAGTCTTCAAACGCTTTAGAGCGAATAACATGAGAAAAAGAATGAGAGAGTAAAGAATTTTGGAGATTAAATCATAAAAAAAAAAAAAACATGTGGAGTTGTGGAGAAGAAAAGTTGAGAGAGTTTTAAACTTTTAATATGATGTGGACTTAAAATATATATATTAATAACAAGTTTTTTTGCGGCCTGGATATAAGTATAATAGTTCTCATTTAAAAAAAAAAAAAAATGAGGGTAAACCTAAGTATATATATTAATAGCATTTTTTTGGGGCTATATAATAGTAATTTAAAATATATATATATATATATATATAAGACCTACCCTCGAAGGGGCTTGATCTACCCCTGAATTTGGAGTAAAAATAGAAAAAAAATATTGTAAAGAGTTAGGAATTCAGGGGAAGGGGCAAATTCGAAAAATAACATACTTTAAACTTTTTTCATAATGACATATATTGGCACTTTAATATAAGAGAGCAACCTGGAATCGAATCAAATCAAATGATCCAACATTTCATATGAATAGGTTTAGATAAACTGATGGGGACTCACATAGCCCATGCGGATTAATCATATTATGGGCGGAAGCAATAAACCTATTTGAAATGGGTCATTTTCAAGTAAAAGCCTCTGTATGAGCAAGAATTAATTTTATTTCCTACCTACCTATTTTAGGCTGGGGGGTTGGTCCTCGTTGCGACGTTAGCCCAAAATATAAAAATCCTCAGTCCTTTTTTAGATGATAAAAATACCCTTGGAACTTGGAAGTACACAATTCAAGGGTGTATATATTGTACACTGATAGGAACAATGTTCATACAGATGAGACTTAATTGTGCAAATATTTAGCCCTTTTTTGGAAGAATATGTTTGAGCAGTTGTTTAATCAAAATCTAAGTCCAATAGCTCTTGGTTGGTAATGTCAAATACGTGTGAACCAGTATGAAAAGAAAATTCCATATTAAATATCAACATTTTCTTTGTCAGATTCAAATGGTTCAATTGAAGTTTCATATTTTAAAACAAGTTGTATATTAAATAATAAGAATTTGATGACTTCTTGTTGATTCTGTCCTTCATTTGCAAACAGAGCAAGAAGAAATAAGCACTCACAGATCATAATTGCTATATATTCACTGAAAGGTCGCTCATTTTTTCTCATTCAAAAGCTTATCTATTAAATTAAATAGGCTTATTTGTAAGGATGAAATGGAAGCATTCTATCTGTGACAATATCACAACATAATATAAGTACTTTTAATAATAATAATTTGATTTTTGTAGGGGGATGATTGACTATACATAAGCATTAGAGAAAATAAGTTGAAATTACGAAATTGTTGGGGGGGGGGGGTTGGTGGGGTTTGGTGTGGGGTGGTGGTGTTGGGAAAAATAAACCCAATTAAGTTTAGAGGGTCGGTTATTTTTAGTATTAAATGGGGTTTGAAGAGGATTTTTTTTTTTTTTTTTTTTTTGTTTGAATTATAGAAGAGGCGTACTTAGGTATTGGGGGTGAAGAAAAATTAGATGGAACCTAAAAATCACTTCTCTTGATATAAAATTAAAGTTTTAAATTTTAAAATTGAAATAAAGTTTGTATTCAAGACAAAATCTAGAACACACCAAGAACAAATGAATCAATGAATGAACAAATAAACATTAAGAGCATTTATTTTTATATTTCACTTAATTACTTTTGTTCATTCATGTTACCATATATACAAATCATTATATTCTTAAAATAATATCACAAAATATATAGCTTCCATTGGTTTGTGATTTCATCACATACTTGTATATTGTACCAGCTGATGAGTGCTTGGAAGCACACTCATACTTAGTGATTTTAAGGGAATTAGGTATAATTGGTTAATTTTACTTAATTTATGTATCTCTTTTATTTTCTAGAATTACGGATATGTTTTGTGAATTTTCAGGTATTTAGGTGCTAAAAAATGAGGATTTCAAGAATGGGCATTAAAGAGGAAAGAATCAGAATTGTGTAAGAGTAAACAGTTCGAGAATCAGAGCTTAAACCAAGAAGTTATGGATTTTTGAAAATTGTTTGCGATGCTTGATTTTTGTGTCGTGCTGTGAGTGAACACGCTTCACTGAAATGGGCGTAACTTTGGCTACAAAACTCCGATTGGCCCGATAAGAGATAGATATATAATGTTTATGTTTAAGTCATGATCCAGTTCAATCTAGAAGATGGTTAAAAATTGATCTGAAAGTTATGTCAACGCATAGAAGACAAGTAGACATGGGTTCTGGAACATGCCTCAGTGTTGCAACAATAACTTCAGCTAAAGACCTCAAATTTGGATGATTCTTAGACTATTGAAAATATGATTTAACTAGATACAATTAATATGCCTATGGCTTCATTAGATTCAAAAGTTTCATACTAAAAAGTGGAAGTCTTTCGGCTAACAATTTTCCAGCAGCAGCTGTCGAGGAGAAACGAACAAAAAATGGAAAATTCGCCAAGCTACAATAAATTCCTCCAAACGAACTGGGAGATGTTCCACATATTGTTGTAAAGCTTTGGAAGTCTAGTTTACTTAGAGTTTTACAGTTTGTTATGCCGAGATTTCTAAAGGAAGATATTCTTGTTTTAGTACCAGCATAGGAATCCTAATTCTACAAAGACTCAAGATTAATCTGAATTTTATTCTCCTGTTTTGTATATGATTTTTCCCATTACTTTCCCGCAACCCTAGCACTATAAAAGGATGTATTTAGGTATTTTTTTAGAAAGACAAGGAAAGGAGACTTCAACTTAGAAAGAGTTGGAGGCAAGGTGAAGAGATCTACCTAAAGTTTTCATCTTTTCTCTTGTACTTCATGTTTTTGAAGGGTTTGAGGTTTGATTTCCTTATGATCATATGTTGCTAAATACTTGTCTAGGGATCCAATGTTACTTAACATGAAAGTTTTATGCTTTGATTAATTTTATTGTTCTATTGATTCAATATATTTCTAGTTTCATTCATTGCCTTTAATTCGATCTTGATGTTTTGTATGAAATAAGTAGGTAAACATCATATGCTAACTTTAAAATATAAAACAATTGATTGTTTGAGACAAGGTAAGGAAAACATCATATTCAAACCTTGAATAGCTCTTTTGAATGATTGGATTGTGTTGAGGCAAACATCAGGCTAGATACAATTTGGTTCATATTTTGAATATTTCTTGTTCTTAATGGGTTCTTGATTGTTAGGCTTTACTGAACATCCTAGTGAGTTTAATGGTTAAGAATACTTGGTTAAACCCAAACATCAAATTAATGGTAATATCATAATGATGGAAGACTGAACCTTAGGAATTGGATTGAGACGACAATAAATTAGTTATTGCATTGGTTTTCAATTAATTTTTAGTTGTGTTATTTAATTCAGTTGGTTAAGAATTTATTTTGCTTTCTTAGTAATTATTTAATTTCTTTTATTTATTTTATCTGTTTAATTAAGGGATAGTATATTATGACATACAGTTCACAATGGGTCTAATGTGCATATACAACCATATTCATGGATGATATGCATTCTGTTGAACTTTTGAAAACACTCTGTTATAAGATCATGTTATTTTAAAAGTGGTGTAGAATCATTTTAAGTTATTTCGTAAATTAGCTATGTTTTTACAGGGTTACACCTCTTCAAGTTTTAAAAACAATTGGTGCTTTTTTAATAACTAAATATTATCTATTTCACATCTTGCATGATTGAGGACTTTTGGATGAATTGCATTTGTTGTGTTCATTTGGGCCCAGAGTTTTAGTGCTTATCATCCTAGCAATTTAAGCTAGGACAACGTATGATACTTGCACACTCTAGCAGCTCCTGTGTATTAAATCTATGGCATATAGAAGGTATTTCTTTTATGAAAATTCTATAAGTGATATATAGAAAAAAAAAATTCAAAGTCATCTTGTTGTTATAAACCTAGTAAAAATTATTATCTACTACAGGTTCGTGCCTCTTCTGTGTTTATTCCTGAGGCGGTTGACCTTCGAGGTCATTCTGAGAAGTACTTGTTTGCTTATTTAATCCGCATGTCCCTCATGTCTGAAGGATGCATCAATGGTAGTATGAATTTCGGCTCCTGCCAGCTGCACCGGAGGCACTGGCTTATTCGTGCTAATGATGTTGTAGTATCGGATGTTGGTGGAGAGGTTGTAATTGGAAGTTCTATGTCACTTGTATTTCTTCTTTCGAAAAATTTAAGTGGACTCAATTATTACATTAATATTTTCATCTTATTTGGTGCTTTGTTAAATTATACGGCCAGCCTTATTTTCAAGCATTATTGACAATAAACAAGTGCTTTGTCGTTATCATTGTCAACATGTTCTTGCTGTATAGGAAGGTGTTTTTCAACATCAATAGGAAATCTTTCTGGTGATCAAGTCATATTAGAATTTTTTCTTACTGAGGAGAATTTGGGCTTTTTTCAAATCTGCGAAACAGTTCTGCCTTTGACAAATGTCTTTTTAGATTGGACTGTCATATTACGCAAATGTGTTGTGTAATTCAAGTCACACAACTCAGCTAGGGGTGTTCAAAAAAATGTAAAAACCGAACCGAACCGAAAAAACGGTTCGGTTACGGTTCGAAAAATTTAAAAAACCGAATTTCCAGTTCGGTTAACGGTTCAGAAAAAAATAAAAAGCGGTTAACCGAAACCGGTTTTTTGAACCGGTTTTACAAAAAAAAAAAAAAATATATATATATATTAAATAAAAATAAATATTATATATTAAATAAAAAATAATAATATTATATATTAAATAAAAAATAATAATATTTTTAATGTATCATTAGTAGTGGTCAATTGATATATATGAATGTCTAATTTTTATTTGGATATGTATTATTTATATTTACAATTTAATTTAGGAAAAAAATAAGTTTTATAAAAAAAGGGAAAACCGGTTAACCGCTTTAAAAAAAATGGTTAACCGGTTTGGTTTCGGTTCGGGAATTTTCCCGAACCGAAAAACCGGTTCGGTTCAAAAAAGCGGTTAACCGGTTCGGTTAACCGCTTTTGAACACCCCTAAACTCAGCCCCATATCAAATATCCTATCAAAAAAAATAGTGTAAGATTAGAAAATGATTAAAATTTTCACAGTTTTCTATAGTTTATAAATTGAAAACAATTTTGAATATTATTTAAACACATTTTTTAATATTAAGATACAAATTACAATTCAAATAATGGAATAGTATTTTAATTTTGTAAAAATTATTATTGGGTTATAAATCACACAAATCAAATTTTTACTTAAATGTTTACACTGATTAATAAACAAATAATTGGAAGATTTGACGGTGTAATAACTATCTCTTAGTTTTGATTGAATTGAATTATGAGTTACATGACATTAATCTCCCTTAAAGTATGATTGAAAGAAGTAAAAGTAACACTCACCACAAGACAGGCCTAGAAAAAAAAAAAGAAGGATAATTCTATATGTTAAAAGTCAATTGTTCACACCAAGCAAATTAATCTCCTCATCGAAAATATATTATATATTTGATTTCTGATAATGAAATCCAACCACTACCATTCCTTTTTTAAACTTTTTGACTGACAGAGGTTCAAGAAAAACAAGGAAAGTGCAAAGAAACCACCACTCACTGACCCTAGTTCCTATATATACACACTCAAGGATTGCAACAAACCCGAGGGACGTCATTATTAAAAGTTAAAACTGCGCCATAGTTGGCTTCCCTTGTTTCTGAGTAGTTTCAAACTATATATTAATCAGCAATATAATATTTTTGATAAAATGACAAAGGAAAATGTGGTGAAAAGTCAGTCTCTGTGGCTTATTATTGCTGACGAATTCAAAAGACGTGGGAAAATGAGGCATTTGTCTTAAATTATAGCATTTAATAGGTGATATCAATTTAGTTGATCCACATTAGGGTTATTATTATTATTTAGGTCTTATGTTTTATCAGAGAATTGATGACCCTTTGACAAGAGATATACAATTCACTTGACAAACCTGGTAAAAATATGAAGAAAGAGCGATTGAAGAAGTAACAGTAGAAATCTTTCTGGTGATCAAAGTCGTGTTAGAATTTTTTCTTACTGAGGAGAATTTGGGCTTTTTCAAATCTGCGAAATAGTTCTGCCTTTGACGAATGTCTTTTTAGGTTGGACTGTCATATTACACAAATGTGTTGTTTAATTCAAGTCACACAACTCACCCCCAAATCAAACATCCTATCAAAGTATTTAACACAGTCTATTGTGATATAGTAACACGCTTGACAAACTAACAGATAGTAACTGACAAACTAGCAATGGATTTAATTCCTATGTCACCTGGAGTTGTTTATAGGAGAGAAAAAAGAAAAAGAAAATGATCAAACACTTCCTGATTCTCCTGGCAAGTTTTTCAGAACTCCAGTTTCTTGATTGTAAACCCGTAAACCTACATTGACTATCATGAAGATTTGCTTCTATGAGAAGCCTTGGCCATCTCATTCTCTTCTTATATGTTTGCAGTTTCCACTCCTGCGTCCAGGGGAGAAAGAATTTGTTTATGAGAGCTGCGCACCTCGACCAATTTCATGAGGTTCCGTCAAAGGTTCATTTACATTTGTCCCTGGCAGGTAATTCATATAAATCCTTTACATGTTGAAGCAGCATTCTTCAATTGAACCTTTATTATTGGCCCGACTTATAAAAAAGGGGCCCCATTGATATGTCCTTGTTTATAAGCAATTGAAAAGAACTCATATTTGTATTCAGAAAAAGTATCTTTGAGGAGAATTCTGTTCAGGAAATGAATAATCCATGATATGATATGTTCATCACTAAACTTATTCAGGCTTGTCCATTACTCAGTCAAACTGAGCGTTAGTTAATAACTTGCCTTTGTTGGCGTAGAGAAGAAGAGAACGTGTAAGTTCCTTGGCTTCTACTGTTAAAATGGTTGAGCTGGGGAAGCAACATGTTGAAGTTTTCATATTTTTAAGACCAATCCTTCAACGTCGGACATCATATTATATTAATATTGCCATTTTCATTTTCATCATTAATCTATATACTTTTGTATCCTCTAATGATTTTCTCTAATATACTGTTCTTCCAGATTGGTTGTATTTGCTTATATATATATATGCGTTAATAAATAAGCAAATACAATTATTTGCATTTGTGTATTTGACTTGCTTAGCCTGGTGGCAATTGGAAGGTAGCTCAGTGGACAGAAACCTCATCTATAACCTGTTTACATGTAAAGTCTCATTTGGGTTACCATGCCTTGATTTCAGCATGACTGGACTTTGGGAAGCTGACTTCTGCACTCACATTCAACGGAATGAAGGTCCAGGAGAGTGGAGACATCGTTTGCATGGCTTGTATGCAGCCGACAGCCTTCTCTATTAATTGTGCAAATGTGGTTGGGCTAGAAGTCACTGCCGGAAGAGTCCCAGCTCAGGAACCATGTTGGTCTTTTCTACTTCTCTTTTCAGATGTTGTGAAGTATTAGTAATGTGTTATTGCATGTTTTTGAGTTAAAAGCTCGTCGTGTTTCATCTCATGAAGGGATTTGTTTGAAGTAATTTTAGAATAACTTTTAGTGCCTTTTTTCTGTGGAAGTGTGTCGGTGGCTTAAGGGCAAGTGCATATTGGCTTGCGATTATGAATAAATAAGAAAAAGAGTTGGAAATCGGAATACATTTTTGTTTTTTCGAAATCAAGAGATCCAAAAATCTAATGAGTTCGGAATGTTTCAAACATAGTTTTTGAATATAATCTAAAAAAAAACTAGTGTAAGATAGAAAATAATTAAAATTTTCACAGTTCTCTATAGTTTATGAATTGAAAACAATTTTGAATATTATTTAAACACATTTTTTAATATTAAGATACAAATTACAATTCAAATAATGGAATGGTATTTTAATTTTGTAAAAATTATTATTGGGTTATAAATCAAACAAATCAATTTTCTACTTAAATGTTTACACTGATTAATAAACAAATAATTGGAAGATTTGTTGATTTGACGGTGTAATAACTATCTCTTAGTTTTGATTGAATTGAATAATGAGTTACATGACATTAATCTCCCTTGAAAGTATGATTGAAAGAAGTAAAAGTAACACTCACCACAAGACAGGCCTATAAAAAAAAGGATAATTCTATATGTTAAAAGTCAATTGTTCACACCAAGGAAATTAATCTCCTCATCGAAAATATATTATTGATTGGATTTCTGATAATGAAATCCAACCACTACCACTCCTTTTTTTAACTTTTTCACTGACAGAGGTTCAAGAAAAACAAGGAAAGTGCAAAGAAACAACTACTTACTGACCCTAGTTCCTATATATACACAAGTACACACTCAAGGATTGCAACAAACCCGAGGGATGTCATTGTTAAATTGCGCCATAGTTGGCTTCCCGTGTTTCTGAGTAGTTTCAAACTATATATGAATCAGCAATATAATATTTTTGATAAAATGACAAAGGAAAATGTGGTGAAAAGTCGGTCTCTCTGGCTTATTATTGCTGACGAAGGGAGAACGACTTACACATACCCAAGATTTATCATAACGACAAGTTGGTATCCAAAAGGTTTTGAAATGACAAATAGGTGCTTTCCGTCATGTTTGTTAGTGATTTCTGTTTATTACTGTTTATTAATAGTGAAAAGACTAAAATGCCCTTAAAAGTTTGAATTTTAGTTTTTTATAAATTTAAAAATTTCAAAAAACCCCCTAAGTTTACAAATTTCACTAAATACCCCAATATATAAAAAATTTTATAAAATAACAAAAACACCCCCACCCCACTATCGCAGATTCCGCCACCACCGCCGAAATCGCCGGAAAGTGCGTTCGACGACTGAACATGCGGATACGTAGCATGCTTGATCGATCTGGCCGGAAAAGGCCGATCTACGGCAGACTGGCCGTCGCGCCGCAAAACTCCATCTGCGTCGAAGGCCGATCGCAGATCTGGCCTTTTTCGGCGTGATCCGACCGAAAAGGCCGATAGATTACACACATCCGACTGACGTCGTAATGCAAGTCATACCCGGCCATTCCGCGATGGTGGCCGGAATCAGCATCGGGGGTGGTGGGGGTGTTTTTGTCATTTAGCAAACTTTTTATATATGGGGGTGTTTAATTACATTAGCAAACCTAGGGGGTTTTTTAGAAATTTTTAAATTTATAAAAAAACAAAAATTAAAACTTTGAAGGGCATTTTAGTCTTTTCACTATTAATAAACAAAAATCATTAACAGAATATAACGGAAGGTACCTATTTGTCATTTATAAAACCTTTTAGGTAGGAATACCAACTTGTCAGTAAACTTTGGGTATGCACAAGTCGTCAAATTACCGACGAATTCAAAAGACGTGGGAAAATGAGGCATTTGTCTTAAATTATAGCATTTAATAGGTGATATCAATTTAGTTGATCCACATTAGGGTTATTATTATTTAGGGAGAATGACTTATACCTACCCAAAGTTTGCTTTAAAGATAAATTGGTATCTAAAAGGTTTAAAAATAACAAATAGATACTTTCCGTTACATACTGTTAATGATTTTTATTTGCAAAAAGACAGTAAAAAAGACTAAAATGCCCTTGAAAGTTTAATATTTTAGTTTTTTTATTAATCAACTCATTCAATTACATAAATACCTACATCATTACGGTGAATTACAATTATGCCATCAAGTTATTATGAATTAGTGAAATGACCAGCTTGTCCATTTGAGTTTGTAAAAGATAGACACAACAAATGACCATTTTATCCCTATTTTGCTTGCAAATTTTCAAGGTGAATATATGCAAAGAATGCAGCAGAATAAAATTGCTTATTGCGGCTGAAATTCTTCATGATTTAAAAGAAATCATTCATATAAAAGAACGTATTTTGTAATGAAATTCTTCCTGAGTTACAAATAAACAAAAACTGTTTACAAGGAAGATATACAAAAAATGCAGAAGCAATTTCTAAGATGCTTCAGTTACAGCTCCTAAATGTTGTGTAAATCTTCAATTGTATTTGTTAAGTTACATCTTCGACAATTTCCTCCATGATTCGTCATCCTGATTTTCGAAAAAGTATAAACAGACAAACAGATATACTATGGTTTTCAATAACAAAACAAAAAGATGATAAAAAATTAGAAATATAGCTACAGTAGATAAAAGTCAAGATACAGAACAAAAAAATAATAATTAACAAATTAAGAAGTATGAATTAGCAAATGAAAGCTCAAATTAAAGCATGCAAACTAAAATTGGATAGAGAATACTAGAATAAGACGATTCTTATTTATGATTCATATTATTGTATTTAAAAATGAGACAAAAATCAATCAATAATATTCCATGTACAATCCATTTAGCATTACAGAAAGTGCTAATTAAAAGTGTAATGATGATTTACAATTAATTAATTCATAGGTTAATTGTACACAGCAAAACAAAACTGGGCAGTCCAGATAAAAAAAAAGAAAGAAAAATGCCCCAGGCAGCCCACAATCCCAGCCCAAACCCCAGGAAAAATTAGAATAAAGGTTCACCATTTTACACTTACAAGTTGACGACTTGAAACAGCATGTAAAATTGCAGCAGCTTTGACACGTGACTTCCCGGAGCAGCACCAATAGCTGCTGGGACATGGACATGGTGAGTAACATGACACAGAGCACATACCAATAATAATTAATTAACAAACAAAACAGAAAGATAGGAAAGACATATCATAAGAAGTAAAAATAACCAAAAATTAAAAGAGATGGTGAACAAATATCATACAGGAAAAGTCATTCCGTTTTTATACCAACACAACTACTATGCTAACGGGAACAGATGAGCTAACTTATATCTCAGCATGCTTCAACCATTTCGAATTCACATTCAAATTGCATTTGGTTTGAGAATAAACAATTAAACCCAACAACATTAAGATTCTAATAAACAATTAAACCCAACAACATTAAGATTCTAATAAACAATTAAACCCAGCAACATTGAATGTACCATCCTCATCAATAAGCTGAGTTGAAGTGCTTAAATCCAACAACACTAAGATTCTAATAAGCAATTAAACTCAGCAACATTAAGATTCTAATGCTTCGACACATAAAGTGCTTAAATCCAGCAACATTAAGATTCTCCACTATTCACTGCAGAAGCAAAGGTGTTCACATATTAGCAATTGATCAAATGCACAACTTATTAAACTTCAAATTGTCAGATAAATGCAATAATTTTCGTTGAAAAATCATAAATTGCAAAGAATAATAGTAACTTATAACTATTTATCTTTAATCCAAGCTGTAAATCATGCCAATCGCACTTTAGTGCAATTTCACTTCCATGCCTACCTTGTAGGCTCCTCCATCAACTGAGTTTAGAAATTAGATTCGAAAGTTCTATATAAAATTTTATTTTCTACACTTAGCAACCAAACATCTAATCTAGTTCCCAATGCAATTAAGGATGTGAATTATGAATTTCAGATTATTATCTGTTGATGTGTGATCTTGACACCAACTAAACAACACGTGCGAAACGTTGGTAGGCCATTTGTTGCTGTTGGACCAGTAAGTTAGAGATCCTCCCGATGAAAGATGAACACTAAATCAGACCCTCCTTCTAACGCCAAACTGTTGATGCGTGATTTTGACACCAACTAAACAACACGTGCGAGACGTTGGTGGGCCAAGAGACAAACGTGGGTATAGACAAAAAGTGTAGTAAATGCAGTAGTGAGAGCTTTTTAAAGTGGTTTGGATGCTAAGGTAGCAAGTCCTACGTCCACTAATGCTTTTATTAATATTAAGAGTCAAGTCGCAACAGCGAACTGACTTACAAATGATTTGTAAAAGGTGAAAGTAAAAGTACAAGAGAGTGAATTAGCTATTTGAGAGTAAAAATGAATGAAAATTCCCTCAATGAGAGAGTCTTCTCCAATTTATAGTTAGATGGATGGAAGTAATCATCATTAAATTTGTGGGTTGGTGTGAATGTTAGGGCAAATCCTTCTTTATGTCATATTGCCCACCTTCCAAACTGATTTCTCGCGATTTGGAGCAAGGAATGGACACGTGGGATCTTCACAGCGCCTGGCTGATCTGGCACGCGCTTACCGTTCTGACAGGAGCAGACTGCCCTCTCCCTCACGTGATTTCCCACGTCAGCCCTTGATTTTCCAGGCATAACATTATCTATTCTAGTATGTCATGTGACTTCAATTTATGAGAAAGTAATACACCATGAGCAAGTAGCAATTGGTTGTATCATAAACCGAAATGGTTTCTGGGTTCTTGATAGTTGCTTAGACACATGAAGTTTTCGATAACATTATGTTACCTAATTTACAGAATAAGCCCTCTTAGGGGCATTGTCAAAATGCTCCAAACCGAGGTATTGTTCCCAAGCACCATAAACATCTCTTCTGTAAACAAATAAAGCAAAACATAGTTTCAGCAAGCAGAAAATATAAGAATTGAATATTAAAAAAGAAAACGAAACACATCAAAAGTAAACATACCTGGAAATGGTTGAACATGACATCAGAGTCCTGAAGGTACTTTGGATGACCCAATGACAAGAAAGCAAACTTCCATTGATCAACTAGTAAATGCAAGGGTCAGTCAAAACAAAACCGTCTCTATTTAGGGTTCGCTTGTTGTTCGCTCGCTGAAACTCACGCCACTGCCGCTCGGCTTTTAACTCGTCCTCATCAGCGCCTTTCTATTTCACTGGTCATCGTCGAAGTTTTCCCGTTGATATGCTCAAACTCCTTCGGAGACCAACAATGAAAAAGGCACAAATGTTTTGGCTTTTCATTTACTCTAGTAATTGGCCAAAGTCAATGTTGGAACTCGTGTCAAATTCTTAAACAAATCTTCTAAAAGCAGTTTTGCTCTATTAACCGAAAACAATATTTAAAATTTAAAAGTTTTATAGCTGTAGATGAAATTATCATACTTTTTTTTGGCATGTAGAAATTACTAACAAAATATGATGGAAGATATCTATTAAAACAATCCTTTTGTATACTTATTTGTCTTTATGATAAACTTTAGGTAGGTGTAAGTGGTTCGACCTACTATTATAACAATATTCATATAAATCCTTTACACGTTGAAGCGGCATTATTCAATTGAACCTTTATTATTGGTCCGACTTATAAAAAAGGGGCCCCATTGATATGTACCAACTGCTTTCTTTCGGTCCTTGTTCAGAAAATGAATAGTAATAGTTCATGATATATTAATCAATAAACTTATTCAGGCTTGTCCATTACTTAGTCAAAGCAAGCCTGAGTTAATCGCTAGCATTTATTGGCCTAGCGTAGAAGAGAATGTGTAAGCTCCTTGGCTTCTACCGTTAAAATGGTCGAGCTGGGGAAGCAACATGTTGAAGTTTTCATATTGTTAAGACCAATCCTTCAACCTCGAATATCATATCATATTAATATTGCCATTTTCATTTTCATCATTAATCTATATACTTCTCCTGTGCTTCCATTTTGAAACGTTCGTGTCTGCAAATGCTTTAGTAATCTCTAATGCTATATCCTAATGTGTCAATATACTGTTCTTCCAGATTGGCAGAGCCAAAAGGCGGTCCATTTGAAGCCGAGGTGGCAGAGTTCTCCCTCCATCGCCTATATACATATATATATATATATATATATATATATATATATATATATATATATATATATATATCATTATTGGATTATAAATCAAGCAAATCAAATTTTTACTTGAATGTTTACAGGAAGCCATGCTTGCTTAATTTTGGAAAATCTTATGGATTTGGAAGAGCAATTTGGGTGAGACCATTTTGCGTGGTGGAATGACCGTGCAATGTCTTTGTATGATCATACAGCTTGGTGGAACGCCCATTTTAGAAACCCTAGATTTGAGAAAATCTACCCATTGTGTCAGGAACGACCGTTCCTCTGGGCTCTACAGGCTTTATCAAATCTGCATTAAATAAAGTAATGGCTACTTCATTTAAGGGATATAAAAACACAAGGTTTTTATGCAAAAGGGTAGAGAATAGTCTTATCAAATCAGAGAACCTTTCCATATAATCCCTTGAGCTCAAAATCCAAATCACTTACTCTCTCTTGTACTCACTTTGTAAATCTTTGAGAGTATCTTTGTTTTTATTGTGTGTATAAACCTATAAAGAAGAGGTAATCATTCACAAACCGCTTTGATTACAACCTTAGTGGCAAAATCCTGTAAAACTAGGTGCAATCTTGTAAATTTAAATGTGTGTGGTGAAATCCTGAAAAACTACTGTATTTGGCGCAATTTGATTCTAGTGGGATTTCAAGGAGGTTTTCTTGAAGAGGTGAATCTAGGAGGCTTATGAATATAACTCCAAATCGTTATAAATCTCTAAGCATTTCTCTTTCTCTTTCTCAAATTATTTATTACTCTTGTTCATACATTCATTACACTTATTACTCAAAAGTTGATTGCATTTATTGTTCTCAATTGGATACTTTTATTGCTCATTTGCATTAACATTAAGTTTGTCATTCTTTGGTTGTTTAGTTTATTCGTTGAACATAGATTTGTTAAACTCATCATTTGTTATTACTTGTATTAATAGTTTTTATTCCACAATAATTTTTTTATAGATTCCTATAACCCCCCCTCCTCCCTTTTCTTCTTTCTAGGAATATTAGCCATATTTAGGATTTAACATGTACAAATGTCTCATCAACTCATCCATTCTTGAATTGATATGCTAAAAGCTTTAGTTATCTTGCTTATTGTTTTGAATAAATTCCATTCAACTTAAATTATTTCAGCCTCATGAAAACCTTATATTCTTCGAGGAGATTGTAGCGATGGAAATGCTCTTTGGTGAAACATTAATTAGAGTTGGTCATGACTAAGAAATCATCAGTTTCGCTTGATGGGCTGAGAAATCACCAGTTGGTCATGAAAGCCTTATTGTATGAACAAGAATAAATTTTTATTTCCTACCTAGCTATTCTGGCCTGGGGGGCAGGCCCTTCCTTTGTAGTTAGCCCAAAACATAAAAATCCTCAGTTATTTTTTAAATGATAAAAATACCCTTGGAAGTACACAATCCAAGGTTTTATATATTGTACACAGATAAGATTAACTTTCATACAGATTTGACTTAATTGTGCAGATATTCAGCATTTCGTTGGATGAATATGTTTGAGCAGTTCTTTATTCAAAATTTAAGACCAATAGCTCTTGGCTGTTAATGTCAAATACGCGGAACCAGCATGGAAAGAAAATTCCATATTTCCAATGGTTCAATTAAAGTTTCACCTAACACTAATATTTTAAAACAAGTTGTATATTAAATAAAAATAATTAAACTTGAAAAAATATATATTTGATCACTTCTTATTGACTTCTTTCCCTCATTTGCAAACAGAGTAAGAAGATGATAAACATGTAGCCTTTGGTGTTAATAATTGGGAATCGGGATTAGCATCTAGCCTTTTGCAATTAAATAAGCTTATAACATAAGGTCAAATATGTTACTTTCACGGTGTATTTGATTGAAGGTAATCCTTAATTATTGAGATAATATTATCACCTATATAAAATTTCAACAACCTTCCAAAACTAATTAACTAATTGACTGACAAAAGTTAAAGAAAAGAAAGGAAACTGCAAAGAAACAACCGAACAAGCACCAACTAGACACCTATTAGGAAAGACAGCTGTTTGACAGGTGGAGCGAGTATATTATTCGTAAATGAATCAAGCGAGTAATATGAATGTATCTAACTTTATTACTTCTTAGTTTAACGCTTACTTCGGTTGCAGAACTCATGCTGGATTGGTCAGCCCTTTTGGCTTTATATGGTTAGGAAGTCCATCGTCAAGAATATCGATAACTTATTACAAGCTCTTTAGTGATCACTACTACTACTTCTCTTTGCTCATCTGTCTTTGATCGTCTTTATACTGAAGGATTGCTCAAATTTCATCGCTCAAAAACTTACATATTGATTTAATAGGCTCATTTGCAAGGAAAGAGATGGAAGCGATATCCATTGGATCTGATCCTAATTTTTGTTTTCTAGTAAGTTTTTGTTTCCTCATCCATGTTAAATCGATTTCAATCTCCACGTCTCCACAAAATTTTATCTCTCTCATGTCTCTGTAATTTATGCAGGTGGGAAAGATGAAAATCAGTGAGGGGATGAAGTGTCTGCTAGATTTAGTAGAATGGTACAAGGACAACTTGACCCCAGAAAGTGCTGGAAGGGTTAATGAAATCTTGGCCTATCTTCAATCCCTTCAACGACAAGTAGTACAGGTAACCTTACATGCTAACGTTATATGGTTCGTCATTATTAATAACTGGATCTTCTTATCATCACAATAAAACGTCTCCGCACTTCATATTACAGAAACAAGTTTATCTGAATTTTGGAAAGAAAAATTGGGTCTTGTGGTTTTGGTTTTCTATGCAAGTACATTTCTTTCAAATAGTAGCATTTGGGTCCTTAGATTGAGCTAAAATTCTTCAAATCTGAAGAGCAAAATGCCAGTATTTCACACAAGTGTTCTTACCTGTTATAGATCAAAATTCAAAACAATATTCCCCTAGTCATATCTATCAATCACGGGCTTTGAGTACAAGTGTACAGCACTGACCGAGGATGGTCCAAGGACAACTCAGGCGTGGAAAGAAAATTTCAGTACTGTTTTACTCCTAATCCATGTGCTACATACTAAATGACTTTATTATTTAAAGTAATATATAATAAGGTAAATTATTTTTACTGTGTTTACACTTACAATGGTGTATTTCCTTTTGTAAAATCTCATTTATAGTATTGAAAAAAAAAATTAGAAAGGAGAAAATTTAATAGAAGGGAATGAAACATGCTTCTCCGTTTCTTTTATTTTTTTCATTTTTAGAGTATTTCAGTGAGAAAAATATTTTATTATATTTTAACTAACACTTGAATAGAAAATAATTTAGAATATTCTATTGGGAAAAGATTTTACTTTCAAGAATAGGTATGAATATGTATTCCAAAAAATAAGAGTAAATATTTAGTTGAATGATGTTAAATATCCTTCTTTAAAAGTAATTTATTATATTTTTTTAATTCAAGAAAATATTTAAATTACATTAATGAAGTGGTTAAGGGGATTTTATGCTAATGGGACCTTAATTAAGTCATGAGAGAAAAGACTTCGATGTTTATTTTTTACAGTGAATACTCTGCTTGTCCTATCAAAAATGACATAGTTTCTTTCCTTTTTTCCTTGAAAATATGTGAAGGAGATTGAATCTTTAGCACAACCGGGAGAAGTACCTGTATCTTCCAATGTCAACGGAACAGATATGCAACGTGGACAGGTTCCTTTTCTCTCTCTTTATATTAAATGTATGAAAGAAATTAAAGTCAGATAAATCTGATGTAATTTGTTTAGTTTTAGTACAGTTATGTGTGTTACCATATACGTGCCTCAATTAATAAAGAAAATATATATTCAGTAATCCTTGGAATACTTGGTTGCCTTGAATATGTTTCAAAGATTCAATCTCACTTATTAAGCTCAATTTTATTTTCCTTTTATTGCTTATAATAAGGTGATTGAGATGCTTGTATATTACTAGGAAATCCCTCCAACAAGGGAACAAAATGCCTATTTTGGACCTACTCCAAATCAAGAGATTGAAATTGTGATGATTCCAAATATAGAGAATACGTCAAGTGCTAAAAAAAGAAAGTTGATATCAAAGGTTTGGGAGGACTTCACAAAGTATGAAAAAGATGGCAAGGAATGGGCTAAATGTAAACACTGTAAGAAAGACTTTGTAGGTTCAAGTAAGAGTGGAACCACACATCTCAACAATCATTTAAAAAGCTGCCAAGGTTTGAGAAATCCAGATGGAGTTGTAAATAAAGAAAAAGAGAAAAGTCTGATAGATCCAGAATCTAATGGTTCTGATTTGGTGCTAAAAATTATTAAGTATGGGATAAACAGCATAAAGGATGATATACTTTATGTTTACGAACGAGAGAAGGATAAGCTTCAAGGGTATTTCGGTAAACTCTCATGTCGTTTTAATGTAATGATTGAGAAGATTGAAGGCTTATGGTTCCTAACAAGCTGGTTTATCGATGATAGTTGGGAATTGAAAAGGGTATTTTTTTTGGGAGGATGGGAAGGTGACGAAGAAGATGTATTTGAGGAAGAGTAATGCTATAGTTATCGATGGATGTGCACCGAATAACGTGGTAAAATTCTGACCGTTTATTTATTATCAGTTACTATTAATCAACGGTCAGGATTTTGTCACGTCATTCGGTGCACAAATTCGGTGTAAACTTTTCGATAACTCTATCATTTTCCTTCGAGGAATATCAAATCTATGGAAGTGTGAAGTCTTGCCTTGAGGATTGGAACATAGACAAAAAAGTATGCTCTATGGTAGGAGATGTATTGTTTAATGCTGAATGTGAGAAAGTTATGGAGGATATTAACAACTGGTTGAATGAACGAGGTTCACTTCTTTTCCTTGGGAATTTTCAGTCAAACTTTCCTTTCGGAGTTGGATTGTTTTGGAATTTCCCTAATGGTCCCAGAAGATTTGAGCGAAGTTATATTTCAGCTAAAGCATTGAAGATTTGGGACTACGTCAGGATGTCATCAAATGTAAATAAGTTCTTAAGTGTTCCTTCATATGTAGAGATGGGTGTTTGCCCCGGCCCCGTGGGGATCTGTCCCGACCCGACCCGAATGGGTCAATCCCCACAAAAACGGGGATAGGGCCGAGGATGGTCTTTATTTATGTCCCCGCATCCAGGGACAGGCCGTGGAAGGGGATAGTGCAATCCCCAGCCCGCCTCCCCCGGACCGCCCCGTCCCCATGGAGCCCCGGTTGCCCCGCTTTTTTGAGAATTTTTTTTTTTTTTTTGTTTCCTTTACAAAATTGTATATAAAGTTAAAGTTTAAATCATAATTTGAAGTAATGTATCTAAATTTATGATATATACTTTTATAATGTTTTCTAATGTTTGTATTAAATTTATAGAAAAATAATTTAAACGAAAGAGCTTAATAATTAAATATATGTATCATTACTTTGTGAATTTCACAAAATAATAATACATGAGACATAGCCTAAAAATAAATTTAATTAGATTATTATAATTTACAAACCAATATAAGAATATATACAATTGCTTAACGACTTACAAATTACACAAATTCAATTATCCTTGTAATTAATTAGTAGATCAATTAAATATGATGTTAAACTTAATCAAATAATGGGATTTGTCCCTTTCACAAATGGACTAATTTTATTAGTTATAGTTGAGATAGTGTTTTATGAATTAATTCACAAATTTACCTAGTAAATTATGTTAAGATTGAATTTAATTATGTTAATTTCATGAAAAATTAATTAATTAACATGGCTAACTAAACCTAAGCCTCCATACAATTGAATAACTAAGCAATTTACCTAATAAATTATGTTAAGATTGAATATAATTATTATATTAATTCTTGATTTCTTGTTGGAGTAGTCTAAGTACTCCAGCGACAGCAATCCAACATTTTAACTTTCCATAAATGGGCCCTGACTTTTTCAGTCGTTCAATGGCCCCTCTCTGCAATTCTTTGAAGTATTTAAGATTCTTAGTTTTCGATTATCTAATAAATCACTTAATAAAAGTAGATTATCGTTCCAGCTATTCAGAAATTTGATGACATTTAACTTTAACAAGTTGTTAAGAAATTGGAAATATATGATTTACAAGCTTTTTGAACTGTGAATGGCATAGGTGCATAGTTGTAGCAATGTAGCCTGAATGATGATTATATTTTGTTGCTTTGAAATCTATGAGTATGTTCCAATTTTTACCAAGAAATTGTTATTCATCATATTCAATTATTCATATCAATTTGCTTTTTAAATCTTAATTTAAATGTTACAAGAAATTGTTAGATTTTATATTTTCTGACCTTAAATTTTGCATTTTTAGTGAATTAAATTAATTAACTATTGAAATTAAACAGTCAAATTGTTAAATATAATACTTATCAACGTACTAGTTTTTCACAATTAAAATAAATAATTTTACCGAAAATTTTGATTTACACAAGGCAAAAATCCCCATTCGGTGGATAAATTCCCCGTGAAGCCCTGATTATCGGGCCGGGCCGGGACGGGGATGGTCCTCGGAGAGGGTAACGAGGATAGCCCGGGGCATGGGGTCCTCGACCCCAACCTCGACCCGGCCCATGCCCATTTCTATTCATATGGGCAGTTCGACTACGATATGTTTGAGTGGGTAATGGGATGTAAAGAAGCATTTTGCGAAGTGGAGCAAACAGATCATCATTTCAAGTCTATAAATTTTATAAAAGAGGATTGGGACGAGGCAACTTTGATGTACAACGGTTGGAAAGTGTTGAAAGAATTGAGAAAAGATTTTGACAACTTGGTAGATGCTGCATATAAAACCGCAAATGTGTATTTCCCAATGATTTGTAACATTTTTTTGAGATTGGTTCACTTGGAAAAAAGTGATAATGATTACATTCTTTGCGTTGCATCAGTGTTTCGAAAATATTTTGATAGATTTTGGAACAATTCTAATTTGGTTTTACTGATTGCAGTCATTTTGGATCCACGATTTAAAATGGATATTGTAAAACATTTTTACAAAGAGATTTATGGTAATGATTCAAATACACACCTTAAGAAAATCATTGATGAAGTCACAAATATTTACAAGAAATATGCAGGGAGCACTAACAATGGTATTGCTACATCAGAATTAGAATTCTACCAAGATTCTAAATGTCCTCCAGGTGAAGCGTTTAATATACTAGAATGGTGACGTGTCAAATCTCCAATTTATCCAACACTAGTTAAGATTGCACGTGATGTCTTATCAATAACTCTCAATATTCCTATGCGTGATTTAGGGAAGTCATTGTTTTCTGAAGTAGATAATTCATTGTTTTCTGAAGTTGAACACATTATTGGTGAACTTGATGCTGACTTCAAACGAGCTTTGGGATGTAAAAATATTTGGTTGAATTTCCCTGTAATAAAATAATCAAGTTGTTAAAATAAATAATATGTTCTCATTTTATTTTCCATTTACTTAATTTTGTTGTTCTTTTAATACGGTAACCATTGAGCTAAAATTAAAACAAGGGGTCAACGTATTTATATAAAAATAAATGAAAAATATTAAACTGCTCAAATTTTCATCTTTAACTCATTTCTTTTTATATATTTTAATCTTTATAATTGAAATTTTCATCCTAAGTCATATTATATTCTAACATTATCATTTGATCTCATATAGTGGTATACAAAGGAGAAAAACCTATATAAAGACTATCAATTGAAAACAATTATCTAAAAATTTAACACTATTAAGAGAAAAAAAATAGCTACAGAAGAAAGCAAATAGAGTTATTATATGAATTGAATCCCATTAATTTTCTAACTAGTCTTGTTATAAAATATTTTCACATTAATTTCAAAATTATCCTTGGTAATGGAAATTTTCTCTCTCTCTCTCTTTTTTTTTTTTTTTTTTTTTTTTTTTTGCTTTCTAATTCACTTACAAAGTACAGTACTTCAAAATCAGAAAAGAGATGGAGCCACTACAATAGCAAGTGGTAGAGTAAGGAATTCAATTGAGAAAAGGCAAGATCAAACAATGGTATCATTTAAAATTTTCAACTCCAAGATGTATATAATATACATTTAAAATAATATATCAACACTCTTTTATTTTTTTTAAAAAAAAAAAAAGTCAATTCACAATGAAATTTAAAATTTTAAGAGTTTTACTTCACATAAATTTTATCATTTTAACATAGAATTAAAAAGATTAATGCTTGATTGAATAATAAATATAGCTAAAACTAAAAATAATGTTAAAATCAGTATGTATAATCTAACAATTGAATAATAATAATAATAATAATAATAATAATAAAATCTCTCTAAAATTAGTAATAATACTTCCAAATACCACAGTCATGAGTGAGCCGGAAACATTGCTGGTTTTATACTGAAGTTATACAAAATTCCCAAATTCTCAAATTTAAGTTGATTTACTGAAATGAATTAAATTTGATTATATATGATATCAGATAAGGACTTATATTAAATGGATCCAACCAACCCATGTTGTAAAGAAAAGCCCAACAATGGGAAGGACCCATAATAAAGTAAATTGTAAGCCCAAAATAAACCCAACCCAACCCTGAAACTAAAAGGTAACTAAAGAGTCAAACTCTCTCACAAACTCCTAGGTGGCAGCTCTAAGTTTTTTGCTTTTAAATTTTAAAAAATTAAAAGTAAAAAATTAGGAGCTACACCTAAGGATTGTGAAAGGATTGTGAAAAACAATTTGTGAGATTTGATTGTAATATAGTCCTTAAATTATAAGTGGTTAGATAGTATAAAAAACTAAAGTCAAATAATTGATTTGTTATATCATAATCTATAAGAAACTATACATTTTTTTTTTCTTCAGATTAATGTATTTGAAAACACTTTTTACAAATTATGATAATGCTCATTTTACATGTTTAATTTTTTGAATTTAGGTGGTACAAATTTAAATGCATGCATGATCCACAATGAGTTTATGTTATTATTTAATTTTCATGGAGTACATGTTTAAATGCAAATGGTTACCTTAATCATGCAGAGTTTTCCTCATAACATCACTATACATTAATACGACGTCTTATGATTCGTTGATTGTATATGTAATTAAATATATGTCATGTGTGTTACATTTTGCAATTAATTGATTATATAATTAAACTTTTCTCTCAATTTTTTTTATTGAATAAAAATACACATTCCTTATCAAAATATAATCAAAATCTCAAAAAGATTTACAATTAAAAATAAATTTCTTTTTTAAATTCTTTTTTAATATTGATAAAAATGAATTTAAACCTGTATTTTTTAGTTATTGTTAGGGAAATTAATGGTGGTTTTATATAATAATGAAATTTATCCATTATTTTGGACAGTGAAGGATCCAGGATTTTTGTGAAGGGAGGGCCTCCACAACTCCGCCATTGTTTGTCAAATAACTAGTGAAAACTTTAAAAATACCAAACGTTAAGCAAAGGAAATAATACAATATCAAAAATATGAAAAGAATTAATACAATAACATAATACTTTCATACTTGAATAAATCTATGAGAAACAAAATTTTGAGTAAATGTGTTGAGTAAACCTTAAGCAAATCCATCCTTTTTTTTTTTTTTTTAGATTCGAAAGATTATAATATAAATTTTTATAACTTTAATCAGACTTAGCCTAAGTCAAAGTCAACCAAAACTTAAATCAAGTCGTTGACTTTTAATATGAATTAATAAAAAAAAGGAAAATTTTCTTGGTGTAAACATAGATGGTAACTTAAATTTCTCTAATAATTTTGAGCAACCAAATGGTGATGTTTGAAATGTAAGAAAGTGTTGGGTGAAGGGTGAAGAATAACTTCTTTTAAAATATAGTTAAGGTTTAATTTGGGGAAGTAAAAACATTCTTAGACACAAAACACAAAATAAACTCACAAGATCTAAGCCTTTTTCACTCAAATTATAATAAAAAAAACCTTAAAAAAACAAGTATGATTCAACCCTAAAATAAATTAAATTGAAATGAGCAATATACATATTTAAAACTGATAAAACAGAAAACGGAGTTAATTGTAGCATCTTGAATAGGGAAAACTTCAACAATTTTAGTCTTCAAAAGCTTTAAGAGCTAATAACATGAGAAAAAGAATGAGAGAGTAAAGAATTTTGGAGATAAAATCATAAAAAAACATGTGGAGTTGTGGAAAAGAAGAGTTGAGAGAGTTTTAAACTTTTAACATGATGTGAGCTTGGAATGTATATATTAATAACAAGTTTTTTGTGAGCCTAGATATATGTATAATAGTTCTTATTTTCACAAAATTTGAAGGTAGGCATGAGTATATATATTAATAGCATTTTTTTGTGGGCCTATATAATAGTAATTTTTTTTTTTAAATATGTTGGATCTGCCCTTGATTTTGGAGTAAAAATAGAAAAAAATATGTGAAAAAAATAATTTTTTTTTCCTTGTGAAGAGTTAGGAATTTAGGGGAAGTGGCAAATTCAAAAAATGAGTGCGTTTGGTTTAATATTTCTATCCCTATTCCCAAACTATTTGCTTGTTTAATTATTTAGGAAATACTATTATATTTTTTTAATTATTTTTAGACCCCTTGAGTTTATTAATTTCATAAATACCCTAGGAAAAAATTTAAAAATTAACAAAAACACCCCCACCCACATATAGTTGCCAGATTCCGGCAACCACCGTCAGTGGCAGTCAGAATCTGTCACAGCCTACAAACGACCGGAACTTGTCGATAATTCAACGATCTGGCACTGTGGATGGGTGGGGGTGTTTTTTTTATTTTACAAAAAAATTATATATTTAGGTGTTTAGTTAAATTAGCAAAACTAGGGGTTTTTTTTTTTTTTTGTAATTTTTAAATTTTACCTTGTAATAATTACCCTATTCAACTATCAAATACTATCTCCAAAATCCTATCCAAAATAATAAACCAAACGCACCCAATATACTTAAAACTTTTTCATAATGATATATATTTTAACTTTAATATATGAGAGCAACCTGGAATCGAATCAAATCAAATGATCCAACATTTCATTTAAATAGGTTTAGATAAACATGCGGATTAATCATATTCTAGGTGGATTTTCAGTAGAAGAGCCCATGTATGAACAAGAATTAATTTTATCTCCTACCTAACTATTTTAGGCTGGAGGGTAGGTCCTTGTTGGGACGTTAGCCCAAAACATAAAAATCCTCAGTCCTTTTTTAAAAGATAAAAATACCCTTGGAAGTACACAATTCAAGGTATATATATTGTACATTGATAGGAACAATGTCCATACAGATGAGACTTAATTATGCAAATATTTAGCCCTTTTCCGGAAGAATATGTTTGAGCAGTTGTTTAATTAAAATCTAAGTCCAATAGCTCTTGGTTGGTAATGTTAAATACGTATGAACCAGTATGAAAAGAAAATTCTGTTGGGATGATGGCTTGAAACACTGTCGTATTAGAACTTAAATGAGGCGACGTCGTTTTGAGCTGAACTGAAGAAACAATCATGAGCGTTGATGAAGAGAAGATCCAATGGCTAGAATTAACCCTTCAGTCAACCATATAAAAGCAGACCTATTTTGGCATTTTGTACGCAGTAACTTTTGTGCGAACTCTCTCTTCTTCGTTGACACAATACTGAGTCAGTTAGGGTTTCAATTTGGGTTGTGTGAATCTTGTAACTTGGTGATTGAGTGGCTGGGTCAGGTCATTCTGGGTGTATTTGTATACATAGTCAGTAGGGATTGAAAGGGTATAACCTCTAGGGTGAGTTACAGGTTGAAGAACGGATTTAAGGGTTTTGTGGTGCTATGTGTAATCTGTAATCTTGACAGGGATTTAGTGCAGCGAGCTTGTGTGTTTCCTGACCTCAACATGGACGTAGCTTGCTCAAAATAGAGCAAGTGAACCACGGTAAAATTCTGATTGTTCTTGTGCGTGTTGGTTGTGAATCTTGATTGTAGTCATTGTTTGGTTGATTCTTGTGTGTGTGTGGTTATAACAGTGGTATCAGAGCGTTAGGTTACAAGAAATTAGGGAGTTATCGGGTTAAATTTCAATATGAGATTTCTAGGGTTTTTTGGGACTGCCGATTAAATTGGGGCTTTCTCAATTTTAGGGTTTAGAAATCAAATTGGAGACTAGAGGAGTGTTATTCGGAATGAATTAGCACAGATCTCACTAGCAATGTAAACCTAGGGTATTCCAGTTTCTTGAAAATTCAAGAACAGAGTCTAGTTCTTGATCTTTCTTTCGCACAAACTTTACCAAACACTTCACCATGACAAATACCACCACCCGAATGGAAATCTCCCAATATGATGGGAAGATTGACTTCGGGAGTTCGAAGAAAAAAATGAAAGCATTGCTTTCTCACAACAAGGTTGCCATTGCACTAGAAGAGGACTCCAAGAAGTGGCAAGAGGAGAAGCTAAAGAAGAAAGAGGAGATCAATGAGGAGGCATACAACTTGATAATCATGAATCTGTCCGACAGCGTCTTCAGGAAGGTAGACGGAATTGAATCACCGATTGAACTCTAGGGTAAACTCAATACCTTGTATGCTTTGCAATCGGCCCCCAACTTAGCCTTTTTAAAAGGGGCTTTATTTTCATATAAAATGGATAGTGCTAAGAGTATAGATGAAAACCTAGACGAATTTCTGAAAATGACTTTGATCCTGAAAGGGACAGACCAAGCATTAGGAGAAACTAGTCTAGTCATGATCCTATTGAACTCCCCGACTGATGACTACCAGGTAGTCAAGAATGCCCTACAGTACTTAGGTACTGTACCAAATCTTGAACTTATAATAGTAGGCCTCAGGGCCAGAGAATTAGAATTAAAAACCCAGAAACGAAATGGCACAAACTCGCTTTGTTAAGAGCGCACGTAACCTAGTCAAACTCGCAGATAACCTATGGCAACCTGTTGAAGTAACAGTCAAACTGGTAAAGGAAATTAGAATAATCAGGGGGCTAGAAATAAGAAAAAATGGAAGGGCAACAACAAGCATAAATGAGAGTCTAGAAAATGCTTCTTTTGTAATAAAACTGGGCACATTAAAAAGAATTGCTTCGAGTGGATTAAAAAACAAAAACAAGGGAATATAGAGAATAACCTAGCCACCACTAAAAACCTGGTAGAGGAACCTGAAGTCCTCACTGTGTCAATGAGTGACACTGGTGAAGAGTGGATACTGGACTCAGTCTGTTCATTTCACATGAGTCTTAGGAGAGACTAGTTCCAAGAATTTGAAAATGTGGACAATGAAACTGTTTACATGGGAAACAATAATGCATGTAGGGTAAGAGGGATAGGCACAATGACTCTAAGGGTTAACACTGGAAAAATGGTAAAACTAACTAGGGTTAGGTATATACCTGAACTTAAAAGAAATTTGATAACCCTTGGCACCTTAGATGAATCAAGATGCTGTTATAGAGCAGAAAATGGATGTTTGAACATATATAGAGATAACAACCTGATACTAAAAAGAGAGAAAAGAAATGGGCTTTACATACTCTATGGGAACCATTCCCAAAACTGCTTTAATTCTATGATTATTTCTACTAACCTGTCCAATACAGAAAAGTGGCACCTTAGATTAGGCCACATGAGTGAAAGAGGCATGAACATTCTGAAGCATAAAGGGCAATTTGGTAAGGACAAGACTACATCCCTTGAATTCTGTGAGAATTGTATTTTAGGGAAATATCATAGAAACAGTTTCACTAAGGGGACACACCTAGCCATTAGCCAACTAGAATACATACACTATGACTTTTGGGGACCTGGAAAAGTGAAATCTTATAGAGGGAATAATTACTTTATGTCTCTGGTGGAGGACTACAGCCGCAAGGTGTGGGTGTACCTACTGAAATCCAAAGATCAGGCCCTAGCTAGGTTTAGGGACTGGAAAACCCTAGTAGAGAACCAAATGGGCAAAAGGGTGAAGATTCTTAGAACAAACAATGGGCTGGAATTCTGTGACCAAGAATTTGACAAGTTTTGTTGTGATCAAGGGGTTTTAAGACATAGGACAATAACCTACACCCCACAACAGAATGGAGTGGCAGAACGAATGAATATAACCCTCCTTGATAAAGTTAGGTGTCTATTAGTACCCTCCAACCTCTCTACCTCCTTTTGGGGAGAAGCCCTTACCACAACAGCATGCCTGGTCAATAGGAGCCTATCTACTGCAATAAACCTAAAGAGTCCTGAAGAAATATGGACGGGTAGAATCCCAGCCCTAAGCCACCTACGAGTCTTTGGTTGTGCAACCTATGCACATACCACAGGAGGAAAATTGGAACCAAGATCAACTAAGTGCATATTTTTTGGGTATCAAGAAGGGACCAAGGGTTATAAACTTTGGGATAGAGAATCTCCAGGGGTTAGAATCATTGTGAGCAGAGATGTGATATTCAATGAGGGAGTCTTTCCTTGTAAGTAAACTATAACTAGATCTGACCCCACTTCAAGTTCAGAGGACTCCTTCAGCCATCCTAAAGTTACACCAATTGAGGTGGAGCTTCCTGCTCAAACAAAAACCATTCAAGAAACGAAGTCATATCGAACTCGGAGGAGCTGGACAAACTGATCCATAACATGAGGATGAGACAGAAACAGCAGATGACACTCAGATTCAGCTGAAAACTTGCAAGACTACCAGCTTGCAAGAGACAGACCCAGAAGACAGGTAAGGGCACCCACAAGGTATTCAGATGTTGATCTAATATATACTGCTCTTCTTGCAGGTACTGAAGTACAAAGAACAGAGCCTAAAACCTATGAGGGAGCCATGCAGTCAAAGGAAAGGGATTAATGGAAGGAACTATGGAAGCAGAAATAAAGTCTTTGGAGGTGAACCGAACCTGGAAGCTTGTACCAAAGCCTAAAGATCAGAAACTAGTACAATGCAAGTGGCTGTTCAAATTAAAGGAAGGTATCACTGAAAAGGATCCCTTCAGGTATAAGGCTAGATTAGTAGCCAAGGGTTTCACCCAAAGAGAAGGAATAGACTTCAATGAATTCTTTTCCCCAATAGTTAAGTACAAAACCATAAGGCTCATGCTGTCCATAGTAGCCCATCAGGATCTAGAGCTCGAACAATTAGATGTTACAACTACATTCCTACATGCAGATCTTGAGGAAGAGATCTACATGAGCCAACCCTTAGGTTTCATAGATAAAAAGGCCCCCAACCATGTCTGTTTACTGTTGAAATCTTTATATGGTCTAAAGCAATCCCCTAGGCAATGGTATAAGAGATTTGACACCTTTATTGTAGGTATAGGATTCACTAGGAGTAGGTATGACAATTGTTTCTACTTTGTTGTTGTGGATGATATACCTATTTACTTACTGTTGTACGTTGATGACATTTTACTGATAAGCAAATCAAAGCCTTTAATATGTGTGTTAAAGAATAAACTCAATGCTGAATTTGAAATGAAAGACCTAGGGGATGCTAGGAAGATCTTAGGCATGCAAATTGATAGGAACAGGAGCAAATGCAAACTAAAAATTCACCAGTGTTCATACCTGCATAAGTTAGTAGAAAAATTTGGAATGACAGGGACTAAAATTGTCTCAATGCCTTTAGCTAACCATTTCACATTAAGCAAGGCCCAATGCCCTAATACTGATGCTGAGTTAATTAAAATGGAGACCATACCCTATGCAAATGTAATTGGGTCCTTGATTATGTTATGATTAGCACTAGGCCTGATTTATCATTTGTGATATCATTGCTAAGTAGATACATGTCCAATCCTGGTATGGAACACTGGACAACCCTAAAATGGGTACTCAAATATGTTAATGGCTCATTGATTGTTGGATTGGAATATTGTAAAAGATCTGCCTCACTTGAGCTGGCTGGTTTTGTAGACTCTGATTTTGCAGGTGACAGGGACACTAGGAAGTCAACTACAGCATACTACTTTACCTTGGGGGGTAATTGCATCAGCTAAAAGTCACAATTACAGCCTATAGTTGCACTGTCATCAACTGAAGCTGAATATGTGGTTGTAGCTGATGTATTTAAGGAAGCAATTTGGCTCAAAGGAATCCTGAGTGAAGCAAACCTATCTGAATAGAAGCCAACCATTTTTTCGGACAGTCAAAGTGCAATACACTTGAGTAGAAATCCGGTGTACCATGAGCAAACCAAACACATAGATGTTCGCTACCACTTTGTGAGAGATCTGATCACTAGGGAGGAGATAGCTCTCAATAAGGTTCCTATTGAGCACAATCCAGCAGACATGGGGACGAAGATTGTTACACTTGCTAAGTTCAAGCATTGCTTGAACTTGCTGTCTATTAAGTAAGCAAGGGTAACAAAGGAGCTGTGAAGGATTTGCATTGGTACAGGGGGTTGTTTCAACCCATCAAGGTGGAGATTATTGGGATGATGGCTTGAAACACTGTCATATTAGAACTTAAATGAGGCAACGTCGTTTTGAGCTGAACTGAAGCAACAATCCTGAGCGTTGATGAAGAGAAGATCCAACGGTTGGAATTAACCCTTCAGTCAACCATATAAAAGCAAACTTGTTTTGGCATTTTGTACGCAGTAACTTTTGTGCGAACTCTCTCTTCTTCATTGACACAATATTGAGTCTGTTAGGGTTTCAATTTGGGTCGTGTGAATCTTGTAACTTGGTGATTGAGTGGCTGGGTCAAGTCATTCTGGGTGTATTTGTATATGCAGTCAGTAGGGATTGAAAAGGTATAATCTCTAGGGTGAGTTACAGGTTGAAGAAGGGATTTAAGGGTTTTGTGGTGCTGTGTGTAATCTGTAATCTTGACAGTGATTTAGTGCAGTGAGCTTGTGTGTTTCCTAAGCTCAACGTGGACATAGCTTGCTCAAAATAGAGCAAGTGAACCACGGTAAAATTCTGGTTGTTCTTATGCGTGTTGATTGTGATTCTTGATTATGGTCTTTGTTTGTTTGATTCTTGTGTGTGTGTGGTTATAACAAATTCCATATTAAATATGGACATTTTCTGTGTCAGATTCAAATGGTCAATTGAAGTTTCATATTTTAAAACAAGTCGTACATTAAATAATAAGAATATGATCACTACTTGTTGACTTCTTTCCTCCATTTGCAAACAGAGCAAGAAGAAATAAGCACTCACGGACCATAATTGCTATATATTCACTGAAAGGTCACTCAGTTTTTCTCATTCAAAAGCTTATTATTTAATTAAATAGGCTTATTTGTAAGGCAAGAAATGGAAGCATTCTATCCGTGACAATATCACAACATAATATAAGTACTGTTAATAATAACAAAAAAAATAATAATTTGATTTTTGTATGGGGATGATTGACTATACATAAGCATTATAGAACATAAGTTGAAATTAGGAAATTGGGAACCTAAATATGAAAAACCTAAATAAGTTTGAAATTGGGAAAAATAAACCTAATTAAGTTTAGAGGGTACGTTATTTTCAGTATTAAATGGGGTTTGAAGAGATTTTTTTTTTTTAATTATAGAAGAGGCGTACTTAGCTATTAGGGGTGAAGATAAATTAGATAGAACCTAAAAATCACTTCCCTTGATACAAAATTAAAGTTTTAAATTTTAAAATTGAAATAAAGTTTGTATTCAAGACGAAATCTAGAACACACCAAGAACAAATGAATCTATGAATCAAGAACAAATAAACATTAAGAGCATTTATTTTTATATTTCACTTAATTACTTTTGTTCATTCATGTTACCATATGTATAAATCCTTATATTCTTAAGATAATATCACAAAATATATAGCTTCCCTTGGTTTGTGATTTCATAACATACTTGTATATTGTATCAGCTGATGAGTGCTTGGAAGCGCACTCATACATAGTGATTTTAAGGGTATTTTGTAAGGGAATTAGGTTTAATTGGTTCATTTCACTTAATTTCTGTATTTTTTTTGTTTTCTAGAATCACCGGTATGTTTTGTGAATTTTTAGATATTTAGGTGCTGAAAAATGAGGATTTCAAGCATGGATATTAAAAAGGAAAGAATCAGAGTTGTGTACGAATAAACAGTTCGAGAATCGGAGCTCAAACGAAGAAGTTATGGATTTTTGAAGATTGTTCGCAATGGAGGATTTTTGTGCCGTGCTATGAGTGAACAGGCTTCACTAAAATGGGTATAACTTTGGGTACAAAACTCCGTTTCAATCTGGAAGATGGTTAAAAATTGATCGGAAAGTTACGTCAGTGCATAGAAGACAAGTAGATGGGTTCTGCAACATGCCTCAGTGTTGCTATGATAACTTGATCTAAAGACCTCAGATTTGGATGATTCTTAGACTATTGAAAATATGATTCAAATAGATACAATTAATATGTATATGGCTTCATCAGATTCAGAAGTTTTCATACTAAAAAGTGGAAGTCTTTCGGCTCATAATTTTCTAGCAGCAGCTATCAAGGAGAAATGGACAAAAAACAGAAACTTCGCCAAGCTGCCATAAATTCCTCATAAAGAACTGGGAGCTGTTCCACATATTGTTGTAAAGCTTTGGAAGTCTAGATTACCTAGAATTTTACAGTTTGTTATTCCAAGATTTCTAAAGGAAGATATTCTTGTTTTAGTACCAGCACATGAATCCTAATTCTACAAGGACTCAAGTTAAGATTAATCCGAATTTTATTCTCCTGTTTTGTATAGGATTTTTTCCATTACTTTCCCAAAACCCTAGCACTACAAAAGGATGTCTTTAGGTATTTTTTTAGAAAGACTTCAACTTTGAGAGAGTCAAGGAGAAGAGACTTCAACTTAGAAAGAAATTGAGGCAAGGAGAAGAGATCTACCTAAGGTTTTCATCTTTCTCTTGTACTTCATGTTTTTTAAGGGTTTGAGGTTTGATTTCCTTATGATCATGTGCAACTAAATACTTGTCTAGGGATCTGATGTAACCTAACCTAAAGGTTTTATGCTTTGATTAATTTTATTGTTCTATTGATTCAATATATTTCTCGTTAATTTCATTCATTGCACTTAATTCAATCTTGATGTTTGTAGATGTTTGTATGAAATAAGTATGGTAAACATCATATGCTAACTTTAAAATATAAAACAATTGATTGTTTGAGACAAGGTAAGGAAAACATCATATGCAAACCTTGAATAGCTCTTTTGAATTATTGGATTGTGTTGAGGCAAACATTAAGCTAGATACAATTTGGTTCATATTTTGAGTACTTCTTGTTCCTAATGGGTTCTTGATTGTCAGGCTTTACTAAACATCCTAATGAGTTTAATGGTTAAGAATACTTGGTTAAACTTGAACATCAAACGATAATATCATAATGATGGAAGACTGAACCATAGGAATTGGATGGAGCCGACAATAAATTAGTTATTAACAGAGAATCAGATTGTTATGGTGAAATAAGATAACTAGGTTTTTCTTGCATTGGTTTTCAATTAATTTTTAGTTGTGTTATTTAGTTCAATTGGTTAAGAATTTATTTTGCTTCCTTAGTAATTATTTAATTTCTTTTATTTATTTTATCTGTTTAATTAAGGCATAGTATATTATGACATACAGTTCACAATGAGTCTGATGTGCATATACACCCAGACTGATGGATGATATGCATTCTGTTGAACTTTTGAAAACACTATGTGATAAGATCATGTTATTTTAGAAGTGGTGTAGAATCATTTTAAGTTATTTCGTAAACTAATTAGTCAAACAAGCAAATCCTAGCTATGTTTTTACAGGGTTACACCTCCTCAAGTTTTAAAAACAATTGGTTCTTTTTTAATAACTAAATATTATCTATTTCACATCTTGCATGATTGAGGACTTTTGGATGAATTGCATTTGTTGTGTTCATTTGAGCCCAGAGTTTTAGTGTTATCATCCTAGCAATTTAAGCTAGGACAGCGTAGGATATTTGCACACTCTAGCAGCTCCTGTGTATTAAATCTACGGCATATAGAAGGTATTTCTTTTATGAAAATTCTATAGGTGATATAAAGAAAAAAAATTTCAAAGTCATCTTCTTGTTATAAACCTAGTAAAAATTATTACCTTTCGTGCCTCTTCTGTGCTTATTCCTGAGGCGGCTGACCTTCGAGGTCACTCTGAAAAGTACTTGTTTGCTTATGGAATCCACATGTCCCTTATACCTGAACGATTCATCATTGGTGGTATGAATTTCAGCTCCTGCCAGCTGCACCGGAGGCCCTGGCTTATTCGTGCTAATGACGTTGTAGTATCGAACGTTGGTGGAGAGGCTGTGATTGGAATGGTAAGACTTAGTTCACTTGTTATTTTTTTTCCCTGTGCATGTTCAGTGGAAGTTCTGTGTCACTTCTATTTCTTCTTTCGAAAAATTTAAGTGGACTCAATTATTACATTAATATTTTCATCTTATTTGGTGCTTTATTAAATTATACGGCCACTCTTATTTTGAAGCCTTATTGACAATAAACAAGTGCTTTGTCGTTATCATTGTCAACATGTTCTTGGTGATCAACATCAATAGGAAATCTTTCTGGTGATCAAGTCATGTTAGAATTGTTTCTTACTGAGAATTTGGGCTTTTTCAAATCTGTGAAACAGTTCTGCCTTTGAAAAATGTCTTTTTAGGTTGAACTGTCATATTACACAAATGTGTTGTATAATTGAAGTCACGCAACTCACCCCCATATCAAAAATCCTATCAGAGTTTTTAAAATAGCAGATAGTAACCGACAAACTTACAATGGCTTTAATTCCTGTCACTTGGAGTTGTTTATAGGAGAGAAAAAAGAAAAATAAAATGATCAAACACTTCCTGATTCTCCCGGCAGGTTTTTCAGATCTCCAGTTTCTTGATTGTAAATCTGTAACCCTACATTGACTATAACGAAGATTTGCTTCTATGAGAAGCCTTGGCCATCTCATTCTTCACTTATATGTTTGCAGTTTCCACTCCTGCGTCCAGGGGAGAAAGAATTTGCTTATGAGAGCTGCGCACCTCTACCAACTTCATCAGGTTCCGTCAAAGGTTCATTTACATTTGTTCCTCGCAGGTTATTCATATAAATCCTTTACATGTTGAAGCAGCATTCTTCAATTGAACCTTTATTATTGGTCCGACTTATAAAAAAGGGGCCCCAGTGATATGTACCAACTGCTACCTTTCAGTCCGCGTTCAGAAGCAATTAAAAACAACACATATTTGTGTTTAGAAAAAGTATCTCTGAAGAGAATTCTGTTCAGGAAATGAATAGTTCATGCTATGTTAATCAATAAACTTATTCAGGCTTTGTCCATTACTCAGTCAAAGCGAGCCTGAGTTAATCGCTTGCATTTATTGGCATAGCGAAGCAGAGAATGTGTAAGCTCCTCGGCTTCTACTGTTAAAATGGTCGAGCTGGGGAAGCAACAAGTTGAAGTTTTCATATTGTTAAGACCAATCCTTCAAAGTCGGAAATCATATCATATTAATATTGCCATTTTCATTTTCGTCATTAATCTATATACTTTTCCTGTGCTTCCATTTTGAACCTTGTGTGTCTTTAAATGCTGTAGTACCCTCTAATGCAAGAAGTCATTGCTGGAAGAGTCTCTGCTCAGGAGCCATGCTGGTCTTTTCTACTTTCTTTTCAGATTTGCCAGATTGAGTGTTGTGAAAACATTGTTTTAAAACCTAACTCGGCCAGGCCGGTTGAACAGGTTCAATTGGGACTCAGGGCCTATACCAGGCTAGTTTAGTAATTTTCCTATTAATTGAAAACCTTAGAAATTGGGATAGTGACCGGCGAACAATTGACGGTTGGGATGTTGGGTCTTTTGAAAATGAAAGGTTGTCTGATGCAATGGTGGCAATAGAGGTGACTTTCGGTGAGTGAATCAATTGAAAATCGTAAAACAAAATCAGCGAGCTGATTGGCAAGGCAGTAAGAGGAGGGGTGATATGGGTTTATTCAGGAGGTTGAGGGGAGTGTTTTCATTGCCGGAAACATGCCTTAGTTGCCAATGGTGGTGTTGGGTTTGTTTTTGCAAGATTTCAAAGCTATAGGGACTTATATAAATTTTAGTGGTGTTTTTGTTATATTTCAAATTTTTTTTGTACACCGGTTTGACTGATAAGTCAAACTAGTTAAACCGGTCAACTCGAAACCCAATCACTTTGTCGGGTTTTACCCCGAATTGGTTATTAAAACACTATTGTAAAGTAGTAGTCATGTGTTATTGCATGTTTTTTAGATAAAAGCTGCTTTTGTCTCATGAAGTAATTTTAGAATCAATTTTAGTGCCTTTTTCCGCGGAAGTGTTTTGGTGGGTTTAAGGGCAAGTGCATATTGGCTTGAGATTGGGAATAATTAATAAAAAGAGTTGGAATACCCATAACTTGGCGGTTTGATGTAGAATTTAAATACTTTTTTTTTTTTTAAAACAAGTGATTCAAAAATCTAATTCAAGTATACATACATGATACATGTATGACTATTTAATATCACTATAATGTTTATTGATAAAAGATATATCAATGATTAATAAAATACAGATTTACTATTGTACCCTTTAACAACATATTTGATTATGTTATTAGATATCAAATTAAAATATAATTTATTTATGCATTTAAAATTATAATAATCAGAATTATAATTATAAACTATATATATATATATAAAGAATAGTTGTTTATTACAAATAAGAATTATTAAAAATATTTTGGCATGAATCATTAGTAAGGGATGAACCATCGTACGTCCAACAACACGATCAATTTGTGTTAGATCGATATTCATCAATCTACCAAATTAGATTAGATACAATGATCAGATATTGACTACTTAGCCCACATATGATGGAATTTGTAATAATCTTTAAGATTTATAAGATGGGTATGGTCAAACAATCAAGCTTCAACAATTATTGATGTCACAAATCGATAAAACAGTGACCTTTGAACATAAAAGAGTTGATGGTTTCACTGAACGCAGGATGATAAATAGTCATCCAATAACCTAATAACCAAGTATCCGATGTGGTTAGGTTCCGCTTGACTTGGCTCAACCTTGTAAAATTTGAACCCAAATCAATAACAATTTCACTCTGTTTCCATTAATGAACCAACAATATTAACCTCAATTTTCAAAGTTAGATGTTATAATAAGTAGGAAAAAAAGAGTAACTTGGGTTCTGTTTGTTTATGAACTCACCGTTTTACTTTCATTTTTTTTTTTTTGTTTTGGAATTCATATAATTTACGTTCGTTTCAGTTTTCCATCCAATTTGAGTACAAAGAATGAAGAAAATGAGTGTGACGTGGTTTTGTCTTGTGAGGAGAGAAAAGGTGGGTCTCAGTTTTTTTATTAAAAAAAATTATTATATTTTATCTTCTCTCTTTGAACAAAAGTTTCATTTTAAATCAAGATTTTTAACCAAAAAAGATTACAAACGAAAATAAAAAATTGATATATTAGAACAAGCTTTTTGAGACGAACAAAATAAATGATACTTAGAGTGAGTTTTACCGATTGTGTAAGTGATAAATTTTGTATTTTGTATTTTTTATTTATTTTTTTATTTTTTTTTGGTGTGTGTTTTTAATCCATGCTGAATTCGTTTCCAATTTCTGCCTTAGTATTTTTTGATCTTTTGCAATATTTTCAAAAATACAAAAACTGGAAACATAAAATTCATAAAAGAAGACATCTGTTAAGTTAGTAAAACTAAGGGTAAGGTTGTCTTTTCACCATGGATAGAGGTGAAAATATAATTTTCCTAAATTAGAAGGATTTATCAAAAAAAAAAAAAAGAAACAAATCAAATCTTGAAGAATTGCAACACAACAATTTCCACCTGAAGAGTCCAGAGAGCAGAAAGCGGATAGATAGAGAGCCTAGAAACAGTGAAAGAAGTTAGGCAAAACCCTAATCAGAGAGATAGAGAAATGGGTTTGGAGAGTGTTGGAGATCTAGCTTTGAACAAAATTCTATCAAAATTAGACCCAAAACACACCGCTGTTGTAGCTTGTGTTAACAGAAGGTTCAGGAATTCTGTTTCTGAAGAGTCTCTCCAGTGGTCCAAAATCTGCTTGGATGAACTTGGTCTTCATGCCCCTTTTGATCTTCATGGCAACTCTCTTCCTTCCTTTAAGGTTTTATTTTAATTTAACTTAATTGTTTTTGCTTTTAGAGGTGATATATCAAGTGGGTTCTGTTTTTTATTGGTTTGTTTCATGTTTATTTGTTTGACTTTTATGGTTTTGGGTAGAGAATTAAAGAAATTGAAAAAAGAAGAGATTTTTGGTGGAAATGTTGATGTGGGTCTCTCTGTTTTGCCTGTGTGTTTGTAGATGTGGCGTGTGCTCTTAGGGACAGTTTGTATGTTACCAGATGTGAAAATCCCAGTAACGTTACTGGCATTATGGTTTTTACTGACGCGTGACATCTCGTTTGTATCTTGTGATATTAGTAATATTCAATGTGTATTGGTAACTCAACAATGTTTTACTTTGGTTGATTGGAGTAAAAGTCCTGGTAACGTTAACGGAATAATGACCTCAAGTGCTTTGTGAAATTGCATTTGTATCCTATAGTGTGATATTAGTATTATTCAATGTGTATTGGCCGCTCAACAATGTGTTACTTTGTTACAGGGAGTAAAAAAGTCGTGGTAATGTTACTGGAGTAGCAGTTTTTACTGACATGTGACATTGCATTAGTATCTTATTACTAGTCATTAGTGATACTCAATGTGTTTGGTTACTCAACAATGTGTTATCAGCTTACATAAATGTTACTATGTCATTTTGTTGTTGTGGTTTTGTTGTGTTGGCGTGCTTTGAAGCTGATGGGATTTGTTAGATCTATCAACTTAAGCTTTTAGGTCAAGCGTTAGTTTATAGGATTTATTAGTACTTTTCCCTAAGTCGTGAAGTAACAGTTTGCTGACTTCTCTCTCAACCTCTCTCCACAGGCAACTTACCAGACATGGCGGGAATCTTTTAATATGTATCCGTGGCTACTTGTTAAACGGGTTAAAAGATGTTGGGATAGACTTAAAAACTGGTTGACCATTAACCTTCCAGAGGCAAAGGCTACACTTCGAAGGGGTGCATCAGAAGCAGATATCCAAGAGTTAGAGAAAATTTTGAAAGTGAAATTGCCTGTCCCAACAAGGATTCTGTATCGCTTTTGTGATGGTCAAGAATGCTCAGCTAAAGATTTTGATAGTCGGGTTGGTTTGGGTCTTCTTGGTGGCTACTGTGTTTATGGACATCTGGTTAATGTGTACCTGTTGCCTTTAAGTCGAATAATCATGGACACACGAAAGATTACAGGTGACATATCTCTTAACAGCAGATCTAAGTATATCCTTGTGGCTGCTTCTTTGACCTCTAGTTATAAGTTGTTCTTCCTCAACTGTACCAACGGCCAACTCTATGTTGGTACTACGAATCTTGTCCCAGATGGAGAAATGCTTCCATGCGTTCTAAATGATCTGATAAATTTGCAAAATGCTAGCAGTGATCAGCAGCAGGATGCGATGCTACTATGGTTAGAAGAACATGCCCGACGCTTAGAAAATGGGATTATCAAAATTCGTGAAGAAGGAGGTATCCGAAGTATTAACCTATTTCCTGAAGAACCTCCCCTCTGTTCCACTGCTATAACCAATGGTGTGAAGGTATGTACTGCATTGCCTTTCATATGTAGCTCTTTTGCCCTTCAGATTTTATTGTACTGTATATTAATATGTGTACCATGACACATTTATCATTGATAATTCCAAGTGAAATCCAATAACCTTACTAAATTGAAACCTTTTCTTAAAGTTAGCAGAGTGTATTTTATCATGTGTAATGTCTAGTCACGGTGCTGCTTCTTGTAATGTATCTACTCATATGGAAAAGTTTTGTCTAGTTTGCAAATTTTTTTAAGAAACGCACTCTTATTGGTTCTAGACTGCTATGTCGTTGCTGCTTTCTGCAGCATGCATTGCAATTATGTACCGTTCACAATGAGTCTGATGTGCATATACAACCAAATTGATGGATGATATGTATTCTGTTGAACTTTTGAAAACACTCTGTTATAAGATCATGTTATTTTATAATTGGTGTAGAATCATTTTAAGTTATTTCGTAAATTAATTTTCCTAATCAGAACCATAAATTGTAGTCAAACAAGCAAATCCTAGCTATGTTTTTAGAGGGTTACACCTGTTCAAGTTTCAAAAAAATTGTGCTTTTTTAATAAGTAAATATTATCTATTCCACATGTTGCATAATTGAGGAGTTTTGGATGAATTGCATTTGTTGTGTTCCTTTGAGCCTAGAATTTTTGTGTTTATCATCCTAGCAATTTAACTATTTAAGCTAGGACAACGTTGGATATTTGCACACTCTAGCAGCTCCTATATATTAAATCTATGGCATATAGAAGGTATTTCTTTTATGAAAATTCTGTAGGTGATATAAAGATAAAATTCTTAAAGTCATCTTGTTGTTATAAACCTAGTAAGAATTATTATCTACTACAGGTTCGTGCGTCTTCTGTGTTTACTCCGGAGGCGGCTGACCTTCGAGGTCATTCTGAGAAGTACTTGTTTGCTTATTCAATCCGCATGTCCCTCATGCCTGAAGGATGCATCATTGGTGGTATGAATTTCAGCTCCTGCCAGCTGCACCGGAGGCACTGGGTTATTCGTGCTAATGACGTTGTAGTATCGGACGTTGGTGGAGAGGCTGTGATTGGAATGGTACGACTCAATTCACTTGTTATTTTTTCCCTGTGCATGTTCAGTGGAAGTTCTGTGTTACTTGTATTTCTTCTTTCAAAAAATTTAAGTGGACTCAATTATTACATTAATATTTTCATCTTATTTGGTGCTTTATTAAATTATATGGCTACCCTTATTTTGAAGCCTTATTGACAATAAACGAGTGCTTTGTCGTTATCATTGTTAACATGTTCTTGGTGCATAGGAAGGTGTTTTTCAACATCAATAGAAATCATCCTGGTGATAGAGTCATGTTAGGATTTTTTCTTACCGAGGAGAATTTGGGCTTTTTCAAATCTGCAAAACAGTTCTGCGTTTGATAAATGTCTTTTTAGGTTGGACCGTCATAATACACAAATGTGTTGTGTAATTCAAGTCACACAACTCACCCCCAAATCAAACATCCTATCATAGTATTTAACATATTCTATTGTTTATAGGAGAGAAAAAAGAAAAAGAAAATATCATACACTTCCTGATTCTCCTGGCAGGTTTTTCAGATCTCCAGTTTCTTCGTTATAAATCCGTAACCCTACATTGACTATAATGAAGATTTGCTTCTATGAGTAACCTTGGCCATCTCATTCTTCTCTTATGTTTGCAGTTTCCACTCCTGCGTCCAGGGGAGAAAGAATTTGTTTATGAGAGCGGCACAACTCTACCAACTTCATCAGGTTCCATCAAAGGTTCATTTAGATTTGTCCCTGGCAGGTAATTCATATAAATCCTTTACATGTTGAAGCAGCATTCTTCAATTGAACCTTTATTATTGGTCCGACTTATAAAAAAGGGGCCCCATTGATATGTACCAACTGCTACCTTTCAGTCCGCGTTCAGAAGCAATTAAAAAGAACACATACTTGTGTTCAGAAAAAGTATCTCTGAAGAGAATTCTGTTCAAGAAATGAATAGTTCATGATAAGTTAATCAATAAACTTATTCAGGCTTGTCCATTACTCAGTCAAAGCGAGCCTGAGTTAGTCGCTTGCATTTATTGGCCTACCGAAGAGGAGAATGTGTAAGCTCCTCGGCTTCTACTATTAAAATGGTCGGGCTGGGAAGGCAACATGTTGAAGTTTTCATATTGTTAATACCATCCTTCAACCTTGAACATCATATCATATTAATATTGTCATTATCATTTTCATCATTAATCTACTTCTCCTTTGGTTCCATTTGAACCGTTCATGTCTGTTCGTATTAATATTAGTAACCTCTAATGCTATTTCCTAATGTGTCGATATACTGTTCCTCCAGATTGGCAGACCCAGAAGGTGGTCCATTTGAAGCCGAGGTGGCAGAGTTCTCCCTCCTTCGCCCAGACTACATCTTCTGAGAACCATGTATATATATATATATATATGCAAATACAACTATTTGCATTTGTGTATTTGACTTGCTTAGCCTGGTGGCAATTGGAAGGTTGCTCAGCAGACAGAAACCTCGTGTATAACCTGTTTACATGTAAACCCTCATTTCAGTTACCAGGCCTTGATTTCAGCTTGACTGGACTATCGGAAACTGACTTTTGCCCTCACATTCAATGGAATGAAGGTCCAGGAGACATCGTGTACATGATGTGTATGCAGCCGACAGCCTTCTCTATTGATTGTGCGAATGTGGCTGGGCTAAGTCAGTGGCGGAAGAGTCCTTGCTCAGGAACCATGTTGGCCTTTCTACTTTCTTTTCAGATTTGCCAGATTGAGTATTGTGCAGTAATGTGTTATTGCTCGTTGTGTTTCATCTCATGAAGTGATTTGTTTGAAGTAATTTTAGAATCACTTTTAGTGCCTTTTTCTGTGGAAGTGTTTTGTTGGGATTGAGGGCAAGTGCATATTGGCTTGAGATTAGGAATAAATAAGAAAGAGTGGGAATACCCATAAATTGGCGGGTTGATGTAGAATTTAAATACATTTTTTTTTTTCAAAAATCTCATTAGGTGGAAATGGTTTTTAATATAGTTTTCGATCACAATTTTAAAAAGTAGTGTAAAATTTGAAAATGATTAAGGCTCCGTTTGGTTGGTTTTTGGGAATACTATTATTAGTATTCTCAAAAAAGTTGAACAGTAAAATACCCAAAAACTCACAATATTATCCAATATTATTCAACTTTTTTTAAACCTCTTAAATTTGTTAATTTAATTAAATACTCTTAAATATTTTTTTTCGAAATTGCAAAAACACCTCTAAACTCACATTATATCAGATTTCGGCCACCACTGTCGGAACTTGACTGGAATCTGATATAATGACGCATTATCGGTTAAATCTGGTCGATAGTGCGCTGATCTAGCATTTTCTGGCTAGATCTATGGTGGATTTGGCCGGAAAAGGCCAGATCTAAGGTCAAAGATCTGGCCGTGGCTAGATCTTTGGCCGTAACCAGACATCAACGACGGCCAACATATGGTCGTCGTTGACCATCAACGACGGCCGTATCTTTGGCCGTCGTTGACGAGCAAATGCGGCTAGATCTGGTCGTTAATGTTTGTCGGCCATATCCACCGTGGATCTGGCCAGCAAAGGCCATATTGGCGTACGACCGGCAAGATCCAGCCGGTCATGTATCGATACGGCGACTCCGACCACCCTCCGTGGTGGTGGCCGGCTGTGATTATTCAATGGGTGGGTTAGGGGTGTTTTTGTTAACTTTCAAAGTTTTATTATAGAGGTATTTAGTAAATAAACAAATATATGGGGTATTTTATTAATTTTCAAATCCTACATCATAATATCCACTCAATTCAACTTTTTTTAACTTTTTTCAAAATACTTTTCTACAAAATGCAAAAAAGTAAACCAAACGAAGCCTAAAATTTTCTCAGCTTCTTATAGTTTATAAATTGAAAACAATTTTTGAATATTATATAAATACAATTTTAACTAATAAGACAATGTTTTAATAACCAATCTTAGGTGAAACTCGGCAAAGTTGTTAGGTCTTGGGTTGACCGGTTTAATTGGTTTGATTGGCTAGTAAAATCGGGTGATAACTTTTAAAATTTAGCAAATACACCCTTATAGGTTTGAAATTTAGTAAACATACCTTAAATACAAATCGGCCAACGACTAGTTAGCAGTGGCGACACTCCAAATACAATCTCAATCATCCTTTGAGCCTATTCCTCAGAAAATCTATTTAAGATATAGTCGAAATCGGATCGATTTCGTCTAGATCTCATCGATGTTAGTGTCAACAACCCTTCCCATCATCCCAAAAATAATGGCGACCAAAGAACGCGAAAGGGATATTAAAGTCTAAAATCGAAGTTTATCGTTGCATCAGATTTCCTCACATAAATCAGGATTGAAAATCACAGGTCGACAAAGTTAAACTTGGAAAAATCCAAGAAAAAACACATCGGAAAAAATCAACCTTAAGCCGACGACGACCCGAAAAAGACGACGAGTTTGAAATCGATGCCAAACGTTGCATCGAAAAATGTTCTTCCATTAACTAAAAGTTTAATTACATTCGAGCAATTAAAAAAAAATGATTAAGATTTTTTAGGCTGATTGGGGAGCAGGGCGTTCGTCTTTGACATCTTGTTTAGGAACCTTGCTCGGGAGGATTATGGTTAGAGGAACCGGGTCTTTGACCTCCACCTTGGGCCTAGCCTCCTCGCTACCCTCCTTGACTTTTTCCTGGCCCTCGCTGTCATCCCTGGAGTCATCCGAGTACAAGTAGGTCATCTCTTGAGCATCAACCTACATCCTTTCGACCTATTTCTGATAAGCTCACGAAAGGAAAGAAAAGTCGATTGACGGATGAGCCTCCCATAATTTCTACACGAGGAAGATCAATGTCTCCCAAGATTGGGTAGTGACGGCCTCGTTCAGCTCCTCAATCCTAAGCCTGAGTTACTCGGCCTTAGTTTCAGTATTTTGCCAACCTACCGTTGCCTGGGTAAGGTTGAGCGAAATCTGCTTGAATTTGGCCTTTCAACTCGCTACTGCTTTCTAGGCCAAGGAAAGCTCACAGTTTAGCTTGTTGTTAGCTCCTCGCTGTTGAGCCAAACTCTGGTCGGCCTCTGCTGTCTTAGCTTTAGCTTTACCCCGAGCAACCTCGCTCTCCTTGAGTTTGTCAAGGAACTCCCTTTCCTTGACCCCAAAGGCCGCAACTTCCTCTTTAAGGCATTCGAGCTCAGCTTGCCTAGCTTCTCTCTCTTTCTCTGCAACCTCGGCCTTGGCCAAGGCATCCTCCTTTACCGTCTCCGCCAACATCCATCCCTTGTGAGTTCCCTCCAAGGTTTGGCTGCATTCTTCAGACAAGAGTTGGCTCACCATGGCAACCTGAAAATGAAAAGGTGAGAAGCGAGCAAGCAACAAAAATAGCATTCAAAAAGGGAAGCTAGCTACCAGTACCTTAGCTGCATAGCTGCAAGTTAAGGCCAATATCTGGGAGGGCGCCGAGTCCTTGATGATAGCGAATGTTTGCGGGGTGACACAATCTCTGGCCACCACGGCCCCAACACCGATATGGTCGAGGAGTTAGTCGATCAGAGCATCGACGTCAGCTTTGGTCACTTAGGTTGTCTCCCTATCCTTTGGCTTGGACGAGCCAGGTCTACTCCCCTCTATAGCAACTGTCGCACCCACAGGGGTGGGCTTTTTCTTGGCCACGCTTTTCTAAAGGCCGTCAACCTGCGTGGCGACCTCTTTGCCCAAGCGCCCTTGAGGCTCAATCACCTTCTTCTTCCCCAAGCCATCATACTACTCGATGCTTTACCTTTTCTCGAGCCTTCAGTTGGCTCGGACGTCTTCTTTGTTGGCCCCTTAGTGGGCCCGATGGCGCTCTTCCCACTAACCACCTTAGAGGCAATTATGGATTTCTTCACGCTTAGGCCCTCCGCAAGCTCGCCTCCGATGCGTTTCATGCCAATAGCATCCGCAGGCTATTTTGTCACTGGAGCATCCGGCGCCTTCTAGGCAACCACCGAGGCTGCCGTTTTCTTCTTAAGGCTTTGGGGTTTTTCAGCCCACATTTCTTCAAGGAAAAAGGGAAATGAGTTAGTGATCAATTTGCGAAGGAAATCTGCGAGCAAGCAATAACTTACCTTTTTCCAAAAGTGCTAAAAATCTAGCCTCGTCCCTACAAAAGTCGTAGCCTTTAGGTGAGGAAGCGAAAAAAGCTCATGGACGTTGCATGAATTGTCAGGAAGATCGTTGAAACGTTGCAGCCTTTGCAAGCTTGTCGTTGGGAGATAGGTCTACTCAACGTTAACTGCAATAGAAAGTAATTTGGTTAGATAATGAAGCAAAGCTCGAAACTTGTCCTTGCGTACGTAAGCTACCAAAGCCTTACTCGCTTCCGGAGCGAAGACACCGCTCGTCTCGGCTTCGTAGAAGAACAATTGAGAATTCCAATGTGGGACCTTCTTCGGGACATCGACTAGCCCGTTGAAACGTACTTTTCTCACCTTGGAAAGGTAGTACGTCTGACCTTGCCCCTTTTTGAGTCAGTACAAGTGGACAAACTCTTCGATGGACGGCTTGTCTAGCTCAACAAATCATGTACGCGATGTATACCCCACTAATAATCAAGTAAGAGTTGGCTGTTAGTTGGAGAGGAGCGATGTCGAATCATCTTAACACTTTATCGATGAAGGGATACGGGGAATCTCAAAAATTACCACCCATCCGGCTGGAGGATTCTTCTGAGAGTGTTCTCCCGGGACCATCAAGTTGAGCTGTGGTGCGCAGGTCGCCCTGATGCGTTCAAAATCCTTGAGGGTGATCGAGGATTCTGGCTCTTTTCGTAGCCTGTGAGTTAGAGACAGTAGGGTATGAGCAAGTTGGATCGAAGCACAGTCGGACAAGGCCGCAGCGTCGAGGTCCAAGCTTTTGGCGACAAACTCTTTGGATATCTTAGGGGACGCATCTCCTAATGCTACCGAGCCAACCGGTGAATCAAACATTCGATCTATTGTGCTACTGTTAGACGAGGACATGATTGTAACTGGACTCTAGGTAGCTGAAAAAAGAAGCGAACATGTGTTAGAGCTTGAACAATTCAGCGACCATTCCACATTCGGTTTTATCTCAGGCACTCGAAATAGCTCTCGCAACACAACGAAGTCACGCGACCTACCCAGGACACCCACGGCCACCGCGATTAAATCCCTTTAAAAGCCCGAGACCACCGGAAATGCACCTCAAAAGCCCTACTAAAACCTTAAAACTCCAATGTGGCCACTACAATAGCCACCCTTTAGCACAAAAGTCAGAAAATTGAGCGAGGGAGAGAAAGAAGTCTAACCAGAATAAAGAAAAGTGTTGAGAACTCATAAGAAAGACCACTGCGACGACGTAAGAGCAACGGAAAAGAAAAGCAAGAGGGTGGAAGGACTTTCAAAGTGGTTGTTTTGACGATATTCACCACCTTTTGTAGTGATTTTTGCATGGAAGACGAACGAGCGGAGTTCAATCTCAACCATTGACTTACAACTGACCCTAGCCTTTCGTTCTTTGAGCAATTTCAGCCCTTAGATGTGGCCACGTGTCGACCATCCACGAGGTATGATGAACCGTTGAATTGATTACAATGATAACCATTGCCCACGACGCCTCAACTTCGCACGTGAACAACTGTTATCGCCTACACACGAGGAAATATAACTGACAAAGGTTGTCGCATTTAATGCGACACGACCACTAGAAATTACATTTATGCCCTGACTTTTTATATTCTGAGTTTTGACAGGTGGCATAGGTAATAAAGTCCAAGTGTGATGAACGTCAATCAGACATAAGGTCGGTCGTGGAAGCCCGATCGGGCATGCACTCAGAGACTCACTGTTGAAGTTGAGCTTGGTGTCAAATCGAACGATAGTTTTCAAAGCCCGAAACGAGCATCGAACACTAGGGAGTAGGTGTTTTGTGTGGGTTTTTTGCCACGCTCGGGCCAACATGAGGATATAGCTTGATCTAGGATGATCTCAACAACTATGATTGATCGACCTAGCATAAGCTCGTCGAGCCGTAGCTCGACCCAGCACAAGCTAGGCACAGACAATTCGAGGAATTAATCAATCAATCCTCAGATTACTTCAAATCCCAGATATCGCGGGAATGACTATATCAATAGTTGTCGTTGCACGATCATAGCGCCTAATCACAAGAATATCGGAATTATGATTCAAACCATTTGTAATCCCCTTAATTTCACTCTCTCCTTTATGTAAATCTTATATATAAACCCCCTAAAACGATGAGGAGGGGGATACGAATTCTAGATAAAAACTACATTGTAAGTTCTCACAACATATACAAAAAACAAAGTGGACGTAGGCTGTTAACTTCGTCAAACCACTTTAAAAGTTCTCTTTGTCATTTACAATCTGGCGTTATCATTCACTCATCGTTGATTACCTGTAATCACGCACACATCAGTTCCGATCCTGGCAAGGTAGATCGGATCTTGCTAGTTGGTGCAGAATTCTTATCACACCCCCAATTTTTTTTTTTTTTTTTTTTTTGTTATAAGTCAATAAAAGTTATAAACAAACAAGTCAACTAGATTTTAAAGTTTATCAGTTAGTTTGATCAGCTTATAAGTTCAGACAAACACCCCTTATGTCTCATCAACTCATCCGTTCTTGAATTGACTTGCTAAAAGCTTTAGCTATCTTGCTTATTGTTTTGAATAAATTCCATTTTGACTTAAATTTTTTCAGCCTTATGAAAACCTTATACTTCTTGAGGAGGTTGTACGGATGGAAATGCTCTTTGATGATACGTTAACTATAGTTGGTCATGACCAAGAAACCATCAGTTTCGCTTGATAGGTCGAGATGCTTGACTTATCAATTTATCTGATAAACTGATGGGGTTCATCATTCATTTAACCCATGTCGGATTAATCATAATTCTGGGTCATACTAATGAACCTATTTGAAGTAGATCATTTCATACCAGAAAAGCCCCTGTATGAACAAAAGTAAATTTTATTTCTTACCTAACTATTTTAGGCTGGGGTTAGGTCCTTGCCGGGAAGTTAGCTCAAAGCATAAAAATCCCATACATTTTTTAAATGATAAACAGATAAAAATACATCTGGGAGAGTGGGAGTACATAATCGATTTGCAAACAGAACAATAAGAATTTGATTACTTCTTGTTGACTTCTTTCCTTCATTTGCAAACAGAGCAAGAAGAAATAAGCACTCTCTGACCATAACTACTATATATTCGCTGAAAGGTCGCTCAGTTTTCCTCATTCATAAGTTTATCTATTAAATTAAATAGGCTTATTTGTAAGGTAGGAAATGGAAGCATTCTATCCGTGACAATATCACTACAAAACATAAGTGCCTTTAATAAATAAATCGATTTTTGTTTGCCGTAGCTCAGCTTTAGCACGTATTCGCATACGTTATGCCACAGAAAATTTTTAAATCCAGACCAATGGATTACCTTATAATGCATGGAACAAAAATATAATATAAGTTGCAGACAATTAGATCATGTCACCTTCAAACAATCAAGTACAAGTCAAGTGCACAAGTGGCCACCATAAGTGGCATTGGGTAGGGGAATTAGCAACACCAAACCGACCATCTGTCCACAAATATATTCCTAATCCTCAACTACGTATCCTAATTCTCGGGAAAGCGAAACCTTCATACTGGATCAACTCAACCATGCCCACTATCAGCGTTCTTGGATATATTTTTAAAATAATATTATATATATATAATATTTTTATAAAATAATTTTTATATTTTATTGCTACTTCTCTTTGCGTCAAATTTTATCGCTTAAAAACTAGATATTAATTTAAGAGTAATGCTAGTTTTACAAAAACACATACAAAAGGGGCATACAAAGATAATTCCTATATTTGATTTTCATGATTTCTCTCTCTCCTTCTGTCTTTCTTTTTTCGTTTTTTCTTTATTTTTTTCTTTTTACTGATGTCACTTTGTAACCGTATGGGTCTTTATAAGGATAGCATTTTTCTTGATTTAATTAGGCTCATTTGTACGGAAAGAGATGAAAGCAATATCCATTGAATCTGATCCTCATCTTTATTTTCAAGTATTTCTTTTGTCATTCAAGTTAAATCGATTTCAATATCCACTTCTCCACAAAATTTTATCTTTCTGTAATTTTATGTCTGTGTAATTTATGTAGGTAGGAAAGATAAAAATTAGTGAGGGAATGAAGTGTTTGCAAGATTTAGTAGAATGGTACAGGGACAACTTGACCCCAAGTTAATGAAATCATGGCCTATCTTCAATCTCTTCAATAGGTTACCTCACATACTAACGTTATATGGTTTCCCATTATTAATAACCGGATCTTCTTATCATTACAATAAAAGGTGTGTTTCTTTTATTATTCATACCCTATCCTACATAAAATACATTTTTGTTTCCCTATACTAAAAATTTTATTTTATTCTATTCAACTATTTTTAAACCCCCTAGCTTTGTTAATTAACTAAACACCCCAAACAAAAAAAAAAGTTTAGAAATTAACAAAAACACCCCCATCCACCTGCATTTGCTAGATTCCAACCACCACCACGGGAAGGTGGCCGAAATCTGGTGTAATGATGCACTACCGACTGGATCTGGTCGATAGTGTGCCAATCTAGCCTTTTTCGATCAAATCCACCGTGCATCTGATCGGAAAATGCTAGATCTATATCCAAAGATCTGGCTATTGACGGCAAGATATTTGGCCACATCTAGTCTTGAACGACGACCATATCTTTAGCCGTCATTGACACCAAATTTGGCTTTAGACCTAGCATTTTCTGACTAAATCTGTGATAGATCTGGTTAGAAAATGCCATATCGGCGCACAATAACCAGATCCAACCTAGAGAGTATTTTTTGTTAATTTTCAAATCCTACCTCTTAATAACAACCCAACTCAACTTTTTCAAAAATTCTACTCAAAATAATAAAACAAACACACCCAAAAAGTCTCTGCATTTCCTATTACAGAAACCAACTTATGTGAATTTTAGGAAGAAAAATTGTGTCTTGTGGTTTTGGTTTTTAATTCAAGTACATTCTTTTCAAATATTAGCATTTGAGTCATTAGATTGAGCTAAAATTAAAAGTTAAACGGATCTGGCTGGAAAAGGCTAGATCTACAAACTGCTATGGCTGCGACGGTTGGAAAAGGCTGAAACGACGACCGACGACCAAAGATATGGCCGTCGTTGACGGCAGATCTGGCCATTCCTGGCTATTTCCGATGGCTGTGTGACTATTGTGATAGATTCCGGCTACCACCGACGATGGTTGTCGGAATCTGGCAGGTATTGGTGGGTAAGGGTGTTTTTATTAGTTTTTAAACTTTTTTTTGGGGGGTATTTAATGAAATTAATAAACTTATAGGGTCTCAACGTAATTAAAAAATAGACTAATATTTTGGGAATAACATGCCAAAAAACATTTGAAAAATAGGATTGGGAATATGGATAAAAACAATAAGCCAATCGCACCCCAAGTTGTTGAATTAAATATATATTCTAATTTTTTTTTTCCATTTACTTAATTTTGTGCTTTTTTCATCCTAAGTCATTTTTATTTTATCTCGTATAATAATATACGAAGGAGAAACTGTTAAGAGTCAGGAATTCAATTGAAAAGAGGCAAGATCAAATAATGGTATCATTTACAATTTTCAACTCCAAGATGCATTATTCATCAACACTCTTTTATTTTATTTTTTCAGAGTTTTATTTCACATAAAATTTATTATTTTAACATAAAACTAAAAAGATGTGTATAATATAATGATTGAATAATAATAATAAATCTCTCTAAAATTTAGTAATAACATTGCTGGTTTTATACTGAAGTTAGAGAAAATTTTCAAATTCTCAATTTTAAGTTGATTTACTGAAATAAATTAAATTGATTATATTTGATGTAAAATAAGCACTTATATTAAATGGATATAAAAGTTTGATTTTGCCTAGTTTACAATAAACTCTTCTGTTTTTGTTGTTGTTATAGGAGTGAATGCATCTTAACCAAAAATGTAAAATTACACGTGGATCCAAGTCTAACCAACCCATGTTTAAAGAAAAGCCCAACAATGGGAAGGACCCACAGGCCATAACAAAGTAAATTGTAAGCCCAAATTAAATTTAAAATTTTAAGAGTTTTACTTCACATAAATTTTATCATTTTAACCTGATATAAAAAAATTAATGCTTGATTGAATAATAAATATAGCTAAAACTAAAAATAATGTTAAAAGTAGGAGATAATTAAAAAAAAAAAAATCTCTCTTAAATTTAGTAATAACACTTACAAATACCGGAGTCATGAGTAAGCCAGCAACATTGCTGGTTTTATACTGTAGTTATACAAAATTCTCAAATTCTCAAATTTAAGTTGATTTACTGAAATAAACTAAATTCATTATTTATGGAGTTAGATCTTCAAACTTGTAACTCAAATAAATGAATTTAATTAGTATATTAAGGCAATTTAATTCTACTCAAACTTTCAATTTTCAATCTCATAAAGTTTGATTTTGCCTAGTTTACAGTAAACTCTTCTGTTTTTATAGTTCGTTATAGGAGTGAAATGTGAATGCATCATAACAAAAAAGACAAAATTACAAGTGGATCCAACCAACCCATGTTGTAAAGAAAAGCCCAACAATGGGAAGGGCCCAAAATTAAGTAATTGTAAGCCCAAAGTAAACCTAACCCAGCCCAGGAAATAAAAGGTCCCTAAAGAGTCAAACCTAAGCTAGGTGACCAATGGCCTCCATGATGACATTAAGGGCGTTTGGTAGGGGGTTATGTGGGATTACTGGGTTTAAGTCATCTTATATTACTTGATTATCATGTTTGGTTGTCAAGTAATATAAGATACCGGTAATTTTCAAATACCAATAAGGGACGTTTGGATCATATAATGTTTTATTATAGGGGGATATTATATTAACGGAATAAAAGATCACTTTGAAGATTATTGGAAATGTTTAAAAAATATGTTTGGTTGATTCAAATATATTGGTGAATAATATGTTTGGTTGGAAAGATAAATGCGTAGTTATGTTATATAGATTACTAAATTGCCTTTTAAATATTAATATAACAGTAATTTTTTATTATTATTTTTTGAATAATTTTTTTTAACCCCTTACTTTTCAGATTTAGCAAAAGCACCCTAGCAACCAAAAACGTTTAAACTTAACAAACACACCCCAAGCCACTGCCGGCAGCAAGCCACCACCATTGACGGGTGCTGACAATGCCACAAACCTGGTCGTGATGTCGGCAATGCCATAGATCTAGCCATGAAACGTTGACTGTTTCATTGCCAAAGACCTACCTGTTTCATGGCCAGATCAGTCGTCCTTTCATGGCCACATGCTTGGTCGTGAAACGGCCATAGATCTGGCGTTTTCCAACCATGGATCTGTGATCCATGGTCGGAAAAAGCCTCACCAATGCATGGTCGGCCGTATACGGCCTGTCGTACTCCATTATGGCAACTTTTGGCAACCTCTGGTGGCAGTCGATGGTGGCTAGTTCTAGGTATAAAGGTATTTCTGTAAATAATGATAATAACAAGGGCAATGTCATCCGAAAAAATTAAAAAGCGAGGACAAAAGTGTTTGTATGAGTGATTTGCTGTTTTGTAAATATTAACAAATATAAGGTTAATTTGGACCAAATGCTCAAAAAAATTGTAATATTACGGTAAGGTTAATTTGGACCAAATGCTCAAAAAAATTGTAATTACAGGGTTATCTTTTTTTGTTACAATTCTATTCCTTATTAATAAAATTTTAGGACAATAATGCCCTTACTTTTGAATTTATTTACATAAATATGATTTTTACTATTTTACCCCAATTAATTAACTTTTTAGACAAAATTACCCTTAAATTCAACACAAATTGCAGTCCACCCAAGCAACTACCCCCACCCACCTATTGCTGGTAACCACCGCTGCTGCAAGTCGCCACCGGAACGGCGCACGAAAGGCCAAAAATGGCCACCGTGCACCAATATGGTCATTTTCGGTCAGATCTCTGGTCGAAAATGGCCATACTGCGCACGGAGGGGTTGCTAACTGCCGACGGCCTGTGGTGGTTGCCAGTGGCCGACAGTGGCTGGGTTGGTGGGGGTGCTTTGTTGATTTTTCAAACTTTTATTATGGGGTTGTTTTTGCTAAGTTTTTAATTAGAGGGGGGTTATAATAATCAATATTAAAAAATAATATAATAATAATATTTAATTAGAGTACAATTCAGTAATTTAAATAATATACCCACCAATTTATTCCTCCCAACAAAACATATTAATATAACATACCCATAAATTAACCAAACATATTTTCCTAAAAATTTCCAATAATCTTCAAGGTAATATAACTTTCCAGTAGTCCAACATTCCCAATAATCTAACATTTCCTAAATCAAATGCTCCTTAAGAGGATGTTCGGTTGGGGATTATATCTTGTTATTGAAATAATGTCATCTTATATTACTTAAATTATTATGTTTGATTATCAAATAGTATAAGATTCCGATAATCTTCTAAAACTAATAGTAATTACTGTTGATTATATAAGCGGTAATTTAAATACCTCTCTTTTCTTAGGTATTTTAAGGCTATTTGATAATTTTAATTTTGTTACAATTTTATCCTTAATTATTAAAATTTGTGGACAATAATGCCCCTATTTTAAATTAATTTAGATGAATCTGCCATTACAATTTTACCCCTAATTAATTAAGTTTTTGGGCAGTAATGCCCTTATATTTAAAACAAATTATAGGTCACCTAAGACCACCACCACCGTCGGCCGCTGGCCACCATCGTTGGCCGCCTCTAACGTCATCGAAAAGGCGCAACCGTTTCTAGCCAAATGCATTATTGTTAACGGTCACAGATATGGATATTAACAACCATTGATCTAGCCGGAAACAACCAAAATAGATCTAGCCATTTCCGGCCACATCCACGGTCATATTGATACACAATTGACGGTGGTGGCCAGCAGTGGCTTGAGGCGGGTGGGGTTGTTTTTGTTAGAAATTAAACTTTTATGTGGCTAAGATGTTTTAGCAAAATATCAAATGTAGGGTGTTAAAAGAATTCAAAAAATAATAATATTTAAATAGAGGGCAATTTAGTAATCTATATAACATACCCACCAATTTATTCCTCTTAACCAAACATATAAATATAACATACCCACCAATTTATTCCTCTTAACCAAACATATAAATATAACATACCCACCAATTTATTTTAACCTAACCAAACACATTGCCCTAAACGTTCCCAGTAATCTTCAAAGCCCCTAAGGGGGCGTTTGGTTCAGGAATGTTAGATTACTGGGAATGTTGGATTACTGGAAAGATAGATTACTTTGAAAGATTACTGGGAATCTTTAAGAAAATGTGTTTGGTTAGTTGGTGGGTATGTTATATTAATATGGTTGGTTATGGGAAATAAATTGGTGGGTATATTATTTAAATTACTAAATTGTCCCCTTTACAAATATTAATATAATATTATTTTTATTATTAATTTTTGAATAATTTCTTTTAACCCCCAATATTTCAGATTTAGTTAAAACACCCCTGCTTATATAAAACTTTAATTTATTATGAAATCACCCTTGGCTCCTGCCGCCGCCCGCCGCCACCGCGAACCATCGCCGGATGTCCCCAAAAGTCCCCGTCAGTACGTCACCGTGACCAAGAGGCTTCGCTATGGCCCTTTTTGGCCATATTGATGGCCGAAAACGGCCATATCAGGCCAGATCTGGCCGAAAATGGCCCGATCTATTCTGGCCATTTCCGGCCAGATCCCTAGCCATTATCGGACCACGGACCGGACTCGGCCGTTAATCTGGCCTGTATCTATTTCGGCCAGATCCGTCGTAAATGGCGAATATATCCGGCCATTTCTCGCCGATGTAGCCCGATAGTGCATAAAAGAAGGAAAGGAAATTTAAAGGGAGGCTGGTAGGGAGGCTTGATATGGCGCCCCGGGGCGGCCATCAATATGGCCGAAACGCGGCCATATCGAAGCCTCCCGGAGCCTCCCAAAGAATTTCCTTCTTTTTTAGGGACTCCAGCGATTTTCTGGCGGTGGTCCGTGGTGGTTGGCCCGCTGTCGGCGGTGGTCGCTGGGTGGCTGTGGTGGTGGTGGCTTGGTGGCAGTGGTAGTCTGTAAATTATTTTAAATATAAGGGCATTATTGTCCAAAATTTTAATTAAATAAGGGTAAAATTGAAATAGGATATTACTGTAAATTTGTTTTAAAGTAAGGGTATTATTGTCCAAAATTTTTATTAATAAGGGATAAAATTGTAACAAAAAAAGATAACCCTGGTAATCTTAGAAAACCTAAGAAAATGAAGGTAATCAGATTACCTCTTATATTACCAATAGTAACCACTATTGGTATTTCAAGATTACTAGTATCTTAGATTACTTGACAACCAAACATGGTAATCAAGTGATATAAGATGACATTATCCCAGTAATCCCACTTAACCTCGAACCAAACGCCCCCTAAAGAGTAGCCACCAATCTAAATGTACCAAATCATGTCATTAAACGCAAGGTGCGTTTGGCCCATTGCATTAGATTGAACTAAAATTTTCGTATTGAATTGGAATGAATTAACATAGGATGTAAGTAGATTAAAATTTAATAATGTAACATTGGACAAAATTTATAATTAATAAGATAAATATAATATAATTATTTAAATAAATAATAATATATATTTTGAAATGCCAGTGGGGTTGTCAGTTATCTTATCGATGAGATTCCGATAGTGTGTCTGGCAATACCGTCGGTATCATTGGATAGATCGTTAGATAATCTAACCCAATTATGGTGACGAGGAGTCTTCCGATGAAACCATGTTGCCAAAAAAATCCAAAAAAGATTGGCCGAATTTTTTTGAGACATTTTCAAAATTTTTACATATATTTTGATATTGTAAAAAACACTTTCTACAAATTGTTTTGTTTATTTTTTTTGGTTAATATACTGAAAATATACTTGAAAACACTTTTTACGAATTCTGATAATGCTTATTTTACATGTTTGTTTTGTTTAATTTTTTGAATTGGTTGAAATTTAAATGCATGCATGATCCACGATGAGTTTAATGTTATTATTCAATTTTCATGGTGTACATGTTTAAATGCAAATGCATAATCAATTATGTCATGTGTGTTATGTTTCGTGATTAGTTGATTATATAGTTAAACTTCTCTCTCAATTTATTTCATTAAACTAAAAATACACATTCCTTTTCTCTCAAATATATATATTTTTTTATTAATCTCAAAAAGATTTAACTATTAACAATAAATTTCCTTTTTAAATTCTTTTTGAATATTGATAAAAGTGAATTTAGGCCTTTATTGTTGAGTAATTGTTAAGGAAATTAATGGTGGATTTATATCGATAATGAAATTTATCCATTATTTTGGAGTAAAAATAGAAAAATATATGTGAATTTTTTTTTTCCCTATATGTATAACTACACTCAAGCAAGTGAGACAATAATGGAGATAAAACATAAAACTCTAAAAGAAAAACTTTTAAATGAATATAAATTTAAATCAAATTTGATATATTTTTTTTTAATTTCATAAAATAATTTCCAATGTCACCAAAAAAAAAAAAGGTTCTATTTTTAGATTCATTAATAAAATTTGTATATATATGTATATTGAAAGAATTTGAGGTGGGTTTGATTTCTCACCCAATAAAGCCTTATTGAATGGAAGAATTACCTTTTCTTATAAACTAGTAAGCTTGAACGTGCCTAGTAGATATGAGACTACAACACTCCTTCTCATGATCAAGCCCATATGTTGGGTCATGCTTGTCGGCAGAGGTAGTTGTTGGCTCTAACTCCTCACCCGCTGGTCAAACACTCTGCTCAACTGAACCTTTGATAGAATTTGAGGTGAGCTTGACTCCTCACCTAATAAGACCTTATTGAATGAGAGGATTACCCTCTCTTATAAACTAGTAGACTTGAGCGTGCCTAGTCAGTGTGACTCCAATATATATATAATGCCATGGAATTGCTACATTTATTGCCATTTAATTATTTTCCTTTTAATATTAATTATCACAAAAAGGTTGATATATATAATAACTTTATCGTTATATTAGATTTTTTTTTTCTTTTTTAGAAAAAAATATAATAAGAAAAATCTAACAAATTATAGTCTGGCTCATACATACACTTGATATACACAATAGAATAAACCCTCCTTGTTATAATAATAAATGAACCTTCATTAATTGTAAGGGCATTTTAGTCCTAATCGTACAACATAGAGCAGGATATTTCAGCTGTATGGGCCTTCCTTACCATTTTAAGTAATTCATTTAATTTTTATGTATTTGTGTCCTACCTACCATTATAAGTATTATTGAATTTAATGTTCCTTAAATACTAAAATAAAAATAAAAAAGGCACAAATGTTTATTTTCTCCTTGGCATTTTTCTAAATTCATGAATAATTTTTTTGTTGTTGAAATTTATTAATATTTAATGAAATTTATATAATTTTTTTTTGCAAGTTTGACAATATTGAATTCGATTTCTAAAATTTAAGTTTTAATAATTAAATCAAACATAATAAAAAATTGAAAGTTTGACTGATGTATACATCTCATGTATATATCAAATTCTCTAAATCTTAAAGTAAATATGGTATTTTACGAATAATTAATATCTTACTTATATTATTAATTCATTTTAATGTTAATGTTATTGTAAGAGACGTGTAACATAATTTTGTCAGATTTCCCAATTCAAGTGAACAAATCACTTTATATAATATAATCATCTCACTTATTATATTAGCTCACAACAACGTAAAATATATGACATTTTGATTTTTTGAAGTTTAATTTTTAACAATTGAATCAAACATAATAAATAATCGAAAGTTTAAGCGACAATTACACATCCAAGTAATATATTCAATTTTTAACTTCAAGAGTGGACGTGGTAATTTACCTAACATTAACATCTTATGTACATTATCAACTCGTTTTATTGTTAATATTGTCACGACGAACACGTACCATTATTTTGCATGATTTTCTAATTCAAGTGAACAAGTTACTTTACATAACCATTGCACTTACTATATCACTATGGGTGTTTTTATTTCCCAAATAAAGCAAGTTCAGAGGGCATTCTAGTCCAAAAAGGTACAACAGCATAACAGCATACGCTTTTACACATGCCCCACTTACCCTTATTAAGTAACATCCACTGTTTATTAAGAACTAAAAATCACAAAAAAAGAAATAAAAAAACCCCAAGAGATTTTCCATTTGTTCTCTGTAAGAAGCAATCTTTCTCAGTTTCTCAGATCTTTAAATTATTTTAAATTTTTTATTCCCTTTTTACAAAAAGCCTGTGTAAGATTCTCTCTGTTATAATTTTTTTTCACTGTAATGAAAAAAAAAAAAACCATTTTTATAATTCGAAGAAGATCTAGCTAGAAAGAAAATTCGCCTTGGATTTTCCGGGAAAGTTACTGAATTTCCTGGAAAGTTTTGGTTTTTCCTGCAACCCGGATTGAGATTTCACTTGGGTCCAAGAGGTTCTAGGGTTTGCTTCTTCTTTGAATCTTCATTTCTCTGTTGTATTGTGTTGTAGTTAGTTTGTTTAGTGATTTGATAGATCTTTTTCTTTCAAAATTTACTTGTTTAAGGTTTGGTTTTGCCGTTGTGTGATCTGTTTATGCTTAGTTGTGGAATTGAAATTTGTATTGTTAGTGTTTTCTGGGGGTTTCATTGAATTCTCCATTTAATTTGGTTTGTTTGGTGTTTTGTTGAGTTGGGTTGAGTTATATATCGATTTCAAGGTGTTGTTGGGTGTCAAAATTGTGTCTTGATTAGATGCGTTGATAAAGATAACGATTAGTGATTAGGATTTTGTTCATATCATTGATATTCTTATTCGGAGAGTTTGGGGATTTTTTTTTTCTAGGGTGTCTAGATGGATAAGGATAAATCTCCGAGTCAGGTTGGTGGTTTACCGCCTCCATCTGGTCGTTTCTCGAGCTTTTCTTCAACTGGGAACCCTAATTTTAATGTGAAACCTGAGCCAACGACGTCGTCATCGTTCCCGCCGCTAGCTCCAGGTGGTTCTATCTCTGACGGGGCACATTTCACTCATCAGTCTGATTCTAACCGTTTTAGCCATGATATTAGCCGAATGCCTGATAATCCACCGAAGAATGTGGGCCACCGTCGGGCTCATTCTGAAATCCTCACTCTGCCTGATGATATCAGCTTTGACAGTGATCTTGGTGTGGTTGGCGGTGCGGATGGGCCATCTTTCTCGGATGAGACTGAGGAGGACTTGTTGTCAATGTATCTGGATATGGATAAGTTCAATTCTTCAACAGCAACATCTGGTTTTCAAATGGGTGAGCCATTGGCGGCTCCAGTTCCAGCACCAGCAGCAGCCCCGGCACAGGCGGCGGCTGGTGGTGGTGGGAGTTCTTCTGTAGAGAATGCAGGCGTTGGGTCCACTGAGAGGCCCAGGATTAGGCATCAGCATAGCCAGTCAATGGATGGTTCGACAAGTATTAAGCCAGAGATGCTCATTGGGGGTTCAGAAGAGGCGCATGGTGCTGATTCTAAGAAAGCTATGTCTGCTAACAAGCTTGCTGAGCTTGCTCTTATTGATCCAAAGCGTGCAAAAAGGTATGCTTTATATGAGCTGAGATCGTAAAATGAATTTTAGTGATCTTTGTTTGTTATGAACTTGATGTCAGTTATAAATTTACATTTTCTAGCATGAAATACTTTTTTATTTGTTTGTGTTATTGCCCTCGTATTTATATGTAAAAGAAAAATAATTGTGAACGCTTTACTTGAATTTTAGAGGTAAGCATGCGTGAATGGAAAGTTTTCTGTGGCTGTTTAAATGTGTAGGCTCTTTTTAGAGAAATGATGTTATCTTTTAGCTCTGTTTTTTACAAGAAACTGATTGTAAAGTCAAAACTCTTTGATTATAGTTAATTGAACTGTAAAATATTTCTGCATTATATTAGATGGAATTGTATTTTCCTATTAAACTGTGCTCAGTTTAGAATGTATTTATGGCACTTGAGGGAATTATCTTAAGAGTATCGAAACTTAGATGGCATTTAATCAGTAAAACATTGTGTGTTATTGGTGTGATGGGAAGTAGGTGAACATGGATTGTGTGAGAATCCAAACCGATACAACCCAATTTTGAGACCCAAATGAAGAAACCAACCTAACCTGTGCAATGCAATTAAGATTGTGTACAGGGACTGCTTTTGTGAACGTTATGTTCAAATTCTAACACATTGAAGAAGCCTATCCGGAAAAATAGTGATTACACGTGTTTTCTCCATCTACACTATCAATTTTTTATTAGTTACCTAAAGCCAGATATCCAATAGTTTTAATATTTAGGCAACTATTAGTCACATCAACCATTTAAGTTTATGACATACCAATGTTTGTGGACATAGTTTGGTAAAACAGATAGATAAATTATTCTGAGGCAAATCTGTATACTAAGGGCTAATAAATATTAAAAAAAATTCAGGAAATGTATACTTTAGTGAAATCTTCAAATTTATTTATTTTTGATAAGAAACTAGCCGAAGTTAGATCTATACATTATCTGAAACTTCTATCCTAGAATGAAGAGCTCACCTGGCACTCTATGCAATTATGCCTAGAAACACATTTCATGGTCCATTATATATTTTATACTTCTTGAAAAGATTCAAATAGAAATATTTGTTTAGGCCATATCAATGATGATAGTTAAGGCAATGGGTAGATACCATAAATTGAGAACACTTAACAACATTTTTTGGTTTAATGTATAGTTCTTAACTTCCAAACAATCAAATCGAAGCTCATAACCTCCCATAATTATTACTCCTAAGACCACTTGACTTCAAGCTATTTGGAGATGAATGCTTTCCCTCAAATAAAATATCTGGTATTTTCGATACTAAGATTTTGATGATTATCATGGCCTAATATGTGCCCTGTACTCACTCTGTCCAATTGCAAGCCTTTTTTTTTTTTTTTTTTTTTTGCTATAGGAAATGAAAGGGTTGTATTACTGTATAAGAGATACAGTAGAAGACCAGGTGTCCGCAATTGTAAAAAACAAAAACAGCTGCATGATTGAATTGAATCTTTGGCATTGTGACTAACTAGTGAATATAGACAAAAGAGTAATCTTTGCTTCCCAAAACCCTTTAGAAACTCACTACCTAACAACCCCTTCTGGATTGAGTTGAATAAAGAAGAGACGAGTTTTGGAAATCCGTAGAAATCGAGGACCAAGAAGATGCTGGAAAGCGGATCTTGTCCTATAAATTGCTGACTTCTAGTTCATACCTATAGGCAAGTGAGTTGTGAATCTATTCCATTAGCTCATGGCTCTACTGTTATACCATATCTTCTTTTACATAATGATGCTTTAGCAAGAACTGTAGGATGTGGTGTCAATGTGTGCTTTCATACATACCTGCCCTTTTAGTTGGTTTTCTTTCTGCTGAAGTTTAGCTTTCCTTGTTTGTATGCTCTCTCTCTCTCTCCCCCCAAATGAAGAATCTTCTCATTCCTCTTTGTTTTATGTTGCCCATACCATTGACGTTACAGTCTTGTTTTATGCAATGTGATAGGATCTGGGCAAACAGGCAGTCAGCTGCAAGGTCAAAGGAAAGAAAGATGCGATACATAGCTGAACTTGAACGGAAAGTACAGACACTACAAACTGAAGCAACCTCATTGTCTGCTCAATTGACTTTATTGCAGGTAAGTTCATCAATGCTGCAGAGTCATTTTTGTCAGACTTCACATATTGGTTTTCTTTGGTATGGATGTCATGACTTATCTTTTTTGTTATGAGCTTTCGCAGTTTTAAGCTTATGTTGAATGTATTTCGCCAACAGTAAAATTAATTGATGTAAATGTTCATCTTATGAGCAGAGAGATACAAATGGTCTGACTGCAGAAAACAGTGAATTGAAACTGCGCTTGCAAACAATGGAGCAACAGGTCCACTTGCAAGATGGTGAGGGTCTCTTGGGAACTTTCTTATAAGGACTAATATTCAGTTTCAGTTGACTTATTGCTTCTCTTTCATCTTATTTCTGGTTTTAATAGACGTACTGAGACCATATTGTCCAAGTTAATAATTTGTATTATTTTCATTTTTCCACGAGAATTCTAACTTTGCCAAGAACATGAAAAACACACTTTGATGCTTTGTATTTGCAAACAGCTGAAGGTTGCTTTTGTTGTCAGCTATGTGTTTATATACCACACACACACACACACACACACACACACAAATATTCTATGTGAATGTCAAAGCAAGAGATAGATAGAGAGGATATACTTATTCTTTCTCTTTAGTTGAGGAGGGTTTGAATCCTCACATGGTTCAATTTCATCCTCTAAGATTTTACAACTTTTTACTATTTTGTTTCAATATGTTTATTACCTGTTGTTGCCTGTTAATTATTATATTTTTTTCGGAGCTTTTCTTGCTTCTGGAGTGCTCACACATCAGCATGCGATTGTTTGTTTAACATTTTCTGTCTGTGTTCTGATGTGCGGCCCTGTGTTGCTTCCATGTTAGCATCATAACTTTATCGTACCTTTACGTGTTTGATGTGTGGCCATGTGACATCATGTTTATGGAAGCCTTATTCTTCTTTAGGTCTGTTAATTTTTGTTTAGGATTGATTTTGCTTATGTTCGTAATATATTAGGATGATATAATAATATTAATAATAATCAACTTGAGAGGTTCCTGAACTGTTTTGGTGGTTATTTAGGAATTTGATATACTTACTATAATTAATAGGTCACATCCTTGATTGATAACTCTGGTGGTGAATTCCATGCACCTTGGGAATCAAAGTAAAACTTGTTAGTGCAAGTAAGAAACTAGAAAGAAAAAGGAAAAGATATTACATGTATGGAGAAGTGATTAGTTTTAACATAAGATCACTTTTACTTTTTTTTTTTTTATTCACATGCATGGTATCATATATGTGTGTATCATTATTATCTTACATCGTATGTGAAACATTTCAACTTTTTACTGAATATTTTCTGTTGGAAACCGATGGACTTTTTTTTTGGGTGACCGGGCGTGTTCGGGCCAGTTTAGCTCAAAACCTCAAAAGTTTAATTTTATATAAAAATATTTACAGTGAGATTTATTCTCCCAGATTCAGAAACTATTTCTTTCTAATGTGAATATACAATTTCTCTTCTTTTCAAGTTTCTCTCCTTCTGTATGTTATACAATTATTTTCATTGATAATGAGTTAAAGAGAGATGCATCAAATCTACATCCACGTATTTTACTGTTTTAATAATGTCTATGTTTTAGTTGATTAATGTATTATTATGCCAACTCAATAATATTATACTAAATTATCTGTCGAAGAAAGTTTCCGTGCCGAATTAGAAGGCTTTAATAAACGATCTTTTTTTAATTTGAGTTTTCATTTAGCTTTTCTTGTTGATAAACTTTGTAGGCTTCTTCTAAGTTTGGAATGTTGGAAGATATAAAATTACATCACATTGTTCGATGTTTGGATTGTTAGAATTCACTCATATAACATGCATTATTATTTCAATCTTAACAATCTTTGCCCCTTCTCTTTTACATGTTAACTTTTTTAGCTGCTATAACCATTTCAATTTTTTATTATATGTGAATGAGAACAATTAGTTTGGGTGCATAAGTTAGAATTTCTGTTGGACATCGTGTTGTCACTTGCCAGATTACAAGGTTCTGGCTAGTGGCTACTGCTGACCTTTTTAAATTTAGTAATGTAATGAAATATCTTTTATGCTTTTTGTTTTTGGTTCTAATTTTGGTTGTCTGGAGCTTGCATATCCTTTGGTGGCTTTCTGATGACACACTTCAGTGGTTTGTAATGACACGTTAGTTAATGCTTTCCAGAGTGGGTAACAATAAGCTGGTTGACTGCAAATGGAATTTGTCCAGTTGATATACATTGATATGTAGTGGTAATTTTTAGCAATGTTTTCCCCTGAGGAATAGCCTAGTTAGTTAGATTTCTTATGAGGAAACAAAAGGTCTAGGGTTCGATCACCCTAACCATGACCTTGTTGAGGGACTCAGTTTAATTTGTGTTTTTGTGTGGAGTGGGGCAGTTGTGGTAAAATATACATATATTAATGGTGTTTTTGTGCTGTGTGTGCTTGTATGTTAAGAAACTAGTCTCCTTATGTATTGTCGTTTACTTCTTGTTTGTACTTGTTTGATAAGAAGTTAGTGTTTTGTGTTGTCATTTACTTGCTAATTTCTGGAGATACGTTACACTTTGTTGCTGTTACTCTTATGGTTATGATATTACCATAACATTTTTCTATATCTATAAAGATACTGCTATAAAAGTGAATGGTATTCTCAGTTTCCATAGATGGATTCTCAGTGCAACACTTGGTGCTACTTCGTGCTTGAGTTCTGTATATGTGGTAGTCGTTGAATTTGGAATAGTATTATCTTTATTGCATTTAAATTTATTGAATGGATTCTAAGAGAAGTAGCGAAATCTTTGTGAGGAAGTTAAATCTGCATAGGCTGTTCTATTCATATACCTTAACAGTCTTATATTATTAGCACAAATAGAACTATAATAGCTTTCTTTTCCACTCATTAACTTGGTATTTATATTTAACTGTCTCGGTTTTATTAATGACTATATGTGATAATATTGTTTTTACTGTTTTCTGTTTTTACAGCACTAAATGATGCATTGAAGGAGGAAATCCAGCATCTGAAGGTATTGACTGGCCAAAATATGCCGAATGGTGGACCTATGATGAACTTCTCTTCTTTTGGAGCTGGCCAGCAATTTTACCCAAATAATCAAGCCATGCATACTCTTCTAACCGCGCAGCAGCTCCAGCAGCTCCAGATTCACTCTCAGAAGCAGCAGCAGCAGCAACATCAGTTCCAACAGCACCAACTGCATCAGCTTCAACAGCAACAGTTGCAGCAGCAGCATCAGATGCAGGAGCAGCAACAGCAACAACAACAACAATCTGGGGACTTGAAAATGAGAGGACCAGTTCCTTCTCCAAACCATAAAGATAATGCTTCAGATGTCAACCCTTCTGCCGCAAAGGACTGAGGAGTGAATCGGGCAGTTTTCAGAATCTTATTTTAAATTTGTCCTCAGATAGGATATTCTTACCATTTCTTGTAGTTCGCTTAGATACAGCTTTAGACAGTTAATTTTAGGCAGTGACCTTCTTTTTAGTTGGAGACTAAATTATAAGAGTTACCTATCATATTACATCGTATAGTCTATTTAGTGACTTTGTTACAGTGGCGTGTCCCTGATTTATCTATTACATCACAATTTTGTAAGATTTCCTTTCTTTCACGCCCACACACACAGAAATTCAACCCCGTGTTGTCTTTTATTTACATTCTCTCGGCTCATAGAGAATTGTGGTGTGCGTGCCTTTGTCATTATTCAAGTGGAGCTCATTGTGAAAGACTGCTGATTCATTTGCATTGTCTGTGATTCTGTAGTCGGTTTTCTGAAGCAGGATTCCAACAGTATTTTGATAATTCTGAAAGGCAACATGGCGACTGCCGCGTCTCTTTCACTGTCATCTACCCAAGAATGCAGTTCACAGTCAGATCCGTTCTTCCTCTTGTTCAAATGTGTTTTCAGGTCACTCGCGTCCAACTTGGTGAGCTTTTAAACTAATTCTTTCTTGGTCTAGTTCTTCACTCAGGTGGTTTCTGGATATATTTTGGGGTACTTTTCTTAGAAACGCTTTCTGGGTAGAAGCACTTTCTGTAATAATGCCAAGTGTTTCTTTAAAACGGGTATTCCTTTGTTTTAGAAACACTTCCTGTTTGAAAATGCTTTTAATGATTTGCAAAAGCATTTCAAACCGTACCTTGTTTGGGAAAAGATTCATGCCAGTCATTTTTATTATTCTATATGAATCATTCTTTAATCAAGATGTCCTGGTATAAATTTTCAGAATCATAGATATATACCGTTGGATTTATTACATTGGATTTAAATGATATTTTACAATTCAGATCAATGGTGCATATGGATGGACTTAATATAAATTGGTGAATATATATGGTCCTGTTAATGTTTTGACCTCTATTTTAAAAACCAGACCGGCTGGTCGGACCGGTCTGATCGGGACCTGGCAGCTTCTTCCGGTTCAAGTCTTATTGGGGTTCTATAATATTTCAAAATTATAAGGGTTAACTGGTAATTTTATAGGGGTGTTTTGGAGATATATCAAAAGTTTATGGATTAATTGGTAATTTTTGGGGTCTTTTTGAAATAAATAAAAATTTTAGAGACTAATAGAACTTTTTTAGGAGAATTTTTGTAATATATTAAAATTTGAGGGATTAATATGTAATTTTAAAAAATAAATTTATCGTTGATGCCATCGGTCCAACTGGTTGAACCAATTGACTCGTGACCTGGGCAGTAAAATGGATTGCCCTCCTGTTTAGGTTTTAATACAATGGTTTTGACTAGAATTATTCTATATCTGAGATATTGAAAACTGTTTGAAGAAGATGATGGTTCGCAGAATTATTCTCTATACATAATGTCATCTCTTAGCATGAATTGGGCCTCATAGTGTTGGGTTTAGGCCGGATGTGACATCTGGTATGTTTAATATACCACCTTGAATAATATAGTTGGGTTCTTTAATAGATGTCTATGTGAAAGTTTATGATCTGAGGTATCGTGCCAAAACATAAAAGAGTTTCAAATAAGAGAATTTTTTAGTTCAGGATTGTCATAAGTTTACAAGATATCAGAAGTGATACAAAAATTTTTTGTGTCAATTGTCACTTATGGTATAAAAATGATAACCATCACGTTGTGTTTCTTTGAAACCGAGTAAATTTCTTTAAGGTTAATTGGAATATAAGATATCACGATACCAATAAGATGGAGACTCTTCTTCTGCCAAACGCCCGCATGTTTGACATTTTTAATTTTTTAGTAGTAAGCATCCACTGATTTTGGAAATGTGTTTATAACCCCAATTTTTTGCGACTATTAGGTTATTTTGTTTAAGTTTGTAAAGAAATAACTTTTTTATTATTCACCTAAATTCAATCAATTTAACATCCAAAATCTGTCAACATATTAAAGAGATTAATATATTTTTTAGAAGTTAAATTGATAAAGGTGTTGATAAATTTAAAAGTTGAATTAATGACATTTCTGAAATTAACGGCTACTCACTACGAAAAAAGGCCAAACACAGCAGGGTTAAAGTCGCATCTCTGAAACCAATGGATACTCACTACAAAAAAGATCAAACACATGGGGGTTAGAATTGCATTTCCGAAACCAACGGATACTCTCTACAAAATGGCTAACCAAACGAACTTAAAAATCCCAAAAAAAAATGTATAAAAAAACCAAAAAATATGAACTCTAAAACCAAAATAACATCTCGGTAAATTTTATTTACCGTGCACCTTGATATCTCATAACCTTAAGAAACCAAGTAAAATTACATGCGATAAACTTCTTAATTGGTTAAGCATATATATGGGATTTGATCTTGGTTCTTAAGAAATCAACAGAAATCGAATCTTGTCAACATAGTACAATCCTGAAACCATAACCTTTTGTTAAAAATCAGAGTTCTGCTAGAGTGATTAGCTGCATTTTCCAGTTCCCAATTTGTTTATACTTTCAGAATTCATCATATTTGAAGGTAATTATGATTGACAACCTTAATAGCATGCTGTTCAAACTCCAGATGAAGAGCCTCTCTTTAGTTAAAAATTGAGACCAATCTGAAAGAAATTCTCCAGGTTGTATGTTTCAAGATAGTTGTTTGCTGTAATTATTTCTAAGTCCATGAAAATCTCTCTCTGATGCCTACAGAAATGTTGCACTTCTAATGCCTACAGATTCTAATTTTATTGTAGCTGCAATGCAAGTGAGATCTTTACGTTTAAATTGCTCACTGAGATTGACTTCTTATTTCTGTGAAAGCCAAAGCTCTTATCGTAAATACAAACCCTTCATTTACATTGAAAATGCAATAGGCAGACAGTTGCTATATATTTACATGACTGAGTAGCCTGGACCACCACCGCCCTCTGGCACTGTCTATGTTTTGCTTTGGATCCTTGATGTCACAAGCCCGAAAATTATCCCAAGTTAACAAAATGTTCATCATAATGCTTTTTGATGTTTAAAAATTTATTTTAAACCTCTGTTGCAGAAGCAATCTTGTATATGCTTAAACGATATCCATCTGGTTATTATAACTAGACCGAACTTAAAAATAATTGAAGGGAGCCTGTATCTGGGATCAAATGCTTATTTGAGTTGAGGGTTCTGTGCCCTATCGAACTTAGGATAGATGCAAATTTCGAAAGAAAAAGAGTAGATCCTTGTACTTGATGAAAAGCGAGACAAGAGGAAACTACACTGAAAGTTCAGTACTTCAATTCTACTACTTCTCTGGGTTAAATATTATCGGACAGTGCATCACACTTCGTCTGTCACATTTATACGGTTTTGAGTCTTTTGACCAGATAAGATATAACAAGGACTGATGCCAAATAAAAATAAAACCTGAATCTACGCACATGAAGAAAGCTACTTCTTAAAATCTTAGCAATAACTAATAAATGAAGAAAACAGTTTGGATTTAATTGTGTGGTTGCCGCACCTCTAGAATCATCCTTCTGTCAAGCAAAAGAAGCTTAAGTGCACAACAAATGACTTAAACAACCTTTTTCTGCGATAAAAGTGTTAATGAAACATAGAATGATTAAGACCTTCACTTACTTATTTGATAGAGTTGCAAAAATGTCACTAGTTCAATATCATACTTATGCAGAGATAGTTCAATAGCCCCCAACCAAATTATATGGTTTTGCCGCAATCAAGGGAATATTATATATAGAATTTGTGGTCAATAAGTTAAGGAACTGTAACACACCAGGGGACCCAATTTAAAGATGCAGCAGCAGCAGCATATGCAGGAGCAGCAACAGAAACAACAACAATCTAGGGACTTGAAAATAAGAGGACTAGTTCCTTCTCTAAACCACAAAGATAATGCTTCAGATGTCAACCCCTCTACCGCTAAGGATTGAGGAGTGAATCGGGCAGTTTTCAGAATCCTATTTTAAATCTGTCCTCAGATATTCTTACCGTTTCTTTTAGTTCACTCAGATACAACTTTATTACATTTAATTTTAGGCAGTGACCGGTTTTAAGTTGGAGACTAATAGAGTTACCTATCATATTACATGGTATAGTCCATTTAGTGACACTGTTAGTGTCGCTTGGCCCTGATTTATCTATTAGATAGCAATTTTGTAATATTTCCTTTCTTTCACACACAGATTCAATCTCTTGGATCGTCTTTTATTTACAGTCGTTCGGTTCTCAGAGAACCATGGTGTATTGGCCTTTGTGACAATGCAAGTGGAGTTCATTGTGACTACTGATTCATTTGCATTGTCTGTGATTCTGTCCTCAGTTTACTTAAGCAGGATTGAAAGGTTTTCCTATGGCAACTATGATTGAAGGCGATATTTGTATTATTTTGTGTGGGTGGTTTACTGTCGCCGTATGATTTTTCCTTTCTACTAGAAATGCAGCTAATTTAATAAAATCCATATTATAAATTCAATCAACCACTAAAGGAAGTGGGACTGACATTAGTCATGACCAAACTCATTGGTTTACATTCTTATTATGTGTAATTTTTTCATTAAGCTCAGAGATGTCAAAAGCCTGCAAGAATATAGTTCGACTCATAATCAATTTGATTCAGCACTTGTTCGACTCAACATAAGCTCGTTGAAATAAAGCTCGATTGACCCAACTGTCGACCCTCCCAACATAAAGCTCGTTAAGAAATAAGCTACCCGAACATAAGCTAATCGCGGCCAACCCTGGTAGTTGTTTGACAAATAAAAAATAAGCTCAGATCTCGAATATTGTGGAATGGATGAGGTCAACATCAATGATAGCGCGATCTTAGCACTTGATCACAAGAATATCGGAGTTGTACTTTTATTTTGATTGTAATTCCATTAATTTCTCTCTTTCATTTGTAAAAAAATTTGTATATAAACCCCCCCTCCAACGATGGAAGAGGGGTTAGAAATTTGTTTTAGGCATAGTATTATATTTCTTGTAAGCTCTCTAAGTAATAAGAAAAACAGTGGATGTAGGCTAAAGATTAAAACTTGCTGAACCACTTTAAAAATTGATTGTGTTCTTTACATCATTGCACTTCTTTTATATTCAATTGCTAATTATCTTTAATCATGCACACATTCGTTCCGATTCCACCAAGGTCAATCAGATCACTCTAGTTAGTGTAAATTTTGCATCAACATTTTGGCGCTAGAAGGAGGGCCTCCACCTACTTTATTCAATTTCAGCAAGAAACAAGCAATTTTGTTGAACCGATCACTTGAGATTTCCAATGGTTTGTACCAGATCAAAAACGACCACTAGAAACCACGACAATGTGGAAGACGCCCACCAGGAGGTGCATTAGGATGTTGCTACGCATCGGCCACTATTGCCGTCGGCAAAGCAGGTCGCAAATCAGTTGGGGGGAGGGATGTCTAATCCCGAGAATGGCCAATTGATGGAGATGATAAGAACTATAGTTGCACAGGCAGTGCAACAAAACGTGATTGAATTAAAAAATGAACAGTCGACCAATCAGGACCTCGATCAACCACACTTCACAGAGGTTACTCCCATAGATAGGAATAACTCTGCTGGTGACCAATCTGGTTTGTCGACACCGAGGAATGACCATAACCCCTAACATCGTAGAGCACCCTCCGTTCAAGAGCGTGAGTCCTGTGGGCAAATTAACCTTGGGAGGTGACCAGGCAAGCAGCACATGTGGAAGAATGAAGGCAATGGTTGCCCGAGGGATGCTTGTCATAATTGACGACATGCCCAACACCAGCGTGTCAGTTTTAATCCACGCCAAAGGCGAGCTCAAACCTCATAAGCTCGAGAGATTAGCCATGCACGTCAATCTAGCAACAACTGACATTTCAATTTTAACCAACATCGTGAGCAACGTACTGAAGAGCATGATAGCACATACCATCCTAGCCATCATGAGTCCACCTCGAGCACTGGTGTGCATAATAGAACACGTTTGCAAGCAACTACTCATCTACTCGAGGTAAGGTTAAATAGAGCTCGCAGTCAGAATACTCCTCATCATGAGGACTTAGATCGGGTGCAGAAAATGTTTGACAATTTAAGAACTTGCTAGAATAATTTGGCGAAAGAGATAGTGAGTTCTCCATTCATGGAGGAAGTCTGTCAAGCCTCGCTTCCCTAGGGATTTAGGGCACCTGAGAACAAGTTTGATAGGGAAGGGGATCAGAAAGACCACCTTGATTCCTTCAACGACCTGATGAAGCTATATCAAGTCTCTAACTTGGTAAAGTGCCACTATTTCACGGTCACTTTAATAGGAGATGCCAAGAAGTGGTATAAGAGGCTCAAAGCGAACTCAATACGGTCTTGGCAACACTTCTCCTTATTGTACTTATAGCAATTCCAAGCAAGGAGATATTTCGCAATGCCACTTAGTTACCTAAGTAATATTCGTCAGGAAAGAGACAAAACTCTAACCTTGTATTTAACGAGGATCTAGAATGAATAGGCAAAGGTGGTGGACGCCGGAGGAGTCAATCCGTACTTTGGTCATAGCAGGATTAAGGTCATAGACAGAACTATGGAAAGAACTTCAAAGCAAAGATCATGTGCGCTTAGCCAAGTTCTATCAAATAGCCACCAAACATCAAGGAGTAGAAAGCTCGCTAGCGGCTTTAGGCAAAGCTCACCCAGAAGAGCTTCTAAAAGGAGACAAGATCACCTAACAGACAAAAGAAGGGGTTAGGATTGTGATGATAGGGACTGAAATAGGTTCCAAAAAAGGTAGAGAATAAAATCTCGTAGGAAAAGACAACATTTCTACAATATGCAAAATACACCCCCCCCCCCCAACATAAGATGTAGCTCACATTTATGAAGTCTCACGCCAAAGTATCTTCCTTAAGCTTTTTCGCTTCCTACCAACCTAGGTAATTGCCGTCCAAGTTTAGATAGCTCTCATCAAGAAGGAGCCTAGTCACCATGCTAACTTGAAAACGAAAAAACTATAGCAAAAAGGAAGGGGGACGACCTCGAAACAATTTAAGAAAGGCAAACTACCAATACCTTGGTGACATGGCTGCAAAGGCGAGCAAGTTGCTCGTGAGGAGGGGCAGTCTTGAGCATCTTGTAAGTCTGCTATGAAATGACCTCTTTGATCGCTGAGGCTCCAATGCCTATATGGTCAGGGAGCTTGCTGATCCGCTCATCAAGATCGGTCACAGTTGCCTCAGCCGATTTCCTCTTACCGTGTCACGAGGATGAGCTTTCCCTACTTCCAATAGGAATGGTGGCCCCGACCACCGGAACGAACTTCTTGGCCATTCTCTTGACCAAGATTTTCTTTAGACCACTAGCAAGCCAGACACTCTTCTTTCTCGAGCCCTTTAATTGCTTGGTTGGCTTCTTTTTTCTTGAGTCTCCCTACTGCTAGGTCGATTTTTTCTTTCTCGAGCCCTTATGTTGCTCGATCACCTTCTTCTTCCTTAAGCCTTCTGTCAGCTTGGAGTACTTCTTCCTCAAGCCCTTGGGGAGCTTGGGAGTACCTTTGTGCCCAACAGCCTTGGAAGCAGTTGCGGGTTTCTTTGTGCTTGGGTCCTCCCCAAGCTCTGCCAGTTCGCTTAAGGGCCGGCTATGAGGAGCCTGGCCCGATCACCCCAATTGGGTCCACGGGCTATTTCTTCATCGGGATTATTGGCAACTTCTTGGCAACCCCGCGAGCTACCACCTTCTTCTTTATGTTCTTTGGCTTATCGGCACACATATCTGTAAAGAAAACAAAGCTGTTAACGACCTATTAAAGCAGAGACATAAAGTTCGAACTATTGAATGCTTTACTTTTTTTGAAGATAGTACAAAATTTTATGGCACCATCGCAAAAACTGTACGCTATTAGGCTAGAAAGTGTGATAAGCTGAGTAATATCACCCTCGCTACTAGGAACTGCGCTAAAACACTGAAGTCGCTCTTAAAAAGAGGAAAGTGCGGGGTTAGTTTGCTCCTGACTAAGGAACCCTTAGTCTCACATGAAGATCAGGATACTTACTAGCCTTCGAAGCAAAAATGCCAATCTCCCCAACTTCATAAAAGAAATATTAGGAGTCCCAATCTCTAACATTCTTTGGGACTTTAAACAAACCATTTAGACGTACTGTCCTCGCTTTAGAAAGGTAATACATTTGGTCTTGGCTCTTTTTCAATCTATATAGGTGGACAAGCTGGTCCACCTATAGCTCGCCTAAATCGGGTATCATGTATGCTATGTACATTCCTACTATTATTATGTACGAGTTCCCCACGAGTTGGAAGGGAGCAATGTCGGAACTTCTCAGTACGTCGGCAATGAAAAAGTGAGGTGGGACAAATATTTCGCACCTCAAAAGAGTGTCAGAGATCGCTACCCAACCTCTAAGAGGATCTTTTCAAGAAATACCTCCTAAAGCTCTCAATGGAGTGAGTCGAATAAATATCCCTTATACGATCAAGATCCTTTTCTCTAATCGAGGAACTTGGCTCTTTCCTAGGTCTAGAGCCTGGCAAAACCCTAGGTAGGGGAAGCCCGGCGTGTTAGAGTAGATGCCCTAGAGCCAATCAATTGTTGTAGAATTGACTCTTTGTAATAATGTTCATTAATAAATAATAAAAAGACATTTTATTCTATATCGCGTAAATCATTATTATTGCAATATGTATTGATATATGTCCTTAGAATGGTAGAACCATGACGAGGGTATCAATTGTTTCAAATCTTGATAGTGAGAACCCTATGAATGGTGGCCATTCTAGAAAAGTTCGTAGCCCTAGTATTATTCTGAAGTAAGGGCACAGATAATATGGTAAGACTATCATAGTGTTGAACGACCCTGTCGAAAGGCAGTGACTGGTCTCACTTGTCAAGGTTGTTTGGTGACAACCGGATGCAACACATGGGTGCTTGCTGTAGGTGATTATACCGCAGCAAGTTCACTGGACTGACCCACCAGATGATTCCATATGGATGGTAACCCTAGTGTCTATAGAACAAATTCTCTAATAAATGGCGGTGTATGTAATCCTTAGACTTGAGATCACCGGAGCGCCTTGTGCACCGATTGGTGCAATTTGACACTAGCCTAACACAGTTTTTTTCAGAGCTGTCAATACGGTGGTGATTGACTGCATCAAGGAGTGTATCAAGACTATAGTGGATTGACAGAGGATTCATCACTCCCAGGTACGAGAGAAGTTATCTCACGGCGCAATTCAGTATATGACAATGACACTAAAAGCGTGGCCACGGTGGGATTGGAGTCATTACTCATCCAGCTTTACAATACGGGTCATTGGTCCAGAAATTGAATACATAATATTGAGAGTAACCGAAGGTTGACACTATTTCTATGCCTTCGTCTCGTCGAGATAACGTATGATGAAAGGATCAAATTGCACGATAACCATATCGTTGACAGGTAGCTACTTTGCTGAATCCGAACCTGTCGGGTGGCCATGATGCCTTGCTAGGGGCTAATCTTGGTCTGTGTATTAGTGAGACGATTAATTGGTGTTAGTCGTGATACTATACACTGCCGGTATTGAGGAGCCTATGGGTCACACACATAGAAAATAATTTAAGACTCAGGAAGAAAGAAGGCTATTTTCGTCTTTTTAGGCAAAAGGATATTTTGGTAATTTCACAGTGCAATTAAATTTGCTAAGGTCGTAGCCTTTATTTAATTTATTAGAAAAATTAAATAAGTGAAATTACGTTTAAATATGTGTTCGCATATATTTAATTAAATCATCATTATTGTTGAATGTTAATATATATATTAACTATATATTAATTGAGTTTAATTGAGATAATGATGAAATAAATAAAATATCAAATTGGGAGTGTTTGGTAACATGGGGTGTTTGGGTTGGAGCCCAAGCTTATTCCATATGGGAGTAGGGCATTAAAGTTTTACTATAAAAGAAAATGTTTACTTGTAAAACAAATAGGTTTTTTCATTAGTCCATTTTCTCTTTGAAAGCAAAAACACACGGCCCCCATTTTTCACTCCCACGGCAAAATCCAATTTTTGCCTAAAATCAATTCATTTGATTTGTCTTCTTGATTCTTAAGGCTAAGGAGGATCTAGCAAATCCCTCCTTAGTTCTTTTGTGATTGTCTTCGTGTGGACAACGTGGGTTCGATCCTACTCTTGAATCGGTAGCAAAAACATTCATTGACAAATTTGGAGGAGCCTCCAACGTGTGTATGTTTTTCTAAACTCAGATTATTAATTTATGCAGATTCTTGTACTTATATAAATTGTAAAATTATACCTTTGATCTTGGCCCAAATGGAACGGTCCTTGTTATTATTGTTTTGTTTTTCCGCTGCGTATATGGGTCGTTTCCTAATAGGCGGAGGCATGGTTTGAAGAGCCCGCCGCACCACTTTTCGAGCTTCTAACTAATATATCCTTAGACACCTCGTCTAGGATTCCTCCCCCGTGAGCTGTCGAGGTCACCGGGGGATCAAAAATTTGATGTATGCTATGGTTGCTGGACAAAGATATGGTAGAACCATGCCTCTGGATACCTGAAATAGAAGTAACCAAGAGTCAAAGCTTGAAATATCGATGACCTATCCACACTTGCCTTTAGTTTAGGCATCCATGATAGCTTGCATCGACCAAGGAATACAAGCGAGCTATCAGGATTCCCGCGGCCACCTCTTTAGACCCTCCTAAAACCCAAACCACTGGGTTTACTAAAAAAGAAAAAAAAAGGAAAGAAAAAAGAAACAAACCTAAGGAAAAACCTAGCATGGCCACCCTCAACAATAAAGAAAGCTTAAAATAAAGAAGAAGGAGAACATGAGCCTCACCAGAGTATGAAGTACAGTAAGAAATTACCAAAAGATCACCTTAGGTCTGAAGAAGCAATGATAAACCGACTTTAAGGTATGAACATATTTGCAACTGCACAATTCTGATGAAAATGTCTGCTTTTATAGTGGTGAGCATAGGAGACGAAAGGACGGGATTCAACCTGGACTATTGATCTGCGACAAATCTCAGCCCTTCATTGGTTGAACAATCTTGACCGCCCGACATGTCCACTTGTCGATCATCCACAAAGGGTGATCAACTATCAAAATTCTGCAATCATAACCGTCGTCGCACATCGCTCTGACTTTGCACGTGGACAGTTGTAATCACTCACGCGCAACAAAAAATAACTGCAAAAGCTGGCTGCATTTAATGCAACACGACCATGTGAAATTACCTGCATGCCCCTCATTTCATATTCCAAGTTTATCGCAAATATCACAGCAAAAAAGCTCAAGTCTTGATAACATCAACCGAAGCTAAGGCTGACTAATGAAGCTTAATCAAATCTAAGGTCAACGTGCAACTAAAGAGGTTCTAGCTAAATGTCAAAGTGGGCAAGCAGTCTTCGAAGCTCGAAACAAGCATCGAACACTAGGAGGTAGATGTTGTGTGTGATTTTTTCATTAAGCTTGGAGATGTCAAAAGCCTACAAGAGTATAGTTCAACCTAGAATCAATTCGATTCAACACTTGTTCGACCCAGCATAAGTTCGTTGAAATACAACTCGGCCTAACATAAGCTAGTCGTGACCAACCTTGGTAGTTGTTCAACAAATCACAAATAAGCCCATATCCCGAATATTTAGGAATGAATGAGATCAACAACAATGATAGCATGATTTTAGTGCTCGATCATGAGAATATTAGAGTTGCACTTTTATTTTGATTGTAATTTTGTTAATTTCTTACTTTCTTTTGTAAAAAACTTATATATAAACCCCCTCTAACGATGGGAGAGGGGCTAATAATTTGTTTTAGGCATAGTATTATATGTTTTGTAAACTCTCTAAGTAATAAGAAAAACAATAGACGTAAACTTAAGATTAAAACTTGCTGAACCATTTTAAAAATCGATTTTGTTCTTTACATCATTGCGCTTCTTTTATATTCAATTGCTGATTATCTTTAATTATGTACAAATCTGTTTTGATTTCACCAACGTCAATTAGATCATTTTAGTTGGTGTAAATTTTGTATAAACAATTCTTTTCTTTTATCGGATAAAGTCCATTCGGATTTTCAGATAGCCGTTGATCGGACTGTAAATGAGACAAATTCTTTCCCAAAATTCTAAGAAAACTTATCATTTCCCTGCTAGCCGCTAGGACGTCAAGAAATGAAAAGAAAGAGCTGGTTGGATTAGTGAACTCCGATTGAGGATCCGAATCAGTCTGATAATTGTTTATTCTTTAAAACAAACACGTCAACAATTCTCTTACTTGAAGCAGAGGCAAACTGTCAAGCTTATACCGGATCCAATTTCGGACTATTCGAAAGTCTTCTCCTCGTGGTAAAGTCAGAAGCTCTCCTGTAATATGAATACTATTTAATTTAAAGGGTCTTATCAAAGTTGAAGGAAAGTCTAAGTAGACAATTATATTTCGGATTCGAAGTCGGATGATCGCATGCATGGAGGTTTGGAATGAGGTGTATCAAACATAAATAAAATAAATAAATAAAACTGATGTTCATAACCACGATTTAGGACCCACCATTGTCGAGCAAGTTGGAGAGAGCAAGCAAAAAGCACATTAAGCTTCTGGCTCATAGTTGGAAACACTGTTTAAGTTTTGTTTTCAATTTGTCAATCTTTGTTATTGACTTATAATGTTTCAAACAGAAACAGGGGAAGCCAACAATCGAATTCGGATCGAATATCGGACTCGTCAAAAGCTTTCTTTGGTGGGCTCTCATTTTATTTATAATTCTAAACTGTCATTTTCTTCTGCCAAGTGCCAACTTCTCAGAAGCAGCAGAGGAAATTGAATGAAGCCAATTTATCTTCAATAGGATTCAATATCCGACTATTCGATGCCCTTTTCGACTATAATATTTAATTTTTTTCTCGCAACTCCGTATATATATATAAACCTCAAATGTTTATTCACACATTACCAACAAAAAAATGCCATGTCAAAGAGTTGAAGAGGGTGTCTCTGTTTTACTTTTTAAAATAGTATTATATGATAGAATACTATTTAATAAAACAGAAAATAATTTTGAGAATATGTTTTGAAAAATATTTTTTTTAAATATTTAGATTATTTTTAACCTCTTATATTTTTTAATTTAACTAAACTCACACAATAAAAATTTATAAATTAACAAAAACATCTTCATCCACCAAACTATTATCGACAATCAATCACCATCGCTCTGGTTTTCACCATGACAATTCATGTATCCTCTTTTTATTTTTATTTTTTTGCTTGATAGTTAATCTTATTGTTATTGTAATTTTCATGTCACTAAATTTTGTGTACTCTACTACAAATTTTAAGACTAAAAGATTTTATTGTACAAGTCATTTGTTTTATATTACAAGTCTAAGAAACTAGAAAAATAAATTAAATGATTATAAATTGTCATTAAAGAATAAAACTTCATCAATGATCGATGTGATTGTTTAGAATCAAACTTCGGATTTCGGATTTCGGATCTCCTTACAATTTTGGCTAGAGGAATTTGAAGGACTTTTAATACGTGGCAACTTCAATTTTGGATTCGGAGTCGGATATTCGAAAGCCTCTTATGGCCTTCATGAGATTTGTATATATTAATGAACAAAGCTTGATAGTTTTTGCCTCGCTCTAAGCTCTCATCTAAACTTACTGGCTACTGCCTTTGTTCTGATGGCATTCTGCGTTTCACTTACAAATTTTATGTCGTCTCGAATCTATCGACCGCAGCCACCACCTTCTTCGGTCACCGCCCAGGGATCTCAGGCAGCTACTTCAAGTGTTGCCCAGGCTCTAGAATGGCAAAACATTTTAATGGCATATTGCTTTGACTCAGCCCTCAAAATAGCTGTTCTGTTTGCGCAAAAGAAATCAGAACTCCCTCTTTCCATCCATATTTTTTCTTTTGCTATCTTATTAACCTTTCTTTGTCTCTTTGTGGCAAAATTCATTGCTCCAAAGTCTGATGTTGCTTCCAAAGTAGTGGAAAAAGTTGCAGTCCTCATTGCTGTCACTGCGTTCATCATAAGTGTAACAATCCCATTGCATTGATTCTCAAGTGAGTTTCACGGGTTCTCTTTGTTATCTCCTTGTTCTCGCCGCCGATGTGATCTTCAGGTTCATTTGTGTTTGTTTTCACGATATGCATCCCACTGTTGTTGTCGTTGTAAAATAAAGGCATATCAGAGTTTGTAATTGAATTATTAGTGTAATATTTGTTGCAAGTGAAGTTAAATTTATTGCTATTATCTTGTGTCTTTCATGGAGTGTAGGCTGCAAGAGAAATCGAATATATGAGTTCGAATCCGAAGATGAAGGGTGAAATTAAATTGAATTAATTATTTGGAGAGTCAAGCAAAAAGTTGAATAGTAATCATATTTCGGAGTCGAATTTGGATATCCGTCAAAGAGCTTTTAACATGAAAAAATCAACTTATTTGTATTGGTGTTTTTATATCACGATTTCTACTTTTCAAGGCTTCGTTTAATGCTTAAAGTAAATCCGACTGTTGCAAATTCCCTTATTAACTATGTTTTAATGGAACCCCTGTAGCCTATTCTTAATAGGCAGTCTTCTAGAGTCCTAGCTCCAACAACTATATTACATTTCCTCGCAGTTTCAAATCATCCAAATTAGTTCGTCCACATTACGCAAAAATAGTAAGTGTGCGTAGAACTCATCGGATGTCCGAATTATAGCAGACTTCGGATCCAAAACATTCCCCCCCATGTTAAGAATCCAAAACAAACATCTGACTGTTGTCAATTCCACAAACAGTTTATTAGTTGTCAAAAGACGGATAAGCAAAGAATGCTATACTAAGAGAAGTCGAATATTGGATCATCCGAATTTCGAAAGTCTTGTCCTCCATCTCCATGGTAAAATTTCTCTTGGAAAATGACAGATTTGGATCCACAAATTGAAAACAAAATCAGGAAACAGTTTAGAATTATCTCTCATCATAAATCAAACTGAGGACCCACCAAGCGTTTTGGATACTCCGATATATATTCGAGTTCCATAACTCTTACATAATTGACAGGAGTTAGTGAAAACTAAATATATTTCCAACTATTTATATGAATCGGCAATATTAACAGTGCCTCTTTTGATAAAATCACAAAGGAAATTTGGTGAAAAGTCAGTCTCTATGGCTTCTTGCTCACGAATTCGAAAAACATAGGAAAATGACACAGTGACTTTAATTTTATCCTTTGATAGGTGAGATCAATATAGTTAATCTACATTAGTGATAAGGTATGATTTATTTGGTTACAAGTTTTGACCACGTTGATCCACATTAGGGTGATTAAAAATTTTAGTTATGGACTTAAAATATGGACTTATACTACAAGAAAACATTCATACCGCGACACGGGAGACCGGCGTGGCTATACCATACACAATTACGTATTCCAACGCCAGCTAGTTTTTCATTGTAAATATGCTTCTCCTGCATAGAATGCGCTGAGGTATCCTATTTCTACCCATGCCAACAATCCAACATGGCGTTAGAAATAGAATTTACGTTATGATCAAAGCACCCCCAACGTCATTTAACGATACCGTGGTGTTTGCAAAATGCCGACATTGTCTTGGTGTTGGGTTTTTATATATATTTTTTTTAATGTTAAATGAAAGATAATTATATAATTAACCTAATTATATAATTGAGACAAATATAATTGTAATCTGATATCAATTATTACTAAAAAGAATTAACTCATGTTACAGGCAAGATTTTATATTTAGTGGCAAATTTTGTTCACGAAAAATAATCATACATGATTTATTTTTTATTAGTGAGAATTGATATCAGACTTATAAGTACAAATGTACAATGTGAACGTTTTGAAACTTTTAATATACTATCAAAGATGAGTGTCTTAGATGCTCTACAATCAAAAGTGAATGCTTAAACGCTCACCTTTAATCCGCAGAGTTAATAATATCGTTTCACTCTTAATTTAAGTGGTCTACAATCTTTAGACCCGTCAGATAACTAAAGATGGGTTTGATTTATTATTTTGGATAGGATTTTAAGGATAGTATTGGATAATTGAATATGAGAGTATTACGAGGTAAAATTTAAAAATTTATAAAAAAACCCCCTAAGTTTGGTGGTCGAAATCGGGCCGAAAAATCGTGTTACGATACAGATCGGTCGGATCTGTGTCGTAACGCGTCGTTATGGCCTTTTTCGGAAAAGGCTAGATCTACGGCCTGCTATGAACGTCGATGGCCGGAAAAGGCCAAAACGACGACCATCTTTGGCCATCAGCGACGGCCAAAGATATCGTCGTCGTTTTCGGTCAACGACGGCCAGATCTGGCCTTTTCCAGCCAGATCATCGTGGATCGATCGGAAAATGCCAGATCGGTGAATTACCGCCAGCGGATTTGGCCGGTCGATGGTTAGCTGGAATCTGACAAGTATGGGTCACGAGGGTGTTTTTGTTAATTTTTAAACTTTTTTCAGGGGTATTTAATGAAATTAATAACCTTATGAAGTCTAAAAGTAATTAAAAAATAAGATATTATTTCTGGAATAATGTGCCAAACATTATTTAGAGAATATGATCGAGAATATGGATAGAAATAATAAGCCAAACATCCCCAAACTACCCTCCATTCTTCTTCTTCATCGCCCCCTCCTCATCTTCACTGCCACTGCCGCCACCGTTGGTTGTGGCTTTTTTTTACAAACAGATGGTGGGCATCAATGGATCAGTGGAAAATGACCATTTTTTCAACAACCTTATCTCCCAACATTCAACAAATCAACTCCAATCAATAGCCGAACAAACTACAAACAAAAACTCCAGCGAAATCACTCCAAAAATCAAATCAAAATAACCAAAAGTGAAGAACACCCGTTTTGAAGTTCCTATGCCACTCCCGCCTCATCGACGCACCGTCGCACTTCCTTCACTACTCCCGTCCCAGCCGGCGACTTTTGAAGTTCCCCTGCAACAACCTCACCCAAAACCAGCCCCACCACCTTTCCTTTGCTGCCGCAAACACCACCACCAGCCACCGCAAAACCCATTAGCGAACAACAATTCGCGCGACGCCTGTGCGCACGGAGAAGGCCATTGCACCTCCTCTCCCCGCATCTGCCACTCTCGTCCTCTTGCACCCCCAGTCAACCACACCGCCTAGCTGCCGTCGAACACATCTTGCGCACCTTCAAGCAATAGAGTTTGTTTTTCCAGTTGAGATTTGATTGAAGAAGTTGATTGAATGCAGTTTTTTGGGATTTTGAAGTGTATTTGTGTTGTGGATTGAAGATTGAAGGTAGTTTGTAGGGATTTTGAAGTGTATTCGTGTTGTAGATTGAAGTTATTGGTCTTGGTGATGGAGTTGGGCGGAGGCGAAGGCGGAGGCAGAGAGGAAGAGTTGGGTTTGTAGAAAATTTTGAGATGATAGGATTGCTCACTTTTAAATAAAAAGACCTAAATACCCCGTAACCGTTATACTAAACGGTTTTTATTAATTTAAAGATGGAGATTTGGAATAAATGAAACGAAGAAACTTACCATTTCGTTGATCTTTGGGCAGGAACATGTCGTTTACTCTTTCCATTACTCACAATTACACTTCACTTATTTTTGCATTTTCTCTTTCTTCATTTTGCATCATCAAATTCAAACCCAATTCCAAGAAAAAAAAAATATATAAAACATTGATTGTTTTGAGTTTAAAGAACCTTTTTTTTTTTTCAGTTTATTGTACAAAATTAAATAATATTTTAATTATTCACGTATTTTTTATTATATAAAATTGGATAATAAACATTAGTATTTATATAGTTAAAATAAAAATTGAATAAATAAAAACCGAAAAGAATACATTGTTAGACAAAGGGGATTATAGTAAAGTAATCAATTTTTTGCCAGAGTATGGTGTGCCTGGGGCCAAGATTTCCATGATTTTGTGTTGTTGGCCTCGCTTATTCTTTGTGAAATCGCATGTGTTTAAAGAAATTGTATAGTCGGTCCAAGAAATGGGTATCAGTCCTTTGAAGATACAGTTTGTTCTAGCCATTATAGCGAAAAGAATAATGAGAAAAGTTTATGTGGTAAGGGAAACTCGACGATTATAAGACATGGGGTTGGTCTGACAAGGAGTTTTTAGCCGCATGTACGAAGAGTCCATGGTGTTTGATGGCATCTGTGGATAAGATTATGGTGACAATGTACTTTTTTGTGAATAAGATGGGTTGGAACACCCAATTCTTATTACACTGGACTTGGAGAAAAGGCTTACCCCTAGGGCTGAAGTAATTCGGTTTTCGTTATCAAAAGGTTTAGAAGACTAATAGTTTGATTTGTAGGCTTAAATGGCCTGAAAACACCTTCCTGCGGAGATTTGTGAATTCTTATGATGAAACTCCCCAGTTGTTGAAGCTGTACAAAGAGAAGTTGAATCCTCTGAAAAAAGGCAAAATGATCATTGTGTAGAAACATGATGGATGCATTAATTATTTGTAGACTCCTTGCATTGTAAAATCCAAAATGCATTTTTCTATGATATCTGATCTTTATAAATTATTTGCATTCAAAAAAGTTGTTTAAATTTTGTTGCAATTTAGCTTCCACCAAGCATGATTTTGTACCATGCTAGTCACTAGAAGCTGTACTTTGGGATCTTCTTCATTTGGGATTAGAGTAAGAAAGCAAACAAGAAGCATAGTTGTAACAGGACTTGGCAAAGGCAGAGATCCGTACAATTGTTCTATGTCTCATTAATGTAAAAACTATCAAACAAAGACTATAATTAGTGTGTTCTGTTCTGCATCCAAAGAAAGAAAGACAATACCATCCTTAGAGATTTAATATCAGTATTCCTTAAAGCTTCTTGACCATGACCGTGATTGCCTTAAATGCTTCTAATATTCATTCCTAGTCAGCTCAATGTTTCCCTGTTGATCATCTCGTCTTTTTATTGCTTATAAGGTGTTGAGAGAAAATCTCTCCCATCATAGAACAAAATGAGAATCCAAATGCAAAACAAATCCTAGTGGAGGTGCAGGTAGTAAATCAATTGAAACAAGTTATTCTTTTAACAATTGTTCAGTTATTATTGAAGAGGCACATGGTTTCAATCCTTGGAGCTTTGAGAGATTTGGTTCATGGAAGGGACCATTTTTCACTGTAGGTGTTGAACCACAAGCAAAATTTAGGGGTGTAATGGGCTAAGCTGGGCTTCTGTTGAAATTTATTGGGAAACAGAAGCCCGGATACTATTGATCATCAATCAAGCCCATCAAAATGGACCAACGTTGCACAGAGCCCAAACTGGGAAATTTTGGGCCTAGAGTTATCCAATAAACTTCATGATTCAACAAGTAATTTCCCTTTTAGTTAAATGCAGTTTTGGGGCCTTTGGCAAATAAAGGCCTTATGCCTGATGTTAATGTCAAATACGCCTTACGCGTGATGTTCACGCCAAATACGTGTATGCCGACATGGAAAGAAAATTTTCCATACGCTGATATTAACGTAAGTCGGATTTAACGGTTCGAATTTAAGTTACAACTACCAATATTTAATATTTTCATACCCAAAATTGCTATATATTGACTGAAAGGAGGCTCAGTGTTTCTCATTCAAAAGCTTACCTACTAAATTAATTAGGCTCATTTGTAAGGCAAGATATGGAAGCAAGAACCATGGAATTTGATCCTCATCTGTATTTTCAGGTAGGTATTTGTTTTTCTTATCTTTAATTCCATTTCAATATTGGGGGGTGGCGGCCTGGTTTTGATATCTCATATCTGTGTACTTTTATGTAGGTGGGAAAGGCAACAGTCAGTGAGGGAATGACGCGTTTGCAAAATTTAGCAAACTGGTACAACTCGACTCCGGAAAAGGCTGGATTATTTGATGAAATCATCACCTGTCTTCAATCTCTTCAACGACAAATAAAGGTAACGTTACATATTAACATGTTTATTCGTCTTCAGTTGTTTTTTTGGGGATTGTCGTTTTACTGTCTGTATGATATTTTTCCTATAAAGAATTAGCTTATGTGAATCTTGAAAATAAAATATGAAAAATGGTTATTTTACCGTCATACAAAAGGTAAATTAGAGTGATTTGGGTTCTTTGTTTGGCCGAACGACTTATGGATACCCAAGGTTTCTTAAAACAATAAGTTGGTATCCAAAAGATTTTGAAACGACAAATAGGTACCTTCTGTCATGTTCTATTAGTGATTTTCGTTAGATAATAGTGAAAAGACTAAAATGCTCTTGAAAGTTTAATTTTTAGTATTTTGTAAATTTAAAAATTTATAAAAAACCCCCTAGGTTTGCTAATTTGACTAAACACCTCAATATATAAAAATTTTATAAAATAACAAAAATACCCCCAGCCACCCATGCAGTGCAGTTAAGGCCACCACCGCCAGGAATCGAATGGCTAGGCTGATGCGTTACGACACGAGACCCATCGGATCGTAGCGTAACCCGTAGATGTTTCATTTTCCCAAGAAGATCCGTGGATGATCGGCCTTAAAAGACCGCATCTACTTAAGGCCAGATCGCCGCGAGGACCAAACTTGCTGCAAAATTGTGTTACTGCCACGCACTCCCATCGATCTGTGCCGTGAACACGCGATTTGGCGCTGTATCGTGATCGGCCGAGACCTAAACTTGCTGTATGTACTATGCACTCCATCGACCGGCGTTGTAACACGCCGATTTGGCTGCGCTGCATCCGCTTGATGATCTGGCCGTCGAGGCCGAAAAAGGCCAGACATAGATCTGGCCTTTTCCGGCCAGATCGGTGTGTTATGACACAGATCCGACGGGTCGTGTCGTCACATTTTTGCCACCAGATTCCTAGTGGTGGTGGTAAATCGGCAATGTGGGTGGCGGGGGTATATTTGTTATTTTATAAAACTTTTATATATTGGGGTATTTAGTCAAATTAGCAAACCTAAGGGGTTTTTTAGAAATTTTTAAATTTATAAAAAACTAAAAATTAAACTTTCAAGGGCATTTTAGTATTTTCACTATTATCTAACGAAAATCACTAACAGAAGATGACGGAAGGTACTTATTTGTCGTTTCAAAATCTTTTGGGTACCAACTTGTCGTTTCGACAAACGTGTTCTTCCTCTTTGTTTTGGTGGTTTTGGTATATTTCATGTTTTTTACCATTAAAATATATAGGAGATTGAATCTTTAGCGCAACGGGGAAATGCACATGTATCTTCCAATATCAATACAACAGATCTGCACCATGGGTAGGTAACTCTATCTTATACAATAAGAGGAAATCTAAAATAACTTGTGCTATAGTAGTTAATCTCAATTGTTCATCTTTAGATCACAAGGATTGATGGAAGGACCAGGGAGCTGTCATATTGTATATTTTCAAACTAAAACAAATGAATCATTTTTGGAAATTCTTTTCTTAAAACTTTCTCTGTTCATCTCTTTCTTCTTCAAAGGTTTTCACTAGCAAACTATAGAAATAGACTTGGTCGCCTAAAATATTTGTATTCATTTTATCTCATCCATGTCAATTAAATTTGCTTTTTATTGTTTAATTATTAGGTGATAGAGCTATTTGTATATTAACAGGAAATTACCCAAATAAAGAACAAAATAAAGAGATTGAGATGGTGATGAATAAAGATGTGGAGAATTCATCACGTTCTAAACGGAAAAGGAAGTCAAAGGTTTGGGAAGACTTCACACACTCTGTGGGCAAAGATGGGAAGGAATGGGCTCAGTGTAATCACTGTGAGAGAATGTTTGGAGGATCAAGTAAGAGCGGAACCACGCACCTCAAAAATCATTTGAACAGTTGCTCATTTTTGAGAAATCCAGGTGGAGTTGCTAATAAAGCAAAAGAGAAAACAGTGATTGATCCAGAAATAAATGGCTCTGATTTGGTGCGAAAGATTATTAAGTATGGGCTAGAAGGCATAAAGGATGAGATAGTTGATGTTTACCAACAAGAGAAGGATAAGCTTCGTGGATATTTAGATAAACTCCCATGTCGACTTAACGTGACAATTCAGGATGCTCCCATTCACGGTTGGTCAATGAAAATCTGGTTTATTGATGATAGTTGGGAGTTGAAAAATTGGATTATTTGTTTTGGACGATACACTCATGATTCCGTTGAAAGTGTGAAGTTTTCGCTTGTGGATTGGAAAATAGACAAAAAAATTTCTGCGATAGCAGTTAGAGTTTCTGATGAGGAGGAAGGTTTACTTTCCTTCACTGGGATTTGTCCTTCGATTTCTTCTTTATTCGAAAGAATATTACATGATATCTGTTCCGGTTCGTTGGTAAGCCATTGGGAGAAAGCAGCTATTTCAACTAAATTGGATAAGCTTTCGGACTACGTTAGAACAAATGAAAATAAGTTTCAATCAGCGATTGAAAAAGCCTTGTCCAAGGGCAAAACAGTGACTTGCACATGGGGTCCTTTAACAGACTGCTTCATGGGAGGTAACCTTCGCTGGGCACTGGCATGTAAAGAAGCATTATGTGAACTGGAGGATATAGATCCTGATTTCAAGTCTATAAATTTTATAAAAGAGGATTGGGACGAGGCAACTTTAATGTACAACTGTCAGAAAGCGTTAAATGATTTGGGGGAAGATGTCGATAACTTCTTGTTCTATCTTAGACAGAAAACCGCAAATGAGTATTTCCCAATGATATGTCAGATTTTTTCGAAATTGGATCAATTGGAAAGAAGTGATAATAGTTACATTTGTGACTCTGTATCACATTTGCGGAAAAATATTGATAAACTTTGGAACGGTTCTATGTTGGTTTTAGTGACTAGAGTAATTTTGGATCCACGATTCAAAAAGGATTTTATTGAAGAAAAACTCTACAAAGAGATGTATGATAATTATGCAGGTGCACACCTTATCAGAATCATTGATGATGTTACAAACATTTTCAACCAATATGTAAAGGAAACTAACAATCCTATGTCATCATTCTCTCAAGAGTCAGAACTCAACTGCTATTTTAATGATCCCAAGTGTCCTTTAGATAAAGGGTTGGATATACTACAATGGTGGCGTGACAAATCTTCAACTTATCCAACAGTAGCTAGGATGGCACGTGAGTTCTTATCAATACCTATCTTTGTTAATCATGAAGATGAAGATGAAAGTGAAAATGATTTTGATTTTGATTTTGGTGGACATTATCGTGATGATTATGATTTTCTTAAAATTCTCAATGCTGATGTTGACTTCAAATTTAAATTCTCATGTACAAAATTTTGGTTGGAAAATCTCGAAAATAATTATTTATATGTTGTTGAAATAATAAATATGTTCTCATCTTTTCCATTTACTTAATTTTGTCCTTTTAATACAAGTTACCCATAAAGCTAAAATTAAAATAAGAGATATATATAAGACAAATATTATACTTCTCAAGTTTTATCTCAATTATTTTTTTTTTTTTTTTTTATAATAAGCCATGTCATTTTTATATCTTAATTTTGTTCATCTAAATTTATATATCTTTTGACATTTACCATATTACATCCTATGGTGATATACAAAGGAGAAAAAACCTATATAATTAAAGACATACTAATTGAAATCAATTATTTAAAAATGTTAAAAAAAAAAAAAACCTAAAAAAGAAAGAAATTAGAGTTATATATATAATAAAACTAGTTTTTCACTATTTGATTTGAGGATGTCTTTTTTATTATATTACCAGAAAAAGGTGTTAGAAAGTAAATTGTAATTTTAAATTCAAAAAAGAAGTTTTATATATTTTATGCTGAAAAATATACACATATTAATTTGGACTATGATCTTCAAAAATAGATGAATTTAATTAAGAATGATATTCCCACGGATAATTAGTAAAATGTAACTAATTATAAAAGCAAACTTCACTAAATCTTGACGTCTGCTGTGTATTAATTCTGCTCAAAAGTTTCCATAAGCTCTTTGGTTTTTATTGTGTCTTGTATCCTATTCGATATTAATAGTTGAGTAGGACTTTCTCTCATTTCAATTTTAAATAATATTTACTAATATTTCATATATATTTCTCAGCTGTTTTTCTTTATTAATAAAATTAAAATTAAATTGATTTTAATGATTTTCAAAAGCAACTTCTAAACATAACGACTCCGTTTGGTTCATTATTCTGATGGTTTTTAGAATAATATTTTGAAAAAAGTTAAATTGGACGGGTATTATGATGTAAGATTCAAAAACTAACAAAAACATCCCTTATATTTGTTTATTTACTAAACACCTCTATAATAAAATATTAAGAGTTAACAAAAACACCTCTAACACACCCATTAAATAAGGACAGCCGACCACCACCATCGGAGAGTGGTCGGAGTGTTTTTGCAATTTCAAAAAAAAATATTTGGGGATGTTTGGTTAAATTAACAAATTTATGATGTTTAAAATAAATTGAAAAATATAGAATAATATTTTGAAAATAATGACATTTTACTGTTTTAACTTTTTTGGGAATACTAATAATAGTATTCTCAAAAGCGAACCAAACGGGCCAACTTGTTTGAGAAAAGATTCATGCCATAGTGTTAGTAGTCTTTCTTCAAGAACCACCAATGTGTATATATATATATATATATATATATATATATATATATATATATATATATATATATATATGAGCACAGATTTTACTAATTTTATTATTGCTGCAATGCCAATGAGATCTTTACATGTAAGCACTGAGATTGACTTCTTATTTCTGTGAAAGTCAAAAGCTCTTATTGTAAATACAAACTCTTTTTCCATTTGCCTTCACAATGAAATGGGCAGTCAGTTGCTATATATATTTACATAACTGAGTAGCCTGGACCACCACCTCCCTCTGGCACTGTCCATTCTATATTTTGCTTTGGGTCCTTGATGTCACAAGCCTGAACATCATTCAAATTAACAAAACGTTATTTATAACGTGCAATATAATGTCACAATTCCTAACATATGAAATGCTATGATGAAATTATGTTTTCGAAAACAATTCCAATTTGGGAAAATCTCATCGACTTCTCTTAAAATTGCGGAAATGGTAATAAACATTACCTTGCAATGCAAGCAGTTTACAGCATTGATCTGCAACTTTAGCTGATTCTCGTTGTCTGAGACATACCTTCATTTCAGATTAAGATGAAACAGATATATCAGAGATTGATCCATGTCAAGAATATGTGAAGCACGGGGACAATATCGTGACTCAGGTGCACCATATTCCGGCAAATTCACAAGTTCTGGTATCTTTGGGTCCATTAAGCGAAAATGAGCTGGCTGATCATGTTCATGATTTGTGTTGCTCCTAAATAGGCAAACAAAGATAAACATATCATTGCTTTGAACATCTAAAACAAAGAAGAAATTGACATTTCCAATCGTCAATAGAGTAGTCCTTTTTTTCCTCTTCTTTTTCTTTTTCTTTTTCTTTTTTGCTTGATTGATGTTAGTTTCTCTAAGGCAATCCAGTTTTACCTTCATTGAGGTCTTGCATTGGTTTCAATACAACTAAAGCCATTCATTTTGTTGATTTAACAGAATGCACAAGTCTAAGAACTTTTCACAATTCACCAACAAGAATTATATTCTACCACTTGGTCCACCTGGCCTAAAAGCATAAATGAAAATTTGAACTTCTAACTGAAATCTAATTTCCTTTGCAGCTTTTCTTTGACATTTTAGCAACGAAGAGATAAGTAATTACTAGTGCAGAAGAGTTTGTTATGTAAAAACCTGTGCAGAGAGGTTGGTACATCAAAAGATAACACCCCATCAGGCTTTGGATATTGAATAGGTGAGTGTAGCCGAGCAACCTGCAAATGCAAAAATGAAAAAATACATAATAATGTTTCACACTGCTGAATCATGTGATCTATGTGAGAGTACCACAAAATAAACGACAACCGATTTTACTGACTTAATATTGCAAACTTAAAACTTTGAGATTTATGGTTTCTCGACATGTATGTTAACATGATTTTGTATTTTTGACATAATCATGCTCATTCATACTATAAAGGAAGCTCAAATTTTTTCCTCTTATTTGATTTTCCCTAAAGTAAATTTTCTTCCATCCAAATTTATTATTGATGTCATCATACAAATAATCGATAGATTCAACAGATTTGTCTAAAGTAATTTAGCTAAACCAAATGTTGCTACAACTGAATAAATAAAAATATCAGTTGGTCATTATGAGGTAAGAATCCATGATTTCTTAAACGGTGGTGTTCTTACATCTGTTGCTTCATGGTCACGCTTCCCATGTTTCAGCGTGAAGGAGGACCTTCCTCTTAGTATATAGCTGCCAAGCGCGAAATAAAGCTGAATAAGGTATCACTTAAAAAAACCAAGAATGAGAATACTGCATAATCTTTAAACAGAAAAAATAAATATTGATCAAAAGCAACAAGAATAAAAGTGAGAGGAGGATAAAAATCTTACTGTTCTAAAGCACTAATTGCCAAACCAGGAAAAAGACCATACTCAAATGCCGACAGGGGAAAAAGACTTCTAAGATGGATGGAAACGCTTAAATTTTAACTTTAAAAAAACAGTATAATAGTTCTATGATTTAAAGAAATATGGTATTAACAACATTCAATTTTATTAGCTCTTTCAAAAATTCAGTCACCACTGAGATCAGTCTAAAAATATGTTTTGTATTAATTTACTTTGACCATCTAACAAGTTAGATGAAAAGTAATATGAGCAAAATGTTCCATACCATCCAAAGAAGAATTAGGATGGTTATACTAAAGTGTTTCATTTGAGAAATGACTAATCAAAAAAGCAAGAAGTAATCACTTGAGATCGGCCTTCAACAGGAAAGCTCAGGAGATAATTAAAGAGCTTAAATTCATTACAAAATAAAACAAAATTGTGGGAAATCTTAAAAAAAATATAGTTTATAAAGTTAAAGCGATAAGACATGAGAAACCCTTTACTAACAGGTCGGTAGTTTCGGGCTCTGCGGAGTTCATCCCACACCCATGAATTCTTAAAATTATCCCAACAGGTTTCCATATTCAAGCCTTCATGAACTGCACCAAATGCAGCTTCTGCTGCTAGCATTCCTGGAACAAACAGACAGAAAATTACGATGTACTTGAATTATAGCAATCCCCATATATACTGCTACTTTAAGCACACCTGGTAAGATTCTGGAATCTGATAAGACCTGACCTGTAACTCAAACAAAATACCACAACAATCTGCACTCACAAGTTAAGTTTACCCAAAATAGAAATAGAATCCAGTGTATTGAACCTCAACAAGCATTACAGATTAAGCCACACGTCAGAGTCCACTAGTCCTATCCTCAATTGCAAGCAAATAACTCAGAAAAACAGAATGCAAAAATACAATCAGAAAAGAAAATCACAAGACTGACTTCGAGGGTCAGACACCTCCCAATTACTGACTTCGAGGGTCAGTAGCCTCCCTTTTTACTTTTCTCTCAAAAACTCCCCTTTTTCTATTTCCTCCCCTCCTTTTATTCTCTCCTGTCATCCTTTATTCTAACTAATTGCCACCTACGTTCCCCATCACCTGCCATCTGTCCTAACAATATTCTTGTTAAAACAAACTCAAAACAGATCCTAACTTCCAGCCTTGCAGATAATTGGCCATGTTCCTCTACTGCCTATTCCCATGCTTCATGTGGTACACTATCTTTATTGGGTGCTCATCATTACCCTCCCCAAGGAGAATCACCTTGTCCTCAAGGTGAAAAGAAGGAAATTGTTGCTGAATAATGTCTGCATCTTCCCACGTATTTTCATAAGAGGGCAACCCTTTCCACTGAATTAATACCTCCCACTGACCATTCAGCAGTTTCCGTTTCTTGAGAACCGTTTCGGGTTCCAATTGTAAAGAAAGGTCCTCATTAAGTTCTGCTGGTAGAGGTTGGCTATTAGGGATTGGAAATGTTGCTTTCTTTAGTTGGGACACATGGAAAACGTTGTGGATACGAGCTGAAGAAGGAAGGGCCAACCTATACGCCACTGCCCCAATCTTGTCTGTGATGACAAAGGGACCGTAAAACCGCGGGCTCAACTTCTCGTTGTAGCGACGAGCTAAGGAACGTGATCGATATGGTTGCAGCTTTAAATATACCGAATCACCTGTTTCAAATGTTACCTCTCGGCGACGGCGGTCTGCATACATTTTCATGCGGTTTTGAGCCTTTAAAAGATTGTCCTTTAAATCCTCAATAATATGGTTTCGGTGCTGAAGTTGTATGTCAACGTCTTCAACTGGAGAAGTATGATCCGAATAACGTAGCACTGCCGGGGGGTCGCGGCCGTAGATAGCTTTAAAAGGGCACATTCTTGTGGAAGTATGGTAAGTAGTATTAAACCAAAATTCTGCCCATGGCACCCATTTTGGCCACTGCTGTGGACAGCCATTGACAAAGCACCGAAGGTATGTCTCCAAGCAACGGTTGACCACTTCTGTTTGACCATCCGTTTGCGGATGGTAGGCCGAACTCATGTGCAGATGGGTCCCTGACTGTTTAAACAATTCAGTCCAGAATTTGCTCATAAAAATTCGATCTCTATCAGACACAATAGTGCGTGGAAACCCATGCAACCTGACCACTTCATTGATAAATAAGTCTGCCACCATCTTGGCTGTGTATGGATGTTTAAGAGTGAGGAAATGGCTGTATTTGGTGAAACGATCGACCACAACCAGAATAGTGTCGACTCCGTGGGCTTTGGGCAGCCCCATAATGAAATCCATAGAAACGTCCTCCCACACCTGGTTAGGGATAGGTAAGGGTTGCAATAACCCTGCGGGGCTTAAAGCCTCGTATTTATTTTGTTGGCAAATACTGCAAGCGGCAACAAAGGCCTTGATATCCTTCTTCATTCCTTCCCAAAACACTACATTCGATAGTCTTTTGTATGTCCGAAAAAATCCCGAATGGCCCCCAATCGGTGAAGTGTGAAATTCCTGCAATATCTGGTGAGTATGAGGTCCAGACTTGGGTAAAACCAACCTGTTATGAAACAGCAAATGGCGTCCCACCAACCGAAAATACGGATGACTGTTTGGGTCAATCAGAAGTTGTTGAATGATCTTTCGTAGCTTAGGGTCTTGCTGGACTGCCTCCTCGAAACTGTCTAACCTAGAAAAACAACCCATAGAGATGGCATGATGCTCGACTGTATCTGGCATCCTGGAAAGTGCATCTCCTGCTCTATTTTGTGGTCCCGGTTTATACTGAATGAGGAAATCCAATCCTAACAGTTTGCTAACCCACTTTTGCTGACTTTCACCTAGTAATTTCTGGTCCGTCAAAAAATGGAGGCTCTGGTCAGTTCGGATAACAAAACGTCGGCCCAGAAGGTAATGTCGCCATTTTTGCACTGCTAAAACCACAGCCATTAACTCCCTCTCATATGCGGATTTCAGTTTGGAGTTGAGAGACAATCCTTTGCTGAGAAAAGCAATAGGCCTCCCCTCTTGCATCAACACTGCCCCCAATCCATTTCCCGAAGCATCGGTCTCGATAATAAACTCTTGATTGAAGTTGGGCATCCGTAATACCGGGACACTAGTCATGATTCTTTTTAAGTCGTCAAAGGCTTGTTGAGCCGCCGGATTCCACCCAAAAGAATCCTTTTTCAACAGGCCAGTGAGTGGAAGAGCAACCTTACCATAATTGCGAACAAAACGACGGTAATAACCGGTTAACCCGAGAAATCCCCTAAGTTCCCGGATGTCCTTTGGTGCTGGCCATTTCGTGATGCTGTCTATTTTGCTGGGATCAACGGCTACACCCTTAGCTGATATAATATGTCCCAGATATTCCAACTGTAGTTGTCCGAACTGACACTTTTTCTGATTGACCACTAACTGGTTCTCCCATAACACCTGCAAAATAATACTCAAATGTCTGACACTAATCTCAAATAACACTCGCAAATACTACATTGTGCATGTTCATCCATCTCCTTACTATAAATTAATATATCATCGAAGAACACTAACAAGAACTTCCGCAAATACGGCTGAATACATCGTTCATGACAACTTGAAAGGTTCGCGGTGGGTTGGTGAGGCCGAATGGCATGACGAGGAATTCATAGTGCCTTCCCGTGTGTCCGAAAAGGCGATCTTTGGTGTGTCTTGACCGCTCTAATCGATGGTAACCGGATTTCAAATCTAGTTTTGAAAAAACGGTTGCCCCTTCTAATTCATCAAACAGTTCATCGATAGCTGGAATAGGAAATTTATCCGAAATTGTCACTTTATTAATCGCCATGAGTCGACAGAATCGCCATCCTCCATCCTTCTTTTTCACCAATAAAACAGGGCTGGAAAACGGACTGATGCTGGGTTTAATAATTCCCGAAGCCAACATCTCCTTGACAAAACGCTCGATCTCATTTTTCTGGTAGTAAGGGTACCGGTATGGTCTGAGGTTTGGTGGCTGTGTCCCGGGGATTAGTTGAATGGCATGGTCTCTGGATCTGGCGGGTGGCAACCCGGAGAGTGGTTCGAACACTTGGCTAAACCTGCCTAGTACCTGCAGCAGTCTATCATCGATACTGCCCACATCTGACTGAGTCTGTAGTTGCCCAAATTCAATCAAACAACCCTGCCCTTCGTTCTGTAGTGTCCTAATCATTGCTTTGAGGGAAACCAGTGTCTTGGTAAGAGAGGGATCCCCCGAGAGACAGACGGTTTTGTGTCCCATTGTGAACCTCATAGTTTGTTTCCGCCAATCCGTAATGGTTTCACCCAAGGTCTCAAGCCATGCGATACCTAGTACCACGTCGTCGCTGCTCATATCAAACGGAAAAAAATTCTGGATAATGTTCACCCCTTGCAACTCCATGCACACACCCTTGCATTCCCCTTCACATCTCACACTGTATCCATCACCAACTCTGACTCCGAAAGACTGAGTCCTTACCACTGGTATGTCCAACTGTTCAACTACTTTTGAGCTAATAAAGTTGTGGGAAGCCCCACTATCAATCAGCACAATCCATTCCTTACCTTTGATTTTTCCCTTGAGTTTCATTGTCTTCGGACCTTGGATGCCCACCACCGAACTCAGCGAAAACTCCACATTTTCCTGTGGTTTTTCTGGTTCAGTTCCGATCATCTCCTCCCCTGCGCTTGGATCTGGATCATCTTCTTCATCGTCAATCAGGAGGATTTGAAATTGCTTCTCTCCACATCTGTGCCCAATCGAATATTTCCCATCACACTTAAAACATATTCCCTTCTCGGGCTTCATCTGGATCTCGGCATCTGTCATTCGACGAAACGGTAAGTCTCGTCGTGGAAATCCGTGTCGTTCGAATGGCCTGGAAGTCGTGGTCGTTGGTTCGCGTGGGTGAGAGTTCGTCGCTGGTTCGCGTGGGTGAGAGTTCGTCGTCGATCCTTGCGTGGAAGATTCCGGTGGTCGTCGAGTACTTTGGGAGAAATTAAGTGGGTTAGATTTTAGGGATTCGTTTGAAACTGTCGAATTGGGAAATTTTGGGTTAAAATTGAATCGGGTCGGGTTAGGGTTATCAAATCGGGTTAGCCCCCTGGGTCCATACGAAAATCCTGTAGAACATCTATTTAAGAAATTAATACAAAATGTTTTCCACCCAATGCAAGTTGATCCATTATACATACTATATTAAAAAATAAAATAAAAAACCTAAAATAAAATGAACACTGCTTTAGAACATGGAATTTTGAAAAGAACTACCCCAATACAAATTTAGAATAGACATTACTCCTTAAAAGTTGTCCTTTATGAATTTGTATGGCATTAATCCAAGCTAACAAGAAAATGCTTTCACATCCAAAAAGGTGGAATATCAATATGTGATTAACTAAAGGTAAGCTTATTTCTTCTTTTGATAAGAAACTATAAGCTTTCTATTAACATAATTAAGAGCTGAGGAGAGATCCCATGATAGGTTATTTGAAAAAACCTACCATCATTTTCTAACTATTATAATTTTATCAAGTTGAAGACAAACCATTTTTTTTAATTATTTCTCAATTCATTGCAAGTATTTAGGAAAAGCGAGAAAAAGACTAATTAAAGGACAAAACGACCTGATATATTATAAGGAAGAAGAAACACATAACATTAGCGATCATTAAATAACAATGTTCAGTTTAAAATATTTATATTAAAAGAACCTAACATAACTGTGAAGTTTGCACTATAACATGTTTAGATTAATTCAATGTACTCAGATTCACATGTTCAAGCTCAGGCTGTACAGCCAAAGATTCCTGTGAGTGGTTACCTGATTTCATTGCAGTATGAGTTCTCTTTATTTTTGGTACATTTAAAAAGCTGGCTGAAAATCCAATAATTGCTCCTCCAGGGAAAACTGGATACGGAATAGTCTGAAATTTAACTAGAATCATATTCTTATATGTATAACATGTATGCTTTATGTAATAAAAACAACAATCATATTGAGAGAATGCAAATAAAGCTCCTAAGCTGCATCTACCACAGGTTGAAAATTATAGGCAGTATCTATATACACATTTATTGCATTCTCCCTTTTCCGACCAACTAGTATCATTTCCATAAAAATTGGTGATGCATCACTCTTGCATGAGACCATATTAGAATTCAAGTAGAGAAATATTTAGGTATTTTGTTTATTCAGGGGAGCATTTCCAGTACAGATGGTTGGAAAAGGATAGATAACTAATTTACCTGAAAGCCGCCTTCATTTAAAGTGCAAGCTCCGTATTGAATCACAGTCCCACCTTCCAGAAGCTGTTTAATGGCTGGATGGTGTTTAAGTTTCTATCTGATGAAAAACCAATACAATAAACTGAGTCAGATTCCAAATAATTATGCTTCACAGATGAGTGATGAAGAAGGCTATAGATACACATCAAGTTCTAGGAAACTTTGATTTATCAACCAAAGGTAGCAGGGAAAATAAACAAAAAGTACCTGAAATACTCTTGACTCCTTTCAAAAAGTTTTAAAGGGCAAGTCCTTCTTTTCAACGGTACTTTCCATAAAATAGGCTGGATTTATCAGTTTTAATCATCTTATGCATAAAAATTCTCAATAAATAGGTTTTCAACTTTGTTGCTATCAGTCTAATGCTTCCTGCTAAGTCACACCTCTAGAATCATCCTTCTATCAAGCAAAAGAAGCTTAAGTGTACAACACTGACTTAAACAACCTTTTTCTGTGACAAAAATGTTATTGAAACATAGAATGAGTAAAACCTTCACTAACTTCTGTGACAGAGTCGCAAAAAAGTCACCGGTTCAATATCCTACTTATGCAGATATAGTTCAATAGGCCCCAACCAAACTTTATGGTTTGCCGCAATCAAGGGAATATTACATATAGAAGATGGCCCTTGGTTGACTGTACACTTCTGGAACTGATAAGAGGACAGACAAATGCTTTCTGAAACAGTTAGATTCGGTTATATTAAGACTTAATAATTCAAAACCAAAGAACCACACAAACATGCCCCAAAAACCAAAAACTGCAGGAAAATGCATTGAAGTATATTCACAAAAGATTTAGAGATCTAGTTCACCTGAAATATGTCATAAGGAAGGACTCAAGAATAGATTGTGATAATTCAAAGCAACCACTAGGCCAAGTGCAATCTGTATGCTCAACCGAAGCAACAAAATAACAAATAAGCTATTGCAACAAAAGGCTTGTATAATGATACCTGCCAATAATAAAGCTTTAAAAATTGAAAGCCAGAATTATTTTAAGAACAACATAAAATATTGATCTTCCAAGATGTGAGAAATTGATTCTATCAAAATGCTGACATGGTTGAATACTCACTTGAAAAATTACGTATTCTCTCTTTCAATTCTACTTCTTTTTTTTCACCTGATAGCAAGAAATTTGAAAATTTAAAAAAAAGAAAAAGATCTATGAATTTCATAATGATAACAATAGCGACTTTGGTGGTGAAAGTGGTATGGCAATTAACAACAATGGTGTCCAAGAAAAAATCAATTGGAAAGGAAAACAGTAACAAATACCTGTCTATCATTCATGTGGTAAAGAAACGATCCCCCATATGTCTTGTGATCCAAGGGCCAACCCAATGTGTGAATAACCGTACCAGGTTTGTGCTTGCTCTCATCAATTTCCCCAACCTGATCAAACACACCACAGAGAATTTCGGAAATTTACTTTGTGTAGGAGTTTGATAAAACTTGCATGCTTATAATCAGTAAGATAACTTAAGGACTAAATAACTTAAAAGAGGACACAACACACACACACACAAAAAGGCCAACTCCACAGTTTTGGGCTCTGCGGAGTTCTTCCCACAACCATGAATTCTTTAAATTATCCCAATAGGTTTCCTTATTCAAGCATTCATGAACTGCACCAAATGCAGCTTCTGCTGCTAGCATTCCTGTAACAAACAGACAGAAAATTACGATGTACTTGAAATTATAGCAATCCCCATATATACTGCTACTTTAAGCACACATGGTAAGATTCAGGAATCCAAGTAAATATTTTTAAATATTGTTGCTTAGGGCACACCCAATAGACTATTATTTGTCTGAATCAATTTATAAGCAATCCCATTATTGAATTACACACCATCCAAGCATCCAAAATGCAAAATTTAACATTCACTTCTTATCTCTCACCATATGATCCACAGACACTCTTTTTGAGTTTTAAAATTTTATTATAAAGCAACAGTCGAATGACAGTTCCTAATCTTCCATCAATAAAAAATAACAAGAGATTTGAAAATAAAAAAATAAAATGAATAAAGGATCTCTGAATTTCATAATGATAACAATAACGACTTTGGTGGTGAAAGTGGTATGCCAATTAACAATCAATGGTGTCCAAGAAAAAATCAATTGGAAAGGAAAACAATAACAAATACCTGTCTATCATTCATGTGGTACAGAAACGATCCCCCATATGTCTTGTGATCCAAAGGCCAACCCAATGTGTGATTAACCGTACCAGATTTATGCTTGCTCTCATCAATTTCCCAAACCTGATCAAACACAGCACAGAGAATTTCAGAAAATTACTTTGTGTAGGAGTCTGATAAAAACTTGCAAACTGAAAAAAAAAAAAAAGGTCACCTTCACAGTTGACTTGCTCTAACTCTCGATATAAGAACCTTTCTCTTGCGAGTAATAACACAAAATTAAGAAAAAGAAAATTATTAAAGTATAATACAGGAAAGAAATGCTATTATAGTTATATAGATATATAATAAGTTTGGAATGGAAAATGTAAAGGCTGCTGATAATCAAGCATGACAAAAGAAACAAGCAACATCATTATTAACTCATAAATGTATCCACACACACCAGGAGTATGTAGCTAGCAAAAGTGAATTATGATAGATGGCACATGTGATTAGTTAAAATCTTATGAACCAACAAAGACATGTTGTAATAGGGTATCAAAAGTTCAAAATAACTATATATTAAAACCCTATATAGTCAAGCCCAGGGAATCATGAAATTCATATCAATTGTAGATTACCTCTTTAATTCCCAAAGCATAAGTCTGATGTTGTGCAGGCTCTTCTCTCTCAGTTTGTCATTTTTAATTATTTTCTGTTTCAAAGAAATTGAAGCAACTGGTTGTTGTTAGCGTAAAGGTTGAACATCAAAGATTGGAGATTGAGAACCTTATGGCAGCTACTGCAGCAATAAGCTTTTTTCTACATACCTCAGATAACGATCCTCGACATCCTTCAGCTAGAAGTGTTATCCGACCTGCAAATTATTAACACATTGTTATTAGAAAAAGATTCATCTATAAGGAAGCTATTTTAACCAAACCTATTGAAATAAGGCATTCCCTTTAAGTCAATGATTTTTTCTTCTTTTTAATAGGAATTAAAAGTATGAAATGGACTGGATGTCCATACAAAACATAGAACCTATGAAGGAAACAAATACTATACAAAAACAGTAAATAGCATAAAACATATCTGCTATAAACCAGAGGAAAATAAAAAAAAATAAAAAAACAGAACTCCAGGTAAAGAATTAGTTTTCTAGAAGTCCATGAACAAAGAATAGTCCTAGAATTCCCTGGAGAAGAAGGCCAAAAGTCAAGAAGCCTAAGCCTATCTCACAACCCATCACTGTTATCTTCATTATCTTCCTAATTAATTTGCTTGTTTCATTCTTGGAACATCACCAAAAAAGGGCACATACAACATACTCAAAAAGATTCTTGGATTTTTTCCACCTCTCAGATTCGAGTCAATGATGGCTCACGTAGAACCTCAATCTTTAGACAGATGCAGCTCAAACTCGCACTCACAATAACATATCAAATTGCATGACAAGTTTGACACAATTCCATCATACAATGGCAGCATTTATGCAACTTTATTAGGTGGAGAGGAAAAAACAGGATGCTACACCAGCTTGAAGATAACATAAGGAAATGAACCTCTCTGTGTGTGGGAGAAAGAGAGAGAAACCTGTCTCTTAATTCTACACCACGCCGAAAAGTATCCTTTTTGTAACCATCTTTGGCAATTCCCATATCATTAGTTGCAATGCCGATAACATTGTCGTTTGCATCGTACAGGATCTGAACAATTATAATAACTTGTCAGGTAAACATCCAATTTCATATTGAGCATCAATAAAAGGGCGAAGTAGGACTACCTCACTGGCAGCAAAGCCTGGATATATCTCTACTCCTAATTCTTCGGCTTTCACTCCCATCCAACACACTAACTGACTTGAGCTGCATAATAAGACCCAGAAATCAAGATTGTTGCCATAATCTTTGACTGCTCAAGGCAAAGAGGAGTTGCAAAATAAAGCAGATATTATAAGAAAACAAGCGGGGGGAAATAATTTAGCAAAACATGAAAACAGAGTGGCTCATCAAGTTCTCATTTTAACAAGAAAGGTTTTTGAGAGATGAAGATGCTCACAACTTCAATTTCTTTAATGAAAATTTTTTACAGACCAGCTTTGTGAGAAAGAGGAAAAGGAATAGCAGAGTTTAAGCATCATACTTCAACCTACTTTCTGAATCCAGAATCACACTTTTTTTTCGTGTGACTCCAGAATTAAACAGACAGCATAAGAACAAGTTGCATTGAGTCAAGAATAAATTTGCTAATATGATTTGAATTGATTAGATATAAATCAAGATCATGATATAGATGATAAGCCTAAAATACAATTGGCCAGGTTTTCAGATAAATCTATGACTTCATACACCACAAACTGGTAGCTACATAATTCAGTATATTCTTCAGAATTGAAGTCCCAACAGTACCTAACAAAAATAAACAAATAAAAAAGATGCAAGATTCATGATTTCTGTTAATAATGCTGGGATAGCAAATAAGCAACAGATTTAAATTTCACAAGAATTTTCTAAAGGTATACTCCAAGCATGTACATGACATAGTTACCTTATAACATAGTTTTCTTTGTTATTGAAAGGAGATGGAAGGGAAAATGCACGGTCTTTTGTTAGGAACCAAAACTTGTCAGAAGAAACTGGGACACTGATTGGTGCCTGCAAAAAGGTCGGTGAAGATCATACATTGAATCAAAAATAAGACAAGTGGTCAGACAGTCTTCATTTTTCCTTATCAACAGGTGAAGCACCCACATTACTATTATTTATTTTGCAACTATTAGAGCATATGTCCAGATCACGAGTCAATGTACATTCCGTTGGGTTTAAAGCATGAATAATTACGAGGGGACTTTTGTCCCAACTATACTATTGTAAATATTCCATATTTATTATAGACTTCTAATTAGCTTCAAAAGCATGTCAATATATAAACTTAATCCAATTAACAAGGCTGAACAGTGAAACTAACTTTCTCATATACAAAACTTAGGCAACATTTATAAAAAGCAAGCTTCATGTGATCTTCGTGTACCGGATTCAGTGATTCTCACATGTATATAAACTAAACTACATTAGATGTTATGGTGGTCAAATGCATATTATACGGTATAGTGTAGAAATGAAAGAAGTATAGAAAGCAGACAGTGTAAACAAGCACCTCTTCCTGTTTCCAATTCGGGAGAAGTTCATTCAATGCCCGGGGTTCAAAAACATTCCCAGATATGATGTGAGCACCTTTAATCACATGGAAATCATGAAGGCAGTAACCAGAGATTATTAAACTGCTATGCTGAGCTTGCAGATTCTATAACTAACAAAAAACAAGATGGCCAGCATCAATTTATGAATGCCCCAATACCAGATACATAGTCAAATAAGTAATTATTGAAGACATGCAAATTAAACGGCTATGATGAAACCCTTGATCAAACTTCTACAAGTCATACAAAGCAAGCACGAGGTAAAGCATCAAAGAAAAATTCAGCTGTTAAAATGAAGAGAACAGAAATGAAGAGAACTGAAATGAAGCCCTCTTTTCAAAGTCATATTTGAGTTACACTGAGCAAACTTTGTAAAGTCATGTTATTCTATGACACTGTGCATCTGTCATTTCCATGCCCACTTATTTCCAATGCGATCCCTTAACTAGACATCAGCTTCCACAAACAAAACATAACACTCTTAATAATGCAGTCTCATTGGTTCATTGCTTATAACAACTAATTCTTCTAGCACTTCACCCTAGTAATACTACCTATACCTTATCAAAAATGCATTGGTTTCAAAATGTGTATTAGTTTCATCTTTGATTTCTTTGCATAGACCTTAAAGACAGAAATTTCTTAAACTTTCCAAAATTAAGTTCAAGGGGAACAACGTCAAGGAAGTTTTACATAGCATCCTGAATTGCAACATATAATGACAGAGTTTTCTTGAAAACACCACTCTTTGAAATGAATAATACAAATAAGTTCATCTAACTTGTGTCAGGAAATCAAATAATGACTGGGTAAAAGTCAACCCAAATATTTCCTAATTACAGTAACATTTTACCAAGCATTTAACCACACAAATGGTAATTTCAACAAGAAATCTTCTCACATCCACTGAATTAAGCATAAAAATGAATAAGACTGATTATTAATACAGTGCTAAATACACACTGAGATAATCAAATATTTCAATGAAGTTATAAACTCAAGTGCGGTAAATTAAACCCAACATATTTTCAGCTATGTGCATTATAACCTATGCACCAATTTCCAACCTGAACTTAAAATTCAAAGAATTTTTTACACCACAGGTAATAAACATTAAATTGGCTTGGATTAATGTGACAGTATCCTTCCAAATTAATCCAATGGTTACTACTGTATGTTAGTCCTGACCGGTAAGTTAATACGATCAACAACTTGAGCAAATTAAACTTCAAATCCTATTGATATGTCACAGTTCCAACAAGCCATATTTTAAGAACTTTTGATACAAGATAAGCAAATAAAACATACTAAGCTTAAACAAAACAATCCCATATGAACAATCAAATTAAACTTCAAATCTTATTGATATGTCACAGGTCCAACAAATCCATAATTTAGCAGCTCCGACACAAGATAAGCAAGTAAATCGCTAACTAAGCTTAGACAACACAATCCCATATGAACAAAAGAATTAAACTTGCAATCCCATTGATATGACACTGGTCCAACAAGCCATATTTATCAACTTTTTCACAAGATAAACAACACTCACTAAACAATTTCATATAACCGAACTTTAAAAAACCAAAACACACCTACTTCGGCACCTTTCTCAACAACACAAACTGAAAAATAAACATCCTTGTCCCGGCAAAGTTGCTTCAACCTTATAGCTGCAGCCAACCCAGCAGGTCCAGCCCCAACAATCACAACATCATACTCCATAGCCTCCCTACTATGTTCACTACAAAACCCTCTCACACAAAGCCTCCCATTCACAGCCTCACTTCCATGTCCATCAAGCCTCCCCAAATTTGACCCATTTGGTACATACCCAGATGAGAAAAACCTCTTAAAACCACATTGGGACCATGAAAAACAAAAAATTTGATTAAATGGGTGATAATATGAGTGCCCATTTGGAAATCCGGATGAAATCTTGGAACCTGATTGGTTTTTAAAATAGTTGGATGGATTTAAAAGAGATCTGAGTGTCTGGTGACGCCTAATAACAGAGTTGGATTTGCTGGAGATTGAAAGAAACTTGTGCAAGATTTGAATTGCTGACGATAACAGAAAGAGAGACTGTATTTGTAAGAAACAAATTGCGTTTGAGTTTGAAGTGGAGAGTTTTGTTACATGATGATGATGATGTTACGTGTCACTGCTATGATTGTTTAGTTACCAACCACGCTTGGACTTTGCTTTGTCGGAAATTCCTTCTTTGATTGCTGAGCTCATGGACTTGATCGCGAGGAATGCGATTAATTTGAATCGGAATACGGTGTTGTTGTCACAAGGGTTCCATCCCGTCGCTTGTCTGCAGCCTTCCAGATCAATTCAGTGACCCCGCAGTGACCCCTTAGTATGTATGAGTATGTATGGGATTAGAGTGAAAAGATCCTTGGACCTGCGACGCATACAGAGTTTCCCGGCCAAATAATGAGAACTCAAAACCGACGTGCCAATCTCATCAAAATTTGGATACGTTATTTGACCTTCTTCCACCATGCTTCACTTTTCAATTATTTTATTCCTTTCTTTATCTTATTATTAATTGATCAAAGTCTCATATTTAAATCCTCTTTCATTATGTTAATTAAATGCTTGATTAAATGAAAATGGTATAGCATTAGGAAGCTAGACTAGTAAGTAATTTCAAATATCATTATTATCAATATATAATAAATAGCATTAGGAAACATAAGATGAATATACAAAATGCAATATTCAGGTCTAAAATGATTGAATATTTTTTCTATATTACTAATGTGATTTTGTTTTCATGTATATGTAACAAAACAATATTGGACTATTATACTACATCTTATTTTAAAAAATGAGGTATAATGTATAATGTTAGAAAAAATTTCAATAAATAGATACTTATAATCTATACATCTTAGATAATTGGAGGCTTATTCTATACTAATATGATTTTATTTTTTTATTTTCTTCTAATTTATATAACGAAATTACATTGGATTATTGTGTTATACCTTATTCTTAAAAATGAAGTGTTTAATATAATATGGAAGGATAATTTTATACAATGGCTTTAGCTATTATACAAGTGCATATGTTTTACATTTTTTATTTATAAGTTTCTTGTATTCATATTAGAATCTAAGTTTTCATATGATGTTTTCTGAATTCCCTTCCACAATTTTGTAAGATTTCCTTTCTTTCACAGACGGAGAGAGATTCAACCTTGTGTCGTCTTTTATTTACATTCTCTCAGCTCATAGAGAAGTGGTGTGCGTGCCCTTGTGATTATTTAAGTGGAGGTCATTGTGACTGCTGATTCATCTGCATTGTCTATGATTCTGTAGTCGGTTTTCTGAAGCAGGATTTCAACAGTATTTTGATAATTCTTAAAGGCAACGTGGTCACTGCCGCGTCTCTTTCACTGTCATCTACCCAAGAAATGCAGTTCACAATCAGATCCATGCTTCCTCTTGTTCAAATGTTTTTTTAGGTCACTCGCGTCCAACTTGGTGAGCTTTTGAACTAATTCTTTCTTGGTCTAATTCTTCACTATGGTGCTTTCTGGATATTTTTCTGGGTACTTTTCTTAGAAACGCTTTCTGGGTAAAAGCACTTTTCTGTAATAATGCCAAGTGTTTCTTTAAAACAGGTATTCCTTTGTTTTAGAAACACTTCCTGTTTGAAAATGCTTTTAATGAGTTGCAAAAGCATTTCAAAGTTCGAACCATACCTTGTTTGGGAAAGATTCATGCCAGTCCTTTTTTTATTATTCTATATAAGTTAAGTTATTCTCTCATCAAGACATGCTGATATAAATTATCAGAATCATAGTTATTCACCGTTAGTTTTATTACATTGGATTTAAACGATATTTTACAATTAAAATTTCAACGGTGCATATGTAAGATGTTAATATAAATTGATGAATATGCATGGTTTTGATGATGTTTCGAATAGAGAATTATTCTATATATGAGATTGAAAACTGTTTGAAGAAGATGATCATTGATACATTTTCATTGGGGCTAATTCTGTCCCCTCATTTGGAGGTTTAGAGAAATTCAATTTCTCATATTTGGGACATCATTTGTCTTTATGCATTAACATCTGGATTCATTAATATCTTAGAGAGAAATAAAATAAGAAACGATTCTCTTTCACCTCATTATTGTTCTTGCACGTCCGTAATGTCAAAGCCTTTTCCCACTTGGCCCAAACCCACGGTTGAAAAATCACCATGACACTAATTGTAGACCTAAAAGAATCACCGCAATAAAATTTGTTACACAAACAAGGGACATTGGCATTAAGTAAGCCCTCAAGGAAAAGAGAAAAAGAAATCTTTGTATTGCTCTTAGAAGAGTACAATGTTTGCTATTTATTAAAGTTTATGAATAGATCTGATTGTTCATATCTGTACTATCAAATAAGATGGATTGCCATGATTAATTGTAAAAGCATGAGTACTCTGATCCTATTCTAGTCCTTGTATATTAGTATAAGTGGGAGCCTATCTATTTAGATAAGTTTGGGAGAAGGAGTCTTCTGTAAGCTTCTAGAATTTTGGTTAAACCCTTGAACATGAATTGGGCTTAGGTCTGATGTGACATTACATATGTTTAGTATACCACCTTGGCTAATTTTGGAAAGGGACAATTTAACTTCTTGTGAAGAAGTATTTTATCGTATAATGATAGACTTTGAGAGATTTGGTTCATGAAAGGGACCATTTTTCATTGTAGGTGTCGAACCACAAGCAAAATTTAGGGGTGTAATAGGCTGGCCTTCTGTTAAAATTCATTGGGTATCACAAGCCCGAATACTATTGATCATCAACCAAGCCCATCAAAATTATCAATGTTGTACAGAGCCCAAACTGGCAAATATTGGGCGTAGAGTTTTCCAATAAAGTTCAAGCTTAAGCAAATTATTTTTTTATTTTTTTATTTAAATGCAGTTTTGGGCCTTTGGCAAATAAAGTCCTTATGCCCGATGTTAATGTTAAATACGCCTCATGCCTCACGCCTGCATTAAAAACGCCTTACGCCGATGTTAATGTCAAATACGCGTGTACCAACATGTGAAGAAAATTTTCCTTACGCTGATGTTAATGTAAGTCGGATTTAATGGTTCCAATTTAAGTTACACTGGTACAACTCAATCCCAGAAAAGGCTGAAATTTTTTATGAAATCATCACCTATCTTCAATCTGATCTTCAACAACAAATAAATGTAACATTTCATATTAACATGTTTATTCGTCTTCGTTTTTTTTTTTGGGTTGTTGTTATTTATTGTCTGTATGATATTCTTCCTATAAAGAATTATCTTATGAGAATCTTGAAAATAAAAAATAAACACTACTTCATGTGGTTATTTACCGTCATACAAAAGGTCAATTAAAGTTGATGTAAGTTCTTTGTTTTGATGGTTTTGGTGAAGTAAATAGGCTAATGTAAATAAAAGCGCATTAGAAACACAAATAAAGATAATATGTGAGATCTTTTTGTTATTCTTACTATTATTATAATATTACTACATCCTTGAGATTGAAGGTGAGTTTAAGGGTATGAGAGAAATATGGAAAGAAAATATGCAAGAAAGATTTAAAACATGGAAAGAAAAGGTTACATAAGGATTTACAATAGGAGTGATAGTATTCTGAATTTTTTGATTTTTTGGGATATAAGATATTTCATCCTTGAGATTCCAATTACTCTGTGTGTGGAGGACTACCTCCCTTTAGTTATTGGCTCCTCTAAGTCACTTATAGGTTCTAATTACTGTGTGTGTTGAGGACTACCTCCCCTTGGTTATTGGCTCCTTTAAGTCCTGGTTATGTTTTATGTTCTTAATTTGTTATGGGTTCTAAGTCATTCTTACAATTTGAGGTTGTATTACACATCCAAGAGATTGAACTCACACTATAGAATCCTCTTCAGCTTTATCCATGTTTACAGCTCCAATGAATACTAGCTTATCTAGATCTTCTTCTTTAACTAAAGTAAATAGTCTGTATGAAATATCTTATATCCTAGAAAATCAAAAAATTCAAGATACTATCCCTCTTATTGTAAATCCTTATACAACCTTTTCTAAGTCTTCTTCTTCTTTATCTAAAACCTTTGAAACTCTTGTTAGACCTATCAAAAAGCCAGTAAAAGAGTATGCCCACACTAGTACTCTTGATAAGTGTCAAATTCCAGCCACAACTCAAGATCAATAAGTTACTCTGGAAATCCCTCAAGAATCCATTGCCCAATGGATCTGTGAAGGATACTCTCGTATGCACTTTGGTGTTATCAGACTTCCTCTATCTTACCATGCAAAAAAAGACTCCCACTCTCTATCTGAATCGCTCTATTTGACATCAGATTTGTTCATTATCAGCATGCTTGCATAGGAAAGACATAGACAACTTTGAATGCCAAGATAGTCATCATGACACTGTTTCCTAATTTCAGTATATCTCTTTCTGATGTTCATAGCTCCAAAGCTTTCAAAGTTCAACTATAGATTTTTGGTGCAGATTTGAATCCAAGAATTATTGCAGTTACTTTGCATTACCAGATGGTTTGGCGAATCCAAGACCATGCTATTGATCTCGCTATTCCTATAACTACCGATGCGCTTTTTCTTACTGTTGACTCTTAGAATACTCATCACTGTATCAATATTCGCATGCAGATCTCTAGGGATGACTTGATTAAACTGTTACTAGACTCTTGGGTGACAACTTACGAGTCTCTTAATAAAAAAGAAACTCCAGTGGTTTCTACAGACTCTACCATGCATGATAACTGTGACGATACAATAACTCTCAAAGTTCAACTATAGATTTTTGGTGTAGATCTGAATCTAGGAATTATTGCAGCTACTTTGCATTACCAGATGGTTTGGCGAATCCAAGACCATGCTGTTGATCTTGCTATACCTATAACTACCGATGCGCTGCTTCTTACTGTTGACTCTTAGAATACTCATCATTGTATCAATATTCCCAGCCAGATCTCTAGGATGACTTGATTAAACTGTTACTAGATTCTTCGGTGACAACTTACAAATCTCTTAATAAAAAATAAACTCCAATTAGGGGTGAGCACGGGTAGCGGGTAGAACCGGAACCTAGGGATAGAACCGGAACAGGAACCGAAACCTACCCGGAACCGAAACTGTGCGGGTAGGTTCTGGTTCCAATTTTTTGGAACCGATACTGTGCGGTTCCGATTTTTGTGTGTGGAGGAACCAAAACCGAAACCGGAACCTGTAAAAATGGTACCCTGTTTGAAACCTGTAGGGGGTACCCGGTTTGGAACCAATTTTTGGAACCTGTTTTGGAACCTGTTTGGAACCTGTTTTGGAACTTGTTTCGGAACCTGTTTATAACCTGTTTTGGAACCTGGACTACAATGAAATATTTGTGAAATGTGAATAATGGAGGGTTTCTATTATTTTACAAATAGAAAAAGTTAAATTTTTAGAATAACCTAATTAAATAAATATACGAATATAATTATACTTATTACATATAAATTACACCATATTAAAAGCTTTAATATATTATAATACATTAATATTAAAGTTTTGATTAATTAAGTGAATAATTGGAATTATGATCCAATTAAAAGTGTTTTACATTTTTGATGTTATTAAAAGAATTATTTTTGAATAAAATAGTATATTTGATTTAGTAATAATATATTTAGTTATTTACTTCAATTATCAAGTTCTAAATATATCTATAATAAATTAGTAATTAATTAATTATATATGATAAATTGATAAACATTAATAAATTTAATTACTAGTTAAATATCATACTTAATCAATTATAACATTACATTATAGTTAAATGATTACTTAATTAATTATAATTTTATAACATTACTTAATTGATTTATAGTATAATTAATTATAGCATTACATTAATTGATTACTACTTAATTAATTGACTTATAAGTTATAACATTTAGTATATTACTTAATTAAATAATTAGAAATTTAATTAATTATAGCATTACATTATAGATTTATAGTATAATTACTTAGTCAATTATAATATTTTATTATAAATATTAGTATAAACTTAATTAAATGATTAAAAATTTAATTAATTATAATATTATATTAAAAATTTATAGTATAATTACTTAATAGTTAATTCACTATAACATTACATTATAGTATGATTATATAATTAATTATAACATTACATAATTAAATGATTACTTAATTGATTATGACATTATATTATAAATATTAGTAATTACTAATTTACTACATAAACATTAGCATAATACTTAATTAAATGATTAGAAATTTAATTAATTACAACATTACATTATAAATTTATAGTACGGTTATATAATTAATTGTAACATTACATTATAATTAAATGATTACTTAATTAATTATAATATTCTATTTTAGACAAATTAATTATAATATTATATTAAAGACTTATAGTATGATTACTTAATTCATTGTAACATTTCACTATTTTATTATAGTATGATTAGTTGATTACATAATTAATTATAACGTTACATAATTAGATGATTATTTAATTGATTATGACATTATATTATAAACATTAATTATAACATTATATTATAAACAAATGATTAGAAATTTAATTAATTAATTATTACATTATAGTTAAATAATTACTTAATTAAATTATAACATTATTATATTACATTATATTATGATCACTTAATTAATTATAGTATTATATAGTTAAATGATTACTTAATTAGTTATAAATTTATAACATTATATTATAAACATTAGTAATTTACTATATTATTATTTATTACATTACTTAATTAAATAATTAAAATTTTAATTATATTATATTAATTATAATATAACATTAAAGATCTATAATCTGATTACTTAGTTCACTATAACATTACATTATGGTATGATCACATAATTAATTATAACATTACATAATTAAATGATTACTTAACTGATTATGAGTTATGATATTATGTTTTAAACATTAGTAATTTCTAATTTATTATATAAACATTAGCACAATACTTAATTAAATTATTAGAAATTTAATTAATTATAACATTACCTTATAAACATTTCATTATAAACATTAATTAAACATTATATTATTGTTAAATAATTACTCAATTAAATTATAACATTATTATATTACATTATATTATAATCACTTACTTAATTATAGCATTACATAGTTAAATGATTACATAATTAGTTATGAATTTATAACATTACATTATAAACATTAGTAATTTACTATATTATTACATTACTTAATTAAACGATTAAAAATTTAATTAATTATAACATTATCTTATATATTTATAATATGATTACTTAATCAATTATAACATTTCATTATAAATATTAGTATATTAATTAAATGATTTGAAATTTAATTAATTATAATATTAAATTATAGATTTATAGTATGATTACTTAATTCATTATAATATTACATTATACTATTATTGTATGATCATATAATTAATATAACATTACATAATTAAATGATTACTTAATTGATTAAGACATTATATTATAAACATTAGTAATTTACTAATTTACACAATACTTAATTAAATGATTAGAATTTTATTAATTATAAAATTACATTATAAATTTATGGTATGATTACTTAATTAATTATAACATTCTATTATAAACAATATTACAATACTTAATTAAATATTTAACAATTTAATTAATTATAATATTACATTATAATTAAATAGTATATTACTTAATTAATTATAACATTACAATTTACATTGTAGTATGATCACTTAATTAATTATAACATTACTAATTTATAATATTAAATTTACTAAATTAAATTTAGTATATTATAAATACCCCATTGGCCAATTATAACATTAATTGTGATGAATAATTGTTTGTGTTTTGGTTTTGATTGACGAATTGTATGTGAATTGTGATGAATTGATTGAATTCAAGCGTTGCTTAGAGATTACTGGTTATGAATTACATTGGACACAAATGAATGAATAATCAAAATTTGTTAGGGGTGTATTTGTAAACTTTTGAGGTATTTTTGTTATTTTTTAAACTAATAGGGGGTAATTGATTTTTTACACATACCCCGAAAAGGAATCGAAACTTGCATTTTAGGTTCCGGTTCCTTGAATTGAAGAACCTGCACTGTGCGGTTTCGGTTCCAGTTCCTTTTTTTGGGAACCTACACTGTGCGGTTATGGTTCCAGTTCCTCGAAAAATGGAGGGTACCCGGAATCGCTCACCCCTAACTCCAATGGTTTCTACAGACTCTACCATGCATGATAACAGTGACGGTACAATAACTATCAGATTTAAGTCTCTAGCGACTCCCAATGCTTCACCTTTGAGTTTCCGACAGACTCAATTTATGATCACTCATGTTTCACTAGCTACAATAGTACGAGAACCTGAACTTTTCATTTATTCATTTCAACAATCTGGTGCTCATGTCTATTATCAATATGACCCAATCACTGGTCATAATCTATTTGACCTTGATTGTCAATGCTCTGATTGCCTTAATGATCATATTTGGGAAATTGAAGAGCATTATCTTTCTAGAAGAAACTTTTACAAACAAAAAAGACAGATAGCTTGACGTAGTCAGAAAGATCTTTATTCCAGATTTGAAGACCATGATCTTGAAGTTGGCCTTCTTGGTCAGCCATCCAAACAATTTGACTATTACGTCAAATATTCTCCACTAGCTTGGAAAGAATCACCATCCATTAGACCGTCATGGAACACTCCTCCAGAACCTAAACCCAGATCTCCTTTAAAACCACTCAAACCTGCTAAATCACCTTACTTTAGAAAGTCATTGCCTTGTTATCAGCAGGCTCTCCAGTGGATTGCAAAGGGAAATAAAACGATCCACTCACCCCTTGTTCATACTCCTCCTGTTCAATCCATCAAGATGATTCAGTCACCTGATTTTCAAAAGATAGGATAAAACTTTAATTATGACACAAATTTTCCTTCTCTTAAGGAAACTGTAACTCGACATCCGAAGATGGTTCCTTCCAAAGCCATACAGCCTAATGGCTCGACACCAAAACTTTCCCAAGCTGAAACAGTTCTTAATTGGCAAACTAAAAATGCTTTAGCCTAGAATAAAACCATTACCAAAATAGAACAAAATTTGATCTGATAACTCATCATGTGCACTCTCAGTCCATAATCTCCCTATTCTGATTTCTCATTTACAAAAACAGATTGATCAACTCCATCAAGAATTGATACACATTGTCAGGCACTCTTACAGCCATTTAGCTCAATTTCTCCAAAAGGAAGTAGAAATTAAGTCGCTCAAAATTCAAATGACATCACTTCAACAAGAAACTCAAACAACCATAGGGTTTTCCTGAGGTATCTTCGGTGCCAAATCCTTTTGACTCTTCGCAAGCCTATCTGCAACCTTCACTTTCATCGTTTCCACGGATCCATCAATCAACCTTTGGTTTCTCCTCAGATGCCTTCTGATGCAGTTCAAGCTTTCTCTTCTAGTCGTACAGATCCTCCATCTCGACATTAAGCTAGAGCTTGAACAAAAAAAGGCGAGACAAATATTATGCTAAAACACCTAAGTTAGCGTGGAAACCATCTGATAATATACCTAACTCTTTCTCTTCTAGTCATTCAGATCCTCCATCTCCAAAGCCTCATCGTCCTTTATCTAAGGATAAGGCTCCAATGCAAATGATGATGATGAAAGATCGCGAGATTTCTGCTAATCATGTCTCTCCAGAAAGCCCTCTTTTTTTCCAATTGTATGATTTCTTTTTTGAAAGACATGGTAGAAAGACAACGTCTTGCAACCTCTGGTATTACTCAGGATTCTTCGTCTTCCTTCCAAACATAATCAGAAAGTGATGAACCATTTGATAGTAGCTTTGATTCTTCTAGTGATACTTCTTATCAACATTTCAATGTCTATCCCCAATCAATGACCCATCAACCCGAATCCTCAAGACAACCTATTGTCTCTGAAGTAGATGAAAATGAAATGCCTAAAAGTGATGATTCCATTCCAGATTCTTCGCATATGTATAGGCAATCCCGTCATACTATGGCTGAGCGTAACTCTTATACAACTTCAGCCAAGCTCCACAATTTTACAATTGCTGATATTCCTCCACATAAATGTAGAAATCGGATGTATGAATTCCAAGCCTAGTTACAAGCTGAGATGCTTAAACCTAATTCTCAAGTTTCTGCTGTTCTTACACAATTTTTAGCTAGATTTGGAGGAATTCTTTGTGATTGGTGGATTAGTCTTGGGAATACAGACAAACCTTGTTCATCCAAATGCTAGATATTAATCAAGCTCTTTATCTCCTCTATGATGAATTTTGCAGATTACCTCATCTTTATGAGGATCAGGTCAGAGAAGAATATTTCAAGATGAGATGTTCTTTCAAAAAGAAAGATCTTGATAGAATTATAAAGAAATGTTGAAATGATATCATGTACTTAGAGGGATGGATGTACTTAGAATTATAAAGAAAGCCCTCTTTTTTCCAATTATATGATTTCTTTTCTAGAAGACATGGCAGAAAGACAACGTCTTGCAACCTCTGGTATTACTCAGGATTCTTCGTCTTCCTTCCAAACATAATCAGAAAGCGATGAACCATTTGATAGTAGCTTTGATTCTTCTAGTGATACTTCTTATCAACATTTCAATGTCTATCCCCAATCAATGACCCATCAACCCGAATCCTCAAGACAACCTATTGTCTCTGAAGTAGATGAAAATGAAATGCCTGAAAGTGATGATTCCATTCTAGATTCTTCGCATATGTATAGGCAATCCCGTCATACTATGGCTGAGCGTAACTCTTATACAACTTCAGCCAAGCTCCACAATTTTACAATTGATGATATTCCTCCACATAAATGTAGAAATCGGATGTATGAATTTCAAGCCTAGTTACAAGCTGAGATGCTTAAACCTAATTCTCAAGTTTCTGCTGTTCTTACACAATTTTTAACTAGATTTGGTGGAATTCTTTGTGATTGGTGGATTAGTCTTGGGAATACAGACAAACCTTGTTCATCCAAATGCTAGATATTAATCAAGCTCTTTATCTCCTCTATGATGAATTTTGCAGATTACCTCATCTTTATGAGAATCAGGTCAGAGAAGAATATTTCAAGATGAGATATTCTTTCAAAAAGAAAGATCTTGATAGAATTATAAAGAAATGTTGAAATGATATCATGTACTTAGAGGGATGGATGATCCTAATATGAAGCAAACCTTTTTAGCCTAAATTCCAGAATCTCTAAGTCATGAAGCAACCAAGCTCATGCAGCCTCAAAGTAAACAACTTAATTCCACTTTTCTTAGAGAAATTTATCAGTTTGTCGTCCTTGCTCCTGAAAAGCTTAGTTCTCAATTTTTTTTTTTTTTTTTTTGATGATGATTATTTGAAGCGTTCTAAATAGCTGACAAAGGTTTGTCATAGACCAGACTTGTAGATCAAATACAAATCAGATCGCTCATGTTCTCGTTTTACCAAGAGGAAGTTTCATTCTAGACGCATAAAGTATTCTCAACCTAATGCTCCTATCAGACACAAATCTCGATGCTTCAAGTTTCGCAAGTTTCTTCGGAAAAAGAAACGTCGAGGCAAACGATCTAATTGATGTGACTTGTGCAACTGTCCTAGCCATTTTGCTAAGAATTGTTCAAACAAACCCAAACAATAAGCCAAAATGATGCAAAAATTGTCTCAACTAATGGTTGATTGTTTGATTGATTGTTTTGATCTTTATTGCCTTTGTAACGTTCTTTGTTCATCAAATCTATTTAAGTGTTTGCCTGCAAAGTGTTTGCCAAAAATCTCAAATGAGTACAAGTGAGCACTAATAATCAATTATGCTAAAACACGTAAGTCAAAAGACAGCTATGATTAGTAAAGTCGAATATCGCGGCCTTTCAAATTTACAAAGCCTGTTCCTCTATAGTTTAAGTCCTATTTCGTCGAGCAACCCAGAATGGAATTGGATTATATGATCCAACATTTAGTCTAGATCATGAACTTGGGGTAAAATATATGGGAGTAAGCATGTTGATGCATAGCCATATATTTCTGAAAACTTATAAATTATGAGATTATACTAATGCATAGATTGTATTGATGACATGGTATATTCATTTTAACACTTTATCCTAAAACAGATATCTAAATATTTGTACAAATTAAGTCTCATCAACTCTTCCTTTTCTTGAATTGATTTGCTAAATCTTTAGCCATCTTGCTTATATTTTGGAATTAATTCCATTTGAGTTTAATTAGTTCAATATATATATATATATATTTTAACACTTTATCCTAAAACAGATATCTAAATATTTGTACAAATTAAGTCTCATCAACTCTTCCTTTTCTTGAATTGATTTGCTAAATCTTTAGCCATCTTGCTTATATTTTGGAATTAATTCCATTTGAGTTTAATTAGTTCAATATATATATATATATATATATATAGTTCAATCCTCTATCGTTTTTGAGATAATACAATTACCCCTGAAAATCGATAGGGATAATTTTATCTCGTGTTTAAGAATTGATTAGGAAGGGTTGGGATGCCTTTTATCAACTAGAGAAAAGAACGAGGAAACAAATATATAGCTAAGACTTCATTTTATGTATACAAAATTAAGAAAAAGAGTCATTTAATGGACAGGAAAGAAGCCTATGTCTATAATTCCTCATCTTAGGGTCATATCTGGAGTCCCTCAACTAGGAATAATCACAAGTTAAATTGGATTTTATACTATGTTATGTCCATTAAAAATTGTTAAGTGACTCCTGAAATTTTCCATTGGATGTGATTCTGATTTCTACATGCCTGTCGAAATTAGTTTTGCTCTTTTTAACATTTCCATAATCTATTGCTCTTAATCTTAGATTGTTTCTATGCAATTGTTTATTACTTGTTTGTATATTCATGATAGGGAATCGGTCAATTTAGAAACCAAAATGCTGGTTCTCAACCTACTCAAAATGATGATAATGATAAGGTTAACCAAGATGCAGAAATCTTAGCCCTTTCACGTACTAAATGAAGAAAGTTGGAGTCAAAAGTTCAGGAGCATTGCACCAAAAATAAACAAAAAATGGATGGGAACAGATATTATGTAAACATTGTAAGGAGATATTTGTATATTCAAACAAGAGAAAAGCCACAATCCTCAAAAATCATTTGGCAAGATGCAGAACTAGGAAAACAGTGATGAAGATAGAGATAAACTAACTGAGTCATGTGGTTCTACTTCTACGGATCAGGAATTGAAGCCCTTAGCTGTGGCACGAACAATTGTTAAGCATGGAGTTAAATCACTTTTAAACTCCTTAAAAGATGACAAACTCAATGTTTACGCTGACGAAAGCTTCGTGAACATTTGAATAAGCTCTCGTGCTGTTTTAGTTTAACAATTGATTGTTTGTTTAAATCCTCTGAGGATCATATGTTTGGTTGCTCGAGAGTCCATTTTATTGATGATAATTGGGAATTGAAGAAGGTTATTATTGCTTCCAAATTTTTACACGGTGATTGGTGTGTGGTAAATATTTTGAATATATGCTTTTAGATTGGGACCTCAACAAATACAGCTCCGTAATTGCAAGACATGTTGTTGAAGATGCTAAGTTAAAAGGCTCATTTAAGCGTTCATGCAGTAGTACCTGAACTTGATGATGTTGTTTCTGCTGGAACAAGACTTGCATTTGACATGTGGGAGAAGTTAAGGACTGCTTTTAATAATATCCGGAAACAATTTTTCAATTGTTGTCGATAAAGCTAAGTCCCTAGGCAAGAAAGTGACTTCTCAGAGCATTCCTGGATTGTTGATTTCTGACATTGATCTAATTAGAAGTGCAGTGTGGTTTAGAGAAGCATTTCAGGAATTAGGGAAGATGGATTCTCATTTCAAGTCCTTAAACTCGAAAAAGAAGGAATGGACAGGGTAATTTCCATATATGAGTGCTGGGAAGTGTCGAATGAGGTTGCTCCTATATTGCATGGAAACAGATTCACCTCAAATCTGTATTTCCCCAAGTTATGTAACATCCTTAATAAAATGTATCAAGTGGTTCGAAAGTGTCATTTGTGTGTTAATCAAGGGGTAGAATACGTAAGTGATTCTCTCTTTGAACAGTGGATATCGTTCATACTTGGATTCTAGGAATTGCTGTAGTTCTTGACCCGCAGTTCAAAATGGATATTAAGGAGTAGTGGTGCAAGGTGTTACATGGCAAAGAATTTTCAGAACCATTCACTTGGAAAATTGGAAGGAAAGTTTATAGCAAGTACACTTATTGTGAACGTGACTATATAGATCAAAATGCTAGACCAATTGGGGAGACCTCAGACATATTCACATGGTGAAGAACTTTATCGATATTTAGATGAGCCTAAAGTTCCTTCAACTGAAGATTTCAAGTCTATCAAATTTACAAAGATGATTGGAATGAGGCAACTTTAGTGTGCAGTAGTTGGAAAGTGTTTGAAGATTTGATATCAAATTTACAAAGATGATTGGAATGAGATGCCTAAAAGTGATGATTCCATTCCAGATTCTCTGCATATGTATAGGCAATCCCGTCATACTATGGCTGAGCGTATCTCTTATACAACTTCAGCCAAACTCCACACTTTTACAATTGATGATATTCCTCCACATAAATGTAGAAATCGGATGTATGAATTTCAAGCCTAGTTACAAGCTGAGATACCTAATTCCCAAGTTTCTGCTATTCTTATAGAGTTTTTAACTAGATTTGATGGAATTCTTCATGATTGGTGGATTAGTCTTGGGAATACAGACAAACTTTGTTCATCCAAATGCTAGATATTAATCAAGCTCTTTATCTCTTCTATGATGAATTTTGCGGCTTACCTCATCTTTATGAGGATCAGGTCAGAGAAGAATATGTCAAGATGAGATGTTATCTCAAAAAGAAAGATCTTGACAGAATTATAAAGAAATGTTGAAATGATATCATGTACTTAGAGGGATGGATGATCCTAATATAAAGCAAGCTTTTTTAGCCTCAATTCCAGAATCTCTAAGTCATGAAGCAACCAAGCTCATGTAGCCTCAAAGTAAACAACTTGATTCCACTTCTCTTAGAGAAATTTATCAGTTTGTCGTCCTTGCTCCTGAAAAGCTTTGTTCTTTATTTTTGATGATTATTTGAAGCGTTCTAAACAGCTAACAAAGGTTTGCCATAGACCAGAATTGTAGATCAAATACAAATCAGATCGCTCATGTTCTTGTTTTACCAAGAGGAAATTTCATTCTAGACGCATCAAATATTCTCAACCTAATGCTCCTATCAGACACAAATCTCGATGCTTCAAGTTTCGCGAGTTTCTTCAGAAAAAAAAAACGCCGAGGCAAATGATCTAATTGATGTTACTTGTGCAACCGTCCTAGCCATTTTGCTAAGAATTGTCCAAACAAACCCAAACAATCAGTCAAAATGATGCAACAATTGCCTCAACTAATGGTTGATTGTTTGATTGATTGTTTTGATTTTTATTGCCTTTGTAATGTTCTTTGTTCATCAAATCTATTTAAGTGTTTGCCTGCAAAGTGTTCGACAAAAATCTCAAATGACTACAAGTGAGCAATAATAATCAATTATGCTAAAACACGTAAGTCAAAAGACAACTATAATGAGAAAAGTCGAATATCGCGTCCTTTCAAATTTACAAAGCTTGTTCCTCTATAGTTTAAGTCCTATTCTGTCGAGCAACCCAGAATGGAATTGGATTATATGATCCAACATTTAGTCTAGATCATGAACTTGGGGTAAAATATATGGGAGTAAGCATATTGATGCATAGCCATATATTTCTGAAAACTTATAAATTATGAGATTATACTAATACATGGATTGTATTGATGACATGGTATATTCATTTTAACAGCTATCTGAATATTTGTACAAATTAAGTCTCATCAACTCTTCCTTCTCTTGAATTGATTTGCTAAATCTTTAGCTATCTGCTTATATTTTGGAATTAATTCCATTTGAGTTAAATTAGTTCTATATACATATTTTCAATCGTCTATCGTTTTGAGATAATACAATTACCCCTGAAAATCGATGGGGATAATTTTATCTTGTGTTTGAGAATTGATTAGGAAGGGTTGGGATGCCTTTTATCAACTAGAGAAAAGAATGAGGAAACAAATATATAGCTAAGACTTCATTTTATGTATACAAAATTAAGAAAAAGAGTCATTTAATGGACAGGAAAGAAGCCTATATCTATAATTCCTCTTCTTAGGATCATATCTGGAGTCCCTCAACTAGAAATAATCACAAGTTAAATTGGATTTTACACTATGTATGTATAAAAAATTGTTAAGTGACTCCTGAAATTTTCCGTTCGATGTGATCCTAATTTCTACATGCTTGTCATATGAAATTAGTTTTGCTCTCTTTAACATTTCCACGATCTGTTGCTCTTAATCTTAGGTTGTTTCTATGCAATTGTTTATTACTTGTTTGTATATTCATGATAGGGAATCGGTCAATTTAGAAACCAAAATGCTGGTTCTCAACCTACTCAAAATGATGATAGTGATAAGGTTAACCAAGATGCAGAAATCTTAGCCTTTTCACGTACTAAATGCAGAAAGTTGGAGTCAAAAGTTCAGGAGCATTGCACCAAAAATAAACAAAAAATGGATGGGAACAGATATTATGTAAACATTGTAAGGAGATATTTGTATATTCAAACAAGAGAAACGCCACAATCCTCAAAAATCATTTGCAAGATGCAGAACTAGGAAAACAGTGATGAAGATAGAGATAAACTAACCAAGTCATGTGGTTCTACTTCTACGGATCAGGAATTGAAGCCCTTAGCTGTAGCAGGAACAATTGTTAAGCATGGGGTTAAATCACTGTTAAACTCCTTAAAAGATGACATACTCAATGTTTATGCTGACGAAAGCTTCGTGAATATTTGAATAAGCTCTCGTGTTGTTTTAGTTTAACAATTGATTGTTTGTTTAAATCCTCTGAGGATCATATGTTTTGTCGCTCGAGAGTCCAGTTTATTGATAATAACTGGGAATTGAAGAAGGCTATTATTGCTTCCAAATTTGTACACGGTGATTGGTCTGTGATAAATATTTTTGAATATGTTATTTTAGATTGGGACCTCAACAAATACAGCTCCGTAATTGCAGGACAAGTACATGTTGTTGAAGATGCTAAGTTAAAAGGCTTATTTAAGCGTTCATGTAGTAGTACCTGAACTTGATGATGTTGTTTCTGCTGGAACAAGACTTGCATTTGACATGTGGAAGAAGTTAAGGAATGCTTTTAATAATATCTGGAAACAATTTTCCAATTGCTGTCGATAAAGCTAAGTCCCTAGGCAAGAAAGTGACTTCTTAGAGCATTCCTGGATTGTTGATTTCTGACATAGAACTAATTAGAAGTGCAGTGGGGTTTAGAGAAGCATTTCAGGAATTAGGGAAGATGGATTCTCATTTCAAGTCCTTAAACTCGAAAAAGAAGGAATGGACAGGGTAATTTCTATATATGAGTGCTGGGAAGTGTCGAATGAGGTTGCTCCTATATTGCATGGAAACAGATTCACCTCAAATCTGTATTTCCCCAAGTTCTGTAACATCCTTAATAAATTGCATCAAGTGGTTCGAAAGTGTCATTTGTGTGTTAATCAAAGGGTAGAATACGTAAGTGATTCTCTCTTTGAACAGTGGATATCGTTCATACTTGGATTCTAGGAATTGTTTTAGTTCTTGACCCGCAGTTCAAAATGGATATTAAGGAGTAGTGGTGCAAGGTGTTACATGGCAAAGAATTTTCAAAACCATTCATTTGGAAAATTGGAAGGAAAGTTTATAGCAAGTACACTTACTGTGAACGTGACTATATAGGTCAAAATGCTAGACCAATTGGGGAGACCTCAGACATCTTCACATGGTGAAGAACTTTATCGATATTTAGATGAGCCTAAAGTTCCTTCAACTGAAGATTTCAAGTCTATCAAATTTACAAAGATGATTGGAATGAGGCAACTTTAGTATGCAGTAGTTGGAAAGTGTTTGAAGATTTGATATATATATATATAACGGTAAATGTGCATTTCTCAATGGCGTGTCTCATTTAAAAAAAAAAATTTTTAAAAAAAAAAGTTGGTTCAGTTGGAAAAGAGTGAAAATCGTTACTTTTATTGCGTTCTATCATGTTTTGGGAAATATTTTTTGTTGGAACAATTCTACGTTGATTTTAGTAATTACGGTAATTTTGGATCCATGATTTAAAATGAATATCTTTACATTTAATGGATATACAAAAGCACTAACGATTCTATATCATCTTCCTCTCCAGACCATGGTTTTAGTAATTCTTTGAGTACTCCATAAAAAATGCTAGACATCATGGGGAGATTATTTGCATTTTCTCAAAATAATTATATTGCTACCCCAGGATCATAACTTCACCGCTATTTAAGCAGTTCTTTAATCAAAATTGTTGTGATGTGGCGTTGATTTATGCCTACGTGGAAGTCAGAATTATAACTTGGGCTGTCAAAGTTATTTGATAAAAGGAAATGGGCAATTAGGGAATTTCCCGATTGGTTTTGGTCCCTAAATTGGTTTTGGTCGACATAGTGTTTGTGCTCCAATTTTTTATTGTTAACGGTGTTGGTAGGTTTAGTTTGTTATCCTTTTGATTTCTTTTTCTGTGTATAAATCATCCTTTAATTTCTGGTTTTCTATGATGTATGAGAGGTGAGGAACATATGGGTTATTTGGGTGTATTACAGAGGGTTATTCTCAGGTTTCTTTGTGTAAGTATGAGAGCTGCAATCTCTATAAGGTTTCATTTTCTCATAGTGAAATTTTTTTACTGCCCTGAAGAGTGGATGTAAGTAATCAATTGATTACCGAACCACTATAATTCCTTGTGTACAGCTTCTCTTCTGCTTTGTTTTTACTTTATGTTATTTACTTGTGTTATTTGCTACTGATTAGAAAGTTAATTTTGCTTGTTTTGCTTTATTTGGATAATCTCATGTTCTAAAGTGGTATCAGAGCTAGATTTAGTCTGGGTTGTGAGATTATTTTCGAATTTGTGGTTGTCTAGGGTTAGGTCTGAAATTATAGTGACGATTTCTTGACTTAGGGTTTCTCTGAGTCTTGAGTTTTTTGGGGCTTTCACACTCTTTGTAACTGTGAGGTTTAGGAATCTAGATATGTCTAAGTTTGAGGTAGAAAAGTTCACAGGAGATAATGATTACGGGTTATGGAAGATGAAGATAAGGGCTATCTTAGTTAAGGATGGCTTGTCTGCTACTTTGGAGGGTGAGGATAGCTTACCAGAGTCTTTATCCGACAAGGAGAAGAAAGATCTGTTAGATAAAGCTCATGGTACTCTAATTCTAGGTCTAGGGGATAAATTAAAAGAGGTTAAGAAAATGACCACACTAGTAGGGGTCTGGGAGAAACTAGACTCTTTACACCTGTCAAAGTCCTCTCCTAATAGACTAGTTTTAAAACATAAATTCTTCGGTTTTAAAATGGAAGAAAACAAATCATTAGGAGAAAATATGAATGACTTCATGAAGCTAGTATAAGATTTAGAAGGTCTTAGTGTTAAAGCAAACAAACCCTTCTTTCACCCCCCTTTCAGCCTATTGGACCTAGAAAGGAAAGCAGGAAAGTAAGAAAGAAAGACATAAAGCAAGGGAATCAGGTAATCCCACTGCAGAAGCAAGTGGCCATGGGCCAAACCCAACCTCTTGAGTGAGCCAACTCTGAATGGGGGTCCCTATTAATATAAAAATGAAGAATATATAATTAGAGTTTTATCCCTTTCTCTCACTCAATAGATGTATTTGGTACGCAGATACGATACAGTACAATATGAGACGATGGAATGCAATGGGATGGATGGTAGGGAGACAACTAAAAAGATCGGTGAGGGACTCGCCTGGGGCGATCTACTCCAACTGGATGGCCAATGGCTGGAAATGGGTCCAGAACGAAACGAAGGCAGACCTAAGATGATAGGATCCAAAGGCCAAATGGGATTACCATGCTGGGTCAGTTTGGCACTCCCCAGATAACTTCACCGCACTAAAGAAAGGGGGCTAGTGCTAGTGGTTGATGGGAATCCTTGGGACCAACTCCTCCCGAGGCCCCATATAAAAGACTTAGTTAGGCATTTCCGGATAAGAAAGAACCGGGTAGACGTGCTCTCCAAAAGGATCCCTTTCCATAATAAAGGTGGCTTCCCCAAGAAAGGATGGTGTTTCCTTCTATGCCTAGGTTGGTTTCCGGTTTTTTGTCTTCCACTAATAGCTCAATCATGTCTCAAAGGTAGCGCACTAAAAAATGGTATTTTTTCATCCACCTATGGGGTGCCCTATTAAAGTTAAAGGAAACCAGAATAAAGTTCCGGGTTTATTAACTAACACCAAACCAAGGTTGACTTAATAGAAAGGTAGATAGAAGAAGTTTCAACCCGGAAACCCTAACTAAAAGCTGATTCTCAAGTTTAGGTTATGATCGGCGTTTCCAAAGCTAAGTTACCGCACAAAACAACATTTCATGTCAGGGCGGAAAGATTGCTGTGCTGATTAGGCCTGATCTAAGGCTTATTATTTATATACGTCAATCGAGTGTAAAGGTTTTACAACGATTGCATATGCTAAAAGGAAAAATGATATAACACCAGCCTAAGAAGGTAGACTTGTTCACGGTACATTTATAGATAAAGGTTTCTAGGCCGGAACCCTATATAGAGATATGATTTGGAGGGTCATAGTCATCTCTTTACCTTAATTCTATGGAAACACTGGATCTTAAACCTGAGTAGTAAAGTGTTAAGCGTGGCCTTCGGTAAAAACCGTCTACATGTAGGAAGAAGAAGTTAGGAGGAAAAAAAAAAAAAGGCAAATGGTAGTGTAGATATAGCCTTAGATGAATATGAAAGTTCTGATGTCCTAATAGCTTCTTATAGAAAATCCGACTCTGAGTGGATTTTAGATTCTAGATGTACCTTTCACATGACTCCAAATAGGAGTTTTCTGATAAATTTTAAGAAGTTAGGATCAGGCAAGTTTCAAATGGGAAATAATGCAGTATGTAATGTCTTAGGCATTGGAGATGTCAAGTTAAACCTTCATGATGGTAGTTCTAAACTTCTTATAGAGGTTAGGTTTATACCTGAGTTGAAAAGGAACTTAATATCGTTAGGCGGCTTAAACTCAAATGGGTATAGCTATAAGGCTCAAGGTGAAGTCCTTAAAGTCACTAAAGGGTCTCTAGTGGTAATGAAAGGAGAGAAAAAGAATGGGTTATATGTTCTAAGTGGTTCAACTGTTACTGGAACAACAGCAGTGTCTTCACAAAAGTCAGATAAGACTTCTGTGTGGCACAAGAGATTTGGACACATAGTGAGAGAGGCTTAATAGAGTTGAGTAAGCAAAATGTCTTAGGAGGGAATAAAATAGAGAAACTGTCCTTTTGTGATAATTGTGTTTATGGAAAAATGAGTAGAATTAGATTTAGCGTTGGGAAACATTGTTCTAAGTCTATTCTGGATTATATTCACTCTGATGTGTGGGGACCTACAAAGTATCATTCTTTGAGAGGTTGTAGATTCTTCATTAGTATAATTGATGACTTTTCTAGGAAGGTCTAGATCTATTTCTTGAAGAATAAAGGAGAGGCTTTTAGAAAATTCAAAGAATGGAAGGTTATGATAGAAAATCAAACTGGGAAGAAAATTATGAAACTGAGAACAGATAATGGGTTAGAATTTATCAATGAAGAGTTTGATAATTTGTGTAGGGATAGTGGAATTATGAGTCATAGAACAGTGAGGTACGCACCTCAACAAAATGGTCTAGTAGAAAGAATGAATATGACCATTTTAGAGAAAGTCAGAAGCCTATTTTCCTATGCTAAACTACCTACCAGATTCTGGGCAGAGGTTGCCCACACTACTGTTTATCTAATAAATAGAATACCCTCTTTAGCCATTGATTTCAAAGCACCCATAGAGAAATGGTCTGGACATCTTGCCAATTATAGTAACCTAAGAGTTTTTGGCTGTACTATGTTTGTGCATGAAAAATCTGATAAGTTATAACCAAGGGCTATTAGGTGCATTTTTCTAGGGTATCCTGATGGAGTAAAGGGGTATAAACATTGGGATATTGTAGGGAAAATGTGCATTGTCAATAGAGATGTAAAATTTAATGAGGATGAACTGGGTAGTTTGAGTGAGAAAGGGAGTGATTGTACAAGTAGAACAAAAGTGATTAATCTGGACCTATGTGGAGAACTTTGAATTTCTGATAATCCTTATCTAGATAATCAACAAGAAAACCCTCAAACTCAAGTGAATGAATCTAGCTTAGATGATAAGGATGGTGATGATAATGATTTGCAAAATTATCAATTTACTAGAGATAGAGAAAGAAGGCAAATCAGACTACCTAGTAGATACTCTCATGTTGATATCGTTGCCTTTGCCCTTCAAGTTTTCTGAAGAGATTGAAGAAGAACCTAGAATAGTTAAGGAAGCCATGAGTAGTAGAGATTCTAGGTTGTGGAAACTGGTTATGCAGGAAGAGTATGATTCCTTGATAAAAAATCAGACTTGGATTCTTATTAACAAACCTAGAAGGGTTGTTAAGTGTAAATGGGTTTTCAAAAAGAAGAAGGGTATACCAAGGGTAGAAGCACCTAGGTTCAAAGCTAAATTGGTGGCAAAGGGGTTCACACAGGTTGAAGGGGTTGACTATAATGAGATTTTCTCACCAGTTGTGAGACATACAATTATTAAAGTCCTTTTATCCTTGGTAGCTCAGTTTGAATTGGAACTAAAGCAATTAGATGTCAAAATAGTATTCTTAAATGGTGATTTAGAAGAGAAGATTTTGATGGAGTAACCTGAGATGTTTGAAAATGGGTCTAAAAACCAAGTATGTCTTCTGAAAAAAATCCTTGCATGGGTTAAAACAATCACCTAGGCAGTGGTATAGAAAGTTTGACAGTTTTATGGTGAGTGTTGGTTTTGTTAGAAGTAGCTTTGATGGTTATTTCTATTTCAAATGCTTGTATGGTGAATGTTATATTTATCTGGCATTGTATGTGGATGATATGCTTCTGGCCTGTAAAGATCCTTATGAAATTGTTAGATTTAAAGCAGAGATAAGTAGGCAGTTTAAAATGAAAAATTTGAGGCAAGCTAGAAAGATCCTAGGTATGAATATTGAAAGGGATAGAAGAACTAGAAGACTGGTGTTATCTCAGAAAGAATATGCTGAAAAAATCATAAAGTTTAACTGTATGATTGTAAACCTGTTAAAACACCTATAGGTCAGCATTTTAAACTAAGTGCAGTCTAGTGTCCAGAACTAGAAGAAGAAATGAGGGAAATGGCCTACATTCCTTATGCAAATGCAATAGGAAGCCTGTATCTAATGGTCAAGAATAGATTTGGTCTTTGCAATCAATTCCGTAAGTATATTTATGAGTAATCCTGGAAAGAGTCATTGGGAAGTTGTTAAATGGATTCTTAGATATGTCAGGGGTACACTGTCCACTGGTATTGTTTACAGCAGAGGGCAAAATCAGGTGAACCTTTTTGTAGGGCGTGTTGATACTGATTATGCAAGAAATGTAGACAGTAGAAAATCCATGACTAGTTTCTGTTTTTCTCCATGGGATAATTTGGTTTGCTAGAAGGCTAACTTGTAGGCTATAGTTACTCTGTCAACTATGGAGGCAGAATATGTTCCAATTACGGAGGCAGCAAAAGAATCAATGTGGCTCAGGGGAATGCTTGATGAGATGGAACTGAGTCAGTAGCAAGTTCCAATCAAGAGTGACATTCAAAGTGCAGTTTTCTTGTGCAAAAATCAAGTCTTTCATGAGAGGTCAAAACACATCGATGTTAGACTCCATTTTATCAAGAATTTGATTGAAGATAATGTCATCAAGATGGAGAAGATTCCTGGTAAAGAAAACCCAGCAGATATGTTCACCAAAGTTGTTTCTTTGGACAAGCTTAGGCTCTTTAAAAGCCTACTACACATTGAAGAAAGTTAAAGACAGATTACCAGGCAGTGAGGGATGGCAAAAATCAAATATCAAGGTGGAGATTTGTTGTGATGTGGCATTGATTTATGCCTACGTGGAAGTCAGAATGATAACTTGGGTGGTCAAAATTATTTGATAAAAGAAAATGGGCAATGAGGGAATTTCCCGATTGGTTTTGTAACCTAAATTGGTTTTGGTTGACATAGTGTTTGTGCTTCAATTCTCGATTGTTCTCTCTTGGTTATAAAGAGAGAGAGAGGTTGTTACAAATGGTTTGAGCTGGAACCTTGAAGATCATATGATGAGATCAAAGATGCTGGTAGGTTTAGTTTGTTATCCTTTTGATTCATTTTTCTGTGTATAAATCATCCTTTAATTTCTGGTTTTCTATGATGTATGAGAGGTGAGGAACATCTAGGTTATTTGGGTGTATTACAGAGAGTTATTCTCAGGTTTCTTTATGTAAGTATGAGAGTTGCAATCTCTGTAAGGGTTAATTTTCTCATAGTGAAATTTTTATTATTGCCCTGAAAAGTGGATGTAAGTAATCAATTGATTACCGAACAACTATAATTCCTTGTGTACAGCTTCTCTTCTACTCTCTTTTTACTTTATGTTATTTACTTGTGTTATTTGCTACTAATTAGAAAGTTAGGTTGGCTTGTTTTGCTTCATTCGGATAATCTCATGTTCTACAAAATTTAAAGTCAATAGCCGTTGGCTGAATGTTAGTTGGATACGCGTGAACCAACATGGAAATAAAACTCTATGTCGACTATTCAAACTTTTTAAATTATTGGAATGGTTCTGAGTTGAAGTTACAACTAACAGTAATATTTTACAGCGAGTTGTAGATTAAATTAAAATTTATTTGGAATTTGGATAGTCGAAACTTGTTTAAAATTATTATTTTGAAACAAGTTGTAGATTAAATAATTATATTTAAATTAATTAAGCAATAACGGAGCAAGAAGCATTTGATCGCTTCTTTTTGACTTCTTTTCCTTTGTTTGCAAGCAACATGTAAACAGGGAAATGAAAAATAAGCACTCACAGACCAAAATTGCTATATATTAACCGAAAGATCGCCTGTTTTTCTCATTCAAAAGCTTACCTACTAAATTATTTAGGTCGTTTGTAAGGTGAGAAATGGAAGCAAGAACCATGGAATTTGATCCTCAGTTGTATCTATATTTTCAGGTAGGTATTTGTTTTCTTACTTTAATTCCATTTCAATCTCAAAAAATAATATCTCGTATCTATGTACTTTAATTTTATGTAGATGGGAAAGGAAACAATCAGTGAGGGAATGAAGCGTTTGCAAAATTTAGCAAACTAGTACAACTCGCTCCCAGAAAAGGCTGGAATTTTTGATGAAATCGTCAGCTATCTTCAATCTCTTCAACGACAAATAAAGGTAACATTACATATTAACATGTTTATTCGTCTTTGTTTGTTTTTTTGGGTGGTGGTTGTTTACTGTCTGTATGGTATTCTTCCTATAAAGAATTAGCATATGTGAATCTTGAAAATAAAAAATGGCTCATGTGGTTATTTACCGTCATACAAAAGGTAAATTAAAGCTGATGTGGGTTCTTTGCTTTGATGGTTTTGGTTAGAGGTGAGCAGTTCCGAGTATCCTACATTTTTTTGGGAACCGAAATCGGAACTGTACAGTGCATGTTCCCAAAAAAAGGAACCAGAACTGGAACCGACAAGTTCCGATTCTTCAATTCAAAGAATCGGAACCTGAAATGCAGGTTCTCGTTCTTTACCCGGGTACCGTGTAAAAAATTAGTTACTCCCTTATTAGTTTAAAAATGACAAAATACCTTAATAGTTTACAAATACACCTCTAACAAATTAAGAAAACCTATATTTAGTAGTTTTCAACTTTTGATTACTCATTCATTTGTATCCAATGTGACTCATAAATCTTTTAATCTCTAGACAACACTTGAATTTAATCAATTCATCACAATTCACATAAAATTTCTTAATCAAAACTAAAACAAAAATAGGTTCCAAGCAGGTTCCAAGCCGAGTACCTGCTTCAGGTTCTTTTCCCAGGTTTTGGTTCCGATTCCAAAACCTGTAAGAAATGGAACCGAAACCACACAGTGTCGATTCCAATAAAATGGAACCGGAATCTACCTACAAAGTGTTGGTTCTGAGTATGTTTTGGTTCCTGTTCTACTTGCAGATTCTAGTTATACCTGCTAATCGTGTTTACCCCTAGTTTTGGTGAAGCAAATAATTCATGATATTACATTTTTTTACCTTTAAAATATATAGGAGATTGAATCTTTAGCACAACGGGGAAAAGCACATGTATCTTCCAATATTAATACAACAGATCTGCGCCATGGACAGGTAACTCTTTCTCTTTCTCTCTCTTATACATATTAATAAGAGGAAATCTAGAATACCCCGTGCTAGTTAGTTAGTCATTTGTGTTTGTTTTCTTTTAATCTCCTTTGTTCATCTTTAGCTCACAAGGATTGATGGAAGGATCAGTGAGCTGTCATCTTGTATGTATTCAAACTAAAACAAATAAATCATTAGTGAACTTTTCTAGAAATTCTTTTCTTAAAACTTTCTTTGCTCATCTCTTTCTTCTTCAAAGGTTTATATTTGTATTCATTCTGTCTCGTTGAGGTCAGTTAAATTTGCTTTTTATTGTTTAGTAAGTGATAGAGCTATTTGTATATTAACAGGAAATCACCCAAATAAGAGAACAAAATAAAGAGATTGAAATGGTGATGAATACAAATGTGGAGAATTCATCATGTTCTAAACGGAAAAGGCGGTCAAAGGTTTGGGAAGACTTCACATACTCTGTAGGCAAAGATGGGAAGGAATGGGCTCAATGTAATCACTGTGAGAAAGAGTTTGTAGGATCAAGTAAGAGTGGAACCACGCATCTCAAAAATCATTTAAAAAGCTGCCCAGTTTTGAGAAATCCAGGTGGAGTTGCTGATAAAGCAAAAGAGAAAACAGTGATTGATCCAGAATCGAATGGTTCTGATTTGGTGCGAAAGATTATTAAGTATGGGATAAAAGGCATAAAGGATGATATAGTTGATGTTTACCAACAAGAGAAGGATAAGATTCATGAGTATTTAGATAAACTCACATGTCGTTTTAATGTGACAATTGACCCGTTGCCAACGCGTGAATTGGGCATGGACAGTTGGTCAATGAAAATCTGGGTTATTGATGATAGTTGGGAATTCAAAAATAGGATTATTTGTTTGGGAGAAAGCATATATGATATCAAGAAACGAGTGAAGTCTTTCTCTGAGGATTGGAAGAGAGACAAAGAAATATGCTCTATGATAAAATTTGGATCTTTTTATGTATCTGGATGCGAGGAAGTTAAGGATATTTGCAATTGGTTCACTGGGACTTCTCAGTCGGTTTTAACTTTATTAATGAAAATTGATCTTGTTATCAGTTTTGATGGGTTGGCAAAAATTTCACGAAATGATATTTTAACTAATATGAGAAAGCTGAGGGACTACATTATAACAAATGCAAAGGAGCTTCAATCAGGGATTGAGAAAGCTTCAACTTCCGAAAGTTTATCTTCATCATGGGTGGAAGACAAGGATGTGGTTGAGTGGGTAATGGGGTGTAAAGAAGAAATTTATGAACTGGAGGATACAGATCCTAATTTCAATTCTATAAATTTTATAGAGGATTGGGATGAGGCAGATTTACTGTACGACAGTTGGAAAGTGTTTGATGATTGGAGAGAAGATGTTGGGAAATTATTAGAAACGGAAAATAATAAAACCGCAAACGTGAATTTCCCAGTGTTTTGTCAGATTTTTTCGAAATTAATTCAGCTTGAAAAAAGTGATAATCATTACTCTCGCCTCACTGCATCACGTATTCGGGAATATTTTGATGAATATTGGAACAATTCTGAGTTGATTTTAGTAATTCCAGTGATTTTGGATCCAAGATTCAAAATAGACTTTATTGTAGAAAATTTATACAAAGAGATGTATGGTAATGATGCAACTACACACCTCAAGGGAATGATTGATGATGTTACAAACATTTTCAACCAATATGTAAAGGGAACTAACAATTTTATGTCATCGTCCTCTCAAGAATCAGAACTCAACTGCTATTTGAATGATCCCAAGTGTTCTTCAGATGAAAGGTTTAATATACTACAATGGTGGAGACTCAATTCTTTAATTTATCCAACACTAGCTAGAATGGCACGTGATTTCTTATCAATACGTATCTCTATTGCTAGTAACAATGATTCCTTGGTGAAAGAAATTAAAGATGTTTATGATTGTTTGGGAAATCTCGATGATGATGACTTCAAATTGAAATTCGCATGTACAAAATTTTGGTTGAACAACCTGAAAAATAATTAATTATATGTTGTTTAAATAATAGATATGTTTTCATCTTTTCCATTTACTTAATTTTATCCTTTTAATACGAGTTACCCATGAAGCTGAAATTGAAATAAGAGGTTAACATTTTTATATAAAGAAAAAATGACAAATATTCTCAAGCTCTATCTCAATTATTTTAATCATAAGACATGTCCTTTTTATATCTTAATCATTGTTCATCTAAAGTTATATATCTTCTGACATTTATTATATTATATCATATAGTGATATATAAAGGAGAAAAATCCTATATAATTAAAGACATACCAATTGAAATCAATTATTTAAAATATAATACTAATTTACAAAAAGGTAATGCTATGGATACTAACGGATTTTACTAACCAGTGTACTAACTTAAAGCATAATACGAGTACCATACACATAGTACGTGTACTGTGTGTGATTTTAATAAAGGTTAGTACACTGGTTAGTAAAATCAGTTAGTACGTAAAGTATTATTCATTTTCTAATTAGTCTAGGTATAAAATATGTTAACATTAATTTCAAAATTATACACAGTAAAGAAAATTTTTGTTTTTCTTTATTAATAAAATCAAAATTAAATTGATTTTAATGATTTTCAAAAGAAATTTCTAAACATAACTTGTTTCCATGCCATAGTGTTATTAGTCTTTCTACAGGAACCACCAATGTATTTATATACGAGCACAGATTTAGCTTATCTTTAGGTCTTGAAAAACTGTTTACAGAAAATGATCTTTCATAGATATTCAATGGGACTAATTCTGTCACCTCATTTTTAGGTTTACACAAATTCAATTAAATTTCTCGTATTTGAGAAACATTAGTCTTTTATATGCATTAAATCCCAATTTATGAATCTCTTGGTTCAAGAAATAATAATTAAAAAAAAAAAAAAAAAACCTACATGTAAACGATGGGACAAGAAGATCCCAATCCTAAAATGACATAGATTATTACCATGCCCTTTAATTCAAATCACATTCTCATAGTTGCTATCAATTCAATAATATTAAAATAGCAAACCCATTTACTTTCGATATGCAATGAAATAGGCAGGCAGTTGCTATATATTTACATGACTGAGTAGCCTGGACCACCACCTCCCTCTGGCACTGTCCATTCTATGTTTTGCTTTGGGTCCTTGATGTCACAAGCCTGAACATCATCCAAGTTAACAAATAGTTATTTATAATGTGTAATATAATGTCACAATTCCTAACATATGAAATGCTATGATGAATTTATGTTTCCGAAAACAATTCTGATTTGGGTAAATCTCATCGACTTCTCTTAGAATTGCAGAAATGGTAATAAACATTACCTTGCAATGCAGGCAGTTTTGAGCATTGATCTGCAACTTTAGCTGATTCTCGTTGTCTGGGACATACCTTCATTTCAGATTAAGATGAAATAGACATATCAGAGATTGATTCATGTCAATAATATGTGAAGCACAAGCTTATAATAAATACACATTACTCGTATACACGTGCAGGACAATATTGTGACTCAGGTGCAGCATACTCCGGCAAATTCACAAGTTCTGGTATCTTTGGGTCCCTTAAGCAAAGATGACCTGGCTGATCATGTTCATGATTTGTGTTGCTCCTAAATAGGCAAATAAAGATGAACATATCATTGCTTTGAACATCTAAAACAAAGAAGAAATTGACAATTCCAATCGTCAATAGAGTAGTCCTCTTTTCCTCTTCTTTTTCTTTTTCTTTTTTGCTTGATTGATGTTAGTTTCTCTAAGGCAATCCAGTTTTACCTTCATTGAGGTCTTGCATTGGTTTCAATACAACTAAAGCCATTCATTTTTTTGATTTAACAGAATGCACAAGTCTAAGAACTTTTCACAAATCACCAACAAGAATTATATTCTACCACTTGGTCCACCTGGCCTAAAAGTATAAATGAAAATTTGAACTTCTAACTGAAATCTAATTTCCTTTGCAGCTTTTCTTTGACATTTTAGCAACAAAGAGATAAGTAATTACTAGTGCAGAAGAGTTTGTTCTGTAAAAACCTGTGCAGAGAGGTTGGTACATCAAAAGATAACACACCATCAGGCTTTGGATATTGAATAGGTGAGTGTAGCCGAGCAACCTGCAAATGCAAAAATGAAAAAATACGTAATAATGCTTCACACTGCTGAGTCATGTGATCTATGTGAGAGTACCACAAAATAAATGACAACCGATTTCTACCGACTTAATATTGCAAACTTAAACTTTGAGATTTGTGGTTTCTCGACATGTATGTTAACGTGAATTTGTATTTTTGACATAATCATGCTCATTCATACTATAAAGGAAGCTCAAATTTTTTTCCCCTATTTGATTTTCCCTAAAGTAAATTTTCTTCCATCCAAATTTATTATTGATGTCATCTTACAAATAATCGATAGATTCAACAGATCTGTCTAACGTAATTTAGCTAAACCAAATGTTTGCTATAACTGAATAAATAGAAAAATCCATTGGTCATTATGAGGTAAGAATCCATGATTTCTTAAACGGTGGTGTTCTTACATCTGTTGCTTCATGGTCAGGCTTCCCATGTTTCAGCGTGAAGGGGGACCTTCCTCGTAGTATATAGCTGCCAAGCACGAAATTAAGCTGAATAAGGTTTCACTTGAAAAACCAAGTATGAGAATACTGCATAATCTTTACACAGAAAAAAGAAATACTGATCAACAGCAACAATAATAAAAGTGAGGAGGATAAAAATCTTACTGTTCTAAAGCACTGATCGCCAAACCAGGAAAAAGACCATACTCGAATGCCTACAAGAGGAAAAGACTTCTAAGATGGATGGCGATTTTAACTTAAAGAAAACAGTGTAATAGTTCTATAACTTAAAGAAATTTGGCATTAACCAACATTCAATTTTATTAGCTCTTTCAAAAATTCAGTCACCACTGAGATCAGTTTAAAAATATGTTTTGTATTAATTTACTTTGACCATCTAACTAGAGTTAGATGAAAAGTAATATGAGCAAAATGTTCCATACTATCCAAAGAAGAATTAGGATGGTTATACTAAAGTGTTTCATTTGAGAAATGACTAATCAGAAAAGCAAGAAGTAATTACTTGAGATCGGCCTTCAACAGGAAAGCTCAGGAGATAATTAAAGAGCTTAAATTGGAGCATTACAAAATAAAACAAAATTGTGGCAAATCTTAAAAAAAATATAGTTTATAAAGTTAAAGCAATAAGACATGAGAAATGCTTTACTAACAGGTCGGTAGTTTCGAGCTCTGCGGAGTTCTTCCCACACCCATGAATTCTTTAAATTATCCCAATAGGTTTCCATATTCAAGCCTTCATGAACTGCACCAAATGCAGCTTCTGCTGCTAGCATTCCTGTAACAAACAGACAGAAAATTACGATGAACTTGAAATTATAGCAATCCCCATATATACTGCTACTTTAAGCACACATGGTAAGATTCTGGAATCCAAGTAAATATTTTTAAATATTGTTGCTTAGGGCACACCCAATAGACTATTATTTGTCTGAATCAATTTTTCAGCAATCCCATTATTGAATTACACACCATTCAAGCATCCAAAATGCAAAATTTCACATTCACTGCTTATCTCTCACCATATGATCCATAGACACTCTTTTTAAGTTTAAAAATTTTACTATAGAGCAACAGTGGAATGACAGTTCCTAATCTTCCATTAACTCAAACTTTGGCTCCCACAAAGAGCATACAGACCAAATAATATTGAATAGTGAGATTTTCCAATTGAAAATCTTATAGAACATCTATTTAAGAAATTAATACAAAAATGTTTTCCACCCAATGCAAGTTGATCCACTAAACATACTATATTAAAATATAAAATGAAAAAACCCAAAATTAAATGAACACTGCTTTAGAACATGGAATTTTAAAACTACCCCAATACAAATTTAGGATAGCCATTACTCCTTAAAAGTTGTCCTTTATGAATTTGTATGGCATTAATCCAAGCTAACAAGAAAATGCTTTCACATCCATAAAAGGTGCAATATCAGTATGTGATTAACCAAAGGTAAGCTTATTTCTTCTTTTGATAAGAAACTATAAGCTTTCTATTAACATAATTAAGAGCTGAGGAGAGATACTATGATAGGTTATTTGAAAAAACCTACCATCATTTTCTAATTATTATAATTCTATCAAGTGGAAGACAACCATTTTTTTTAAATATTTCTCAATTCATTGCAAGTATTTAGGAAAAGCAAGAAAAAGACTAATTAAAGGACAAAGTGACCTGATATGTTATAAAGAAGAAGAAACACATAACATTAGTGATCATTAAATAACCATGTTCAGTTTAAAATATCTAGATAAAAAGAACCTAACATAACTGTCAAGTTTGCACTATAACATGTTTAAATTAATTCAATGTACTCATATTCGCATGTTCAAGCTAAGGCTGTACAGCCAAAGATTCCTGTGAGTGGTTACCTGATTTCATTGCAGTATGAGTTCCCTTTATTTTCGGTACATTTAAAAAGCCGGCTGAACATCCAATAATTGCTCCTCCAGGGAAAACTGGATATGGAATAGACTGAAATTTAACTAGAATCATATTCTTATATGTATAACATGTATGCTATATATAATAAAAACAACAATCATATTGAGAGAATGCAAATAAAGCTCCTAACCTGCATCTGCCTAAGGTTGAAAATTATAGGCAGAATCTATACACACATTTATTGCAGTCTCCCTTTTCCAACCAATTAGTACCATTTCCATAAAAATTGGTGATGCATCATTCTTGAATGAGACCATATTAGAATTCAAGTAGATAAATATTTAGGTTTTTGTTTATTCAGGGGAGCATTTCCAGTACAGATGGTTGGAAAAGGATAGATGGCTAACTTACCTGAAAGCCACCTTCATTTAAAGTGCGAGCTCCATATTGAATCACAGTCCCACCTTCCAGAAGCTGTTTAATGGCTGAATGGTGTTTAAGTTTCTATCAGATGAAAAACCAATACAATAAACTGAGTCAGATTCCAAATAATTATGCTTCACAGATGAGGGATGAAGAAGGCTATAGATACACATCAAGTTCTAGGAAACTTTGATTTATCAACCAAAGGTAGCAGGGAAAATAAACAAAAAGCACTTGAAATACTCTAACTCCTTTCAAAAAGTTTTAAAGGGCAAGTCCTTTTCTTCAACTGCACTTTCCACAAAATAGGCTGGATTTATCAGTCTTAATCATCTTATGCATAAAAATTCTCAATAAATAGGTTTTCAACTTTGTTGTTATCAGTCTAATGCTTCCTGCTAAGTCATACCTCTAGAATCCTCTTTCTATCGGGCAAAAGAAGCTTAAGTGTACAACACTGACTTAAACAACCTTTTTCTCTGACGAAAATGTTATTGAAACATAAGATGATTAAAACCTTCACTAACTTCTGTGATAGAGTTGCAAGAAAGTCACCAGTTCAATATCCTACTTATGCAGAGATAGTTCAATAGGCCCCAACCAAACTATATGGTTTGCCGCAATCAAGGGAATATTTTATATAGAAGTTGTGGTCAATAAGGTAAGGACCAATTTAAAGGTGGCCTTTGGTTGACCGTACACTTCTGGAACAGATAAGAGGAAAGACAGATGCTTTTCTGAAACAGTTAGATTCAGTTATATTAAGACATAAGAATTCAAAACCACAAAAACATGCACCAAAAATCAAAAACTGCAGGAAAATGCATTAAGTATATTCACGAAAGATTTAGAGATCTAGTTCACCTGAAATTCGTGGTAAGGACTCAAGAATGGATTGTGATAATTCAAAGCAACCACTAGGCCAAGTGCAATCTGTATGCTCAACCAAAGCAACAAAATAACAAATAAGCTATTGCAACAAAAGGCTTGTATAATGATACCTGTCAATAATAAGGCTTTAAAAATTGAAAGCCAGAATTATTTTAAGAACACCAAGAAAAGCATAAAATATTGATCTTCCAAGATGTGAGAAATTGATTCTATCAAAATGCTGACATGGTTGAATAATCACTTGAAAAATTACCTATTCTCTTTTTCAATTCTACTTTTTTTTCACCTGATAGCAAGAGATTTGAAAATAAAAAAATAAAATGAAAAAAGGATCTCTGAATTTCATAATGATAGCAATAACGACTTTGGTGGTGAAAGTGGTATGGCAATTAACAATCAATGGTGTCCAAGGAAAAATCAATTGGAAAGGAAAACGATAACAAATACCTGTCTATCATTCATGTGGTACAGAAACGATCCCCCATATGTCTTGTGATCCAAGGGCCAACCCAATGTGTGAATAACCGTACCAGGTTTGTGCTTGCTCTCATCAATCTCCCAAACCTGATCAAACACAGCACAGAGAATTTCTGAAAGTTACTTTGTGTAGGAGTCTGATAAAACTTGCAAACTTATAATCACTAAGATAACTTGAAGACCAAAGAACTTAAAAGAGGACACAACACACACACAAAGGCCACCTCCACAGTTGACTTGCTCTAACTCTCTATATAAGAACCTTTCTCTTTCGAGTAATAACACAAAATTAAGAAAAAGAAAAATATTAAAGTATAATACAGGAAAGAAATGCTATTATAGTTATATAGATACATAATAATTTCGGAATGGAAAATGTAAAGGCTGCTGATAATCAAGCATGACAAAAGAAACAAGCAACATCATTATTAACTCATCAATGTATCCACACACACCAGGTGTATGTAGCTAGCAAAAGTGAATTATGATAGATGGCACATGTGATTAGTTAAAATCTTATGAACCAACAAAGACATGTTGTAATAGGGTATCAAGAGTTCAAAATAACTATATATTAAAACCCTATATAGTCAAGCCCAGGGAATCATGAAATTCATATCAATTGTAGATTACCTCTTTAATTCCCAAAGCATAAGTCTGATGTTGCGCATGGCTCTTCTCTCTCAGTTTGTAATTTTTAATTATTTTCTGTTTCAAAGAAATTGAAGTAACTGGTGGTTGTTAACGTAAAGGTTGAGCATCAAAGATTGGAAATTGAGAACCTTATGGCAGCTACTGCAGCAATAAGCTTTTTTCTACATACCTCAGATAACGATCCTCGACATCCTTCAGCTAGAAGTGTTATCCGACCTGCAAATTATTAACACATTGTTATTAGAAAAAGATTCATCTATAAGGAAGCTATTTTAACCAAATCTAGTGAAATAAGGCATTCCCTTAAGTCAATGATTTTTTCTTCTTTTTAATAGGAATTAAAAGTAAGAAATGGACTGGATATCCATACAAAACATAGAATCTATGAAGGAAACAAACACTATACAAAAACAGTAAATAGCATAAAATATATCTGCTATAAACCAGAGGAAATAAAAAAAAGAAAAAAAAAAATCATTGAATAAACAAACAGAACTCCAGCTAAAGAATTAATTTTCTAGAAGCCCATGAACAAAGAATAGTCCTAGAATTCCCTGGAGAAGAAGGCCAAAGGTCAAGAAGCCTAAGCCTATCTCACAACCCATCACTGTTATCTTCACTATCTTCCTCAATAATTTGCTTGTTTCATTCTTGGAACATCACCAAAAAAAGGGCACATACAACATAGTCAAAAAGATTCTTGGATTTTTCCACCTCTCACATTTGAGTCAATGATGACTCATGTAGAACCTCAATCTTTAGACAGATACAGCTCAAACTCGTACTCACAATAACATATCAAATTGCATGACGAGTTTGACACAATACCATCATACAATGGCAGCATTTATGTAACTTTATTAGGTGGAGAGGGAAAAACAGGATGCTACACCAGCTTGAAGATAACATAAAGAAATGAACCTCTCTGTGTGTGAGAGAAAGAGAGAGAAACCTGCCTCTTAATTCTACACCACGCTGAAAAGTATCCTTTTTGTAACCATCTTTGGCAATTCCCATATCATTAGTTGCAATGCCGATAACATTGTTGTTTGCATTGTACAGTATCTGACCAATTATAATAACTTGTCAGGTAAACATCCAATTTCATATTGAGCATCAATGAAAGGGCGAAGTAGGACTACCTCACTGGCAGCAAAGCCTGGATATATCTCTACGCCTAATTCTTCAGCTTTCACTCCCATCCAACGCGTTAACTGACTTAAGCTGCATAATAAGACGCAGAAATCAAGATTGTTGCCATAATCTGACTGCTCAAGGCAAAGAGGAGTTGCAAAATAAAGCAGATATTATAAAAAAACAAGCGGGGGGAAATAATAAAGCAAAACATGTAAGCAGAATGGCTCATCAAGTTCTCATTTTTACAAGAAAGGTTTTTGAGGGATGAAGATGCTCACAACTTCAATTTCTTTAATAAAATTTTTTTACAAACCAGCTTTGTTAGAAAGGGGAAAAAGAATAGCAGAGTTTAAGCGTCATACTTCAACCTACTTTCTAAATCCAGAATCACACTTTTTTTCATGTGACTCCAGAATTAAACAGACAGCATAAGAACAAGTTGCATTGAATTCCAGAATAAATTTGCTAATATGATTTGAATTGATAAGATATAAATCAAGATCATGATATAGATAATAAGCCTAAAATAGAATTGGCCAGGTTTTCAGATAAATCTATGACTCCATACACCACAATTGGCAGCTATATAATTCAGTATATTCTTCAGAATTCAAGTCCCAACAGTACCTAACAAAAAATAAACAAATCAAAAAGATGCAAGATTCATGATTTCTATTAATAATGTTGAGATAGCAAATAAGCAACAGATTTAAATTTTACCAGAATTTTCTAAAGGTATACTCGAAGCATATACATGACCTAGTTACCTTATAACATAGTTTTCTTTGTTATTGAAAGGAGATGGAAGAGAAAATGCACGGTCTTTTGTTAGGAACCAAAACTTGTCAGAAGAAACTGGGACACTGATTGGTGCCTGCAAAAAGGTCGGTGAAGACCATACATTGAATCAAAAATAAGACAAGTGGTCATACAGTCTTCATTTTTCCTTATCAACAGATGAAGCACCCACATTACTATTATTTATTTTGCAACTATTAGAGCATATGTCCAGAACTCAAGTCAATGTACATTCCTTTGAGTTCAAAGCATGAATAATGACCAGGGGACTTTTGATCCAACTATACTATTGTAAATATTCCATATTTATTATGGACTTCAAATTAGCTTCAAGAGCATGTCAATATATGTACTTAATCAAATTAACAAGGCTGAACAGTGAATCTAACTTTCTCATATACAAAACTTAAGCAGCATTTATAATAAGCAAGCTTCGTGTGATCTTCATGTACCAGATTTAGTGATTCTCACATGTATATAAACTAAACTACATTAAATGTTATGGTGGTCAAATGCATATTATACGGTACAGTGTAGAAATAAAAGAACTATAGAAAGCAGACAGTGTAAACAAGCACCTCTTCCTGTTTCCAATTCGGGAGAAGTTCATTCAATGCCCGGGGTTCAAAAACATTCCCAGATATGATGTGAGCACCTATAATCACATGCAAATCATGAAGGCAGTAACCAGAGATTATTAAACTGCTATGCTGAACTTGCAGATTCTGTAACTAACAAAAAACAAGATGGCCAGCATTAATTTATGAACGCACTAATACCAGATACATAGTCAAATAAGTAATTATTGAAGGCATACAAATTGAATGGCTATAATGAAACCCTTGATCAAACTTCTACAAGTCATTCAAAGCAAGCACGAGGTAAAGCATCAAAGAACAATTCAGCCGTTAAAATGAATGAAACAGAAACGAAGCCCTCCTTTTAAAGTCATATTTGAGTTGCACCAAGCAAACTTTGTAAAGCCATGTCATTCTATGTTGACGTGCATCTGTCATTTCCGTGCCTACTTATTTCCAATGCTATCACTTAACTAGACATCAGCTTCCACAAACAAATCATAACACTCTTAATAATGCAGTCTCATTGGTTCATTGCATATAACAACTAATTCTTCTAGCACTTCAACCTAGTAATACTACCTATACCTTATCAAAAATGCATTTGTTTCAAAATGTGAATTTAATTTTATCTTTGATTTCTTTGCATAGACCTTGAAGACTGAAATTTCTTAAATTTTCCAAAATTAATTTCAAGGGGAACGACATAAAGGAAGTTTCACATAACATCCTTAATTGCAACATATAATGACAGAGTTTTCTTGAAAACACCACTCTTTGAAATGAATAATACAAATAAGTTCATCTAACTTGTGTCAGGAAATCAAATAATGACTGAGTAAAAATCAACCCAAATACTTCCTATTTACAGTAACATTTTACCAAGCATTTAACCGCACAAATGGTAATTTCAACAAGAAATCTTCTCACATTCACTGGATCAAGCATAGAAATGAATAAGACTGACTAGTAATACAATGCTAAACACATACTGAGATAATCAAATATTTCAATGAAGTTATAAACTCAAGTGCGGTAAATTAACCCAACATATTTTCAGCTATGTGCATTATAACCATGCACCAATTTCCAACCTGAACTTACAATTCAAAGAATTTTTTACACCATAGGTAATAACCATTAGATTGGCTTGGATTAATGTGACAGTATCCTTCCAAATTAATCCAATGGTTATTACTGTATTTTAGTCCTGACAGGTAAGTTAATATGATAAAAACTTGAGCAAATTAAACTTCAAATCCTATTGATATGTCACAGTTCCAACAAGCCATATGTTAAGAACTTTTGACACAAGATAAGCAAATAAAACATACTAAGCTTAAACAAAACAATCCCATATAAAGAATTAAACTTGCAATCCCACTGATATGACACTGGTCCAACAAGCCATATTTATAAACTTTGTCACAAGATAAACAACACTCGCTACAATTTCATATAACCAAACTTCAAAAAACCAAAACATACCTACTTCTGCACCTTTCTCAACAACACAAACCGAAAAATCAACATCCTTGTCCCGGCAAAGCTGCTTCAACCTTATAGCTGCAGCCAACCCAGCAGGTCCAGCCCCAACAATCACAACATCATACTCCATAGCCTCCCTACTATTTTCACTACAAAACCGTCTCACAAAAAGCCTCCCATTCAAATCCCCACTTCCACGCCCATCAAGCCTCCTTAAATTTGACCCATTTGGCACATACCCAGTTGAGAAAAACCTCTTAAAACCACCTTGGGACCATAAAAAACAAAAATTTTGATTAAATGGGTGATAATATGAGTACCCATTTGGAGTTCCAGATGAAATCTTGGAACCTGATTGGTTTTTAAAATAGTTAGATGGAGTTAAAAGAGAGCTGACTGTCTGGTGACGCCTAATAAGAGAGTTGGATTTGCTGGAGATTGAAAGAAACTTGTACATGATTTGAATTGCTGACGATAAGAGAAAGAGAGACCGTATTTGTAAGAAACAAATTGCGTTCGAGTTTGAAGTGGAGAGTTTGGTTAGATGATGATGATGATGTTACGTGTCACTGCTACGATTGTTTAGTTACCAAAAAACTGAGACTCAAAACTGACGTGCCAATCTCGTCAAAATTTGGATATGTTATTTGATCTTCTTCTTCCTCCATGCTCCACTTTTCAATTACTCTATTCCTTTCATCTTTATCGTATTATTTATTGATCAAAGTCTCATATTTAAACCCTCTTTGATTATGTTAATTAAATGCTTAATTGAATATTTTTTTCTATATTACTAATGTGATTTTGTTTTCATGTATATGTAACAAAACAATATTTTACTATTTTACTACGTGTTATTTAGAAAAATGAGGTTAACGTATAAGATAAGAAAATTTTTCAATAAATGGATATGTTCATCTGTATAATATGTGGGCTCTATAGACACTTGTAATCTATATATCTTAGATAATTGGAGGCTTACTCTATAATAATATGATTTTATTTTTTATTTTTTCATATTCATATAACCAAATTACATTTGGCTATTGTGTTATACCTTATCCTTAAAAATGAAGTGTTTAACCAATGCCTGCATATAGGGGTGGTTATGTTCATACTGATGACAATTCTATTCAATCAAAGTAAAAGAAGTTTCCTAAGTTCCTGAGTTTGAGTTCTCCCAAGCCCTCATAGGGATGGGTCACTGAAAAATTACTTGGTCTAACTTTCAAGGATCTAGGAGATTAGTTAATATGCGCATAAGTTAACCCGGATACTCTTAGTCCTCAAAAATAAATAAATAAATAAAATGAAGTATTTCATATAGTATGGAAGGATCATATGATACAACGGCTTTAACTATTATATAAGTGCATATGTTTTACATTTTTTACTTATAAGTTTCTGTGTTATAAATTTTACGTTAATGTATTGATTCAATACTGAATTGTACAAAACTCAAATATAATATATTAATATTAAAATCTAAGTTTTCATAAGATGTTTTCTCAGTTCCCTTTGAGACATGTTGTCTCATTAATCACTAACCTGTTGCAATTTTCCAAAAGTTATGTATGACTTCATGTGGTTGCCTGGTTGGTACAAATCTTTACTTTAGAGGGCTAATATTTTGTCAAAAGTGTTCCTGATGACAGCCCTAAGTATCACAATTTCATAAGCAAGAAAAAGCAACAAATACAAGTCCTTATGTCATTTAATCGTCACATAGTTTTACACAATTCCAAGGCAAGAACCCTAATTTAGCAGGCCAAGAAGCAGCTGTTACAACAAAATGAAGCTGAATTTATTACGGGTAAGGAAGTGTAGCAATGTGGTTATGAGCCACTGTTCCAATCCACAGCTTCCCTTGAACCTCTTTAACTTCACTTACAAGCTTCATCACCACTCCTTTTGGATCCTCAAGAACTTCCAGGATCTCTCCCTTTTCATTGAACAATGAGATGACTGTGTACATTCTCATTCCCATCATTCTCGCGAGGATGCTCATTCGGATTGGTAGCCGGAAATAGACACTTCTAATCCACGGATTATGTGTCAAAACTTCTTGTGCTGCAGTCCGGCAACAATCTATTGCCACCCAGAATTCGCCTTTCTCATTTATTCTTACATTGTCCGGAAAACCTGGCAGGTTAGCAACAAGTACAACAGTTCCTGCTCTTGGACCCTCCATCCAGTATTTCATTAGCCTGTGGCCGTTTCAAACATTAATAATCAAAATGTCTGATGAAAACCTCCACCAAATTTATGAGAACACATGAAGCATGGATACAAGTTATACCTTGGAATGATAAGACAAGTCCAAATCAGCTTTGTCTACGGACAAGGAACCTATAACTAATGTAACTATGAATCTTATGGAGTGTTTAATCCCAGCTCAGGATGAACGCTGGCCACATGTGTTAAATTTCATAAAATTATCAAAAATCCCTAAACTAGGCAATTCTGCAGGTAATATTTGGATCAGACCTAAACTAAGGTGAATGAAATTTACCCGTCTCTTAGCTTGTGAGATGTGTTTAAGACAAATTGAATAGAAGAATGGTTACCCTCTTTGTAGTTGGTTGATAAGACAGACTCAATTAATGCATTATGTTTTAGAGTCATGAAAAGTAAACATATTATGCGTTCTGCCAGAAATGAATCATGTTCTGCAAGAGATACATTGAAATGCTACCTGCAATTGGTGGTCTCAGTGAAAAGCAGGAAGGATTGGTCCTTAGAAAACTGCACTCCATTTGGAAAAGCCAAGCCGTCTAAGACCACATGAGTTGTTTTAGTAGGAGGATCATATCTCAGAAGCCTGCCTGTTGCTTCTCCTTCCAACAAGATAAAGAAATGGTTCCTGCTAACAAGTTCCCGTTACTACCTCCATAACGATAAATATACAATATGAAGCACAAATTGAAGAAATTGTTACTGGAAAAAACTTTATGTAAAAATTTAAATTCTTTATGATAACAATCTCTCTTTAATGGTGCTCTAACCCGATTATGAATTTTGCTTGGTCGGAACTAATTGTATGCTTACACTCTGTTGTATCTCTTGCTAGTGTCTGTGAAGAAGATTGATCCATTCCTGTGAATGTCGAGGTCGTTAGCAAAGAGTATAGGCTTCCCTGCTACTTGAGTTGCTAAGGGAGTAGCAAGTCCTCCTTCAGGTCCAACTACGAGCAGGCCATAATAAGCATCAGCTATGTACAAGTCTCCAGTCTCCTTGTTGAATCTCAGGCCAAGCGGGCGACCGCACCATTTCTCGTGCTTCCATTGCTTAGCTGTGGTTGAGTCTACTCCTCTAGCACACAGCTTCTCTGACCTTTTAAGTGCAGAACTTCCAATATAAATCAGAATGTACCAAATAGAACCCACCAAACAGTTTATGAACATGCATTCTAATTCATATATTCTACGAGCATTTGGTTAGAAATTTTCACAGTGACTACAAATAGGCATAAACTTGAGTCTGCACTAGAGGTACATTTGTGAAGACTTACCAATTTGTTGTTACAATTGCAAATGTTTCCCATCCAACATCCTCTCCCATCCATCTAACAATGCGTCCATCGGCTAATCCTGCATAAGGGCCACGCCCAAAGCCATCAAACTCCAATGATTCCGGGCCAAAAACTTCATCCACAAACTCCAATTTCCCATCCCCCAACCGGCTGTGGTTGTCCCTAGGCCACTTCTCCATCACCTGCTTGTATGGAGCAATTTCATGCTTCACAGGCCTGAACTCATGGCCACCTACAGGGCCCATGTCAAGAGGGTCCATTACAACAAATCCTAAAGCTAGAGCAAGAATCAACAGCAATGGATGCTGCAACAGAGTTTCATCCTTGAGAAGACTTTTCTTCTCCATGTAATGATGCTATTTGGTTAATCAGAAAGAATGTCTAGCATTTCAGGAATTTTCAGTGGACTTACATATGTTAAGGGCTGAGCGGTAGCTAGCAATCTAGCATGCATTCTATATGACAGCTCTTTGTGGTTGGATTTAGGTTTTCTGTAGTTTTGGTCATGTTTTCTGCATTCTTTGTTGTATAAGATTGAGAAATGTAACAGAAGCTAAATTACTAGTTACCTAGCTATCATCCCCATGCAAAAAAGTGTGTTGATTTTCTAAAATTATAATGTTTCTAAGCAAATTTTTTATAGCTGTACGAGCGCTTGAGCAGTAATGAGCATGAACCACTGCACATCTAACCAAGCAAAGCCAAAACTGAAAAAAAAATGAAAAACAAAACCAGATTTTTTGCTTTATGCAAGCAGCTTGGTAGCTATTAATGGCATTTGTAGAATTTAACCATACATGAGGTCAGAAGAATGCCTATTCAATAGGGACGGAGTCAGGAATTAACTTAAGGGATGGTTAAGTCACATAATTTATTATACTTTTGGAAAAAGAAAGTGGAATGTACTGTTAATTCATTGAATATATTAATACATGTACAGTCTGATCAAAACAAAAAACCAAGCTAAATTAATGAAAAAAAATTTTGAACGGGGTCAGAAGCCCCTCCTCCCCACTGTATAGGTATGTCCTTGGTATTTAGAGAAATAAAATTGTGTGCTTTTATTTTTATTACGAATCATTCTATAATATTGATATAACATCGTTCGATAAAGATAAATAGTATTTCCTTCAAAGCTAAATTTTCAACCCGTGAAGCTTTCATTAAGTTAAAAGCGAGTTAAAAAAAATAATCGAGAGGTTTCTTCTTCGAAAAATTTAAATAAATGTTAACTACTTCACCAACTGTTCATGTGTATCATGTGACCTAAAGTTCAACAACTTATCTAGCAATACACCAGCTAATTCAATCAAGCCTAAACTCAAACACTTGATGAGCAATTGACCCTCAACCAAACTAATCAATGTAAAACAGAACCAATACCAATGAGTCAAAAGTATTTATCATCAAATTTACCTTTCTTGCATCACTGGGAAATCGCCATCAACACTGACAAGAAGAGTAGCAACCCACCACTCCCTGCACATTCAATACAATCTCAGAACCATTCCATTCAGATAATAACCAAAATTTATTTTAGATTTTCATCAAATTATCCTAAGTGTAAAATTCTTAATTTGATAATGTTCCAATTAATAGTATTAAGAATTAAACATTTCTTGTTACCTTGTTTAGGAGTTAAATAATTTAACAAATCTCTAATCACGAGATAGTATTAATACGAAACTATTATTATGTTACTAGTTAAATAGAAATACTATTTATTGGTTTGATAAAGTTGTTACTCGAATTTACTATTAGTGAGTGACACTAACGATAACAATAACGGCAATGAGATCAATACCCGGTAATGACAATTAAACATTTTGTATGACTCTATTGTTAATTGGATGATTTAACAAATCTTTTTTTTAAGTATATGAGGTATCCACGTTACATTAGAATTTGTCTGATCCTCAAGGTCACAGAATACCCTACAACTTAATAAATTAAGATAATTACATAAATATGATAGATATCTCTTCTACGACTCAAAAATAAAATCTTTTAAATATAGTTAACTCTGATAATTAAAAAGTTTGTCATTCGACAACAAGAGAAAAGGTTATTTAACAAATTTCTAATATCAAGACAATACTAATATGGAAACCATTATGTTACTAGTTTAATAACAATGCTATTACTAACCATCGGCGGTTTATTGTTAATGAGTCACGGTGACAGGAATGGTGACGGCGGATCAGTATCAGCAACGGTAACATTACTGTGAAATCTTTCAAAGGCAAACTGAATGGTCTGAAATCTGAATTACTTGCATAATGGGTCAAAACAGTTTAAAGCTAACACGGCCGACTTTCCAGTTAGAGAAAGTTATGCTGATCCACGTGTCACTTTCTCATTTGCTCTCTCTTTATACTCAAACCCCCATAAAAATTAAATTTTAATGATAAAACAAAATACAAAACAAGAAGGGAATGTTGTTTTGCTTTTTTGTGAAACAAACTAAGAGAAAATAAAAATTAAAAAAAGAAAAGAAAAACCCCTTGTTCGGGTTCTTATAATCTCCGTGATTGATGCTTTTTACCAGTCTTCATTGCTGAGATATCTGCTCTACACGTCAAGGTGAGGTTTTTTTTTTCTTTTTTTCCTGCAATTGATTGTTAATTTTAATTTATTTGCTTTGTGTTTGAAAAATATTTAATTTTGTTTTAAGCGGGTATTTTGATCGTGTTCTAGTTAGTGGACTGTAAATTCAGCTGTCAATTTAGGGTTTTTTGAGATGTTTGTTGTTTGAATTGTAAAGGGTATTTATTGAATTGATGATTGTTGATTGTAATCATCAATTTTGGTTTGTATAAGAGATTTTTGAAAACCTAATTTGTTTTGGAGGAACGTTTTCTTATGGAGAAAAAAAATATATATATATATATATTTTTTTCATGAGTCTTATGTGATTTGTTATGCCAAAAAATTAATTAAATGTTTTAAGTGGTTTATTCTTGTGTGCATTTGATTTGTTTTTAAGGTTTCTAATCAATGAAGGATTATGATTCCTTTGTTGTTAAAACTTGATATGATGCTTATGAGTTGATGATTGAATACCTCGAACTACTATATACGGAAACTGTGGTAGTTATTTTTGTTTTATGGTTTTATTGTATATTGGTGACTTTTGTTTTTTCTATTTTAATCTTAGGGATTATGATTTTGGGTTGCGAAATGCTAACAACGCGATAATGTTATGAATGTTACTAGAATTGGAAGAGTCGTTCTACTTAGGACTGATTGCCTTGATCTATATTGTGATCCTCTTTTCAGCTTTGAGTTCATTTGAGGCTCAGTGAGCTTTATGCATCTGACCAGCTCATAATTGTTTGTTACAAGAAACTCGAAAAGCTTGCCTTGGCTAGTTCCCAGGCTTAGGATTGTAGATTGGAAATTTGGAGTAGTGTGGTGCATGGTAGATATTCCTTTGTGGTATATCCAATCTATTTACCTAAACAAATCTGGTGTTTTGAATGAAGGCTGATTTTGGCAGGTGGATTTCTTGATAGGGACTGTGGCTAATAAGGAATTCATTTAGGTTTTTCTTTGATAAATTAGCTCTGCTGGTTTGGACTGTTTTTTTTGGCTAGAATGCAGCTATTAGGATGCTACAGTTTGTTAAACCATAGTGTGTTGTGTATTCTTATTGTTTGATCAATTAAAAAACAAATAATTAGTATAATTATTTATTTTTAGTACCTAGGCATCTTTATGTAAGAGTCACTGTTTGTAAGGCTAAGCTATGCGATATTTATGTTGTTTGTCAAACATAACTAGAGTGTAACCCTAAAAGTCAGTTACCAGCTCATATCTTCCTTCTATCTAATTCACTCTTATGATTCTCTGATTTATTAATGCGAAACAGGGCATCACATGGCTGGTTCTGATGGCGGAAATGACCCTGAATGGATAGAGAGAGTAAAATCAGGGGGAGCTGTTCCACATCTTGACCCAGAAAAATGTACAAATGGTTGGGCATCTCCACCAGGTAACAGGTTTATGGTAAGAGGTCCAGAGTACTTTTCCAACAAGGTTAAAATCCCTGCTGGTGAGTATCTTTTAAAGCCTATTGGATTTGATTGGATTAAAAGTTCTACAAAAATTGGGGAGGTCTTAAAACATCGGAATAACCGTGTTGGGAAGGCTATTGCACTTGAGTTTCCAGATGGTGATAAGCCTTTTGTTTGGGCTTTCAATCTACAAGTCCCAAGTAAAGATAATTATAGTGCCATTGCTTACTTTGTGGCCACAAAACCAGTCCCAGAGGGATCTTTGATGGACCAGTTCATTAAAGGGGATGACAGCTTTAGAAATTCAAGGCTTAAACTGATTGCCAACATTGTCCAAGGTCCTTGGATTGTGAGAAAAGCAGTTGGGGAGCAGGCTATATGCATAATTGGGCGTGCTATTTCATGTAAGTACTCTGTAGGGGAGAATTTCTTAGAAGTAGATATGGATATTGGATCTTCCATGGTGGCTAATGCTATAGTTCATCTAGCATTTGGTTATATCACGACATTGACTGTTGACCTGGCTTTCCTCATTGAGAGCCAAACTGAAGCAGAGCTTCCGGAACAACTATTAGGAGCTTTCAGATTTTCTGAGCTGAACCCTGCTTCAGCTCAGCTGGTAGAACCAGGGTTAGATGGAGGAAGTGATAACTTGCAGTCTTCTCTGCCAACACGTTTATGGAAGTCACTTGGGCAGGGATTTTCTCAGCTTCTGCATCCCGGAGCTCAAGAAAGTTCCCCTGACTCAGTTCATGTTAATGGAGTTGTCAATCATAAAGAAGGTGAAGCCACTATGAAATGGTAAGTGTTTCATTCCGTGATCAGATATTAAACTTTGACCAAGATAAGGTTGGTGCTCTGGTCCATACATCAATATGGAAAGGGAAGCTAACAGAAATATTGAAAAGACAAATAACATTATTGTTGCTGGCAGCAGAGACTATTATATTTTTTTTATGACATTCTTTAGATGTTTGAAATCTGGCATCCATTTTCAACAAAAGGCTATATTCGAAATAAGCTGGTTGTTTTATTTAATTCTTGTGCAAGTTCATCAGTATATATCAACCATGAATTCCTCTTTTAAATTGAGATACACCCTTCACCTGACATTGTTGTCTGGGAAAATCACGACACTCACGTGTCTTGTGAGACTCAGTGAATATCATCTCTCTCTCTCTCTCTCTCTCTCTCTCTAGCCTTTGTGTAACCTTTGCCTCTGTATTTAATGAGCAATTTCTTCCTCTACTGTTGTTTCACCAAAATGTATTGTCAGCTCTGGCTTCCTGATGCTTTTCATACCATTTCCCTTTTCAACAACATAAAAACTACTTTGGCAGCCAAAAGTTTTTCCCATATTCAACTTCTTCCCATGTTTACCCGCTTCAAATGCAAGTATTTTTTTGAAATTTTACATATGGATTAGCAACGTTAAGGTTCACTATGCACTTTCTCAAATTAGTTCAAACATGGTTTTATGCTATCTTAAAGAAGCCTGTTAGTCTTAATTTTAAATATGCTTTGTATTGCTTATTAAAGGTTAAAGAAACTTCAAAGAAACTTCCCTTAATATTTCTTTTCCTTTTTATCGTTAACCTTGATTGTTTTGAAGTTATATAGATAATTGATCACTGAATTATAGCTCTTGGCAACTGTATTCATATTTCTGCATGGGTTTTCCTTCCTTTCATCGACCGTTATAATTCATGTCATTATTTTGTCTTTGCAGATCAACCGGTATTCCTGACAACAGCGCATTTCTTGCTGTTGGGGACGATTGATTTATTTGTTGCAGATTTGTTGATGTTATGAGCATATATTAATTACAGCATCAACAACTTGATTCCTAGCAATGCCTACTATTCTTAATTTATCATTGCTTAGTTATTAGATTTTTATCAGTTCATACTGTTTATATAAGATATGCGGAGTATATGTGAAGTCTAGTACCAAGTTTTATGTAAGTAGAGTTTGTTGATTCCACATCTTTGGATTTCTGTTCTGTTGGATAAAAGAAGCAGAAGTTCAGGGTTTTGAGCTAGTTTCTCTCCATGGCTGAAAAATATATATCCCACTGCTATTACAATGATAAATAGAGGTTAAGTTTCTACAAATCATCATTGTATAGGTATCATTAATGTGGAGTTATTTTTTATTTATTTATTTTTTTCTCTCTTCCATTTCTCACCTGTTTGCTGATGTGAACATTTAGGGAGAGTTCTTCTATAAATTTTGTGTCTTTGTTTTTTGAATTTTTGAGAATATTAAAAATATTAAAAAAAATGTAAAAAATGAAAATGTGTTTGGCATGTTTGTCTGAAAACGCAAAAAATTATATAATAATAATAATAAATACGAAATTGGTCGCATACACAATCAATAAAACCCTTTTAAAATACTACTTTTTTTATTTGTCTCCAAAAGCTTAAGTATATCAATTATTATTTTTATTTATAATTTTGTGTTAAAAATTTGGATTTAGAAGAAAAGTTTTTGTTTGAAGAGAGTTAAGAAAACTTATAAAAATTAATAGAAAATAAATTGCTTTTCATTCATAATTTTAAATTGGAACATATTAAACTTATAATTTAATCTTATTAACTTTCTCACATATTGGTTTTTGAAGAATTTTTTGGCTTTGACTAATTGTGAGTTATTACATAGATTAGGAGAGAGAATTTGTAAGACAGGTTACTCTTTATTGTTTTAAGTTTTCATATAAATGATGGGAATTACATTACATCTCCTCACTGTTTTCTTCCTTCCCTTCACACCCATTTATTGAAAATGTTACCTAACTGAATTTCGTGATTTTCAAGACTAAGAAAATGAAAATAATGTGGACGGATATATCATGTCATTTGTTCGCTTATCTTTTAAAATCTTCTTGTTTATACATCCACATTAAAGATTGATAATGGTAAGGCGACAAAAAGATAAAACAAACATATATATAATAAAATATTATTAACTGAACATGGAGATTTATAGATTATACGATATGCCTATCTTAAGATTTAGATGACAATTTGCAGAAAGATAACAATATGCTAATGCAAAGCGAAAACAGCCCGCAAAGAAACAAATACGATCGAGAAAATTTATGAAACAAAATTAGCTGCCTGAACTGCAAACAAATCTTTCTGTGAATAAATCAATCCTCTGTGGGGATTTCACCATCTTATGGAGAACTAAATGTCATATACCCAAATTTCCAGCAAAATTTATCCCATTTGCTCTCTCTGGCTAAGCCTCTATGCCTGTAAGTAGTATATAATGAAACCAGAAAAAATTGCCAGAAACAGAACAGAGTACCCTACCACAAATTTTATGAGATGTAAACCATGAACTTATCTGTTAAGACACCGATTTGGACTTCGATGAACCTCAGTCACACTAGTTTAGTTGGTATTTTCGACTAGATGAAAGTCGATACGTGTTGTCCAGATATTTGGCATTAGTACGAACTACATTTGGAAACTAAGTTGCAGGAAATGAGCCAACACAGAAGCCAAATGTACAAACACCTGAGGCACAATAGAGTTAATTCAGGGTAAGGCAGTTTTTATGAACACAACTAGTCTTCAAAGGCTGTGCTTTTAATAAGTATCATCAATTCCCAGTCTCAAGTATGATTGAAGTTAAACCTTAAAGCATTTGACAGACATTCCACAAACCAAAGTTAGCGATGGAATAATCCCTTCAACATTTTACAAGAACTGACATATACCTAAAGACCAAAAGCAGCCATCAAACATCAAGTGACAATGCAAAGTGAAGAATCAACCAAAAATAGCATGCTTAAAAACCTAACTGGAAACTTTTTCTTCAAGCACTAGCTGGAGATTGACAATGTAATGGGTAATGTGTAATGGATTGATCAAATCCAAATCATTACAGCAGGACCATGTAAATAAGAGAAAAAAAGTCCAAAAACATTTTTTCACCTAAATAGAGCACATGTATCTTCATTATTTATGACAAAAAAATACAACAGTATCAGCAACTACATCCAGCACCACTGCAAGCGTGCTTCAACAATAATCCAATTCAATTTCAGGAAAAAAAAAAGGCTAAAATATGAAAGGAAAAGTCAAAAAACAATCTGTGATAACATATAATTTCCACATCTGTATTGCGCCATGTTAAATTTAAACAAACTCATTTTATCATTTCTTTGAAAAAATGGAGGTACAGTCTGTAGACAACAAATAATCAGAACTAAAAGATTAATACTAAAAAATTAAAAAATATTAGAGAAAACAAATTTGCAACTAAACAAAGAAAAGAACAATGATGACCAGTAATTTCTCATATTGCATTGTTTTGGGGCAACAGCATGCGTCTGCCAATGGAAGAAGCAAAAAGTCGCACCAGAAAGCTTGTATAACCATAGCAGAAGAGAGCAGCAAATCTGGACATATACAACCAGGAACATCTCAGTAATGTCAAGGCTAACCATCTAGCTTGGCATAGTAAAATCATATAGTATCATCAAGGCTGACTGTTGAATGAGTAAGCCGACATTCTAGATATAAGAGTAAGAAATTGACCCTAAAGTTAGACAATTTCAACACCTTCAGCTGGAATTGAACTCATCTGCAAGGTTCTACCATTTCCAATAAACCGGACAGAAGGCAAGGATGGATCTGTGACAGATTCTATCTCAAGAAAATCAAAATCATATGTACCAGACCGCTTCAAGCTGTACACAAACACAAGCACAATCCAACCCAACATAGAAAGTGCCCAGAAATTATTCATCCCATGAATCAAACCCCAAGCTATTGCATACCCAACAACGATTCCCGACAAATGCCCAAGAAAACTGGCTTGCGGAACAATAATAGAAGTGAAAATCAACGACTCGAATGGCGCAAAACTGATGGGTAGTGAAAGAAATCCAAAGAGATCCAACTTTGAAGAGGGTTGTTTCACAGAAAGAATCGTCATCCACCCGAAAACAACACAAGAGTACCCAACAGCCGTCACTCTTCTAAAATACTCAAGCTTAAATCTTTGTATCAATATATGGTACATTCCCAAGACAAGCGCCCCAGATAACACAACCAAAATAAGTGTGTACTGAAGATAATATGCCACACCAAGACCCATGTGCCCCAATTGCTCTACAACACCAAGACTCCAAAGTGCACTCATATTGAAAACAAGATGCAAAACACTTATATGTGAAAATGCCGATGTAATTATCCTCCAATGGTGCCCTTCTACAGCTGTTTCATAACTCAAACCGACATGTGAATACCCTATATTTTTCTTCTGTATATAAAACCATATTGCACAACATATTCCAATTATACAACTTGTGGCTGGCTTCTCCACAATCTCATAAAACAATGGCCTCCCCATTTATACAAAACCCTTTTCTTCTTCAATTTCTCACTTAAAAATCCCCACTTTTCTCCAACACCTAAATCTAGCTAAATTTAATCAACAATATTAAACACAAACTATAGCTCCATCAAGGCTAGAACAATCATAAAGTTCAAATATAAGAAAACCCCAATTCAGAAGCGTCCAAATTCAAATACCCAGATCAAGAAAACCCCTACAAATATGATCTTCACCACATCTGACCGTTATTCAACATAAAACGGACCAGGGTTTCCCAAGAAACAAAAAGAAACTTTTCCCCTAACAAGAAAGTGCAGGAAAATTCAATGTACAACGATGGAAAATCTTTATAGTAACTAAATATTAGGATTTTTAATTTCAAGAATAGAAAGGAGATCAAGGTTCTGAGGGATCAATGAAAATGAGAAAATCAGGCTTTTGCAGAGAGAAATTTGTCACCTTTGGCTGAGAAACGATCCCAAGTAGCGTCGTTTTGGCAACTTAGATTTTCTGGGTGTTTCTGATTCTGTTTACGTGCTATTTACCTATACCCAGACTATAGCAAGATTACGAAAATGCCCTTGGTGTTTTTCAGATAAATTAAAATTTTATTTACATTGTTTTTAATTTAATTTTTTTTTTTTTTTAAATTGCCATAGGAATAAAATATAAAATATCTAACATACAAAATTTCTATCAAATTTTTTTACATTGCAAATTATTTTTCTAATCTCAAAAATTATAAAATTTCATCTTATAACCTTTATACCACTAATACAAAATAGAAATGGATTTAAGAGAGAAAGTGAAAGTAATTAAATTTAAATTAATTAATATTGATATCAAAACATCACGTTAAATGTTTAGAGGGCGTTTGGTTTAATAAATGTTGTATTACTGGAAGTCTGGAATGTTATATTAATGGAAAGATAAATTACTTTGAAAATTACTATGAATGTTATACAAATGTGTTTGGTTATATTTGAATAAATTAGTAGATATGTATATTGATATGTTTGGTTGGAATGAGTAAACTAGTGGATATGTTATATAAATTACTGAATTGCCCTTCATTTTTAATGTTATTATTATAATATTATTATTTAAATCATTTTTTTAACCCCTTATATTTGAGAATTTAGCTAAACACCTCAACAATAAAAGTTTAAGAATTAACAAAAACACCCCAACCACCTAGAGGACAGCCAGCCGTCGGCCACAACTATCGATCGGCAGTTGACAGTCACCTAAATAGTGCACGACCGATAGGATATGGTCGGTTGTGAGTTGATCAAGCTGGAGACGGCCAGATCTACTACCAGATTGTGGTCGTTGTTAACAACCAAAACTCTAATCGTTGTTACCAACCAGATCCACGGCAATCTGGCTGTTTTTGAACCAGATCGACGCTCTGTTGGCCAAATCCAGCCAGGTCGTGCACCGTTCAAGCGGGCGATGGTGGCCAAGTCCGACATTCTTGTAAATTGTTTTCAATACAAAGTCATTCTTGTCCAAAATTTTGTGTATAAGGTTAAAATAGTCTATGAATATTCTTGTAAATTGTTTCCAAAACAAGGGCATTCTTCTCCAAAAGTTTTAATAGTTAGGGTCCTTTTGGTTCAGGGTCATATAATATAATGGGGATAATCTTCGTTTATTTTGCAAGATTTCATTGTTTAGTTTGTAAGTAATAAAATATTATGGATATCTTCTTTTGCAAATATAGTGTTTCCTATTTGTAATATGGTGTTATTAAAATATTACTGAGGTAATCTGATTTTTACACCTATTTTGTCTTAATTAAATACCATTTCGAACGTAATTGCCTCAAATGCATGCCAAACAACCATTACTCAGCCCCAGAATTTAGCTAAAACATCTCAGTCATAAAAAAGTTTAAAAATTAACAAAATACCCTCAGCCACCCAAGACCACTGCCGGCGACAGTCGCCGTAATGGCGCGCGATCAATGAGATCTAGCCGGTCATACTTTGGTAAGGCCAATTCCAAATCCATGGCCAGAAACAGTCAAATCTAGTCATTTCTATGGTCGTTTCACTGCCAATGATGTGACTATGAAATGGCCACATATCAGCTACATTGGGGGTATCCGTATTTATAGAAGCTTTCATTTTCATGCTTATCCTAATTGTTGGTTCAGTTTATGCGTGGCGAAAAGGAGCGTTGGAGTGGTCTTAGTTTATGAATATTCAGATAATAACAAAATAATAATAATAATAACATTGAGACAATTATGAATTCCATTGAGTTTTCCTTACGTGATCAAACAACCCAAAATTTTGTTATTTCAACTACATCAAATGATCTTTCAAATTGGTCAAGACTCGCCATGAAATAGTCACAGTTTCATAGCCACATCTTTGGTGCGAAACGGCCATAAAAATGGCCAAATCTGGCCAGAAACGGACTTATCGACGCACGACCTACCAGATTTCACTAGTCGTGCGCCATTACGACAACTGCCGATGGTGGTGGTTGGTTGTCGGTAGTGGCTTGAGGTGGGTGAGGGTGATTTTGTTATAAATTAAAGTTTTAAATGGATGGGGTGTTTTAGCAAAATTTCAAATGTAGGGGGCTAAAAGAAATAATTTAAAAAGTAATAATAGAAAATTATTATACTAATAATTAAAAAAGAGGGTAATTTAGTAATCTACATAAAAATATCCACCCCACTTATCCTCCCAATCAAACATATAAATATAACATACTCACTAATTTATTTGAAGCAACCAAACATATTTCCTTAAATATTCTCAGTAATTTTCAAAGTGATCTATCTTTTCATTAATATAACCTACCCCTATAATAAAATATTATGTGAATCAAACGCTCTCTTAGGGATAAAATTGTAACAAAAATAAGGTTATCAAGTAATTCCAGAATACCTAAAGAAATGGTAGTGTTCAGATTACCCCATATATAACCAACAGTGATTACTATTAATTTTGAAAGATTACCAAAATCTTATATTACTTTCCAACCAGAAGTAATATAAGATGATATTACTGGAATAATCTCACATAACCCCCAACCAAATACACCCTTAAGTTGATATAACTTAACTCTGGCTAAGACTGTGCCACCCAAGCTATTGAGTAGCTTATTAATGGGGGTTGTATTTTGAAAGGATATTCATATATAAAATACATATTATTTCTAATTATTAAGCCATTAATAACATGTAAATTATCACAAATGGATTTGTGAAATTTAAGACACATATTATAAAGGCACATTATATTAAATAACTTATTATTGGGAACTCAAATAAAAAAATAGCCTATTTTAGAAAATATATCATAAATTAGAGTCATTCCAATAGAGTCATGGGTTTCTATTGGATAAAGTTTGTTTTGTTTCAAGACTCTATCCGGTAAGATCCGACAGTATTCCTAAAACAAAACAAACTCTATCTAATCAATTGTTGTCAATTCCTGAGATGTTAACTATATTATTTCTACTCACACTTAAAAAAAAAAAAAAAAAAAAAATTAATATGATTTCCCTATTACAAATAACAACATGAAAAAATTGAGTTAATTTCTTTCTTATTTTATGTTTGTAAGTGCTTACTCATTTAATATTATTAGTCTTTTAAAAATTCTTTTCATATTTTATAAAATATTATGATTTATCATTTCCCTGAAAAGTTAAAACTCTTTTTGTGGTTAAGATTTTATACAAATTGCATCACAATAAAGAAATTAATTAGCATCTAAATTTAAAAATTTAAACCATTCACAATTCTCTCATTCGATGATTCATAATTTTTGTTATAATTTACATAAAAAGAAAAAGAATTCGAGCAATAGATTATTATAATATAAACTTTATTATAATTATATTGAAACATCATCAAATTCATTTCATTAGACGAAAATGATATTACATAGATGAATCTAATGCTATTTAATTATGATTATAACAAAGTTTAAATCATGATTCTCTTCGAATAAGAGTTTCACTTCTTTTTTTTTTTTTTTTCCGAGATGTTGCAATATATTACAACTATCAAAATGAAATTATTTTGTTGAATATACTTGCATCAAAACGATGTGGTTTAATGACGTCTCTAATTACATAATGGCTAAATGATAATTAACCTAATTAATTAACCACAGAAGCTCTTTAAAGTCTTCCCTCTTGCCATAATTTCTTCCTTTAGGTTGGGCAGTTGTGATGGGTGAAGAAGATAGAAAAGTAGAGTTAATTACACGGACCTCCCTTGAGGTTTCAACATTTCACAAGCGTATAGAAAAGATTATTAGGTTAACACGAACACCCGACTTTTTTAACTTCCATTAAGGTTATTTTTCTTACACCCCTCAAAAAAAAAAAAAATTGACAAGTTTTTGGTCCTAAAGTTAAATCAGGTAAGGACAAAATAGACCTATTATGTTAAAAATATATTTTAAAAAGTACATTTTATTTTATTTCTTCAATTTTTATATTTTTACTTTGCAAAATATTTAAATTTTTGATTTCGTATTTATTAATCTACAAAATATATATATAACACTTATGCTTCAATTTTTTAAAATTTTTAGTTAATTTACAAATAAAAAGTTAAAAGCAATAAGATTAAGGCTCTGTTTGGTTCACATTTTTACGTTTTTGGGAAAAGTTTTTGAAAAAAGTTAAAAAAAATTGAATTGGGCAGGTATTGCGATGTAGAATTTACAAATTAATAAAATACTCCTTATGTTTGTTTTTTTACAAAACACCCATATAATAAAACATTAAAAGTTAACAAAAACACCCCCAACCCACCCATCAAATATGAACAGCTAGCCACCACCACCGGAGGGTGGCCGAAGTCGCCGTATCGGTGCATGACCGGTTGGATCTTGCCGGTCGTGCTCCGATATGGCCTTTTCTAATCAGATCCACGATAGATCTGACCTGAAAAGGCTAGATCGGCGCACTACCGGCAAGATCCAATCGATAGTGTGCCATCCTACCAGATTCCAGCCAACTTCCTAGCAGGCGGTAATAACTGTATAATGTGGGTTTAGGGGTATTTTTGTAATTTTAAAAAAATATTTAGGAGTATTTAATTAAATTAATAAATTTAGGGGGTTTAAAAAAAGTTGAATAATACTGAATAATATTGTGAGTTTTTTGGCATTTTACTGTTTAACTTTTTTAGGAATACTAATAATAGTATTCCCAAAAATCAACCAAACAGAGCCTAAGTGTTTTTCCTAACTGAGAGAGAGAGAGAGAGAGAGAGAGAGAGAACGTGGTTTTGGTGATCTAAGAATGGTGGTTCAGATGATAAGAGATCATCATATACCTTTTCCGAGAAAGAAGTAAATGTTTTAAAAATAATATTAACTCTTAAATATGTTTTATTTAGAAAATAATTCTAAATATTTTTTTTATTCTTTTGAAATCTTTAATTTATAATTTAGTATTTTAACAATAAAAGGTCTATTTTGCCCTTCCCTAAATTAATTTAACACTAAAAGAGTAAAAGTTGACGGTGAAAGATGTACGTGACTAATTATCGTCAACTTTTTCTGTTGTAGATAGTGTAAAGAAAACAACTCTAGCAGAAGTTAAAAGAGTGGGGTGTTTATGTTAACTTAATTATCTTTTTTTATGCTTTAAAAAATGTTGAAACCTCAGGGGAGGTCTGTGTAATTAACTCTAGAAAAGTAAGAAAACCAAAAATGCTACACCTTTTGTAAGCGAAACAGCTCCGTTTTGAAGTTTGAACAATGAAAGCCAACAGTTGAACAATAATTGTTATACATATATTGAAGTGATTGAAAAAATTAAACTCTTACCCATATATAAAAAAATAATATCATTTTAATATATAAATTTTGTCCTCTGTTAATTATGATGTCATAATGAACTAATTGTCTTCTAGAACATTGGAAGTTTATCTATAACCATATAATTAATCAGAATTATTTATTGTTCTTAACGCTATGATGCTGTTGATTAATTTCCATCTAAATTTAATTAATTATGCATGACCTTGACTTAATTAATTTATTAGTTCGTGATCTTTATCTTCATAAATCAAACCATATCAACCAATTTCTCTAATTGTGAGAAAAAGAACTAATCCTTTAATTAAAATCCACTAATCAAGTTTTATTATTTCTTAATTTGTTGTAACAATACCCACCAACCCTCCCTGTAATATGTCTTCTATTGTTCAACCACTGTTTAACCCCTTCATTTTTTCTATATAAACTTCATCTTCAAACACTTTCTCAAGCCTTTCAAAATGAGCGAGCTAATTACTTAGCTAGCCATTAATTATATTTCCTCATCAAAATTATTACTAACTATCGACTTAATTGCATGTGTCGATCATGCCACAAGGTAAGGTTCGTCCAATAATCTTGTTCAACTGGCTTGATCATCACAACGACAATAAGTACGACAATCTTATGTATCATAGCAAGTCCTTGCAACTCACTGACAAATGGGAGGATGATTATGGAAATGGGAATCGTCAAGATCGTCGTTATTGGCATGCTAGGCGGGAATTTCTGAAGAGTTATAATCTTTCTTCTAGACAAAACAACGATTCAGGGTTTAAGTTCAAGGAGAAGCTAAGAAGGTCGATAAATGAGATCAATGAAGTCACCATCGAAATCGTCTCGGATATCCGAAAAGGAATGTCAAAGAGAAGGATTGGATTTAGGTTTTATAGGATCAAATTTGCTTTGCCATCTTTGGTTAGTATAAATGTTGGATGTTTCACTCCATGGTTGTGCAAAACTGATAGTAGCTTAGTTAATTAAGTAATTAGTTACATAATCAATGCGATGATTAAGGGAATTAGATGGAATTAATATATGTAATTGCCAAAATAAACATTACATTTGGCTTTTATTTCTGTATAATTAATTATAGTGAATTTGGTTGGTATTTAAGTTTGGCTTTATTTTCACATCAAAATGTCAAACTCGTGGAGATTAATTCAAGGATGTTTGGTGAAATTTATTAAATAATGAATAAAAAGAAACAGGAAAGAGATTGTTATGATATCAACACGATAATATTGTAATGAGATCAGTATGTCGACAACAGCCCATATATATATTAAAACTTCTATATAGTGATATTTTATATAGGAATAAATTTTATATAATCATAAAAAATTATAATCCTAATTTAGGATAGTTATAAATAAGAATAAACTCTACATTGTAATAAGTTATAATTTTTCTAATTCTCACCTTAAGGAAAGTTGCCTCTACGTGGTAATAATTATCTGTATATTAAAAAAAAAAAAAAAAATTATGTTACGTAAAATTAAAGGTTTAAAATGAAATAAAATATTTATTTAAAATTATTTGGGACGATGATTTATACTTTAGAGTTGTTATCACATCTTTTACCTTACGAGTATATAATAACTCGTTAGCATAGATGTCTTCTTGTTGAAGCCAAAATATTTTTAGTTTCTCAAGCATGTTTAGAACTTCATGGCACAAGACTTTTTGTATTTCTGTACTATTATCCTTAGGATTATTTCATTTCTCTTCTTGTCTAATTGCAACAATGATTTTTCATTTGATTGAAACATACACGATTTGTTGCTCATTTGAATAATCGAAGAAGACATTAATATCTATTCGATTAATTTAGTGAAGTTGTTGAATCTGATCACTCAATTCTATAGTGACTCTTTTATTCTTTTCATCTACTTTATTTGTAACTTACAATTCATTGACATTAGTGATCTTAATTTTGCAGCGTTTAAAAACCCTTGACAATTATCTGTGGCTTCACATCAATTAACCATGCATCAACTGCATTTACAGTTCTATTAATGACACTTATTTTTCCTGGTTCTAACAAACGATCTTTTATCCGTTTCAATAGCAGACAATTAAAGCGTTGAATTGAAATCCTAATATTACTAAAATATGAATTGAAATCCTAATATTATACTACTAAAACATGAATTATAAAATAAGAAATCAAAACTATAATTTTTGTAACTACACTTCCATTAAATTATAGCCGCCTTATAATAATAAAATTAATTAATCCCATCATTATGACTATAGGGAGGGTTTACGGTATATTACAAAATATTATTCTTTTCTCATAATTTGATTTAAATATAAAACGTGAAACTAATAACGAGAAAACATCGCATATTTCAAATCACACAAAGGGAATTTATTGTGTGAAGGGCCCAAATGGGTATGAACCACATGTGGAGGCAATTTACACATGAAGTCCACCTCATGACTCACACCCAATGAGTCCAATTAGAATTTGTCAAGTCAATTTTTCATATTTAGTTCTTTCAATCTTAATAATTATACGACTATAATCTTTATTGTTATATGATTGGGCATCCCATATTTTAAAAAATAAATAAAAATCATCTAAATGCGCTAATTATCATTTTTTTTTATATTATAAATATGAAATAGTAATAAAGAAGAAAAATAAAACATTAAAAATATTGTTTATTTTCATATTTTTCAATATTTAGTTATATATGTGATTTTATTTATTCTTTTGTATTAAAAAAACAAAATTTTATAAATGAATTTAAGAGAAACGAAAACGAAAACGAAAATAGTAGTGAATATATTCTAAAATTCTATATTATTTGAAGAGAAGTTCTTATATTTATCATATTTTCAATATTTTAGTTATATATAAGATTTTCTTTTTACTTTTTTTGTATTAAAAAATGAAAATAATCAATGAACATAAATTTTCTAAAATAAACGAAATTTAAAAAAAAAAAAAAATGAGAACAAAAACGAAAGAGAAGATGCCCTAAAATTTTACCTAATTTTCCAGGAAGATTTTAATGCTACTCCTATGATAGCCCTTGGGTGGGCACATTTTGCAACTTTTTACAAATATCTAAAGGACATTCTTTTCCTTTCTTTCATTTTTTTTTTTTTTTTTGAAATTTATTTAATTGTTAAAATGTCAATTATAGCTTTTGATGAATTATCAAGCAACACGACTCTTTGAGAAATACTATTGTGCTATGCAAAACACTCATTCAATACAATACTTTTATGAAATATTTTCATTTTTATATAAATGTGTTAACCTTTTAGGTATTTTTATTTTTTTATTGGAAAATGATAAAAACCCTTTGAGAGATCAATTTTTTTTTTTTTTTCCATTGATGCTCAATATTTACATAAATTTTTTTATACCCTTCAATCGGATTTCTTTTTGTATAAATTTCAAAAAAAAAAAAAAAAATCCTAACAAACTATTAAAAAGTAAAAACCGACCACTTTTTTTATGGTCGAATGGTTTGCAAGGGTTCGACTTGTTAGTGATACTTACATGATTCATTGGGTTCGTAGAATACTCAATGAACCCTAAGGAATAAGGAGGCTTGACATGGACTGTGGGCTTGACAATGGTTTGCAAGAGTGTTTTATTATTTTTTTGAAATATCAAATATCAAAAAATAAATAAAAAATTAATCTTTCAACAAATTGCAATAATTTCATCTATTCTCTTCTACAAAGTTAAAAATCATTACCCTACAATGAGTATTACTAGAATCTCAATTTTGTAACTCAACTGAAATGACAAAATCACATAATAAGATGATGTGACTTTTTTCTATTGTTAACATTTTGAATTTAATTTCATTTACATCCACTGTTTTCAGTATTTCCGACTGCATATCAGCATATATCAACATAAAACAAAAAAACAAAAAACTTTTGTTTTATATTTTTACGTCCTCTCAATCAAAGAAGTTTTATGATATTTTTACTCAAGAGGGCTGATATTTATAGAGGAGTTGGTATTCATTTCAAGTACAATAGTAATGTATGCTTCAATGTCCCCAGCCCAATCCAACAGTCAAAACTTCATCAATCTTCTCTCCAACCAAACTTCTCCAACAGATAATCCCCACACCAAATTCCAATCTCCTTAATTAAAGCCCTAAAATTTGTCACCACAAGAACAGTAGCTCAATGTGGCAAACTTAGAGACAACCACACATGATAAGTGATGACTTCAAGAGTTGAGACTCTTAGACCCTACATTGCTTTGCTCTGTCAACCGATTTTCTAGCTTTTGATTTGGAAAATCTAAAGCCTTATCTTCACTCATTCTCCTCCATTCATTTCAGCTCTTCCTGTATCTTCCACCATACATCATCACTTCCTTTATTATTATTATTCCACCGTCTCTTACATTTTCTCTTTTTCTTTCCCTTTTTTCTGTTTTGTGTTTTGGGTGTGCGGTGGCTTTGCTTTTTGGTCTCAACTTGAGGTTTTCTCAAAAGGGCTTGAGGATCTTCCAAGAAAAAGGCCTTTAACAGTCTCAAAATTTGATCTTTGCATGCACATGCATCTATTTGAAGCTTGAAAAAAACACAAAAAAAGGGTTTGTATCTTTAAGTGAACATGAAGATTCAGTGTGATGTGTGTGAGAGAGCTCCTGCAACAGTGATTTGTTGTGCAGATGAGGCTGCACTCTGTGCAAAATGTGACATTGAAGTTCATGCAGCTAACAAATTGGCAAGCAAGCACCAAAGGCTCCTCCTTCAGTGCCTTTCCAATAAACTTCCTCCATGTGATATTTGTCAAGTAAATTTCTTTCCTTACTCTTTTTCTGGAATTGATTCTTTGTTTGGTTGATTCTTTTGTAATCTTCTTGTTGAGATTATCGATATGCAAGTATTGTTGTAGAGGAGAAGGCACAAAAAATATTCAGATCTAATCACATCAAGTGCTAAAGGTGTATTTTACAATGAAATCATATAGGGGCAGGGTGTTGTGTTGTATTTTCTTGTAAATTTTGAAAAAGTATTTGGGATATGATTTGTGGGATTTTTGTGTATATTAGAGTTAGGCTGCTTTGATTCTTTAAATTTAGCTTCACCTGGAAGCTGCTAAAGGTGTTGATGAACTGAAATGAGGAATATTTCTTGAGACTGTAGTTTAAAAGTTTATGATTGTGTAGTCACTTTGAATATCAAGTTTGGTTCCATTTGGTTCACTATTTTTGTGTATTTTGGAATCTTCTTTATGACATCAATAATAATGAAATCATCAAAATTTTATATAATTAATTTTGTCTATCTTGTATGATTTACAGGAGAAGACTGCTTTCATTTTCTGTGTTGAAGACAGAGCCCTCTTCTGTAAGGACTGTGATGAACCGATCCATTCAGCTGGTAGCCTTTCGGCAAACCATCAGCGGTTCCTGGCCACTGGAATCCGAGTAGGTTTGAGCTCTAGATGCACCAAGGATACTGAAAGAAGTAACTCTGATCCACCTAATCAGAGTACACAACAAACTTCTGTCAAAGTGCCTGCACAGCAACCATCAACCGTTTCATCTCCATGGGCCATGGACGATCTGCTTCAATTTTCAGATTTTGAATCCTCTGGAAAGGTAAGAAAATATATGCATCATCAACTGCCTCGGAAAATATGTATGCACTTAATAAGTCAATATTCTGTCTTTCAAATAATTGTAATTACGGATAACATGCCTAGAGAAGACAAGGAATCTTCATTGAAGTTTATAGAAACTTAGCTAATTTTAAACTGAAGGTATGTGATCTTAATTGATGTGATAAAATTTGGAGTTCATTTTGGTCTTACATCATCTATAATTTTGACCATTCAAAGTAGTATTCAGCATATTCTTCCGAACATTGAAATACTTAATGCAGAGTTGTCTAGTTGATTATCATGGATGAGAAAATCGAGTCTTAAACTTTCTCATTGTTCTTTTGCTTTGCCTTTAAAATGTTAACATCTTTCTACAATTTATTTTCTTCTCTTTGCAGAAAGAGCAACTCGAGTTTGGAGAGCTTGAATGGCTAGCAGACATGGGACTTTTCAGTGAGCAACTTCCTCAGGAGGCGCTAGCAGCAGCTGAAGTTCCTCAACTTCCCGTCTTGCAGTCCAGCAATGTTCCCTCTTACAGACCGATGAAATCGAGCATGCCGCACAAGAAGCCTAGGATCGAAATCCCAGACGATGATGATGAGTATTTCACTGTCCCGGATCTTGGCTAAACGTACACAAATAAACTCTACAGTGTGAGTCTATAGGTTGATGATCTGCATATATATACACTCATAAGTACATGAACATATGTATTTAGTTACGTATGTACTTACATGTGTATTCGATGTGTTATAATGCATTTTAGGAGCGACAATTCCCTGTTAGCTTAACAGAAAGCATTAGCTTAGTGATTCACCTTTCTTTGTTTTGATCCATCAATATGTGTTTTTGGTTTTTCTTTTATTTCTTCTTTTGCTGAAATATCGAATACATGACGCCACGATGGTGGGGATATTATTCACACTATCCAGTTTAATACTATGCCTACTGTGTGAGTGTAAATGTTGCCTTTCGTTGGATGTGTTTAGTAGATTTGATCAATCAGTCGCTTGTTGAGATGCTTATTGCTCTTGTATTTCCAACTTGAGCTTAACAAAAAGCAGACAGGAATTCAACTAGAGGAATGATTTCCCACTGTGGGGGGTGTTTAATTAAAATGTCCAAACACGTTGCCCACCCAGCAATTTTTGAAACATCAGGTGTGGCTTATCTTTATTGAGGCCTCCCTTGATGATCTAATTGATATGAGATCTCCAGAATACAATCAAACTCAAATCAAGAAATCTTGCTGCTACTTGAAAAAGGGGGATAAATTTGTAATGCCAGCATTATGTTGTTTTAACATGATAAATGATGTTCACTAAGACACTACCGTTTTTTAACTAGAGTGTCAGGACAGTTTATGCACATTTTAACTAGTCTTTCGAAGACCTTAAAATTGATTACTGAGTAAATTTCTCAATGGTCATTTATATTAGCAACCGAGGTGGATCGAACTCAAACATCTTGAATAATATATCTAAAAGTTTCTATCGTCTCACCCAGCTAACCAAGGGTTATAATGTTTCAATTATGTATAAACAAATACTCTATCAAATAAATACTTGTATTATAAACTGTATCATAAACGAATAATACTGTTATGAACAAGTTATACATCCAGATTAACTAATCTTACTAATAAACGATGGACCAAGCCTCAACCCATCTAATCGTATCATGTCCAAAATTGCCACTTGTAATGGTATTAATAAACCCCAAATGCCGTTTGGCTAGAGAGACGCTATGCAAATGCTTAAGGTATTTGGACAGCCCAAGTAAAAAATTTGGAATTCTTTCAATAAATATTAAAATATGCTAGTTTTCAATAAACACGTACTCTTTATTTTTGCAAGAAACCCTTTCATGTTTCGTTCTTCCTTATGCTATTTTATCTATCAGGAAACCTGCAAAATTTTCCTGGGGGTTCTGAAAGCAGAGGTAGGTTGAAGTTGCTTACTACCAACTAACAAAACTTTCACAATTTAGGTATCCCAAAGTGTTTCGCATGACCATGCTATTTTAAACATCAACTCTCTGTTGCAGGTCTGCCATGAATATTTCATGCATCAATCTCCAATCTCAACCCCCTTATAAAGAACCTCTTCACAACTAAACAAACCAACAATCTCTAAACAATTTTAAACACCCTGGAACCACATATGCCTGCAGATATGCCTTCAATCTTTCCATCTGGTTTATATTCCATCGTTTTAACAGCATTTTTAGCTTTGTTTCCGACCATCGCTCATTCAGTCACTCTAGAATCTGATTCTGCAGTTCTTAGTTTGCTTAAGCGTTCCATCGATCCTAACACAATTCCAATATCTTCGTTCCTCGACACTTGGAACCTCTCAGCAGATCCCTGTGAAAGTACATCACAGTTTCTGGGAATTTTATGTACATACCCTGAAGACGAATCACGTCAACGAATAGTAGCAATTGACCTGGACAGCTTTGGATATGATGGGGTTCTAACACAATCAATAGGAAACCTCACAGAGCTCACCACCCTCAATCTAGGCAGAAACAAATTTAGAGGGCCAATACCGGATTCTATTTCTGGTCTCAGAAAGCTCACCACACTTTCTATGTCAGGCAATTTCCTCAGTGGCAGTATCCCCAGAGGAATAACCATGCTTAAGAAGCTTGAATCTGTAGACCTGTCATACAACACCCTCTCAGGTTCAATCCCTGCCAAACTTTCTGGACTAAGAAGACTAATCCACTTGCGTTTATCACATAATGAGCTCTCAGGCAGAATTCCTGACCTTACAGCGTCATGGCAGCTTGATACATTAGAACTTGACAACAATCAGCTATATGGAAATTTGCCGAATTTTCCGGCAAGTTTGAGGACTTTGTCTCTGAGCCACAATACATTATCAGGGCATATTACACCAATAGGGAAGCTTAAAAACCTCAAATTACTGGACCTGAGTAATAATAGGCTTACTGGTTCCATTAGACAGCAGATTCTTAAATTGTCTCAGGTGTTTCACATTAATGTTTCAATGAACCTCTTCACTGGAATAGAGGTGGCCAAGTTTGTTGGAATAGAAACACACCTTCAAGATTTTGATGCCCATGGGAATATGATACGCGGTCGTTTGCCAGCCAACTTAGTCACCGTCAGCAACCTGACTTCTGTTAACCTGGCTCGGAATGACTTCACCGGGCCGATTCCAAGGGAATATGGGGTGAAAGTGGTCAACTCTTGGAAAAGCTTGTTCTTAGATCATAACTTCTTAACTGGAGATCTTCCACAGGAGTTCAGCAATGCTAGCATCAGGATGAAAGGAAGTCTGGCAAACAACTGTTTAAGGTGTCCGACAAATGTAACATTGTGCCTTGGTGGGCAAAGGTCAACTTCAGAGTGTGTCGGGCTGAATGATGGCTCGGAGTGAAGAATTCTACACATTCAAAGTATTTGGTGGTTACCTGGAACAAACTTTGTAAACCTGCTTATACCAATTCATTTTAGCATAAAAAATTGGGTAACAATCTAATTTTCAACTCGTAGAAAGTAATAATCCTCAGCACTTTTTCCTTCTTGGTTGATTTTCTAATCATTCATGTTGAATACAATTACAGTATTACACAAAGCAATCTAGATCTCCGATTTTCTTACTTCCAAAACACAATATCTAAAGAAAATTTGTCATTGCTAAGTCTGGAAGCACATTATAGTCAGTAATATGAATATAATGAATGAAATATAACAAGAAAATCAACTGGGAGCCGAATTGCCTGAAACATTTAAAAAGCTGCTATGAACAGGATTCTTTCTCACTACAGTATATAAGAAAATGTTTAAAATAGCCAATTAACAGTAATGTTGCCAAGCCACAAGAAAAGTGGGAGTTGAGCAAAAGCAATAAAGATCAAGAGATAATGATGCCTGCTCGAATCGTGACTTCGCATCTCTGAAAAAAGGACTCTCTTCATCGTCTTCACCAAGAAGATTCCCATACACATGCACGTCCAGAGGATCAAAAAATAGTAAGAGTAACTCAACAGGATCCTCCCAAGAACAGCCAGACATATTCCTGTGAAAGTATAACCAGCATATGCCACAACGTCCAGCAAGGGCGCCTCCCCACTACCCAATGAAAGCAGAGTAACTTTCAGCAGCATGACTTGCATAAACCATCCAAGCAATCCCTTGACAAACAACCAGTTTAGAGCTTCTGGGCTAAACCTGGCAGAACAAGAAAAGTATTATAGGAAACAGAGCAAATTTAAACAATAAAAGAGCTAAGAAATTTACTTGAAGATGAATTCAGTATCATGCCATTACACTGAAAATTAACCAGACAACAATGGAAGAGAGATCTATGTCAACTGTGCTACCCTAATTTATAATTCCTAGCCTTTATGCCATACAGCATATTTATTTAAGAAAAAGGTAACTTTAGACAGTATTAAATTTAAAACTTGAAAGCATTTTAACTTTCAATTTTTAACACAAATGCTTGTTTCACTTCTCGAGAAAAAAAAAAAAAGTGCATGGCTTGACCATGAAGTGTCATAGTTTATGTTTCAATTAGCATTTTACATAAACGTATGTCTTTCCAAAACAACACCAGGAAACAACAGCTAATATTGAAAAACTAAACATGTAAATAGGGACCCAACAACAATAGAGAAGCCGTTTAATATTGAAAAGCTTGACCACACTCACTTTCCTTGAAGACCCAATGCCAAGCCAGCAAGAATAACGTAGGTGGTAAATGCCATAAACGGAATGTACAAATCCGGTGCATTTATATCATAAATTGGTGGCTTATAAGAAAGCCTGCCTCCCACAGGCTCTGTTATTCGTGTCCAATGGCCCTGACGGAGAGAACAATTTAGTAAAAACAATTACTGCAATGCATGTGGGGATGGAAGCCATTACCAAACAGAAGAAAAGATTTAGTGCGTACCCTGTGGAGAAATGGTAAGAGAACAACCTTTATCTTGTTCCTTACATATTGGTCATTCACTTGAAAGTAGTACTGAGGGTCAGAGAAGTACCTACTTATCTGTTCATATTCCAATACAAAATGTCAATCATAACCAGAAGACTTAAAATCATACTTTAAGACAGGAAAAGAAAGAATTTTGCACAGTAGAACCGGAGACGGAAAGGGCCATTCCAGTTATACAAATTTTACAAGACATTCCTAAGGATGCCAGCACATTCCCTTGAGATCATATCTAACCAAGTGTTCCTTATGGCACACATTATTAGGAAAAAAGTAAAAGAGTCCTATAAACTTACATATTACATAAGGCATATAAAAGAAACCAAATTTAGCCTTTCTAGACAGCATTAATAAAATCAGTCAATGCCTCGTATGGCCAAATAATTTTTTTTACAGCCAAAGCTCTAATTAAGAAGTTCAGTAAGCTGCAGTGAAACATTCCAACAGACTAGGAGCCTATTGTCCCAGCATGTTTGTGGGCAATATGAAACTTGAATCACAAACTATATATAATTCAATTTTAGAGTAACATCATTCAGCTTCATTCAGCTTATTATATAACTTTTCCCACAGCTTAGATCAGAACGGTGTTTCAAATAAACAATAGCCTTGGCAAGCTGCTTACATTGCTTTGTACATACTCAGAGCTGGACCCTAATATTTTTTCTCCATATGCACCCAATCCACCTCTAATAAGTCCTGAACCAGCTCCGTAAAATGAATTCCCAAATGGACTGGGCTGAGTGTTTGTTGGGGGTCTTGGCACCCCAGGCTGCGGTCCCACATTGTTATACATTTCTGTAACCCAAAAAAAAGAAATTCAGAAAATTTTTGTTGACGGCAAAGCCTTTTTGGCATCTAGCATCTGTTAGAAATTGAAAAACTATTTGAAAGACATTTTATAGTCCCATATTTCAATTTCATATTAGTATGCACCACCTCTCAACATTTCTAAAATTTCTCTCAAGCCGTAAATTCCAAAACAAACATATGGATACTGAGCAAAACTTCTCGGAAGACCTTATTTATAAATCAAATATAAGAATCATTACAGCATTGGATAACTGAAAACGTTTTTAGAAAAATAGCATTATATAATTATAAATTTTTAAGGTTTAACCTCAGACCAGATAATAAAAATTAACCTTGATCCAAAGAATTAACTCTAATCCTAATAATACACTCATAGCATTGAATCAAACAAATAAAAGAACCAAATTCTTTGAAATAGCATTAGCCACAGATTCACCAACGTTGTTGCTAGGGTACCCTTTAATGTAATACTTTCTTTTTTTCATTCATTCATTTATTAATTTTTTTTTCCCTTCAGGACCTAGCTCCTGCATCACTTAGACTATATCTAAATACCGCAAATCAGTTACCTTAATTAGAAAGGAATATATCAAAGCAGAAAACAGTCAAATCAATGAATTCAGAAAGTTTCTCATTTAAATGTTTTTCATTATCACAACTTCTAAGAAATAAATGCAACATACGTTATTTAAAGAAACAGAATCAAACACATAAGTAAGAGAGAGAGAGAGAGCAAGAATCTGAAACCATTCCCAAAGCAAAACCGATTCCAAATAGTTGTCAAACATTCTTTAACAAGATTACACCTAACTACAGTAACTCTCCTTAGACATTAAACAATTCAAACAACATGTAAAATTCAAATCAATTTCATCACTTATACCACCCTTACAAATCAACATTAAGCTCTAACAAAGTGTTATCCTATTGTAACTTTTAATCCTATTGTAAGTCACAAACCTTGACTCAAAAAGCAATAAGACAAGCTCCAAACCGTCCATTTATTCGAATGCAACGATTCTAACAGTTACCAAGTCTGCAACAATAAATCCTACCCTCTAGCTCCAACTAACTAGATTTCCCTAAAATTACAAATTTAACTCCCATTTGAGTTAAATTTTCAAGTTCCATACTAAACCCCTTACAAAATGCATAACTTATAAACAAAAAAAAACCCACTTTGTATCTTCCTATTTACAACTCTTTACCCTCAACAAGCTACAGGAACAAAAACCCACTACACAAATCAGACTGAAAACCTCACATGAACAAACAAATGATGCAAAAACTTCACATTCTGATAACAAAAAAAATAATAAATAAATAAAACAACTTTAAAAGAACCCATATCACTAAAACGTCAAGCAAACATGTCCCAATCCATAAATTTCAGTTTTTGAACATCTAAGAATCTAAATTAAAAAATCAAGCAACAGATCAAGAACATATTCGCAAATCCTAATAGAATAAAACGAAACAAAGTTTGATTTGGATCTGGGAAAGTGACCTTGAAAATCAGGTATCGTCGGGTTTCACGGCGGAATATCGGAGCTCCGGTGGGGTTGACTTCGCGGCGGGGTGCTTTGAAGTCGATGAAACGACGTCGTGATGGAGACAGTGAAAACTGAAAACGGTGAGCGAGAGCGAGTATACGTACAGGAAGAAGAAAGAAGCAATAAAAAGGTTAAAAAGGCGAAGTGGGAGTGTCACGTGATTCTCGCGTGCCAGCCGCTCTCATGTTTCTTGCTCTTGCATCATTTAACCACTCACAAATTAGAAACATATTAATAATTAAAAATATATATATATTTTTCAATGATAAAGTCCATACATATAATATGTGTATATATATATATATATAAAAATTAAATTAAAAATGCTAATCGCTAAACTTGCTATATGTTTAATTAATCATATATCTTAAGATAGATTTGTGATATGAATTATAAGGGGTCTGTTTGGCAAGCTACTTTCCCACTATCCTATCCAAAAAAACCCAAAAATGCATTTGTCTTAATATTCTAAAAATTTAATTATATTTTATTCAACTCAAAACATTAACAATTACCTTTCTCAATAAAATTTTAAAATTAACAAAAACACCCTCACCCACCAAGCCACTATCACCCGCCTTGTGACCGACCAGCTATTGACCGTTATTATTACCTGAGTTACCGCTACGTTATGCGTTGCCACCTCCGTTGTCATTGCCACCGCCAGTTGTTATTGTTGTAACAATACACGACCAGCTGGATCTGATCGGTCGAATGCCGATCTATCCGTTTTTTGCTAGATCTACAGTCAAAGATCTGGTCGTTGACTGTCACATATGGTCGTTGATGACGACCATATATTGGTTGTAGTTGACGCCAAACAACAGGTCAACAACTACCAGATCTATGGCCATGGATCTGGCCAGAAAAAGCTAGATCTAGCCGATCGTGCACTATTCCAGCCACCTTCCAACGGTGGTGGCAGGCTGTCGACAATATGTGAGTCGGTGGGGTATTTTTATCAATTTATAAACTTTTATTATGAGGTGTTTTGTTAAATTAACAAACATAGAAAGTTAAAAATAATCTAAATAATTTCAGAAAATGCTATTCAGAAATGTACCAAAGACTTCTCAAACTCCTACGTCCTACCCTATTTTCCAAAAAGCTAATCAACATAGAAAGCTATTCTAAAAAACCAACCAAACGGAGCCAAAATTTATATTGGGGAGATTACAACACGATAGACAACCCTTAAAGATTTTAAATTTATTATTCGGATGACAACTTTTGTATTTTTTATCATAGACTACCCTCAAAGTTTGAAAGGGTATCATGGATGTCTCTTTACCCTAACTTCGTTATTTTGTCGTTGGTGGTTGATAGGTGAAATGGTAATTTTATAAAAAAAACATTTTGCAAATGTACTAGTAATGACAATCTGATAGGACTAGTGTGAAAGAGCATTTGTGATAAAAGTTTTCAAACTTTAAGGGTTCATTTGATAATGCAAATACAATTTCAAACTTTTAAGGTAGTCGATGATAAAAAGTGAGAAAGTTATTATCGAAATGATAAATTTGAAAAACTTAAATGAGGATTTGATTTAGAGAATGTTGTATGATTGAGAATTTCTATTATAATTAAGTCACTATAATATATTTGTTTGTAATTTTTTTATTCAGTGTTTGTTTTTATAAATTTTAAATATCTGAAAACTAATATTTTTATATAAATATTTTGTCAATATTAATTATGATATATATTTATAATTTGTGTTTCAAAGCATGAATTTGATAAAATATAATGAAAATATTTTAAATTTGCAACTAATTCGATTTTTTTTTTTTTTAATTATGGGTATTTACTATGTCAGCTATAATGAAAGTAAAATAAGAGCACAAATAAAATAAGTTAATAGAGATTAATGTTTTAATGGGTATGATTGGAATTTAAAAATTAGAATAGATATTTTTTTGGAAAAGTCATTTAAATTGAAAGACGAAATGTTTAGTTTTCTTTCATATATCTTAGATAATCAAACTATCATTTTAAAACCCGACCCATTATGAGACTCGGCAAGGTGACTGGGTCACAGGTCAACCGATCCAATCGATTGGACTGGTGATGTCAATAACAAAAATGGTTTTAAAAAACTGTGAATTAATCCTTTAAATTTTAGTATATTACAAAATACCCCTAAAAACGCAAATTAGGCCCTAAAAACTTAATTTATTTAAAAATGCTCCATTGTAGTCCCTAAAGTTTTGAAATATTACAAAACACCTCCAAAAATTACAGTTAGTCCCTACAAGTTTGAAAAATAACAAAACCCCTCTAGAACCTGAAATAGACCGAAGAGACTGTCAGGTCCAGGTCCGAGTCCGAGTCCCGATCCGACCAATTGGTTCGATCCAGTCAGAGTTTTAAATAGAGGATCAAACCAACAACTCATAAATATCTTAATATAAAATAATCACTTTTTCTAAGTCTTCAAGTGAAAATAAACATGCCCTAAAGCATGTATTATATAGATAATTAAAGATGATGAATATATTAAATAAAGCGACAAATATGAACGTGAATTGATATGATAAATAATATGGTAATGTGTAGCGATGATCTAGAAAATTATGGATAAAGGAAGGTAAAGTGTAATGTTTAATAAATGAAAAGGAATAAAGCATAAAAATTTATATTAAAAAAATTGCATTTAAAAGGAGAAAATATAAAATTTAACAAATAAATTTTAATATTTGAGGGTATTTTAGGAAATTTAACATTTTCTGGTTAGTAAGGTTTAAAGTTTGGAAAGATAGTTAATTTTGTTTAACCCCTCCATTTCTGGTTAATTTTTTAATATTTTTATTAAAAAAAATATTTTCAAATAACTAATTTTTAATCAGTCTCATCACTTCTACACGTGTAATTTGGACACTTCCACAATTAGAATTGCAAATGACATTTTAACCCCGAACCTCCACTTCCATGAGTTCCATTCTTTCTCCGCTGTAATGCGTCAGAGTTCCAACCCGATTTTCCCCTTAAACTGATTGCTTTGAAATGGAAATGGAGGAAACACTGAAGATACTGAACAGCTCTCTCTCTGCTATCAAGTGGCGCCTCAAATCTGCAGCCAAGCTTCGTCTCGAAATCGGTACGGTTCTCTTCTTCTTTCAGTTCTTCATTTTTCCTCACTATCTTCAATTGAGTTCTTCCTCTTTTTTTTTAAATCTGTATTATTTCTCCTGTCGTTTGGTTTTCTGGGTACCTTTCGAAATTCCAACTTTGATTAACTTTCTGGGTGTTTCTGTTTTTGCTTGGTTTTAAGCTTTTGGAGTTCATTTTCAATGATTTTGCAGAAATATACTTCTAGTCATTCTATGCATTTGCTCTGTAGAATTCAAATTTTCAACATTTATTAGTGAATAATACTAGAATCCGCAGTAGTATTATTAAATTTTCATTCCAAATGATGTATCTTATTGTGATAAGAAGTTGAGATATTGACATGTAAATGATAAATTTATACATAAATGATATGGTAATGCCTTGTAGGATACTTTGTTGCTCAAAAACTTTGAGATACTACTTGTAATGTGTAGAATTACTCTGTAGCAATCATGCATTCCATGTTACAAATATTATGATTTTGTTCAATTTTTTACATTAACATTTTATATGATATTATGAATATGATGTTAAACACTACTAATCTGTCTTAGTGACATCGCTTAGTCTTGGTAAACTGGCATTCTGTAATATTAGTTTTTATTAATGGAAAAGTGAAGGAAGGAAGTCAAGAAGATTTTGAGGTTATTGCGATTGATGATGTTTTGGTTTGTGAAATATGAGAATTAGGTTTTAGCTTTCATGTTGGTTGTTTTTCTTTAATTTTCCGGAAAAACAAAATGGTACTAAAGGAATTTAGAGCTATCCGAAGTTTACTTTTGTTATTATAGTCAATGCTTTTTCTCAATGACAGGAATAGTCGATGCTTTTTTTTCTATGATAGGAGTACTCGTTTGTGATTGATGAAATATTTTTAAGCAATATTTTGGCGTTTACTTAATATTCTAAGTTAAAGAAATTCATGGCTTTCACATATTAAGGTGTTAAAATTATTTTGTATGCTTACTAGTTTTGTCATATGGAAATGAATTCACTTGCATGTTTTCATGATCAGGTGGATTTGTTTTGCAGATATTCTAGCATTATGCACTGGAATGAGGCCAGTTATAATGGTAGACTACGGTGGGAAGATGCCTGAACTGCAAGAATATCTATGTGCACTTCTTAAACTTTGTCAAAAGGTTTGACCATACTTTCTCAGTCGATAGTTTGACAATTCAGTTAGAGTTTTGCACACTGCCTCTATTTCAGCATGTGTTCATTTAATGTTAATTTTGGCTTTCTATATAGTTGGTTGAAAAAAGGATATATTGAACAATACAATAATTTTTTCATTGACAAAATGGCACGAGTCTGAGAATTGAAGAAGCCCCTATATGGAATTAAACATTTCTTATATGTTGCTGTGAAACACATGTGCTTGATTGGTGCATACCAACATATTTGTGGGTTTGATCCATTATAATCAAATTTATTCCATTACTCCTGTATTATTTGTAGTAAGCATCTCTTCTTGGGGTGGTAATCAGACGAGAAAGTAACGGGGAGGTATTTCGGAAAGACGTTAATTTTTTATGGGGTAGGGTTCACTTTCTAGCTTCTCTCTAGGTATTAGCAACAAACAAATACTCTAGATATTTCTTTTTCCTTTAATATATGAAGGGTTAGGATATTGTAATATAAATATTTTATGTAAAAGTTTGACAGATTGATTCGTCCATTTATTATAATCTAACAATAGTTAATTGAAACAAAAAGATTGCCTTCGTCATTGTCAACTCAGCAACTCTCTGAATGGTTGGATTGGTTCAGTTTGGTGAAGTTGGTGTTGATGCACACCGTCATCATTATGCTTATTGATAATAAGTGTCTTTCCTTTTGTTCTGTTTATTGGGAGTTTATTACCTATTTAGGACTTATATTTCCTCCATTTCAGGAGTCACCTGTTTTTGAGGATCTAAGAGTAATGATTATAGAAGATATGATATACTTGATTAATGTTAAAGAACTCGCTGAGCATGTTAGCTCAAGCTTGATTTCAGAAGCTGAATTGCAGTTTGTGGACCTAGAACAGGATCCCCCAAAGGTTGCTCCCTGCTGTAGGCTTTATTATTGAAACTTTCATTTTTCACTTTTTAATGTGCAATTTCTTTCCTCTTTAGTAAAAAATTTTCATTTCTATTCCAGATGATAACAATAACTGAAAATAGCTCAGTGGGAATGCAATTAATATCAGTTCAGAAGCTGTTCTTGTCATTTTTCCCACTTGATAAAATGAACAATGATGTTGCGTCCTGTAGCGGAATAGATGACATGTCCAAATCCCAATCATCCGATGAGCCTGTTGCTTCTCAATCTTCTGAAGTTATTGATCTCAGTAACTGCTTGCATGATACTCAGGTTACTGTGCCAACTTTGAATGGGTAATTTCTTAACCTCATCATCACATGAGCATGTATATCTCATGAGAGATGAGATCACTGTGTTATACATATCTCCCCTGATCTGGCCATTTCTTTTATGGGTGTTTTTAGCTTTGGGGAAGTTGATATGAATGTGAAATATCAATGGCAATGTAAGATGTTTACACTGTTCAGTGAAATCAGCACTGGAATTGAGTACAATAAATCCTACTATTAATCTCAGCTAGTATGGAACCTGAAATGGTTGTGGACTGTCTGAAAGGTTGCCCATAACCATAGTTAGACTTAACCTGTTTAGCTGGAAGTATTACATAAAATTGCTGCTTGTGTCATTATTATATCCCAGAGCAATAAATCATTTGTGTATTTCTGTTAAGAAGAATGGTTCATAAATCATGTGACATATACCAGTAGCTTCTTGTTGTAATAGAAAAGCTAATTTGTACCATGCTATTGTCATCTTATAATAGTATAAAACTGGCTTTTCGTGTTTCAGATGGCTTCTTGGTTATCCAGTAGTGTATTTGTTCGGCATAGATCATATTGCTGATGCTATTTATAATCTTTCAACCAAGTCTCTTCGTATCTTCAGAATTGTAGTCAGCAGGTTTGTTGTTTTTTGTACTTATCTCTGAACTTTAATTTGCATTGCTATTTTGCTACAATCCGAAATATCACTTTAATCACTCACTAAATGTTAACTAGTGGTCCATTATCAATGTCAAGCTCTCCTGGAAGTTTTATATTCTCTTTTTCGAACTTAATGTTCCAATACACTAAAATTGTTTTCGTCTTTTGTTGATATGCAAAGAGTGAATTTATCTCAAAAGTTAATGTACTCTCAAATTTACTGGGAGGCACACGTGTTTACAGTAATCCTCTTGATCAAAAGCAAATCAAGCTGTAACATGATGCTGTGGAAACTGATTTATTGAAATTATTTCCTTGGCGACCTCTAGGATTTATCTGACAAAAAGGGGTGATAGATTTGTCTAGCGGTCTCTATGTGAACAATTACTTTATATTAGTGGCTGCCTGAAGTAAGTTCCCTCGTCAAGCAATTCATTAGAAGTAGTGTAAGATCTTTACTGAGTCTGAAACTAATGGTTTTCTGATGACAAAGTTTTCTCAGTTTGCTAATTTCAAAGTTGTACTGTTGCAGGAATGGACCTCCTAATAAAGGATCTCTGCCAGAAGAACTAATGAGGTAACGCTTTATTCCATGCTAAATTTTAGGTAATGGGGATATTTTGATGTTCGATTACCTTCCTGTCTCATCTTGGTTCTTTCTTGGGTTAATAAGGCTACAATTTCTAGTGAGATACTTTTGGTGCTTTCTTCTAATGATTTGCATCCTCCTATTTGATAGAAATTGTTGTTCTTGTAATAGTCATTGTATGGCTGTCATTCTGAATCTTTTGTAAAGCGGACCGCAAGATTGCTAATATTCAGAAATGTTAAGAGAAATCTTTGCCGAAATAATACATTCTTGCCGAAATAAATGTGTAATGCCTTGGGATATGGTGATGGTCCAATATTTTCGTATCGATATTTGTACATGTGTAAATCAATTTTTATGTGAAATTTGATGGACAGCTTCTCAGTGCCTTATGATCTAAGCATGGGAGGAAGCAAAGAACCATGGGCAGAGATGTTTCTGGCTAAGATGCAATCAAAATGGGGTAAATGCAAGCAAACTTGGAGGACCTTAAAGATGGAGGTTAGCGAATGCTTTCCACAAGCGATCGCATTGTAGGTATGACCTAACCCCAATCAAGAATTATGTATAGTATTAGAGACTTATCATACTATAATTTGTGAATCAACAATGCATAGAATTTTGCATTTAGCAGGGGAGGTGTATAAATTTCTCTTAATGCTGTGGTTTTTTCAATTTTACTCTTCTCTTAACTAGTCAAGTTAAGCTTGTTCATCTAGTGACTTAGCTTGATGCAACAAAGAAAATGTCACTTCATTCAGAATGCGAATCTGAAAATTGGAATGCAAACTTGTCGTTATTCATTAACAAAACATGAAGGTATTTCATATATTTATAGATGATAGATGGGAGTCTTTTCTATAATGAGGAGCAAGAGGGAAGATATAAATGAGGATTTTGCTATGTTACTAGGAACCACAAGTCATAGGATCCATAAATGCAAGTTGTATATGCTCAAGCAAGCAGTAGATATTGTGAAGGGCTACATTCCCAAATCCGTTGCGTTGTGTTATCGGTTCATCAAATTTTGTTGAATTGAAATCTTGAAATAGAATGGAGTTGTGTTACTGGAATAGCATTATTCTCTCCGCTTACACTTAGATGATGATTCCATCAATCATGATCTTAAGTTTTAGGTGAAGAGGTAATGTTTTCGGCCAATCAATTATTCGTTGAATTAAAATCTTAAAATAGAATAGTGTCACGATATTGAGAAAACATTAGATCTTGGTCTAGTTACCGATTGGATTGGATCATGATTTGAGTGTCAAAGTGAAGAGGTAACGTTATTGGTCTTCTAATCAATTAAAACCTTGAAATAGAATAAAGTCATGTTATGGGGGTAACATTTTTCCCTCCATCTAAACAACCCATTGAACCATGTTCCAAGGTAATGTTATTCAGACATTATGGGGAATTTAAGATTCTAATTTAGGGATAACTGATGGACCAGTAACATTACTTGTTTGGTAAGCTGCTAAAAAGCCTTTTTTTGGGGGGGCAGCTTTACTTTGAAGCACTTTAAATGATGGCTTTCCATGTTCTTTAGGAGGCAGAAAGTGATTGACTAAAATGGCAAAATTTTATTTTTAATTAACTAAAGCCGGAGAGCTCAAGTCTTTTCATCATTACATGCATGGACAAAGACCCAAAAAAATGAAAGCAAAGAGGGTGAGAAAATTTGAATGCCCTCTTTCATTGAAATCCAGAGCAAACAACAAGACAAAAATAAAAATGAAGAATTAAAATTTTTGTCTATGCCCCTTTGATTAAGCTGAGCACATCAGCCTCTGTGGGAAGAGCTGGAATTGCTCCCTTTTTGGTGGTTGTTATGGCTCCACATGCATTGGCAAATTTAAGTACTTCTCTCAACCTTGCTTCATCCTGCAAAAAGTGATAAACGTAGGAAGAGAAAAAGTTAGAGACTAATTTTATTAGCAGATACCTGACTATCGGATTGACTTAGATTATCTTAGGGCAATTACTTACCTCGAGAACAGATTGATCATCGACAATCTTGCATAGTAAAGCGCCAATATATGAATCACCTGCACCGGTTGTATCTACAGTGTTGACATGGAAAGCTTCCACTGATCCTTTGAAAGCCTACATTTGAGCAAATTTGAAGAATGAATTATTAGAGTATTGAAAAGAAAATCCAACCACTGATCCTTTCATTGCAAGTTTTACCAACACAAACAGCTTACATTTGGTTAAGTAATTACCAAGTTAGCTTAGATTTTTATCAGACATTGGTTTGATTGTGATCATTTTGGACACAGGCTTTGGATTTTAAATAAATGCAGGACTGCTTTCATTAAAATAAAACTTCAAGGTGGGGCAAAGATCCAACTCACCTACTACTTGCATAAAAAACATAAACAAACATACAAGTCGGTTGTGGGGCTTTGACTTACATTTACATGACTATCACAGTGAATTCATGTTTCACAAAAACCTTTAACAGGCTGTCCTTTAGTGGCATCTAAGGGACATTAAATAATTGTTATATTCAACAAGAAAACTATTCTAATAGACTTTTCCATGGTGCTGACTAGATTTCATGTCTCTATATCGTTTATAATCAGTTTACATAGATAAAAAATTACCCATTAACGAAAAAATTCAAACACAAATCTACGAAAGCATCCATGCAAACACAATTTGCCAGTGGGGTCTAAAACTCACAGCTACTAACTTGTTACAGCTAGAAGTCAGAAATGGCTTACATGACACTATCACAGTGAACTTGGTTTTTACTAAAATATAGAATAACAGCCTGTCCTTTAGAGCCACATAAAGTACTTCTCCTAATTGCAACCTAAATTAGGAAAATTGCTTTGTCTTAACTAATATAGGATGACCATCATTTCTATATTTTTAAAGAGTTAGCTACACATTTTTTAAGTTTATTTCAATGCCAAAAATTGGGATCTAGAGTTACTTGTGCAGAAAACAAAACAAAACCAAAAATTCAGACTTAATCTAGTTGATTCATAAATTCTCAACTAATTATACAGCTGGTGTAAGTGGGCCTATACATTCATTTCTGTCTAAAAATTCACAGCTACTAACCCATTACAGCTAGAAGTCAAAATTTTAGGCAACTAACAATGATTCATGCTTCACCCAACACAACCACCTATGAGAGGAGAGATTAAGTTAGCATACCTTAGTATAGTACCTACAACCATGTTCACCAAGAGTGACCAAGAGGAGCTTCAAGTTAGGGTGCCATAGTGACAAGGCAGATTCATCATCAATCTTGTTGCTGCCGGTGAGGAACTCCAACTCTACATCACTGACCTTGATCACCTCAGCCTTATCCCAAATGCTCAAAATCTGTTCACGCGCCTCTTCAGGGGAGGGCCACAATGGCAGCCGGAGGTTTGGGTCGTAGGAGAGGAGGGCTCCTGCATCCTTGGCAACCTCCATCGCCTTTAGGTGAGCCGATCTACATGGCTCCACAATCAAGCTTATTGATCCATAATGGAAGACCTTAGCCTGCCAACATCAAAATAAATTTTACTCAAAAATTAAACCAAGGAAAATTAAAAGATAATGTATCCCATGTGGGTGCATTAGTCAAAAAAAGGAGTTAAAAATCACAAGAAACTAATAAAACTCAAAGTTGCACATGGGTACGAGAAAAGTTTAAAAAACAAATAAAAGCAAGTAAAATGGAAAATAAACCCTAAATATGCAAATCTCAAATTCATCATAACACAAACGTGTTTTTGAAAAATAAATTCAGTAACTTAGAAGTGATATTACAAAAACACAATTTTAAGGTAATAAATCCAAAATCTATAAACTAGTAACTTAAAATCGAGGAATATTTCAAATAAAATAAATATCATAAAAACACGAAAATTAGAATTGATTCGATTTTTGTTTTTTTCTTTTTTATATTAGGCGCGTGGGATACGATAAAAAAAGAAAGAATCCCGAAGGGGCCCACAAAAGGAATAATGGAATCCAGGAAAGACGACAATTTCTAGGTAATAGAACTGAGAGAAGGCTTCAAGATTAGATCTGAAAAAAGCATGGACCCGCACCACACGGTGGGCCTACTTTAGATGGGCCACACTTTCTAAAACCTGACGTGTCATTGTACCGTCATCGATAGCACGTGATGTCGCCTGTTCATCACAGAGACAGATTTTGATCGCGCTGGATCTCTTCGAATCATCATATCATTAGTCATGCCTCGTGTAGGGCCCACCGTGGTTCCGTTCACCGTGCCGTCACGCTAGCACCTCCATGATACTGACTAGTTATAATAATTGAAAGGATATTTTAAAAAAAATTTTTTTTTTGTTTTTTTTTGGGAGCATGAAGAAAAAGAAATTTTGAATTTTTAAGACACGTCACCGCAAGCCAAAGTGAGAATCTCAGACAGAGATCGATGAACCGCCCGTGAGTTTATCATCTCTCTCAAAAAGTCCAAAGTCAAGATTTTTTTCACACAAAAATTCTACAACGAGAAAATACGTGAATTGAGGTGATCCACACAGCAGTTAACGGACACGACCCACCAACCGCGCGTGAGCGACAGAATTCAATGTAAATTTCACACACACCCCAAGATTTTTCATGATAAATTATAAACAACCCTATCTCAGTAGTCATGAAGGGGGGGCTTTTGTAGTCAAAATAAACCTCAAGGGACTCGAATGATATTTTACAAATAAAAACTTACGGATTTGATGAGCTCCAGATTCAACTCGTCCGGCCTCAACAGCATGTCAGCACTGGGATTCCTATAAAACATAAACTCACGCTCGCCATCGGCGCGTAGAGTCACGAAAGCGAGAGCGGTCCTGGCACCTTGGTCAAAGTTGATGCCATCGCCACTGACGCCATTCTCCTTCAAGATCCCGGCCAGCATGTGGCCGAACTCGTCGTCGCCGAGCTTGCCGACGAAGGCTGCCTTGCCTCCGAGGCGAGCCACGGCGATCGCGACGTTGGCGGGGGCGCCACCGGGAGCCTTGAGGAAGCCGGGAGCCTCGGCGAGGGAGACGCCGGAGACTGTTGGAACGAAGTCGATCAACATCTCCCCGAAGGAGACGATGAGACCGGAGCCGGTAACAGCGCAGTTTGAAGCCATTGGAGAGAAGGAAGGGGAGAGTCTGACCACGAAGATATAGAAAGAGGGAGTGATGAAGAGAGAGAGGTTTTTGAAAGCGAGAAGAGAAGATTATTTATAGCGGGAGGGGAGGGTGGGTGGGTGCCGAGAGAGGTAGAGAGTCTATGCTTGGGTTTAATTACTGGGAATTAAGAGGGGTTTATTGGGAAAGAAATAAAATTTGTTTGTGAGATGTTGCGGGAATTGTTACCTTACCGTATATCCCAGTACTTACCGGGACAGAGGGTATAGTATGATTACATTTGGTAGGTTAATCCAATAAGAATATTTTGATTGATATATTGTCATGTTATTAAGGAAACGTTAGCTAAATTATTAGAGCATACTCCAAATATTTAGGTATCCAATAAGAATATTTTGATTGATATATTGTCATGTTATTAAGGAAACGTTAGCTAAATTATTAGAGCATACTCCAAATATTTAGGTATAAGGTAAAAACTTTCTTGGATTAGACTATAATTCAAAAGGTGGTGAAATTCGATAAGGTTACCTGTTATATTATTAAGATAATGTACAAAAAGATGATTAGGATGATTTTGAATTAAAGATAAATTAAAAATTATTACATATTAAACATGTATAATTATCACATAAAAGGTAACGTTACTTCGATACTGTAAACTTAGTTTAGAGGATGTTATGATGGATGACGTGTAATTTTTATATTTATCTAATAAAGATAAGGTAATTGTTCTAGTTCTAGTGGGTTTTGTGGGACCCACTTAATAAGATTAGAATAATAAGAGCAATAAGAGAACCCTCATTATGAATTCGAGAATAATTATTAATTGTGCTTATCTTATTATTTAATATCATATCATATCATATATTGTTTTTTACTATTAATCATAAATAACTTTATTGTGTTGGTAATTACAATTAACTTAAAATACTCTGAATTAATGTTGAAATCAATGCCTTAAATTAAGGGTTAAGAATATTGAATGTATATTTTTTAATTATAATCCTTTTAAGTTAAATTCTCATTTCATAACATTTCCTTTCATGTAAAATGTTATCTGAATTCTAATTTTATTTCTTTCCAATTTCGAAATTATATATTAATGCTTTAAGAAGTGGCAGATCCAAGAATTTATGTTAGGGTGGGCCAAAATAAAAACTAATTATACATTAATATTTTTGTTAGAGTGGACTAAAATATAGAAATTGTATATATTAATAATTTTTTTTAAATCCCGCCTCAACTAGACTAGCATCTGTCCCACTGGCTTTGAGCATCTAAAGAAAAGCACAAATAGAGTAGAAAAATCAACCTATTAAATGATAATAAAAAAATATACAAATTTATATTTTCACAAAAAAGAATTCAATTTTCTTCTAAAATAAATAAAATAATTTCGTATCGATAATAATACTACTAATTAAATTAACGTTAAGAAAGAGTAAATGGGTTGTTAGCCTATCTCAACCCTCATTCGTCGTATACAAATATCCATATTTTCAAAAGAAAAAACAAAAGTAAACAACATTCACGAAAATGGTTCAAAAGTGATACTTATTCGTTACCATATTGAAAGAAAACGTTACTTCCATTTAATAACGGCCAAATAACCTCTTTAGTTCCTGAAACGTGTATAAGTAAGTCATCCGAATGTTATTATGAGCGTAACGGCACCCCAACACCAGTAATATAAGATGAGCTAACATTTTAATTGGTCGAGGGATTGGTGGGTCACTATCATCCATGGTTTTAAACTTTGCTTTCATCAAATAAAGTGGCTAGTGATCAACTTGGTGTATACATTGCAACAAATAGAGTTGGTGGGGAGATCAATTATTATTTAAACAATACTTCTCATCTAACAGTCTTGCTTTTTGGGGTGTTTTTGCAAAAAATATTAACTTTTTTGCAAACTACCCCCTAGCCCCAACCACTTCACCACATTCACCCCACACCAAATTATGAATACAATAATAAAGTGTTCATTTATGAGAAATATCTCGCAAGCCCCTATTCTTTGCATTTATTTTGTTTTAGATTATTAGTTTATGAAAATTTATTCGATAAAGTTGATGGTTGATTGAATCAGTGAAATTTTCTTTAATACCCTTGTCTAGAATGAGGATTTTGTTAAGGCACCTTAGAGGAAATGTTACCCTCTCCCTTTTGAGTTATTGCATGGTTGCTATTCAATGGTCTATAAAGGAGGGGTAACGTTGCCTCCAAACACATGTTAGTTGATTATATTGATTTTACCTTCCGTATTAATAAACTAAATTAAAACATGTTATTTCGATTTTTTTTGTGTAATTCATAGTTTATTCTGTCTATCTCTTTCATTATAATTCTCTATAACTATTTATTCAAGCTTTAAAAAAAAAAACACATCTTCGAGATTAAAAATTTTGCTATTATAGTTATAATTATAATTGTATTTATATTTTATAAACACTTATCGAGAATGGTTTATTATTGCTACAATGTTTACATTGGTGAGGAGGGTACAATGAGAAATTATTTGGTACCATATGGATCTAAGTGATAGTTATAACATATTGGGAGAGACTAATGTTATTTTCTATTAATTTAATATTATAGTCTATTGATTATTATTTTCTATTGGACTATACTCATTGTCACTTGCCCGACTTTACTCTTATTTATATTAATTAATTTTTTAATTTTATCTAATTAATTATAATTCAAGACGTCACGTTTCACGAGTTTATTTTTTATAATAAACATATGGTCCTTAAACATTTTATTTATTTAATATGATGACAAAATCTTTTAAATGTCTTCTTTAATCTTCATATAAATTATATGTTTAATTCTTGATTTGTTACAATGTCACATGGTGTTCTTTAAAATATTGATTAAAAAAATTTGTATCATTCAAATCCTATTGGCCAAATAAAACTTGGATCTCTACAAGAATAAGCATACAGTGTGCTAATTAAAACCATTAAAGTCTCGTTGTTTTATGTTTATATATTTTATATTCAAAGATTTAGGGTTTCTTACTATTATTATTTATAAAAAAAAAAAAAAGAGTTGATCAATATTTGTTTATATTGATATTAGAAAGAACAAAGATTCATGACGTTAAGTTGCATCCATTCGTGGGTATAATTTAAATATGAATTGGAAATAATGTGGATAAACACATAATCTCAAGTTCGATTTTTCATTTGAACATTTCCGATTTAAATCAGAGGTTGTGGTGGTGCATTGTTGTGTTACTCTTCCCCGAGGATTAATTTAGGTGGTTAAAAAACCTCATAGGAGCTTTACACAAATTTTAACATAAATTTTTAGTTTTAGATGAATCAATTACACGGTTGAGATCGCATTTAAGTTGTGTCATTTCTTATGAAATATCCATTATCCAAAATTCTTTGATTGAATAACTCAAAAATTACTTAATAATTTCAGTAAAAAAAAGCGGCCTTGTTCAACTGGACCATTTTTATGATATATAAATAGCCATTTACCAAATTTTGGTAGAAATATTGAATTTTTACAAGTCAAAGTTATGAGATTAATTTGTTTAATAATAGGCATTTGCCATATAATTTCTCATATCATATGTTATTTTTTTTCTCTTATTTATCCTCTAATACAAATATTAAAATTTAAATCTTCTTTATATAAAATTTATTAAATTGTTGTGATGATGGGTTACATAGTTAATTTGGTCACATTAAGCTCAGTCTGCAAAAGTTTTGACAATGCTCAAACTCCATATATATATATATATATATATATATACTGTCTAATCATGGATACCCAGTTTGGTGGATACAAAAATTAATGTATAATATAATTTAAGATAAACATGAAAGTGGAAAATATGAAGACAATTCCACTTATTTAAAGAGATCATATGCATGAAGACAAGTGTATGTTTTACATACATTCATACTTTTATGCTTATAGCACTAAAAACAATTCTTTAAAAATTTAAACTCTTGTTTAATATTAAAATTTTATGATTATGACTAAATTTTATGATTAAAAAAAAAATGAATATACATATAGAAAAAAAAAAAAAATACGTGGGTTTTACATCAATAATAGTAATGTATATTACAATATCTGAATGAATAAAGATAGGCTAACAAATACTTCTTACAAACGCTGTTATGGTAGCTCGTATTTAGGCAGGCGACGAGATCTATTATGGGCTGATCAATTACGGGCTGACACGTTGCATTTGTGAGAAAAAATTAGTGAAAAGGATTTGTGAGTGTTGTATTACTGTATCTAAATTTTTATGCGTAAATTGTTGCATTTTTTTTTTTTAATAGCCAAATTTTCTTACATCAGGACTATAAAAGTTTGATTAAAATTTCATAAATATGTTTTGAAAATCAAAACTATGACAAATTAACTCGTGAATGAGAATGATTTATAGAATTTTCTGTAAATCATATATCATGTGTTATGGCACTATCAATTTACTTTTATTTTAAAAAAAGAAATAACTTTCACACTTTCAATTTGATATATATAATAATTTTTATTTTTAGATTAAAGTGTTCTTATCTAAAATCCATATATATACGCACACACTAAAATGGTTAAAGTTTCATTATCTTATCGCATTTGTATATTCCCAAAAGCACCACCTCATAAAATTATTCAATAAATAATAGTCTTCATATCTCTAATGATTCCCTAAAAGCACAAACAGTATCTCTCTTTCTCTAAAAAGAATTAGAAAGAATGCCTACCAAAATCTCAAATCTAAAAAGCTATTAATATACTAAAATAATTGGTTTGTCTTCTTATACCTAAATTCCATCATATGGTTCACAAGAATTTTTTTTTTTTTAAAAAAAAAAGTATCTTCTAAATAATATTGTTCATTTTAGGTTTAAACATTTATTTTTTAAACATTTATTTTTGAGCTTCACGCAAATATACTTCACCGAAAGGATACATACATTTAGTGATGAAAACTCAACCTTTATAAATTGAGTCCTAGACTCATCTATTTGGCAATGTGAGATGTAACATAATATATGTATATAAAGTTAGCAATGAATCAAGTTATATCTGGATATATGCATCACCATTTACATATTCCTAATTAAAAAACTATAATTTAGAAAGGCTATTATAAATGTGCCAACCTTATAAATTGGAAATATTGCATGGTGGGGTGCATGCTTTACTTAAAATTTTGGTCATATTTTGTTAAAACACAAGAGACATTAAATATAAAAGAGAAACCCACCTGGAGGAAGTGGACCCTTTGCTATTTAGAAATTAAAAAAACAACTTGAGATGAAGCTATGATTTTATTTATTATTTATTTATTTTGGGTATGAAATAATGAAAATGAAATTTCTTTTGCTTGCCTTTGAAGGGAGGGTGAAGTTATGCCTATCCAATGGGATTGAGACTGGGGACTCTCATTGCGATTGGAGGGTCCTCTGTGATAAATGAATGCATTTATGAGATCAAGAATGGGAGCTATACATAAGAATGAATTTGAAATAAAAATAACATAGGCTTTTGTCAATTTAGGGTACACATTGAATGTATACATATTTGAAGTTATATCATTCAATATTTTTAGAGCATATTTACACGTATTTTTTTTTATTTTTTATTTTTATAGGCTAATGTGATATAGTTCAAATCTTTAAGTTCGGTTTTGTATTTGAGTGTCGTGAAATTGGTTTACATACATAATTTATCATATAATCGCCTAGTTCATATGATAATTATAAAATCCATTTCGTATCATTTGTAATGCAAAAATTAAGACAAAAATTTCGGATATATTATACTGCTGCTTTGGAGTCATTTAAACAAAATTTATAGGAGAGTTTTTTCAAAATATCTTGTAAGATAGTTGAATTTTCAAATAAAAAGTAAAAAACCCTTTTACTCCAAAGCTTAAAAAAAAAAAAAAAAAAAAATTCCCAAAGCAAACCATGTAGTGCCAACTTACTTATTACAAACTATAAAGTAAATAATAATAATAATAAAAATAGGCTAATAAGTAAAAACTCTCTCTCATTTATTTCTCTTATGTAGAAAATGAGCAAGACCAGATTCCACAAATATTTATGTTTATACAACAATGAATAATGAATTGTTCAAATTAATTAGATATAAAAAATATGTTTATTTATTTTGTTAGATTTTATTCACCAATTAATGCTTGTTGGGTAAGTTTATATGCTCTAAATTGAAAGAGACACTGCGATTGCATATGACATTATTTACAAATTTTGGTTTCAAGCTTCTTCTTTTATCTCAAATTTCCAAATTTATAATCAATGATATATGAGATTAATTTATAGGTTTAATAGTATTATCGGTAGCCACAGTATATTAATATGAATTGATGGTGATATTGTATAGGAAAAATAAATCTCAAATCAAAATTTATCAGTCTAATAATATTATAGACATTATAGTATTGTAAGGTAATAAGTTAAAGAACATGTAGATTTGATATATATTAAAGGTATTTTTGGTATGAATTTTTTTTTATTCGAACTTGTGAAAGTAGAACTTATTAACGTTGGAACTTATGAAGATATAATTTTTATGAAAATTATGTTAGTTGTTTGACTTAAAAAAGTAAAATTGAAGATATAAAAATATGGGTGTCGTTGATGACTAGATGTGGCCAGATCTGACATTTTTCAGTCAGATTCATAGCGAATTTGGTCGGAAAAGGGCAAATTGACACCCGATTAACCATATCCAACCGGTCGTGCGCCATTATGATGACTTCTGACCATCCTTCAACGGTAGTGGCCGGCTATTGACATTTAATGGGTGAATAGAGGTGTTTTTGTTAATTTTTAATGCTTTCTTGTAAAGGATGTTTAGCTAAATTAACAAACCTAGTGGGTGTTTGTATTAATTTTTAAATCATTTCTTATAATAATAACCTAACTCAACTTTTTCAAAAATACTACTCAACATAATAAAATAAACACAGCCTAAGCCTTTTTAATTCAGTCGTAAAATAGCTTAATTTAAAATTTTTAAACAATTTTAAGATGCAACCAAATAATTTAATTTTTTTTCAAAAGTACTTATGATTTTAAATATACTCTTTTACTAGCGAATAAGTTTAAACAAACAGACTCTCAAACTTATATTATATTCACATAATTTTTGTTTTATATATTCCAAAAATTATGCACCGTACAAACTAAAATTAATTATATTGATTTGATATATGGAGTAACATAGAGTTTTTCAACGCCTATAGCATTGCTCAACATTGAAGTAGCAAACACCTTTTATTGTGGGAAAATAATACAGCCATCGATGATAGTGTACCGAATAACGTAATAAAATCCTAACCGTTAATTAATTTTAACTTAATATTAATCAACGGTCAGGATTTTGTCATATTATTCGATGCACAAATTCGATACACTACTGTCAATGGCTGTAACATTACTCTTTATTGCAATAATCGAAATGATAACGTCGTTATCTATATAGAATAAAAGATAAATTCTAAGACAAAAGTAAAGTTACTGTTTTTTGTTTTTTATTTTTTAAATGTCACTCTATATAATTTATTTAAAAAAAAAAAGAATAAGTAGGTAATATATAAGCAATATTCTTGGAACATAAGCGAAGAAGATTTTGATTCTAATGTTTACCAACATGATGATGATAAAATCAGCAGGCCTAACTAGTTGAAAAAGACAAATAATAAAATCAAATTACTATTTTAAAAAGAAAAAAAAAAAAAAGAAGAGAGAAAAAATTTTATTGACCTTCTCTATTATGTGATTAAAATAAATATAAATTTGAGTGATTTCAGATTATCTAAGAAACAATAACGCAAATATCCTAAGATGAGTTCAACAAAAAACGTTAATCTTGTATGAAATAAAAAATTAAAACATACTTTTTAAAATATACATTTTTGTAAATTGACAATTCAATAATAATTTTCCTTTCTAAAGGAAAAAATCATTGGATCTAGATCTTAGACTGCGCCTGTGAAAAGTTTAAACCTTATGAACTCTTTTCCAGAAAAACCAACACAACCTAAGAGATATTTATGAAGATCCTGATAAATATTTATAGTAAATTTTCAAATCTATTATTAGTTATAAAAAATTTTAATTCTTAGAATCGTATATAGTTCCAAACATTCTTGAGGAGCATACTTGGCTTTCTTCAAAGTCACAATCAGAAAAGGTGTCATCTTCATCTTCAGAATCTGGTTCTCTTGTGGATAAGTATTCATCTTCAAAATCATCTCCATCTCTTATGGTTCTTCATCACTTTCCATCTCCGCAACACCTGGATAAAAGCCATTATATATGGGGTGGAATCCTTACTTTTCCTTTCCACCATTTTGAGTTTTCATGATTCTTGGGAGACTGAATTGGACCGTCCAAGAACGAAATGGGATTCCGATTATTCGGCATCACTTTCCATCTCGGCAACACCTGTACATATACAAGGAAATTAAAAAAGAAAGAAGACAAGTTCTTCTTTACTTGTATTTTTAAGTTGTAAAAGATGAAAGTCTCGGACACGTTATGGCGATAAAGTGCCCCATAGAATCCAATGATAAGCTCATGCCTGCAAAGATAAAACAAACTTGTTATAAAGCATAGTTAATTTGATGTGATTCCCATTGTTCACTAAAGAAAACAAATCATGTCTTCCTCTTAATAAATGTAAAAGTCAAAATTAAAGAATGACGAAGATCCAAACATGGAGAATATGGGAACTGCACAGAGATTTCGAAGACCATAAATGGAACCAAATAATCGAAAAAAATATAAAAGATGATCGACTGTTAACTTACATGCAAAAGTTTAAGTACTCAGAACAGTTTATGGACATCGAAAGACCAGAAAGAATAATGAAAGATAATGAGATATTTCAACATTCAAACGGGAAAATCTGGAGTCCAACAATTACCACCATAGGATACCCAATATTTTACCAATTTGTAAACAGAGTCTTTCCGAAAGACTTCATAAATGATGAGATAAAAAGTATTCAAGTTCAACACCATGAGCTTGTGTAATTCAACTTCTAAAATATTAGCAGTAGTCCTGATTCTTTCTACAACTATTGTATGGTCGTTTTATGGCTACATGCATTACGCTAAAAAGATTTTGCAACAAAATGGAAGGCTTTCTAGTGAATTTGTTGATTATTTACATTGAAAGGGAACTCGTTGCGGAATTTAACACAAAATCAATGACAGTCGATTTTCGAAAACTAAAAGGGTGTTGAACTCCAGTTTGGTACATGATTGAGTTCTAACACACAAAGACAGCCTTAAGATTGAATTATACTATTTTTATTATTTGTTTTTCATTGATTTGCTTTCAGATATTAACATATTTTCTCAAGTTTTAATCGCCTGTTTCTGCCCTGCCTCGCAAGATAAAGTTTTCACTATGATACTGTCCAAGAAGAAAATGTACCTTGTTACTGGAAACGTAAATTCCATTAGCCTGAAAATCTAGGCTGATTGTTGAAGAACAAGGAAGCAAGCATGACACTAACAATGTGGTAAAAACACATAAAAAAATATCAGAATACTTTGCATGTTTCTCACACAGCAAATGCATCATTCTTGATCCAAATTAATCAAGCTGGAAGTCCAATTCCCCTTTTCTAGTCACATAGCTTCATAATATATTTGTAAAGCTTTTGCATAATTTCCTTTCGATTGAATTGACATCCGTTATGGCATCATTTAATGCAAGGAATGCTCCATTCTAGAAACATACATGAGACTTCCATCTCATACAGTTCCTCCTTATCTGCATAATGAGAATAATACAAGAAATAAAAAAAGATTGACATATTCTCCTTATGAACCAGCCAACCTTCCAGCAAAAGATATTTTTTCCTTAATATCTCGCAGATAAACTATGGACTAGCTCTAACAAAAATTTCGAACTCATGGAGCCATCTGCTGTCCTTTCTACCATTTTGAAAGATGGGTTAGACTTTATCAACTTAAATATTTGATTTAAGTTCAAGAATCTAATTTACAACTATCACTCCATTGCAACCCAATGGTTTAGAAGTTGCTGAAATGACATAAAAATAACTACCTTCAAATTCTCTTTCAAGTCAATTAGATTGTGACAAATCCATGGTCAATAATTAGTATCTCAATTTTTCATCCTCAAACAAGTCTCCAATGCAGCAGCCCACTTCCAATTTTCAAGCAAGGTTCATGTTTTTTTTTTTTTTTTTTAATTTTTTCATAATAACATAAATAAATAATTTTTTATTGGAATTAGAAGAATATTTTAAGTGAACTTGTTTAATTGAAAATTGGAAAAAGGTTAAAGATAGAGATTGAAATAACTTATAATTAATCAGAAAATAACTATATGATTTATATAAGATAATTCTTTTTTCAATAGAAATTTTTCCTATCTAGGCTTAGGCTTACTGTTTAACATTCCACCCTGGGCAATCTCAACCCAGAGTCGGGGTATTGCCATCCCTAAAGAACACTCGGGGAAATTAAGTGCTAAGATGACACCATAAAGACTAACATTCTAGTAAAATGTAAGCCTTGTAATTGCCTTGTGATTTGTCATGAAGGATGGAAGGAAAATCCCTAAATATCACTTGGGGTATTGCTATGAACCGTTGGATAAACCCATGGTAGTCTATGAGGTCCGGATTTTGTGTTATTTTTCAGGAGTCTGCATAAGTGCATATAAACATATATAAACTTTTTTACTCAAGTTTGTAACACAAATTTTTTTTTTTCATTGATCAAATGCAACAAATTCTACCATTGGATTGCAATAAATGAATGATTATGAAATAATATTACAAGTTTATATTAAAAATTTATGTTGAATTAACCTAAAACTAACTTAAAAATAGAGGAATGCAAAAGCATTGAAGTTGGAAAACGTACCTTTTTTCAGGACAATGTGTCTATTGGTGACATAATTTCTGGCTGCACATAGTTCTTCCCTCATTAAGATATTATGGCATCATCTCCAATTACTTGAATTAGGATCCCACAATTCAATCTGGCTACTTTCTGGGCATACTCATGCACTTTTCCAGCTTTACAAGGCTTGCAATTTGCAAATGACCTCAACAGTTTCATGTTTCTTCCAATGCTCTTCAGCTAATTGACACATAGTTAGATCTTTTTGTGCCATCTTTGTGAAATAGAAGCATTCCTCACCGGTCAAATCATGTGGTTTATCCATAGAACCCTGAACTTTTGGAGCTTCATACTGCTTAAGTCTTTCAATCAGCAAAGCTTGCTTAACTTTGGCCTACAATAAGAAAAAGAATAAAGATAAACAATCAAATAGGACAAGAATAAGGCTTCCGCTTGTCATCAACCACCAAGAAATTGAAAACAAGTTACAGTCCACTAATCAAAAGCCTATAACAAGTATAAAAAAGCATGTCACTCAGGAGAATTTGAGAAGTTTTCGAGAAAATTGATTTTGTCATAGTCATTATATTCAACACCAATTAACACCTGACTTTCCATTAAATAAGCGGGTTTTCCAAAGAAGGAATCAAAGAGTTCTAATAACTCATACTCTGGATAATTCTTAATAAATCCACAATCATAGCTATCCACCATCAAATTTGTCGTATCACACCTCTATTTCCAATAAGGGTCATTCCACAATATAGGAGGTATGTATACCAAAACCAAACACCGTATTCGTAACAGTATTTTAGAGGTCTTACATTCCCATATTACAAATTCTACATTCTTTAACAAAATTCACGCTGTTACAAGTTTTCCGTTCAATATTTGCAAGTTTGGCATTCCCCATTCGAAGTCATCTGTGTATTATGAAACGTTTCATGTTTTATCTATCTCAAAAACTTTCGATGAGCAGCCCTTATTAAGTCGAGTTATTATCAAACAAAGAATTACTGGCAATACCAAGCATTACTTCAGACCAAATGCAGTAACAGAAACAACCACACTGACCTTCTCAAGCTTGTACTTGAGTCTCTCGTCAGCATTTGCAAACCTCTGCTTCTTCTTCTTCCCTTTAACAGTAAGCCGATGCCGGTCCTTCATAATCCCTGCTCTGGCTTCCGCTTTTCTCTCTTCACCTTCAACCACTTTTCAGGCACCCACTTCTCCTCTTGGGAGCCAACTTCATGAGTTTCAAACTTAAGTTTTCCCTCCAAAATCACAAGACTCACTCTCAATTCCATGACTCAAATTTCTCAAATCCCACACAGTGTTTGAACTCAAAATTGGATCTTTAGCTCGCAAAATTACCTGGTAGACGAAACAAGTTAACTAAAAAAAAAATAATATGTGATAAATAACAAACTCTAAAAATTTGAACCCACAAAATGAACGCAGTGGAGTGGTAAATGGACAGTGAAACACAGTCAACTGTGAGCTTCAGAAACTAAAAGATATCGTAAAAAGAGTAATATGAAAATGCATTAAATTTCAACAAAATTTTAGAGGGAGGGAGAGAAGGTGTACCTGAGGGAGAAAGGGCCCGCTGAGAAGGGTTTGAGAATTGAGAAGAGAAGAAGCTCTTCGTGAAGTTGCGAAATGTACTTTCGCCATTGACGCGAAAGAGAAGTACAGAGAGTTATGGGCTCGGCGAGATGGCCGGTTCGACCCGAAGAGTAAATGGGGCAACCATCGTTTTAAGCATTATTAAATAAATAACTTTTATATATAACGAGTAAACAACACACCCAAGGTTTAGCCAAACAATAATGCCGGAGTTACCGATTAAACTACCGATTTGACATACTGACTCATGTGAATTGAGTTAAATTTTGAGATTTGGGTAATTGGGCAGGTGGGTTGGTATGTGAAAATCGGTAGCTTGATCGGTAAGTGTAGTATTGCCCTTAGCCAAATAGTTAGTTGATACATGATTTTATTTATTCTAGATTTATACACTTAAAGTAACACCATTTACTAAAATGGTTATATACACGGTAAGAGGCATACATTAGCACGCTAAGGTGCACCAGAGGTTTTTTAGTAAGAGGCCAGTTCACGTCAACAAAAAGTAGCTCACGTTAATAGCATCAAAGTCGACAGTTTTTGACTTTTTTCCGACCGATTTGTAAGTCTAAAATCACTTCCAAGACCACCATTAGACTCCCTACAACCTTCTCTATAAAACTCATACCTTCACTTTCCGACCTCATTCACCATTTCCAACCACCTCCATTCTTGCCACCTAATGAGATTGGGTTACTTCTCAAGCTTTTTTTGATTGATTTGGGTACAACCGACCTCTCCAGACTTCACCACCAGCTTCTCCGCCATCAGTTGATTGTTGTGATGTGTTTTTTGGCCGTTGGTGACTCCCCAGTCGTCGGAAATCAAAGCCCAAAGTAGTGCCCATAACCTAGGCTGTGCAAAAAAATCAGATATCCGATCCCAATCCGCTCTGCTCCGCTCCGGAAAAATCGGATATCCGAAAGTTCAGATCGGATACGGATCGAAATTTAGCAAAATCTGAATATTCGGATCGGATATCGGATCGAGATTATTAAAAAATCGGATATCCGTATCCGATCCGGATTTTACAAAACTACGTCGTTTTGAGTTTTAAAAATTAAATTAACCCTAACACTAATAGTCTAACTTAGTAAATCTAACACAATTAAGTCAACTCTTTGTCTCTCTTGCTCGAGCACTAACACGCAGTCACGACTCACGCACAGTCGCACAGCCTCTCACAGAGTCACAGTCTCACTCTCTCAGATCAGATCTCGTATGTCGTCTCAATCTCTCATTGTCTCTCTCGCTCAAACATGCACAACCTTTCACTCTATCAGACCAGATCTCATCTCAATCTCACTCTGTCTCTCTCGCTCGAACACGCACAGACAGACACACACGCCACCACTCTCTGTCTCACTCTCTCTCGCTCGAACACTCTCAACTCTCTCGGTGTTTCACTCTCTCTCGCTCGAACACTCTCAGATCTCAGTCTCTCTGACGATTGAAGCCCCAAATCGATTGTTGTCACAACCTAGTGTGACTACCGCCACACTGTAATAGCCTGGTGCGATTTCGTGGTGCTTATTTCTTTATTATTGTTGGTGATGGTTTGTTAATGGTACAATTTGATGGGTGTTTTTGTTTTGATGTTGATTTGAGTTTGATGTTAATGGCACCGTAATATGTGCCTTCTCTCTTTGTCCCGGTTACAAACCTTCTATTGTTCATTAGTATTGAATTATTGATTTGCGTTTTGAACCTATTATAAGGTTGATGGAGGCTGGGTTTGATTCAAACTGTGCCGATTGGGTTTGGTTTTATGTGTGTTTCCAAAGATTGTTGGTGGCTGGATTTGATTCAAACTTAGTGACTGGTTTGATTTGTGTTGCTAATGGCTGCTGTGGTTAATTTGTGTTTGATTGTGTAATCTGAACACTACAGTGATGAATATTGTCAATGCATGGCGCTGGCTGAAGTAAATTTTGACCATCCGCCCTTTGCTTGGAAGCTAGCTATGGGACGTTTTATTTATGTTGTTATGTTAATGTTGTTGATTGCCTTCTGGTTATTTGATGTTGTGTTATGTAATGTGTTGATTGTTGAAGTGGGAAAATCCAGCCAATTGGTGGGATTGGTTTGTTTGATTGGAAAAATAGAAGTGTTTTAATTTATGAGTATGACTTTGTTGGTTATATACTTGTTGTTTTGGATCCATTAACATTGGTTGGACATTTTAGAGGTTGCTAACATAATGTGGGTAATAGATTTTTTCCCCAAATACAATTTAATTATATATGTTGGATAATGAATGTTGCTATGTTAATGTTATTGATGTTTGGTTCGTCACCATTTTATTTGATGTTGTATGGTATAATGAGTTGATTGTTGAAGTGGAAAAATCCAAACAATTGGTGGGGTTGGTTTGTTTGATTAGAAAAATAGAAGTATTTTCCTTTATGAGTATGAATTTGTTGGCTGTACACTTGTTGTTTTGGATTCATTAATATTGGTTGGGCATTTTGGAGGTTGCTAACATAATGTTGTCTTTATATATTAATAGGTTGAATTAAATTTTAGGGATGAATGATAAAAGAAGCATAAATTCTAGACTTATTTTCTTTTTCCATTACAACTCTCCAACATCTTCGGTCTAATTTCCTCTTATTTGTTACTGTAACAGAAGATGCCCAGACGGTGAATGGCACTACCAAAGTTGGTGGGGCAGAGGATGCAGAGGTGGGTTATACTCGTTTGAAAGCAATAATTATTGTTGTTATTTTTCACTATTTGACATAATATTTTTCCTTTTGTGCAGTGATGAATTGGAGCACCTTGGTCTTGCTACGTGTTTGGGTGGCAAGGGACAAGACTTGATGGTCAATCTAGCATTACTTAAAAAGTCCCCTTGTTTTTCGCTTGCTGTTTTCTTCTTTTTAAATTGCCATATTATGGTTGGTTTACTGTTAGCATGATATGTCCAATTGTCCAAACATGATGATTGGTCCTACTTGTACTCATCCAAGCGTTTACTTACTGTGATGGCGAATGGAGTGTAGAGGCTTGGCCTGATTTAAGTTAAGGCATTTCCCTAATTTGATGTAAATGCCACAAGAGCATTTCTGCTCTTTGGGTTTCCTCTGTGCTGCAGTGCTGCTTATGTTTGTAGTTCATTGAAACTGCTTGCATCTTAGATTATTATTATTGTTCACTTTGATGTTGTTCCTATGAAATGTGACACATTCTAACTGGTGACGGATTGCATATGTCCTTACAATATGGCTTTGGAGCATTATTAGCCTTAAGGATTGAATTATTTGATTTTAATAAGAAAATCTTAAAATTCGGATAAATTTCGGATATCCGATTATCCGATTCGAATAATCGGATATCCGTAAAACCGGATATCCACATATTCGGATCGGATTCGGATCAATATATACGAAAATTCGGATCGAATAAGGAAAAGCCCTATTGGATATCCGGATTGGACATCTTGGATATCGATCAATATATAGCCTGATCCGAAAATTCGGATCGAATAAGGAAAAGCCCTATTCGGATTGGATATCCGGATTTGAACAGCCCTACCATAACCTACTCGATTAAAGTCCTCACCTAATTGTTGCACAAAAGTCAACCCTTTTACCACCAAATTAATGATGTTACTTTAAGGGTAAGAATCTGCAATAAATAAAATCAGGGGTATCAACTTACTATTTCGCTAAGCCTTAGGTGGAAACATGTCATTTACTCATTTTTTTCACCAGCAGTTAAAAATAATAATAGTAATAAATAAATAAATTAGCACTTTAGTTAGTTTACTATTTCAAGCCCGTTACTTGAACATCTTGGTTATTTCAATCCATTTTGTTATGTTAGGAATGTATGATAAGATCATTTTCTTATTGAGGTTTTTATTATTATTATTATCATTTTTGTTTTTTAATTTTGATTTATCTACTTCTAATTTTTTAGGTGGTAGAAAGGTTTAATTTCATCTACCCTGAGTATTCTTTAATAAAAAAAAACATCCAAACTATTATACCTGGGAGAATAAGGTGCGTGGCGCCCGGTGATTAAGTGCGAAATGGACCTCGGGGAAGAAGTTTGTTTACCGACGATACAGTGCGGCGCGTCGTGTGATCATGGTTACACCCACGCTGCTTGATCGAATAGTGGGTGCGTCGAAGCCGACCGGGAGTGTGATGATCCCGTGTGTCCAATCCCTGCAGCAAATCACGTGAATTACTCTAGAAGATGGATAATGTGACATAAAGAAGGATTTACACGGATCATCCCATCAACTTACAGATTCAGTGATCATTACCTTAATGCATCCCACTATAAGTTGAGAGCTCCTCTCTCATTAAGGGGATTCGCACATTTACTCTTGACCAACCTCTCTCTCTCTCTAGAATAGACAACATTTGATACCTTGTATTCTCAGTGTAAAGTCAGTCGTCTAAAATGACCTGACCCTTATCATTAATAAAAACATCAGTGGACGTAGGACTTGCTTCCTTAGCATCCGAACCACTTTAAAACTCCTTTCTCTCTGCATTTGCTGTCATTTTCCTTTCCATTCACATGTGTCTTTTGGGCCAACTCAACATTTCACACATGCGTTTCATTGGTGTCAAAAGACACACGTGAATGGAAAGGAAAATGACAAAGAAATGCAGAGAAAGGAGTTTTAAAGTGGATTGATGCTAAGCAATCTACGTCCAGCTTTTTGTTTTTAATGATAAGGGTCATGTCGACTTTAGCGACTTTACAGGCCTATCAAATGTTCATCTATTCTAGAGAGAGAGAGGCCGGTCAAATGTGTGAGAGAGGAGGCTCTCAACTTATAATGGGATGCATTAAGGTAATGATCTCATAGCTGATGGGATGTCCGTGGGTAAATCTTTATGCTCATTATCCATCTTTTGAGCTAATTCACGTGATTTCGCGGTGGACATGCGGATCATCACGGCTCTTGGCGGCATGCACCCACGAGGCGAGGCGTAGGTGTAACCATGATCTGCGGCATGTGCTGCGCGTGATAAGCTCTTCGGTCGACCTTTCACTGCAGGCGCCTCTCTCTTCTCCCTGCTAGAATCCCCTAGTTTTTAAGGTTTGAGAATCGAACTTTGGAAACTACAAGTCATGCCGCAATTGGATGATTCTTGGAAATTCTGGTGATTCTGACTTGTTTGAAAGTAGGTCGGGACGGCACCTTTTTTGCGAACACGACCTCGCATGATCATTGTTTATAGAGGACAAGCGACCTGATTTCGCCAGATGTCACCTGTTGTGCTTTTGATATGGGCGCATTTAATGAAATAGCCTCTGCGCTGACAGATGTGCCTTGTGCGTGATAAGTGACAGCCAGATGCATTAAATGCGTTGTACGCTGACATAGTACGCCTTATGAGGACATTAAATGTGTTATATGTTGGAACGAAGCCCCTTATCAGAGCATTAAATGTAGATTTGAGACGCAATTAATGCTTTGAGAAAAAGAGATAGTCGTCGTTTGAGCTTTTCAACGGGAAAGATGAAGGTTTGACTTTATCCAGTTGTGACGCTCACTCTTTCCCGCTGATGCGCGACACGTGGCTGTGATCAATGGTGAGAAACCTTTGCTGCCCAAACGCCGTTTTGATTCCAAGAAATCCAAACGCCGATTCATATGCTATAAAAACCTCGAGTCTTTCTTAGGCAATGTCACCAGAGCCTTTTTCTTAGAGAGTAAAAGATTTTCGCAAACGTGGAACCTCTGCCTTTCAAACCAGCATTTTTTCAGTATTCGAAGCGGAAGCTATTCTCATACTCTGAGAGGTAAGAGTTTCTCTCTGTTATTGTTTCATTATTTTCCATGGTTGAATGGCGTCTGTCTTCCAGTAGCCTATTGGAGAGGAGATGCTTAGGTCGGGGTCGAGCCATGAATGGCGGCTCGAATCATGCCGTTAGGGTTTCCTTTGGGGTTTAGGGAGTTTGTTTCCTCCCACATCATCGTACGAAATAGCGTACGGCGGCTAAATGACCCTTCTGCTTGTCGCTTTTGCAGACCAGCAAAATGGACCCCTCAACAACCAGATCCGAATAGGGAACCGGTTCATCCCCATAGGGTGCTCCAAGTATTCCTATCGAGGTCTTCTCGGTACTTACCGAGGATGAGCTCGAGAGGGTAATAAAACAATACGGTATCGAGGTGGACGCTTTCCTCGACGTGGCACACTCATCATGATACCCGCTAAGTGGTCTGACCGCGGTCTTCGAGGAGATCATCAAGGGTAGGGGACTGATCCCTTTCCACCCTTTCATCAGATCGCTTTTGGACCACTTCGGGGTCACGCCGATGGAGCTGACTCGGAACGTGTACGTCATTGCCGTTGCAATGTATATCGCATGCCACGAGAACAGGTTGGGCGAGCTGACCGTGACGAAGGTCGGCTCTGGTTCGGTTTCAAAGCAACTAATAATAAGGCCAAGTATAAAGCTCTACTCGCTGGACTCAGGTTGGCCAGGGAAATGGGCGCAACCGCGATCAATGCCCACAGTGACTCCATGCTAGTCGATAACCAGATTTTGGGAGAGTATCAAGCCAAGGAAGATAACATGATCAATTATCTGAAGAAAACTAAGGCTGCACTTGAGCCGTTCAAGCACTTTAAGATCACTCAGATTCCCAGAGAAAACAATTCTGTGGCGGACGCCTTGGCAAGGATAGCCTCATTATTAGACTCGGATGCACCAAAGAACATTCCTGTTCGATTCATTGAAATCCCCAACATCAGCCCAATCGAACAGGACGTGAATGTAACAGGTTCAGACTTATGGATGACCCCCATTACTCGGTATCTCAAGGATGGGATCTTGCCTGACGATAAGGTCGACGCAAGGGTTCTACGAACAAGATCTGCTCGCTACACCCTCATTGGAGACCAGCTATACATGCGAGGGTTTAGTGCCACTCTCCTCCAATGTGTAACCATCGAAGAAGCGGATTACATCATGAGGGAGATACATAAAGGAATCTACGGTAATCACACTGTCTCACGATCTCTTGCGAACAAGGTTGTTTGTCAGGGGTACTATTGGCCCCGAATCCAAGATGACGCCTACAACTTTGTCAAAAGGTGTGATAAGTGCCAGCGGTTCGCGAACATACCGCTCCCTCCCTCCCACGAATTGATAAACATGACTAGCCCCTGGCCTTTTTCCATGTGGGGGATCAATCTCATCGGTCCCATGCCAGTCGGTGAAGGGGGAGTTAAATATGCTGTGGTCGCGGTAGATTACTTCACCAAATGGGTGGAAGCCGAACCACTAGCCGCGATCACGACTAGAAAGCTTAAAGACTTCGTTTTCAAGAATATTGTGTGTCGTTACGGAATTCCCCATACCCTCATCCCGGATAATAGGAAATAGTTCGACAACGAGAAATTCAAGCAGTTTTGCAATGAGCTGGGCATCTATAAAAAATTCGCCTCAGTCGCAAGGCCACAAGCAAATGGCTAAGTTGAAGCTGTCAATAAAACCATCAAGCACACTCTGAAGGCCAAACTTGGTGCAACCAAAGGGAATTGGGTCGACGACCTCCCTGAAGTCCTATGGGCATACAGAACAACTTCAAGAACCTCCACCTCAGAAACACCTTTTTCGCTAGCATACGGATGCGAAGCGATGATCTCTGTAGAGGTGGGAACTGGTTCACTTCGGAGGGACTTGTACAATGAGGCCGACAACGAAGCAATTATGAGAGCAAGCCTAGACCTTGTTGAAGAACATCGCAGTAAGGCTTCGCTAAAAATAGCAGCCTATCAGCAACGCTCGAAGAGGTTCTTCGATTTAAAGGTCAGGTGAAGAGACTTCCAGGTCGGCGACCTTGTGTTAAATGAAGTTCTTCTTGGAATCAGGGAACCAAGTGCGGGAGTGTTAGGACCAAACTGGGAAGGTCCATACCACATGAACAAAGTGATAAGACCGGAGACTTATCATCTCAAAAGGCTGAACGGTTCCAAAGTACCCCGAGCTTGGAATGTTGAGCACCTTCGACCATACTATCAGTAATTCCGAACTCAGTTTTCCTTGTAAATTAACTTGCGATTTGTGTAAATAATTTCCTTATAAAGTGTCATTTTTTGCGCTTGTAACACTTGTTCCAGTAAATGTAAGCAATCAGGAAGTACTCATGTATAATAAAGCGAATAGAAATTGTAAAAGTAAAAATGTATTTCATTAATATGGAGTACAATAGGCAAAATGGCATGACTATAAGCCCTAATCCGGCTCCTATAGAGCTGACCTCGTCGTCCTAGGGCTGGTTGGCTGAGGGTTTATCTGAGGCGTATCCCGACCCTCCTGCTCGAGAGGCCGCCGCTTCATCATCCCCCCGCGCCATGGACATAAGTGTATCTCGCTAGTCTTACGGGAGGTCAGACATGTCAAGTCGCGGATTCTTCGGTCGCAAGGCATAAATAGACTCGATCGCCCATTCGGCAGCCTTCTCCTCGACCTCCACTGCCTGATTCTGCATCTCTTGTGTCAAGGAAGCAACTTTTCCTTGACTTGCCTGAAGTTCAACTTCGAGAGCTTGCCTTCGCTTCTCAGAGGCGTCCCTCTCTTGTTCTGTTTACAAGGCCTGCAGAAAGGTCGCTTTGAGCTCCTGGTCCTTCTCCCCGGCCTCTTTGGAGAGTCTGGCTATGGTCCTTTATAGCTCCTTTATTTCCTCTCCATGCTTCTCGAGCTGCACTTTTTGGAAGTCCACCGTACGAAGAGCCGCGTCTCTTTCGTTCAGGTACTAATTCGCTGACTCAGAAGACATGTTTCTCTCTGTTTTGGCGGCTTCCAAGCTTCACTTGAGCGTTGCGTTCTCTTCCTTTAGAGCAACATTTCCCTTTGCGGCTCCCAGTTGAACCTTCTCCATAGACATTCGCATGGAAAGAAGAGTCTACGAACAAAGAAAGATAGAGTTAGCTAATAAAAAAAAGCTAAGGGTAGTCCTCGCCAAGGACAGTTCGTTCACCTTGCTTAAGTGTTGGACCGATATGAACATTAGGTCCACGTCGCTGGAATCTGAGAACTGCTCGAATGATTCCAAGAGTCTGTATTCCAATAAGGCGTAGACCACCGGCTACAAGTACTCCGGCAGGTTCACTAACGAGTCCAACACTGGAATATCCTTCTTTGTACCTTCAACAGTGGTCGTGTCGTCCATCGGTTCCTTACCTAACCTCTTCGCGTCCAGCCGTGACCTTTTGGGTTGATTGCCCTCAGATTCAGTCTCTGACTCTTCGACTTGAATCTGTCTCCTCTTCTTTCGTTGGGCCGTTGTCTTCAGCCTAGGGCGAGCAGGCGATGGTTGGGAGACCTTCTTGTTTCGTATTGGTGCATCTTCTGACGGTTGTGGTTGGGAAGTTTCGAAAGGTCGCGATGGTGGGCCCGATGTTGCTCCTTCAGCCAGGGGAACGGTCGGAGCATCATCGGTCACCTTGGCTTTTCTTGACCGAGGGAAATTGAGTGGCCTTCATCGCGGCTGCTCTGACTCCTTTGGAGGCATGGTTGCTGTATGCAAAGCATCGTTAGCGAAGATATCTTATTTCACGACCAGAAAAGGACTAGTTAGCAAGACTTACTCAATAGGGGCTCTAACGATGCGTTTGCGTTGAAGAAACCGTATTTTCGCAAATTCACAATCATCACGAGTTTCTTCGCGTCGCTCTTGTCCTCGAGTAGGGAGCCAAAATGCACGATCCTACTTCTATTGAAGAGCAGCCCTAGGTCGGTCGTCTTGTTAACTATCAGAAAGGAATCAAGTCGTTAGAAAGAGCACATTTCGAATGTAATGAATTTGTTAAAAAAACCAAAAAAAAAAGGCCTACTCGGTTCCTGGAGGCGGCAATGGCCGTCATAATGAAAGAAGAAAAACTTTGTTTCATAGGCCCCCGTGTTGCTCGGGTAACTATGTATTCCCTCGGCGATAGTAGGTCGCCTGGACAAGTAATAAGAATCCTTGTCCTTGCTCTTTTTCAAAAAATACGAGCAGTCGACCTCCGTCGGGGTCAGCTTGCCTAGCCCGTTCTCGTGGCACGTGATGTATATTACAACGGCAATGATGTACGCGTTCGGAGTCAGCTGCATTGGCGTGACCTCGAAGTGGTCCAAAAGAGACCTGATAGAAGGGTGGAAGGGGATCAGTCCCCTACCCTTGATGATCTCCTCGGAGACCGCGGCCAAACCACTTAGCGGGTATCGCGATGAGGGTGCCACGTCGAGGAAAGCGTCTACCTCGATACCGTACTGTTTTATTACCCTCTCGAGCTCATCCTTGGTAAGTACCGAGAAGACCTCGATAGGAATACTTGGAGCACCCTATGGGGACGACCTGGTTCCTTGTTCGGATCTGGTTGTTGAGGGGTCCATTTTGCTGGTCTGCAAAAGCGACAAGCAGAAGGGTCATTTAGCCGCCGTATGCTATTTCTTACAATGATGTGGGAGGAAACAAACTCCCTAAACCCAAAAGGAAACCCTAACGGCATGATTCGAGCCGCCATTCATGGCTCGAGCCTGACCTAAGCATCTCCTTTCCGATAGGCTACTGGAAGACAGACGCCATTCAACCATGGAAAATAATGAAACAAGAACAGAGAGAAACTCTTACCTCTCGGAGTATGAGAATAGCTTCCGCTTCGAATACTGAAAAAATGCTGGTTTGAAAGGCAGAGCTTCCAGGTTTGCGAAAATCTTTTACTCTCTAAGAAAAAGGCTCTGGTGACATTGCCTAAGAAAGACTCGAGGTTTTTATAGCGTATGAATCGGCGTTTGGATTTCTTGGAATCAAAACGGCGTTTGGGTAGCAAAGGTTTCTCACCATTGATCACAGCCACGTGTCGCGCATCAGCGGGAAAGAGTGAGCGTCATGATTGGATAAAGTCAAACCTTCATCTTTCCCGTTGAAAAGCTCAAACGACGGCCATCTCTTTTTCTCAAAGCATTAATTGCGTCTCAAATCTACATTTAATGCTCTGATAAGGGGCTTCGTTCCAACATATAACACATTTAATGTCCTCATAAGGCGTACTGTGTCAGCGTACAACGCATTTAATGCATCTGGCTGGCACTTATCACGCACAAGGCACATCTGTCAGCGTAGAGGCTGTTTCATTAAATATGCCCATATCAAAAGCACAACAGGTGACATCGGACGAAATCATGTCGCTCGTCCTCTGCAAACAATGATCATGCGAGGTCGTGTTCGCAAAAAGGTGCCGTCCCGACCTACTTTCAAACAAGTCGGAATCACTAGAATTTTCAAGAATCATCCAATTGCGGCATGACTTGTAGCTTCCAAGGTTCAATTCTCAAACCTTAAAAACTAGGGGACTTCTGTTATGCATGGGAGAATAGGGTTGACGTGATGCCAGTTAAGTGCAAAAGGTCAGACCTCGGGAAGAGGTTACTGACATTCTGGCGCTGCTGCGTCGTGTGATCATGGTTACACCCACAGCCTACTTCCGTCAGAATAGTGGGTGCACGTCAGGCCAGCTAGGAGCTGTGATGATCCCGTGTGTCCAATCCCTGTAGCAAATCACGTGAATTACTCTAGAAGATGGATAATGTGACATAAAGAAGGATTTGCACGGATCATCCCACTAACTTACGGATTCAGTGATCATTACCTCAATGCATCCCACTATAAGTTGAGAGCTCCCCTCTCATTAAGGGGATTCGCACATTTACTCTTGACCATCCTCTTTCTCTCTCTAGAATAGACAGCATTTGATACCTTGTATTCTCAGTGTAAAGTCAGTCGTCTAAAACGACCTGACCCTTATCATTAATAAAAACATCAGTGGACGTAGGACTTGCTTCCTTAGCATCCGAACCACTTTAAAACTCCTTTCTCACTGCATTTGCTGTCATTTTCCTTTCCATTCACGTGGGTCTTTTGGGCTAACTTAACATTTTACACGTGCGTTTCGTTGGTGTCAAAATCACGCATCAACACAAACAATTATTGAAACTATTAAAAACTTCTATGAAATTATTAAAAAAAAAAAACTCTAAAGAAAAAAAAAAACATTAGTAATAATTATTGTGCTGTTAGGGTTATTTGCTAATACCCCTTTAATATAAAAAATAGACAATTGTCCCCTATAATTAGTCACTTACACTTCCTACCATCAAGTTTTGGTACCATTAACTTAGACCTTCCCTACGTAGACCTTCCCTACCAATGCGAGACTCTTGCAGATTGCAGATGTATTGACAAAGGCATTGTCTGCTGTTCAATTTTCTGAGATGAGAAAGCTAAATGTGATTGCAGTCCCCTGTGCTACATACTGACTCTTAACTGATTTCTGTGCTGCATGACTTGTAACTAATTTTGAAAAATGCAGTGTGTAGTTTTTTACAGGTGTGTTGTTGAACAAAATTTGTGGTGAGTGTTGAAGCAGTTGTGGCAGATTGTAGTATTGCCAAGATGTGGGTATTGTAGTTTTGATTGATGAATGTTGAAGAAGTTGTGGCAGTTTGTAGTTTTGGCTGATGAGTGTTGAAAAAGTTGTGGCAGATTGTAGTATTGACAGATTGATAAGTTGCAGATTTGTGATTTTGAGATTTGTGGTTTTGAGACAGTTTACAGGTGTGTGTTGAACAAAATTTGTTGTGAGTGTTGAAGCAGTTGTGGCAGATTGTAGTATTGCCAAGATGTGGGTATTGTAGTGTTAATTGATGAATGTTGAAGAAGTTGTGGCAGTTTGTAGTTTTTAACTGATGAGTGTCGAAGAAGTTATGGCAGATTGCAGTATTGTCAGATTATTAAGTTGCAGATTTGTGATTTTGAGACAGTTTACAGAATTGTGATCACGAATTTATGGTGCAGAATGTTAAGTTGCAGATTTGTAGATTAGAATTGTGCTCACGAATTTATGGTGCAGAGTGTTAAGTTGCAGATTTGTAGATTTGTGATTTTGAGAAAGTTTACAGAATTGTGCTCACGAATTTATGGTGTAGAGTGTTAAGTTGCAGATTTGTAGATTTGTGATTTTGAGACAGTTTACAGATTTGTGCTCACGAGTTTATGATGCAGAGTTGTTAAACTGGAGATTTGTGATTGAACTTCAAATGGTTGGGCTGAGAAATGCAGTTTATAAGTTGTGTATGACAGTCTTGAACTTCAAATGATTAAACTAAGAAATGTTAAGTTGTGAAGCTGAAACTGCAAATGTTGAACTGAAAATGAGATGTTGTTTAAGTTGATTGTCATGTTTGGTTGTTGATTGTTATGTTTGGTTGTTGAGTTGATGCTGATGTGAAGTTTGATTAGCTGAAGTTGCAACAAAAAATGCAGAACTGAAAATGAGTTGTTGTTTTGAGTAGTGAGCAAGTTTTTTTTTTTTTTTTTTGGTAGAGTTAAAACTTGAAAGATTGATTATTTGAAGAAGTTGAGCGTTTGTTGACTGAAGGGATTAAAGGAGAACAGAGGTAGTAGAACAAGAAAGAGATTTTAGTTTCAGAGCGGATGTTGGTCAAAGAGCCAATGAATTTGAAAAGAAATGCTAAGAAAAGCTGATGAAAGACTACCAAAGCAGCAGAAGAAGAATGTCCAGTTTGAGAGGGGTCGTTGGTCAAAGGACAAAAGTGCAAAAGAGTCAAGTAGTAGGAGGAAAATGTAATTCTGCAAGACGGTGTTGTTTTTGGTTATAATAAAAGCAGTTATAAAACGCACTTTAACTTTACTCTTCGTTTTTGTATAAAAGAGTAAAGTTTTCTCTTCTCTGTAGCTGTTGAAATCAGTTTATCAATAAAGAAATTCAAACACTTTTCTCTCTGTTTTTTGCTTTGTTCGCAAACGCTAAGCTAAATTTACACTTATTTCCTTCCCGTGTCCTTTTTTTATCTCTCCTCTTCTTCTTCTTCACTCCGTCGTCCATTTCCTTGTTCTTTTTCCTTCTCGTTTCCTTTTATTTCCTCTCCTCCTGTTATTCTTCTTCACTCCATTGCTCCTTTCCTTTATCTTTTTTTTTTCTTTATTTCCTTTTCTTCTATTTTTTCCTTACCTTTTCTTCACTCCGACACACATCCTGCCACGACACATGGGAGCCTAGTGTAAGACCCGTACAAAGGGCAAGGGCAGGCATGGGGCTTTCATCCTTAGCCACAGCCTCGCCAAGACAACACACGAGTGTGTGTTGAACAAGGATGGTTGAGATCAGTTGTGGGGTGTTTGAGTGTTGGGACGCCGAACACTTACTGATGAGATAGCTCACAAGTGCGGACACTTGCGAGCTAAGACGTGCGCGAGCAGGCAGGTCGTTAACGTGGGTGTAGGGGCGCCCACGCGAGCTAGCAGTGGCACACAGGCAGGGGCGTGTGCGCGCATACAAGTGACAACGAGCAGCTGAATTCAGGCATGGGGCAGAGACCAACGTGCATGTAGTGCATGGGGCATGCACTAGGTTGATTGGAACAATCAGACAAGGCTGCATGGTTCTGGACCAAGGCTGTTGGGCAGTTAGATGTGTCCAGGTTCATTTGTATGTGGGGCAATTGCCATGTAACTGCTGATAAGAATATAAAAGCGTATTGTGGCTTCTTTGTGCTATTTGTATATAAAGGTCGCGATATCACATTCGTGATATAGAGAGTGAGAGGGCAAGGGTTATGTGTTTTGTAAGCCTTGTTGTAACTTGAGTGCAAATCTGTGACTGGGGATCAGATTGTAAACAGTGGGAAAACGCTGTGTGGGTGTGCTTGAGTTTCCTTGTATTCGGATATATAATATAAGGTTGGGAATTTCCCGTATATGTTGTGCATCGACTCTCTTTAGCCTCTGTTGTATTCTGTTTGTGATTTGTAACAGGGGACGCACAACTTGAGGTAGGCTTGCAAGTGCTTGGTGTGCTTGTGCCGCGCAGTGCCTAGAGGCGAAAAATTAGGCCCTGTGAGAGTGGTATCAGAGCCCGATTTTAACCAGGTTCGTTCTTGTATTTAATTACTGTTGTTTCATGCCAAAGAAGGTTGACATGGGACGCCGTGAGGGAACGATTGGCGCGGTTAGGAGATCTTTGGGTGAGATGCAAGATGGCCAGGGGATGACCATCAATGAGAGATTGGATCAGGTTGATCAGAATTTTGAAATTCTCCATAAGCAATTTATGGAAATGGTGGACCAAACCAACAGGAGATTGGAGGCCATCGAGGATGACAATGCCTTGCTGAAACATGCCATCCCTCGTAGTCTTGATGGGGGAAGTACAGCCAAGATTAGAGTGCCCGAACCAAAGGCTTTTCAGGGTGCTAGAAACGCCAAGGAGTTGGAAAATTTCTTGTGGGATATGGAGCAGTACTTTGAGGCAGCGAAAGTTCCTGATGCAGAGAAGGTCTCAATCACTAGCATGTATTTGGCTGGTGATGCGAAATTGTGGTGGCGCACAAGGCTAGTAGATGATGTGAGTGCGGGTAGGCCCAAGGTTGATACTTGGGAGAAACTAAAGAAGGAATTGAAGGATCAGTTCTTGCCGGGTAACACATCATGGAATGCTAGGGACCGTATGAGGAAACTCCAACAGAAGGGTACTGTGAGGGAGTATGTGAAGGAGTTTAGTTCTCTGTTGTTAGACATACAAAATATGTCCGAGGAGGACAAATTGTTTAACTTTATGTTAGGTTTGCAAGGTTGGGCGCAAGTGGAATTGCGAAGACAGAGGGTGCATGATCTGCCTAGTGCTATTGCTGCAGCGGATGGGTTGATTGATTTTAAATATAGCAAGGAGAGAGATTCTGGTGTTGCAGCGAAAGCCAAAAAGAAGGACAACCGGGAATTTAAGGGAAGCAAGAAAAAGGACTTCCACTTTCAGAAGAAAAGTTTTGCTAATGAAAAGGGGAAGGCCGTTGCTACGATAGTTTTTCTAAGGAAAACAAGGAGGGAAAAAGCGATGTCGGTTGTTTCATATGTGGAGGGCCACATAGGGCAAGGGATTGCCCAAAGAGAGAAAAGTTGAATACTTTGGTGGGTGAAGAGGGAGAGTCTAGTGGTGAGCAAGTCACTATGAATCCGATGCAATTGATGAATGCTATGAGGGCGGAAGCGGATTCAAAGCAAAACAGGGGTGATACTTACCTTGGGGTTGTAAGCAAGGGTGCTGCTCGAAATTCTCTACTGTTTGTGGAATTGAAAGTGAGGGATAGCCAAGTGAGAGCTTTGTTAGACACAGGAGCAACTCATAACTTCGTGGCAGATCGGGTTGTTTCCAAATTGGGGCTAGCACTTTCCAAGAGTCCTACAACGGTGAAGGCTGTGAATTCGAGTGCACATGGGGTGACTGGAATAGCTTACAATGTGCAGGTTGGTGTGGGCTGCTGGACGGGTAAAATTCATTTAACTGCTGTTCCTTTAGATGATTTTGATGTTATCTTGGGAATATATTTCTTTAAAGCAGCCAAGGTATCGGTGGTGCCTTACTTGAATGGCATGATGATTAATCATGAATCAAGTCCCTGTTTTGTACCTTGCTGTTCACTTGGAGTGAGTAGCAAACCATGACAAGCTAAGCTTACTACTATCTCACCACGGCAGTGAAGCGGGGGCTGAAGAAAGGGCAGGAGACGTATTTGGCAGCGTTGATAGAGATCAAACCTGATAAGAAGGTTGAAGTGCCGAATGCAGTGTCAGAGTTGTTGAAAGACTTTGCCGATATTATGCCAAGGGAATTGCCCAAAGAACTTCCTCCAAGACGAGCAATTGATCACAAAATTGAGTTGGAACCAGGGGCGTTCCCACCTGCTCGTCCACCTTACAGAATGTCACCTATGGAGTTGAAAGAACTCCGAAAACAACTTGATGATTTACTTGATGCAGGTGCAGTGAGACCGTCAAAGGCTCCGTATGGTGCTCCTGTGTTATTTCAGAAAAAGCAAGATGGTTCCTTTCGGATGTGCGTGGATTATAGGGCATTGAACAAGGTGACAATTCGGAACAAGTATCCTGTTCCCTTTTTCAAGACCTCCTGGATAGGCTGAGTGGAGCTTCGGTTTTCACTAAGTTGGACTTGCGATCGGGATATTGGCAAGTCAGAATTGCGGCAGGAGATGAGCCCAAAACCACTTGTGTGACCAGGTATGGGTCCTATGAATTCTTAGTCATGCCATTTGGCTTGACAAATGCACCGGCTACATTTTGCAATTTAATGAATGATGTACTGTATGAATTCTTGGATGAGTTTGTGGTGGTATATTTGGATGATATTGTGATATATAGTCGGAATCTGGATGAGCATTTGATTCATATGAGAAGGGTACTAACACGGTTGAGAGAACATCAGTTGTATATGAAAATGGAGAAGTGTGAGTTTGCTAAATAAGAAATAATGTTCTTGGGGCACTTGGTGAGTAAGGGCCAAGTGAGGATGGATCCTAAGAAGGTGCAGGCAATTGTAGAGTGGGTGGCTCCTACAAAAGTCCCGGAGTTGAGATCTTTCTTAGGATTAGCAAACTATTACCGCAAGTTTATTGCGGGGTACTCAAAGAAGGCTGCACCATTGACGGATTTGTTGAAAAAGGGGCAACAATGGGAGTGGGCAGAATCATGTTCAAAGGCTTTCGAAAGGTTGAAGGAAGCCATTGCCTCTGAACCGGTGTTGAGATTGCCAAGTTTTGAGTTACCGTTCGAAGTACATACAGATGCTTCGGAGAAAGCTATCGGTGGGGTGCTAGTCCAGGAGGGACATCCCATTGCATTTGAAAGCCGAAAGTTGAATGGGGCAGAGCAGAGGTATTCTGCACATGAGAAAGAGATGGTGGCTGTTGTTCATTGTTTGCAGGTGTGGAGAGTTTACTTGCTGGGCACAAAATTTGTAGTGCTAACAGACAATGTCGCCAACACCTTCTTCAAAACACAGAAGAAGTTGTCCCCAAAACAGGCCCGGTGGCAAGAGCTTTTGGCTGAGTACGACTTTGCATGGCAACACAAGCCAGGAAGGCACAATCGGAGTTGCGTGCGTTGAGCGGGAAAGCCCGAGGTTGTTCTTTGCTCTATATGCAATACCTCGGGTTGAATCTGACATGTTAGACAGGTTGCGAGGAGCGGCCGAACAGGATGCTGAGTATAAGGACTTGGTGGCACAAGTTCAGATTGGTACTATACGGCGTTACTGGTTAGAGGATGGGTTATTGTATGCCAAAGGAGATAGGCTGTTTGTTCCAAGCAAGGGTGGATTGAGACGGGTCTTGCTGAAAGAAGTCCACGATTCACCTTGGGCTGGACATCCTGGTAGGGAGAGAACTTTGGCATTGTTGACACGGGATTATTATTGGCCTAGGATGGATGCTGATATTGAGTCCTATGTGAAAACTTCTTTGGTGTGTCAACTAGACAAGACAGAAAGGAGAAAGGTAGCAGGGTTGTTGCAACCTCTACCCATTCCGGAGAGGCCTTGGGTGTCAGCCTCTCTCGACTTCATTGGTGGGTTCCCAAAGGTAGAAGGTATGTCTTCTGTCCTTGTGGTTGTGGATAGATTCTCGAAATATGCAGTTTTTATAGCAGCACCAGAAGCTTGTTCAGCGGAGACAACTGCTGCTTTGTTTTATAAAAACGTGGTGAAGTATTTCGGAGTACCAGTAGACTTGGTTAGTGATCGGGATGCATGGTTTACTGGAAGGTTTTGGGTTACTCTATTCAATATGATGGGGACCGAACTGAAGTTTTCTACAACTAATCATCCACAAACGGATGGTCAGACAGAATGGGTGAATGCATTGCTGGAGGAGTATCTTCGGCATTATGTGACAGCTAGTCAACGAAATTGGCTAGAGTTGTTGGATTCTGCACAGTTTTGCTACAATTTGCATAAGTCATCTTCGACCGAGCTGAGTCCTTTTGAGTTGGTGTTGGGGCAACAACCTTTGACCCCAATTGAGATTGCTAGACAGCCAGCAAAGGGGAAATTTCCCGCTGCTGACAAGGTGGCTAGGGACAGACAAGATATAATTGACCAGGCTCAAGATAGTTTGCGGAAGGCAAGCAAGAGGATGAAAAAGTATGCTAATGCTAAGAGGAGGCCGTTAGAGTTTGAGGTGGGGGACCAGGTACTACTCAAGCTCACTCCTCAGATTTGGAAGAAAATCGAAAGCAAACAGGTACATAGGGCATTGGTTCCAAAGTACGATGGTCCGTTTGAAGTTGTAAGTAGAGTGGGTGCTGTTGCTTACAAGCTGAAATTACCTGAGCGGATCAAGGTACATCCCACATTCCATGTGAGCTTCTTGAAACTTTCCATGCGGTTAAAGGTGATTCTTCAAGAACCCAAGCTAAGAGAGCTTCTCCAATGATCAGAAAACAGTTTGATGATGAAATTGAGAAAATTTTAGATCACAGGAGGATGGGGTAGCATAAAAAGAATCGCCGAATTGAACATTTGGTGAAGTGGAAGAGGGGGAAAGACAGCGAGGTTTCGTGGGAAAGGGACATAGATTTGTGGCAGTTTGAGGATGTTGTGCAGGAGTACATTTCCACCATTCGACGAGGACGTCGGACTCTTCTGGTGGGGGTGGTTTGTAAGACCCGACAAAGGGCAAGAGGCAGGGCAGTGGGGCTTTCATCCTTAGCCTACGCCTCAGAGCAACAACACTCGGGTGTGTGTTGAACAAGGATGGTTGAGATCAGTTGTGGGGTGTTTGAGTGTTGGGACGCCGAACACTTACTGATGAGATAGCTCACAAGTGCGGACACTTGTGAGCTAAGGCATCTTGTGGACAGCGGAGTCGTTGGCGTGGGTGTGCAGGGCGCGAGGCAGGTGAGTGGCACAGTGGGGAGGGGCGTGTGCTCGCATACAAGTGACAACGGCGGTGGTTCGGGCATGGGGCAGAGACCAACGTGCATGTAGTGCATGGGGCATGCACTAGGTTGATTGGAACAATCAGACAAGGTTGCATGGTTGTTGGACCAAGGCTGTTGGGCAGTTAGATGTGTCCAGGTTCATTTGTATGTGGGGCAAGCCGCCATGTAGCGATAAGAATATAAAAGCGTATTATGCTTCTTTGTGCTATTTGTATATAAAGGTGTGAGATATCACATTCGTGATATAGAGAGTGAGAGGGCAAGGGTTATGTGTTTTGTAAGCCTTGTTGTAAGCCGAGTGCAAATCTGTGTAGGGGATCGGATTGTAAGCAGAGGGTGGGAAAAGTGTGTGGGTGTGCTTGAGTTTCCTTGTATTCGGATATATAATATAAGGTTGGGAATTTCCCGTATATGTTGTGCATTGACTCTCTTTAGCCTCTGTTGTATTCTGTTTGTGATTTGTAACAGGGGGAACGCACAACTTGAGGTAGGCTTGCAAGTGCTTGGTGTGCTTGTGCCGCGCAGTGCCTAGAGGCAAAAAATTAGGCCCTGTGACACCTAGCCACATGAACTAGTGCCATAGATAAGCCACAAGGTTGTAGATTTCGGCTGGGTCTGTGGAATTTTGGGTTTTATTTCAAATCAATGTTACAGATTTTACATAGGTTTGTCGATTTTTAATTTCGGCGCGAGTTGTGAGTTTGTATTTGTAGATTACAGATTGTGAAGTAAGCTTTTCTGGCTAGGTTTGTGGATTTTTAATTTGGGTGTGGGTTGTTTTTGTGTTCATAGTTGTTCATATCTTTTATAGAACATACAAACCCGGTTAAAAAACGAGTACCCGTTTTGTTCAGCGGACACCCAACAACAGAACAAAACACTACCTGAAGTACAGCGTTTACAACTGTTGCAGGACGCCAGCACCTTACTGCGACCCCCTACCAGAAACTCAGAGACACGAGCGGCCACTCTGAAATGTTGTTTCTCTACAATCTGGACGCCACGTAGCAGCCCCCTAAGTCCACCTGAAGTTGCCCGAAGCGGGAACTGCTGCAGCAGGCGACATCTCATTAAAACTACAATTTTTTTTTTCTATTTTTTGTTTTATATTTTCATTAAAAATGTAATTTAATTTTTTGTTTTAAATTTTTATACATCCGGGTCCGGGTTGAATTAGGTCTGGTTGAGACCCGGATATACCTGGCCCGAGAGTTTTACATCGCTGGAACTCCAAAGGTGTTTTCTTTTTTCTTTTCTGTTGGTTTTAGGGATCTACTCGAGCTCGGCTCGTCCTAAGCTCAAGCTCGAGCAGCCTGTGAACAGTGATGAGCCGAGTTCGATCCGGGCCGAGCTCGGCTCGTCAGGCTCGCGATCTTAAACGAGCTTAGGGGCCAATTTGCAAGATTTCAAAAGTTTTTTTATTTTTAAGTTGTCAAAATTGCAAATAGCGCCCATAAACAAAAACGCAGAACCCATATCAAAGCTGAAACAAAAACTCAAACAGTCAAAACCCATTTGCGATTTTTCGTTCAACCCTAAGTCCTAACTCTCCGCTGCCATTCGCCGTAAATCAGTCACTCACGACTCACGAGTCAAGCCGCCGTCGTGGACAACTTCTCCGGTGCCATTAGCTGTCACTGACTCACCGAGTCACCGTCATCTCTGTTCTCTGCAGACCAGTGATTTCGTTCCAGCAATCCAGCCTTCCAGGTAAGAAATTTTATTTATTAGTCTTTGGATACATTCATCTTTATGTCTACAATGACTCTACATTAATGACAGTGAAGTGAGTTATCTTCTCTTACAAACATTTGCTCTGTCAGTTTGCGTTTGCGTTATCTTCTCTTACTTCATCCATTAATGGCAGTTTGCGTTTGTCCTTTTATGAACTTTAATAAGGCTCGAGCTCGAGCTCGAGTACAACTTCACACTCGCGAGCTCGAGCTCGAACACGAATACTGAAGCTCGATTAAGCTCGAGCTCAAGCTTGGTACTGTTCATCACGAGCCGAGCTCGAGTACCGAGATACTCGGCTCGGCTCGTATACATCCCTAGTTGGTTCTAAAAGCCTCTCGTGTTTCTACTTCATTCCAGGGTTTAAAGTGTTCTTTGTTTTTTAAACCAAAAAAAAAAAAAAGAAAAAAAAGAAAAAAAAGAAAAAAAAGAAGAAGGAGGTAGTGAAGATGAAAAGCGAGCCAGTTTTGCCATGGATGCGAAGGCCAGTTGACGTCACTAACTTTGAAGAACGAACTCTTGAAGCCGTCCCCTGTCTGGACCCGAGGTAGCCACAAATATTTTTGTTGGTTAATTATATAATTTTATAGTGTTTTAGAGTATGCATTGATGATTTGTATTAAATTAGGTTGAAGGTGGCTTTGCAGAAGATGAGTATCTCGTCACTCTTCCCAGTGCAACTTGCAGTTTGGCAAGAGACCATAGGGCCTGGTTGTTTTGAACGAGATCTCTGCATCAATTCACCAACGGGAAGCGGTAAAACTTTAGCTTATGCTTTGCCGATAGTGCAAATGTTGTTGAATCGTGCAGTTAAATGTCTGCGAGCTTTAGTGGTTTTGCCTACTCGTGATTTAGCCTTGCAGGTAATTTTTCTCAGGACTGTATTGCTGTATCTGTATTGTTATATTACCTAAGTTTATAGAATAAATACTATTTCAAACTCTGTCGATGTACTAAATGAATGGAAGAGTATAGGTAAAAGAAGTTTAGTCATTTAATGAGGATGGATAATGTTTTATTTTAGTTGTTCTTGTCAATTAGAAAAAAAACCTAGGATACTATAATAATGTAATGCATTTATGCCATCTATGATTTTTTTTTTTCAATCATCTATCTTCACAATTAATGTGATTGGTAATTATTTAGCTGAATGTAATATCTCCATGGTATTATAGACTCTTCACTTGGGAAGTACAGTTGTACTCATATTGTTACGAGGACTTTTTCCTGTTTTATGATTTACTTATATATTTGTCTTGTGACATTGTACAAATTTAACATTGATGCATACTTGACATTGTAGCGATATCCCTATTTTGAAACTACATTTGGGTTTCTGATGGAGTATGTGATTACTTTTCTGTTTCTAATTCAGGTCAAAGAAGTTTTTTCTGCAATTGCACCTGTAGTTGGTTTATCTGTTGGTTTGGCTGTGGGTCAATCTTCAATTGCTGATGAAATTTCAGATCTTGTTAAGAGGCCTAAGCTTGAGGCAGGAATCTGTTATGACCCAGAAGATCATTTCCAAGATTTACAAAGTGCTGTAGATATATTGGTGGCCACCCCAGGAAGACTTATGGACCACATCAATACAACTAAAGGATTTACACTTGAGCATCTATGTTACCTTGTAAGATGCTCATCTTTCCTATCAATGACTTTTATATTTATATTTTTTTTTTTAATCTAATTGAAACTTAATGAAGATTTGTCTGTTGGAGAGATTGATTACTCTTGGTTGATTCTATCCTTGATATGTGGTACATAATTAATTCTTATTAATCTTGTTAACTAACTTTCACCTGAGATTATGATTGATGATGTATGTGATCGTAAATCTGGTCCATCTATGTCTTTGCTAGTTACTGAACAATGCTTTTATCTGTTAATCGGCTATAGCAACATAAAGTATGATTTACATTTCTGAATCATGATTTATTTTAGGATTACATTTATCATCTTGAGAATCAAATTATTATTTGTGCATGTGCTTAGTTGTAGTGAACCATCATAGTATACTTCATTTTAAGTTATTCCTTATGCTGAATATGTATGCTATTTAGGTGGTTGATGAAACAGATCGAATGCTTAGGGAGGCATATCAAGCCTGGCTACCAACTGTACTTCAATTGTCTCGCTCTAATTATGAAAGCCACTTTTGTTGTGGAAATACTTTTAATCATTCTATATTTGGTTCCTTAAAAACCATTAGAAGATGGTAAGATCAATGTTTGTTTACTTCCTTTATTGCCCCTATTTGTTTTACATCTATTTAAGTGTTGAGGCAGTAGTTTATCTTGAAGATTAAACAAACTGAATTTGTTGTATGGATAATCTTGTATTTGTTGAATGTGTTAAATTACAATGCTTGATATATTCAGACTTGTCCAAACATTGTTTTATATTTACTGCAGTGGTGTTGAGAGGGGATTTAAGGATAAGCCTTACCCCAGGCTTGTGAAGATGGTTTTATCTGCCACATTAACACAAGATCCAAGCAAGCTTGCTCAGCTTGATCTGCATCACCCTTTATTTTTGACAACTGGGCAAAGTCGTTATAAGCTGCCAGATAAGTTGGAATCGTACAAACTGGTATGAAAAATCATGACTTTACTGCTGAAATTATGGGCTGTTTATGAGGAAAATTATTTCTAATATCTGAGTTTTGGATTCTGTTTTGGTATAGGAAGTCAGGGCTTGAATTCATGTCCAAAAACTATGAAAAATATATATTTTATTGAAGAATGAAATATGACAGATACTCCATTAACTTGTCAGTTTAACAGTTTTTATTAATTTCTGATTTTAGCAATTTATACCGTTATCACTAATGAAGCTTAGAAAATGTATACCTTTTGAACCGTGATCCGAACTTGAAAGCTCATGGCAGGGTTCATAGTTTAAATAAATTTGAAAAATTTGTGATTCTGTCCCTATTTAAAGTTATATGATAGCCTGTTAATCTCTTAAATTATGATCAATGTTGCCCTTCACCTTCAAAATTTGTTTAAAACTTGGAAGATCTAGAAGTTCAAAATCTGTTATTGAGTTCAACTAGGAGTTGAGTTATCATAAACAAATACCTGATAAAAAATATGTCCTAGGTTTCCTTGAAATATGTTTAGCTCTTATGTTGATTGATAGAATGGCCATAGTAATTAGTATTTCTTCTATCTAGAATATGATGTTGCATGAAGCTTTGTTACCATATAACAGAGGACAACGCATTTCAGGACTCTGAAATGTTGTCAAGGGCAGTTCAATTGTAATAAATAGGACTAATATATTCACCTGTTTTTGTGTTTGGTCTTTCATCTCTGTGTTCATGTGCCTAGATTTTTCTTTTTTGTAGATTTGCGAGTCAAAGCTGAAGCCCTTGTATTTGGTTGGTCTTTTGCAAAGTTTAGAAGGGGAGAAATGCATTGTCTTCACTTCATCTGTGGAGTCAACTCATCGGCTATGCACCTTACTGAACTTTTTTGGTGATCTGAAAGTAAAGATCAAGGAGTATTCAGGTCTTCAACACCAATCTGTAAGAAGGTAATCTCAGGATGAATTTCTCTTTATTCATAAGACTTGTGTTAAATATGAGCCTTACATGAAAATTGTGTGGCGTTGCTGTATAAATTAGGATGGTCTAGGATAAGGAGAATTACTTTTTATTGTCATTTAACATTCACTATGTTTCACTTTTTTGTTAAAGATTAGGGAAAAGAGTTTGAGATTTAGGAGTGTGCTCATTTGGTCGAATCATAATCAATGCAAATTATTTAGTCAGTTTTGTTTGAAACAGATCTTAACATGAAGAGATTAACCTTTGCATTCAATTGGAAATAATTAATGACGGGGGTAATTGCAAAATAGACATTATTCTTTTTTAATAAGAAAAAAAAATGAACTAGAAAGGATACAATTTTATAATATCACAGATAGAGGACACTTATAGCCAAATTTATTTTAAATTTAGTGAATTATGAGTTAGTCATGCAAAATGTATGAATTACTTTATGGCGTAGAGGTAACATAGTCTGGAAACTTCGATTTGTACCATAGAGAAGCAACTGAAAAGTGAAAAAAAATTATTAACACAATCATGCTTGAACTCATTAGTTACCTTGGCCTTGCATTTCATTGTCAATTATGTTTGCCCTGTTCAAAATCTTCTTCTTCCTCCTTTGAACACAAACACCTCAGCAAACTCCTCAATCTGAAGAAACTGAAGGTGGTTTTTCATAGGAGCGCCCTTTACTTTTTTCCCGATATAGCATAAAATTTTATTTTGATTTTTAAGGAATTGCTATTGCGTGCACTGTAGTTTCATTATAACTAATTGAACCTGTGTCATTGAGATTTTGGTTTATATCAAATGAATATGGTGGGTTGATTTGTTTGTGAGAAATCAATTCATATTTTCATGCACGGCTGGTATTATTATGCCATAGGCTGAGGAATTGCTAGTACTAATTGGTAAACAATAGTAACTTGTTTTGGGCATTGCTTTGTATTTAGACCTAAAAATCAAGCGCATGATGCTTTGTCCTGAAATCAGTTTGTTTTTTTTTTTTTTTTTCCCTTTTCTTATTGTATTCCTTTTGTCCTCAAAGTTTCCATTACAAGTATGTTGAATTTGAAAATTGGGAACCACTGCTACATTTATCTTCACAGTTAGAAAACTTATGGGATATAATGCCTTAGTAAAATTGTAAATGGTTTTAAGATCATTTGAACCTTTGATCGTACCAAAGGTCTTAACCACTCAACTTAATCTTTGGGTTTTTTCCTGGCCATGTTTTGGGTTCTTTTGTGCAAATACCAGTCTACGTGGTGATCAAATGAGAAAATGATTGCCTAAATTTTTCAAAGTATATTTTTATTTTGTAGAAATGTATCTAATTACCGTCATATAATGTCCCCAGCTGGGAAAATGGCTATCTTCACCAGCTGACTTAGCATGTAACAGTTCACCATTTGGTCTGCATGGTGATATTCAAGTATTATTTTGCATGGTGAAAAATGCTTTTATTTTGCCAGCCTACGAGGTAAGGCAAATTGTCTATTTCTCATTTTACCAATTGAGAGGAATTGAACAGCAAAAGTGGACACAAGATGAATAAAATGCGTTACTTAAAATCAGTAATACCTTACTTACCTCTTTTAATTCGTTCCTTCTGAGCTAATGAATTTATCAGCCTTAACTCAACCCTTTTATCTCTCTCTATTCCCTTTCCCTTTCTTCCCATGTTACCCTACCACTTGGAATGTAAAAGTTCTACAAAAATGACTTTTGCTTGTTCTAATACCTCATGCTGACTCTTGTTTTAGAGGACTTTTGAATCCAATGGCTAAGGTATTATCCTTTTGTTCATGGAAGGGAAGGGAAAAAGTTTAGAGTTATTCTATGATGCATGACCCTTTCTTCACATTGATGCCTGTGATTGCTGATTCAAAGAGGTTATATGAATAATTTGATAATATTGTATTGTAATGTAAATGTAAATTTTTCATATTCCAGCAAGACTCTGAAGCAATTTCGTGAGGGGGAGACACAAGTGCTTGTTTCCTCTGACGCAATGACTCGAGGGATGGATGTTGAAGGGGTGAGAAATGTTATTAATTATGATATGCCTGCATACATCAAGACATATATTCATCGAGTTGGCCGGACTGCAAGAGCAGGCCGGACGGGGCGTTGCTTTACTTTGTTGCGTAAGTTTGAGGTGTGCTGCCATCTTGACTCTTTACTGCTTCTAATTATATATGTTGTCATGCTGCATGGATCAACAATAACATCATTTTCTGTGTATTTAAGTTTATGTTAAACATGTATATTAACTGTGGATTCATAAGTTTGGTAGTTCTTACATCTGGGTAATCAAGATTGTTGGGTTATTGGATTTTAATCAGCTGCTTGTAAAATTTAGCCTAAGAATATGGTTCTTCATCACAACCAAGTCTGTCACTAAATGGGCTATACAATTGGTGTTTCTTTTAATTACTTTGAATGTTCCTGGACTGAGATTGATTGAACCAGGAAATTTAGTTGGTTGGTTCTCATCAACTTCTTGTAAAGCTTAGCCTAAGAAAACAGTTCTTCATTCCAACCAAAGTCGGTTCACTAAATGAGTTGTTTAATGTCAATATATCTTTTGAATTACCTTAAATGTTCTTTACCCAAGGCTAATCTATACCTGGAACTATTTCCATAGAATCCAGACCTCAAGGACCCTTTGACCTGATCTGAACCTTTGCTAACTGTTGGAGTGATATCAAATGTATAAAAAATGATAAAACAGATTTGACAATTTTGATTGTTTGCTGTTGAATTTTAGAGACCTTAAAAATTTTTAGTCAGATGGAGTGCAATTCTATCTGGTAGGGTTGTCTAGTCCAATTACTTATTTCAGTATGAAATTGCTTTCATTTGCCTTTTAAAAGGGGCTATGTGCAAATTCTGCTCATGGTTAACTCTTTTACATGTTTCAGCTAAAGCGTTTCAACAAGATGTTACAAAAAGCTGACAATAACTCATGTACCTATCACTCTCTCCTGTCCAGTTCAATTGAGTCACTTCAGCCAATTTATATATCTGGTAATTTCTTGCCCATTATTTCTATGCATAATTAACACCTCACAGTTTCAAGCTTATTCTCTAGACCATTTGCATATTTGTGTTGATATTGTTATTTATTGTCTAAATAATTTGGACTGGGTAATCCACATTATTATTGTTGCCTTCCTAAACTTACATCTTTATTTGTTAGCCTATCAAGGGCAAAAGGTAGTGAGATTCTCCTTCTTGAAGGGTTGCTTGCATCTTTCAAGTCAATGGAGACTTTTAGCTTGGTTAATGGACCATGTCAAAATCAATTTATCTTTCTTCATGATCTGAATGTTTCAGCGCTGGAAAAGCTGAAGGAGACGGTTGAATCTGAAGCATCCAGGAAGCGTAAATTTGGGTTCAAGTTTTCTAAAATCAGAAAAGGCAAAAAAGCGCACAGTGCAAATGTATAATTCTTTCAAGTTCTAACTAGTTAGATAGTAAGGATGCCATGTAATCCCGAAAGAATTTTGATCTTAGACTCTTGAGAGTGGCCATTTAATTAAAATATGCCAGAAGTAGATCACTCGCTCATTTCTTTTAAGCATTGAGGTGACAACATTTTACTTGAGAAGATGATTTTTAGTTCTTTAGAGGCAGAGTGTTGCCAATCGGTATCATTTTCTGGCACATGAGATATGAGGTGTTGGCAATTTTGGGAAAAGTTATTAAACAAATTGTAGTCTCTGTTTTAAAAACCGGACCGGACCGGCCGGTCGGACCGGTTGGACCGTGAACCGGTAGCTTTTCCGGTCCGGTTTAGGTCTCAAGGGGGTTTTTGAAATATTTTAAAATTATGAGGGTTACTTTGTAATTTTATAGGGGTATTTTGAAGATATATCAAAAGTTTAGGGATTAATTGGTAATTTTATTGGGGTATTTTTGGAATAAATAAAAATTTTAGGGACCAATTTAAACTTTTTTAGGGGAATTTTTGTAATATATTAAAATTTAAGGGGTTAATAATAATTTTTAAAAAATAAAATATTGCTGACGTCACCGGTCCAACCGACCGGTCCAACCGGTTGGACCGACAGCAAAACGGTTTGCCCTCCGGTCCGGGTTTTAAAACAATGATTGTAGTTCTATAATGTTTTTTTAAAAAAAATAAAAATTAATTACTAATTTGTATAATATTTCAACTTAATGACGGTTTTGTAAAGCCATGAAAATCAATGAATTAGCCAAATATACAATGTTTTACTTTTTTGAGTTCATAATAATTCTCTTCTCAGTTATCTGAATTAACTATTTATCTCTTATCGTCAATATGTAGTTTCTATCATTTGATCTATGAAAAGGGAAGTGTTATTCAAAGTTATCTTAAGGGGAAAATTGGTTAAACTCAATAAGTGGTGAAAGAAAATAGCAATTTAATTTGTGCTGAATAAAGTGTAAGGGAAAATTTTCTAAACCTCCTGAGGTATACTCTAACCACTAAACCCCTGTTGTGTTGAAAATAAGCCCCCAAGTGGCCTCGAGCAAGGGCAAGGCTGCGATGGTGGCCTTATTGCAAGACGTCGCCCTTTAATCCCTTTGCCCCATTTTTCTTTTGTTTTTTCAATAAATTTTTGTGTATTGATTTTATAATTGTTGCCTTAATTAAATATTTTTGGTTGGTTTTGTGGGTGGTGGATGGTTTGTGAATGATGGAGACGGTTTTATGCATGGTGGGGATGGGGTAGGGGTGAGATATGGGGTTGTGTTGTGGGTGGGGAGGTGTTAACAATTGGGGGAAAGGCTGGGAGTTGGGTGGGGAGGATTAATTTTTATTTTTTGAGAATTTGGGTGCTGACTGGCGAAGGAGTTTTCTTTCAATCTATTTTTTTTAATTAATTAATTAATTTTTTAAATACTATGAATTGGTTTTTTCTTGTTTTTCTACATTTTTTTTTAATAATCTTAACTTTTAGAACAATTTTTTTCTTTCCTTAGTAGGTGGGTGTTTATGTTTTTCAATCGGTTTCTTTTAAATTGATCGGTAATATGGAGTTTTGTCTCTTTTTTGGCTATTTTGAAACGTGTGTTCTTTTTCTTTCAATTTTATAAAACATTGTCCTCTTATTGATAACCTCCCCAGCAAAGGTTGAGTACTTGTAAATAGATTATGCTAGCATTTCATGTCTCATTTTAGACTATACATACAAGTTATCAAGAGCAATATTCAAAGACAGTTTCTCATGATTCTTTAATGGCATCATTGACCCTTTCATGCTTCATGCATGATTTGGATAGCGAGGTTGATAGTATAGTAATTATAGGAGGGTTAAAAGATTTAAAACCGTATAGTAATTATAGGAGGGTTAAAAGATTTAAAACCCCTTGAAATTTGATATACTCGTTAAAGTTTTTGAAATAACAAAAAACCCTCATTCCATTAATGAACTGTTTATTGGGTCGGTAAAATTTATATTATTATGAGTTAGTAAATATTATTGAATTACATTTTTACCATTTATTATATTGTCTAAAACTTAATTGAAAGGGGATTTTTGTTATTTTTTTATCATACCTCAAAGGGATTAATTTATAAGATTGCTAAAAGAATGTAAAATGAATTTTAATTAATATTAATTAGCATATAAATTTAAAGATTTGTTATGCTAGCAGAGTATTCAATGAAATGAATAATAATAGATAATAAATAAGCCAAATATTTATACCATTCTTTCTTTGTTGAGCTTCATTATGTTGCATATGTTTTTGTTATTTAAGTTTTTTGCATCACATTATTTATTGTTCTATCGTTTCTATTACGAGGGGGCAAATGAAATAAACCCTCATGGATGTCTCCTAATTACGTGTTAATTTTATTTTTTATTAGTAATTTTTTTTTTCAGTACTAGTGAGGTTTGCTATATATATATTGCAAAATATAAATTTTAAATAGTTAAAATACATTTTAAATATACATAATATATAAAAATTAGTATGAAACAAAAAATAACGTAATTTCATATGCTCCAATTTCCATATTATTTTGAATAAAATTGGAAATGCCAATATTTATAATCAAGTCAAACTAATTTAAGTAAATGACGCATTGACGATGTGTGTTTTATTTATTTCAATAGTGTTTGATACATACTTCATGCATCAAATATATTATTAATTAATATCTATAATCGAATCGCATATAATTTAATTAACCCATTATTAATTAGTTGTAAGAAAAATAAATTAATGAATGAATAATACTAATTAATATCAATATCTATAATCGAATCACATACTTTGAAAGGATTATGTATTTACCATCTTTTCAAGAACTAGAAATTCGCCATGCACTTAACATACAGATTTATTCTCCATCAAGTAGCTCAATTGTTTAAATTAGTTTAAGTTTATGGTTTATTTTTGGATCCTTTAATTTCTTTTTTTTTTTTTTTTTTAAAGTTATCAGACCATCATTCCTCAAGGCTATGCAAGTGAATATTTACAGTCCCGTTATAGCAATTGAATTTATTGAACATATGAAATTCATAAATATATCGAAGTTATCTGAATAGAATCGACAAATAAATTTACTATTAATGTCCAACTATGCATTTCACTCACCGTATATAATATCTACATAATTTTTTTTTCATTATTTGAGAATAAATAAAAAAAAGTATTAATAATTTTTATTTTATTTTATTTATCCTTTTGAAATTTAATTTAGCTTATCCTCCTAACAAGTATATTCTACCATTGTCCAACTTAAAAAATATTACTTTCTAAATCAAACATGATTAACATGATAGTATATTTCTAAATGAGTGATCCTTTCTTCTTTAGCTGCCTCCTACATTTCAATATTTCATGTTTAATATAAACTGTGCTCCCATCTTTAATTTAAACCAATAATATCATGCTTACTAAATGATACGTGTATCAATTCTTTCGATGGTGTTTCATGCATCAAATATGCTGATTATATACAACTTATTTTAATTAATTATCAACCGTCCTTTTTATTTTACAAATTACCACATAAATTTAAATTATCAAATTGTATTTTAAAATATTTGTACTAGAATCAATATAAAACAAAATTATATATCGTAGTCCCTCTTTTTTAACGCAAATAATGACACATATTTTAGGCCGTTGGATCTAGCATTTTGGATGGTTTAGATTCAATGCTACTTGCACATTTAATGCACTTGAATAATAACATAATTTGAATTCAATCTCAGTCGTTCAAATGCTTTAATTTAATGGCTTGAAAATTGGATCAAATTTTATGTAAAAAAAAAAAAAAAAAAGGGATTCTTGATCCTCTATATATATAGAGACAAGGACATAGCTAGCATATGAAATATGAGTTTAATTGAACCCATTCAAACTTAAAAAAATAAATAAAAAAACTTCATATTTTATAATATTGACAATTTTGATCCCACAAAAAGTTGTATTAATTAACAAATTAACAAATTTTCACATTTTCTCTTTTTTTCATTTCCTCCCCATTTTTCTCGTACTTTCTTTTTCATTTGCTTGGATTACTCAAGAAAAATTATTTTTTTGTTTTATTTTGCTTAAAAATATTTTCTTTTAACTTTCTTAATTGATGAAAGATCATAAGTTATAAGTTTTTTTTTGAGTTTAATAGATGTGTTTGAAATTAGAAGATTAAATTCCTAGATTTTGATGTGAGTTTTAATTTAATATTGTTTATGTTGAGGTATGGTTTAATTAGTTGTTATTTTAAGTTGAGTTTGATAAATTTTGGTTAGTTATTGAGTTAATTTTGAATGAGCTTAAAGAATTGATAAAACCTTAAATTGTAGAGATTTAAAGATTTGGTTTAATTTTAATATATTGATTAATTATTTGATATTTAGAGTTGGATTTAATGAGTTTTCGTGAGTTTATAAGTTGAATTTTATTGGGTTAGTAAAAATAGTTAGAAAAACCTAAATTATAAGATTTGATGTTTATTACTTTGATATATATTTTATTATAAATTTATCACCTTAAATGTTTTGACCCCACTTACTAAAAATTCTGGTGCCGTGTGTGTGAATAGACATATACACTTTATCAGCATGAGGAGCTCAGTAAGTGTAATATTCCTATCTCAATAATTTATTAAATATATACACCATTTTATAGTATTGTACTTATAAGTATGCTCTGTGGTTGCCGCTAAAAGGGACCTTCCACATCAAAATATAAGGTTAGTTGTTGTACTATCATATATTCTTGTTATATGTAAGCATCAGATACAGTGAACTTGGCAAGTGTACAGTTAAAGCTCTCACCCAATCGGACGAATATGCTTATCTCTTATAGGCAAAACAAGCTGCTCAACATCTCCAATCCGTCAACTTAGAAGACACCATAAAAAATACAATCAAGCTTCAATCCAAGACGAGTCCAAAGCTTTAGAGTTTCTTTACAACCACTTGGATGAAAGCCTGGAGACTGTTAAAGATCCATTGACTTTATGGCAAAACCTGATAGAGAGATTTGACCACATGACCTTCCCGAAGCTCAATATACGACTATATCAATCTCAGATTTCAAGACTACAAATCAGATTCAGAATATAACTCAGCCTTGTTCTAGATAACCTCACTACTGCAACTATACGGTTAACAAATCACCGAGAACAACAAGACATTGTCCACATTCCACGCCTCAAACATGGTTCTACAACAACAATATCCGCATATTCATAATTAATCATGTGTCTTTTAACTGCAGAGAAAGACAATGAATATCCATGAATCACGGCCAATTGGCTCTACACCATTACTAGAAGTGAGCACCAATAAATACAACAATCATACACGTTGTCGTGGATGTGAAAACATGCTCGAAGTGGTCATCATTTCTCCAAACAAAGGAACAACTAAAACCCCTACCACAAGTGGCATGCTGGTGAAAATGATCATCTAGAAAACTCAAGCAAGAACAATTTGAACATACATGCGCGCTACAGAAGTGGTTTTAAAGGCCACTGGTCACGCACATGTCGAAAGCCTAAGAATTTGGTGGATCTCTATCAAGCCTCTAAGGGAAATGAAGAGAAGAACAAAATGTTGAAACAAATTTTGCTAAAGACTCAAGACAAATGAAGATTACCTTGCATATTATATTTCTTCTTGTAGATCTATCTATTTACTTTCATTATATAACATGGACTTTCTCACAAAAGAACATGGACCAGCGAGATGAATTGTTTATTTTTAAAGAGAGAGGTGAAGATATATGCCTAGCTGATAGAACAACGACACACACAATCCTATGGAGCAAGAATTAATTCTCAAATTTGAAGTTAATCAAGGCTAGACTAAATATTATATGTCGAACTATCAATTTAATTTAAGGATCCGGAATGACCACTTTACTGTTACCAACTTTACCAACTGACGCCAAATTATGCATCCGAGAAGCAATTAAAGTTTACGCAATCATGAACAATAAGACATTTGATCCGAAGATTTTCATGCTTTGACATGACCGTTTTGGTCACCCAGGATCTACAATGATGCACAAGATCATTCAAAATTCACATGGACACTAATTGAAAAACAAGAAAATTCTATTGCTCAGTGAAACTACTTCTACTACTTGCTCACAAGGAAAACTTGTGATGAGACCATTTGAATATATAATTGGCCTTGAGTCACCATCATTTTTATAGAGAATTCAAGCAGACATATGTAGACTTATTCATCCATCTAGTGCACCATGAATATACTTCATGGTTTTGATTAATGCGTCTACTTAATAGTAAGATGTTTGTTTACTACCTACTTTTAATGTTGTCTTCTCCAGATTAGTTGCGCACATTATCAAGTTAAGAACACAATTTTCAGACCACCCAATGAAATCCATACGATTGGATAATGTCGGCGAGTTTACATCAAAATTTTGATGACTTTTGCACATCTGTAGGCATTGATGTTGAGCATCCAGTTTCATATGCACACATCTAAAATGGATTAGCAAAGTCATTGATCAAGCATCATAAAATAATTGCATAAATTTTGTTGTTACGAACGCAATTACCTACCTCTACTTGGGGACAAGCCATTTTACATGTTGTTGCACAACCCACTACATATCATCTATTCTCCACTACATATTGTGTTAAGCCATAAACCAGTTATATCTTACTTGAGAAGTATTGGTTGCTACTCAAGTACCAATCGCACCAAAATGGGTCTTACATGTCGCCTAGGAGTTTATGTTGGCTTTGATTCTTGTTTTATCATCAGATATCTTGAGCCATTAACATGTGATCTTCTTACTACACAATTTGTAGACTGTCACTTTGAAACAACATCCCCGATTTTAGTTAATTAGAAAATGCCTCCTAAAGATAGGCATGAACTTGTTAGAGCATTATAGGTTAAAAGGACTTATATGTAAGAATGCATGATTAAAGGATTGATATGCACGAGATTGTTATGAGAAGGATGATTGTGTGCAAATGCAACAATTAATTTAACCTTACCTAAAATCTATGACAATATTGTGTAGCATCACAGAGCAAGTAAGGGTCTTTTCCATAGAAGATTTTTCCAATTAACTAATTACTTACTAAACAGGGGGGTTTTGATTATTAATGCAGAATATTAGAAAAAAAGTAATTTAAAACAAGCAATTAACTAATAAGAGTTAAAGAATATGAGATAAATTGGATCGAACGATCATTCATCACCGCTAGACATAAATTGCACATTAATAAAAGCACTTTCTGACTTCTTACCCTCTTGATTATATCAGCTTAGGAGATATCACAAGTTTGATAATTTGATTTCTCCTTACTGTGTCGTTGGATTAAACAAGCTCTTAACCCAAGTTCATATCTATTAAACAACCTAGAATAAACTCTTTAGATTTAATTTAATTAAAGCATTAAGCAGCGAGAAACATACTGAATCAAGGCTAAACTTATAAGCTCGGTTTAGTTATCTTGAGTGTTCATTCCCGTTGCATGCAAGTAAGCAACTTACCACAAATTATTCGGATAAATAATGTGATTACGTACTAGACAACCCAAATTGGTAATAATAGATTAACCCAATCATTCAATTGGCCACTTAAACAATTAAAGAAAATATATTAAGGCATTCATCATAGATAATAAACCACATAATCAAGAGGAATCGGAAGAAAGAAAATTGCGGGTTTTATTAACTATCACAAAACATATCTAGGCTTTGAAATCACCCCAAACATAAGAGAATTAGTTAGACTTGGGTAGGGATCGGTCCCAATCGGGTTCGAGTTCGGGCCCAATTGGGGTTACAGTAGGTGCCCTAGAGCCAATTTATTATTGTAAAATTGACTCTGTAATAAATGTTTATTTATTAATAAAAGACATATTCTTCTATATCGTGTAAATCATAGTTATATGTAATGATATATGTCCTCAAGATAGTAGAATCGAGACGAGGGTATCAAGTGTTTCAAATCTTGATAGTGAGAACCCTATGACCACATATGGTGGCCATTCTAGAAACGTCCGTAGCCCTAATATTATTCTGACCAAGGACACAGATAATATGGTAAGGCTATCATAGTATTGAACGACCCTGTCGAAAGCCAGTGATTGATCTCACTTGTCAAGATTGTTTGCCAACAACCTGGTGCAACGTATGGGTGCTTACTAGAGGTAAGTTCACTGGACAGACTCACCAGAGGATTCCATATGGATGGTAACCCCAGTGTCTATGGAATAAATCATCTAACGGATGGTGGTGCATGTGATCCTTAGACTTGAGATCACTGGAGCGCCTTGTACACCAATTGGTGTAGTTTGACACTAGCCCAACGTAGTTTTATTCAGAGCTATCAATACGGTAGTGATTGGCTACATTGAGAAGTGTATCGAGACTATGGTGGATTGACAAAGGATTCATCACTCCTGGGTACGGGAGAAGTTATCTCACTGGGTAATTCAATAAATAGCAATGACACTAAATCAGTGGCCACAGTGGGATTGAGTTATTGCTCAATCCAATTTATTATTCCAGTCATTGGTCCATTAACTGAATACAAACATGTCGATGATATCTGAGGTTGACACTATTTCTGTATCTCAGTCTCGATAAGATAACAGTTGATGAAATGATTTGATTGCACGGTAACCATATCATTAACGCTGCAGTTTCGCTTTGAATCCGAATCTATCAGGTGTCCATGATGTTTTGCTAGGGGCCAATCTTAATCTGTGTGTAGTGAGATGATTAATTGGTGTTAATCGCGATATTACACACTATCGATATGATGAGGAGCCTACGGGTCACACACTTAGAAGATAATTTAAGAATCGTTTTTGTGAAAGGGGTATTTTCGTCTTGTATGACAAAAAGGTATTTTGGTAATCTCATAGTGCAATTAAATTTGCTAAAGTTGTTGCCTATATTTAATTTTAATATTAAAATTAAATTAGTGAGATTATATTTAAATATATCTATGCATATATTTAAATGAATTATTATTATTAATTAAATGTTAATATATTATTATGTATTAATTGATTTTAATTATAATAATAATTAATTAATTAAAATACCATAAAGGGTGTGTTTGGTTGCAAGGGTAAATTAGGGTTGGAGCCCATGGCTATTCCTTATTGGAATAGGGTTTTAATTGTTGCACAATATAAGTGCAACTTAAATTAAAACAATGGAATTAATTTCATTCATTCAATAATTAAAAAAACCAAAAAAAAAAAAAAAAAACCTAGCCACCCTTTTACTCTCTCTCTCTCACGCCCCACTCATTGATTGAAGAGAAAATATTCTTTCTCTTCTTGACTCATTGAAAAACATTGATTCTTGAAGCCATCAAGAGGATCTAGCAAATCCCTTGATAGTTCTATGGATTATCTTTGTGTGGACTACGTGAGCGCGATTCTACTTTGAATCAGGAGCGAGATCAAATTAGAGATATTGAAGGAGCCTTCAAACGTTGGTAATATATTCCGAATCCTTGTATGGGTTAGACTTTGACTCATACAGATTTTTGTTTACACTATTTTGTTTTTAACGTTATAATCTTTACCGGATTTTGGGTTGTTAATGTGATGATCAGATTCTTTTTTATTTTTTTATTCTTGCTGTCTTTTTCCACTGCACGAATCTGTTTCACTCACTTACAGTGGTATCAAAGCCTCGGGTAATTGATTATAACGTTTTTACTGATGTTTGATAACATGTTAGTGTAAACTTTTTTTTGTTTTGTTTTGTTTTGTTTTGTTTTAAATCAGTAAAATTTGTGTTCATTTCATGATTTGGTTAATCAATTTGATAAATAATGTGTTGATGAATGATTTATTGGTTGGTTGGTGTCCTGGTCGAATGCTTGTGCATTGGATCCGATTTGGATCCTTGTCGTTATGTGAAAAACTGCGAAAAGGCGTACGATGCAATCCACTGTTTTGTGATGTTAGCCGCAGCGAAATAGCACTTTGCCATGACAAGAGGCAAAAAGTGAATCGGGTTGTGGCAAAATAACCTTTGTCATGGCGACCTGCCAGAAAACTAGATCTCTTCGCAGCGAAATAAAACTTCGACGCGGCATGAAACTCTTTGGAACGTTTTGTGTTTTTTGGAAGTCTATGGCATTTGCCGCGGTGAATTAAAACTTCGCCACAGAGAACATGTGTATGAACTTCGCCGTGGCGAATAATTTATTCACCACAGCAAGAAACCTACTGTTCAATTTTTGCTTTTCTGTTTTTTGCACAGGGGGCCAAATTGCAATTTTTGAACTTATAAATGTTAGAGTAGGTGCCCTAGAGCCAATCAATTATTGTAGAATTGACTTTTTGTAATAATGTTCATTGATCAATAAAAGGTATATTATTCTATATCGCGAAATTATCATTGTATGTATTGATATATGTCCTTAGAATGGTAGAACCGTGACGAGGGTATCAAGTGTTTCAAATCTTATAGTGAGAATCCTATGAGCACGTATGGTGGCCATTTTAGAAGCGTCCGTAGCCCTAGTATTATTTTGAAGTAAGGGCACAGATAATACGGTAAGGCTATCATAGTGTTGAACGACCCTGTCGAAAGGCGAGGTGGCGATCTCACTTGTCAAGGTTGTTTGGTGACAACCTGGTGCAACACATGGGTGCTTGCTGTAAGCGAATACACTGCAGCAAGTTCACTGGACTGACCCACCACAGGATTCCATATGGATGCTAACCCTAGTGTCTATGGAACAAATCCTCTAACAAATGGTGGTGCATGTAATCCTTAGACTTGAGATCACCGGAGCGCCTTGTGCACTAATTGGTGTAGTTTGACACTGGCCTAATGCAGTTCTATTGTGAGCTATCAATATGGTAGTGATTAGCTACATCAAGGAGTGTATCAAGACTATGGTGGATTGACAAAGGATTCATCACTCCCGGGTACGGGAGAAGTTATCTCACGGCACAATTCAGTAAATGGCAATGACACTAAAATTGTGGCTACAGTGGGATTGAGTTGTTGCTCGATCCAGTTTATAATTTAGGTCATTGGTCCAGTAACTGAATACATAATATCGAGAGTAACCAAGGTTGACACTATTTCTATGCCTCGGTCTCGTCGAGATAACGAATGATGAAAGGATTGGATTGTACGGTAACCATATCATTGACAGGTAGCTGCTTCGCTTGAATCCGAATCTATCGGGTGGCCATGATGCCTTACAAGGGGCCAATCTTGGTCTGTGTGTAATGAGATGATTATTTGGTGTTAATCGCAATATGGGTCACACACATAGAATATAATTTAAGAATCAGTTTATAAGAAGGGCGTTTTTGTCTTTTTAGGCGAAATGGTATTTTGATAATTTCACAGTGCAATTAAATTTGATGAGGTCGTAGCCTTTATTTAATTTGATATTAAAATTAAATAAGTGAAATTATATTTTAATATGTGTTCGCATATATTTAAATGAATTATTGTTATTGTTATTGTTAAATGTTAATATATATATATTAATTGAAATAATAATAATAATAAAATATCTAATTGGGGCTGTTTGGGTTGGTGCCCAAGCCTATTCCATGATGGAATAGGGCAAAGTGTGCACTATATAAGTGCAACACTTTGTGAGATTAATGAATTAATTCATTCAATCATTTCCAAGAAAAATTTCAGCCCCCTTTCTCTCATCCATGGCACTTCACACTTGATTGAATCAAAGTTTCATTTTGATTTTGTTCTTGGTTCTTAAGACTAAATAGGATCTAGCAAAATCTCTCTTTAGTTTGTTGGGATTATCTTAATGTGGAGTACCGCTGGTTCGATCCTACCCTTGGATCGGTAGCGAAACCCATTCAGAGTTAAAGTTGGAGGCGCCTCCAAACGTGGGTATGGTTTCTTAACTGTAAACTGATTTTTCTGCAGATTCTAATATGTTGTGTAAACTGTAAATTTATGCCCTGATCTTGGTTCTAAGGAACGATCCATGTTGTTTATGTTTTTGTTTCCGCTGCCATAACTTGATCGTTTCCTAACAATAAAGCCAATAATAATTCTACACATATAAGAAGGGTAATTTAATAATTCCACCCACCCAAATTCAAAATGTTAATTTTGGATGTATGCAATGTTCTTGTTTGAAATTGCATGGTGCCCGGTACATGAGCCTTAAACCTTTGGTATGTTTTTGTAATTTTAGGTTTGCTTGTAATTTTATAAAGAAATAGGACATACGTGTCCTGCCTCTCTCTCTTATATCTCTTTGTATTTCTTCTTCTCATCTCACTCCCCTTGTATGTAACGTGAGGTTTCTATTTTATCGATGTAAATTAGAATGGGGTTTTTTATTATAAAATACTTTGTAATGATCATGAAGAAGAAACGAAGGAGCTATGAAGAGGAATAACTTGAATACCCAAGATTTACTTTTAAACCCCTAGGTTGAGCCACTGATTCCTCTAGGCTCGAGGAAATCGGTTTAGTGGGCCATGCACCGACACGTTTTATTTTGTTTAGAATGCATGCTAAGGTTGAATGTTCAATAACATGCCAAACAATGACATTCTAACAAAGATAATAATCTGGTGAGACATTAATTAAAAACCCTCAACTTTAGTATATTAAGTCACGTATGCCTTCCATCACCATGGTTTTAAACCTTGTTCGCCAAAGCGTGGGATACACTTTTACCAGTGGGAGGTTAAAATTTATTGGAGTTTTCCTTAATGGTGATGGGTCGACGGTTTTGCTTGTTCGCCGAAGGAAAGGTTGATAAACATGTCATAGGTATAGTAGAGTAGTACACATGTTCTATGTATGTGGCGACATGTAGTGTCCACTCTAGTGATATTAGGAATCACACTTGAGGACAACGGTTAGGTCGTTGGATTGCGTGATTGGCTTGCTTCACATTTGAGGTTGGTAATGGGAGTTATTAACTGGTGTGGATTAAGTTTGTTGGCCTACTTAATCAACCCATTTTGGCTTGTTCGCCAGAGCGAAGTTTTGAAATGGGCTAGATGGGATCTCTATCCACTAAGAAAGCCAACGGGCTTTCCCGAATTAATACTGAGGCCTGTTGGCTTGAGGAAAATAGTGGGAGAGATTATTTAATAAAAGGCCTTATTAAATAATGAAAATAAACATAATAATAACTTTACTTTTATGTATTCTAGATTCATTTAAAATGAGCAATATCAACCTACGATCGATAATTGAGAAAGAAAATAGGATAGTTGGATCTAATTTCTCGGACTAGTATCAAAATCTTCATATTGTACTGAAGTCCGAAAAGAAATTATATATCCTTGACAAGCCTTATTTGGTTGAGCCTGATCCAGATGCCACTCAGGAAGTAAAGGAAACTTACCAAAGGTTCCTTGACAATGGTGACACTCTTCAATGCCTTATGTTAGCATTGATGACACCTGAGTTGCAAAAGTAGCATGACAATATGGACGTTGCTGCTATAATTTTGGCTCAAGGTGTCAAGTATGTTGTTTAGAAGCCGTACGACTGAGGGAACCCAAGTTGGTCCTCATGTGCTTAAGATGATTAGGTACATAGAGAGGCTTGAGACTTTGGGATTTGAGTTGGATGCAAAATTACAAGTGGATTTAGTTTTGCAATCCTTACCTGATACTTTTTCATTGTTCATAATGAACTTCAATATGAACACCATGATAAAACCTTTGTCAGAGTTTTTGAACATGCTGAGGACTGCAGAGAAGGACATGAAAAAGTCAAAGCCTTTTTTACTGATTGCTGCCAGTGAAGGAAATGGTATGGGCAAGGGAAAGGCCAAGCCCAAGCCCAAGCCCAAGCCCAAAGGACAAGATGTTCTCAAGCCTGAGGGTGGCATTGGGAAAGGTGGGAAGGTAGTCTGCTTCTATTGTGGCAAGCCTGGCCATTGGAGGAAACACTGCAAGGTTTTCCTCATGAACAAGAAGAAGTCAAACGCTTCAACTTCAGGTATATACATGATTGAGATTAACTTCTCCCCTTCAACATCTTGGGTCATTGACACAGGGTGTGGTACTCATATTTGTATTGATGTGTAGGGACTAAGGTAGAGTAGATTGCTTGCCAAGGGAGAAATTGACCTACGAGTTGGAAATAGAGCACATGTGGCTGCATTAGCTGTAGGAACTTATTATTTATCTTTACCTATAGGCTTATTATTAGAACCAATGATTGTTATTTTGTACCTGAAATTTTCAGAAACATTATTTCAGTATCCGCTTTGGATAATATACGATATCGTTTTGAAATTTCAAATGGATTGTTGTCCTTTAGTTTGAATGGTATTCCATTTTGAATTGCAAGGTTATATAATGGATTATATGTTCTTCATTTAAACAATAAGGATATTCTCAACATTGAAACTAAGAAAGCTAAACATAGTGATAAAAACCATACATACCTCTAACATTGTAGATTGGGTCATGTTAATCAGACCTGCATTGCAAAACTTTAAAGGGATGGAGTTTTTGACCCTTTTGACTTCCAGTCATTTGAGGTATGCAAGTCATGCCTTTTAGGCAAGATGACCAAGTCACCTTTCACAGGACAAAGTGAAAGGGCTGCTGAATTGTTAGATATCATCCATAGTGATGTATGTGGTCCATTAACAGTTGAAGCCAGAGGTGGATATTCCTACTTCATCACATTTACTAATGATTTCAGTAGATATGGTTATGTCTACCTCATGAGACATAAATTTGAAGCCTTTGATAAGTTCAAAGAATTCAAGAATGAAGAACATAATATGTTGGGCAAAAATATTAAGACTTTTCGGTCAGATCAATGAGGTGAATACTTGAGCTCAGGGTTTTCTGAATACCTGAATGAATGTGGGATAGTATCACAACTCACCCCTCCGTATACACCCTAGCACAATAGAGTGTTTGAGAGGAGGAATGTGACCTTACTTGACATGGTTAGGTCCATGATGAATTTTAGTGATCTACCTACATCATTTTAGGGTTATGCCCTGGAAACTATGACTCATGTATTGAATCGTGTGCCATCAAAGTCTGTAGATAAGACTCCATATGAACTAAAGAGTTGGTGAAAGCCTAACTTGTCTTATCTAAGGATTTGGGGTTGTGAAGCTTATGTCAAGAAATTGACTTCAAACAAGTTGGGCCCAAAATCTGAGAGATGCATTTTTGTGAGGTATCCTAGGGAAACCAAAGGGTATTATTTCTACCACCTAGAAGAGTGCAAAATTTTTGTCGCTCATACTGGTGTCTTCCTAGAAAAGGAATTTTTCCTAAGAAGTACTAGTGGGAGAAAAGTAGAACTCAATGAAGTTCTAGAACCACAAGGTACGTTAGACACAGGACGGGAAGATGTGCCACAGGAAGCGGTTGAATATCATGAGGAGTTACTCTACAATCCGTGGATCAAAGTGAACCACCTCAAGTAGCATAGGAGCTACGTTGGTCTGAAAGAGTAAGTCATGAGCCAGAGAGATACGGTTATCTCGTAACTCAACATGGTGACGTACTAGTCTACCAAGACGATGAACCCAAAACCTACGAAGACGCTATATTGGATCCAGATTCCATTAAATGGCTTGAAGCCATGAAATCTGAGATGGACTCCATGTACCTATTAGAGTAGATGCCCTAGAGCCAATCAATTATTGTAGAATTGACTCTTTGTAATAATGTTCATTAATCAATAATAAAAGGCAATTTATTCTATATCGCATAAATAATTATTATTGCAATACATATTGATATATATCCTTAGAATGGTAGAATCATGACGAGGGTATCCAGTGTTTCAAATCTTGATAGTGAGAACCCTATGAGCACATATGGTGGCCATTCTAGAAGCGTCCGTAGCCCTAGTATTATTCTGAAGTAAGGGCACAGATAATACGGTAAGGCTATCATAGTGTTGAACGACCCTGTCGAAAGGCAGTGACTGATCTCACTTGTCAAGGTTGTTTGGTGACAATCTGGTGCAACACATGGGTGCTTGCTGTAGGCGAATACATCGCAGCAAGTTCACTGGGCTGACCCACCACAGGATTCCATATGGATGGTAACCCCAGTGTCTATGAAACAAATCCTCTAACGAATGGTGGTGCATGTGATCCTTAGACTTGAGATCACCGGAGCGCCTTGTGCACCGATTGGTATAGTTTGACACTAGCCTAATGCAATTCTTTTCAAAGCTGTCAATACGATGGTGATTGGCTGCATCAAGGAGTGTATCAAGACTATGGTGGATTGACAAAGGATTCATCACTTCTGGGTACAGGAGAAAGTTATCTCATGGCACAATTCAATATATGACAATGACACTAAAACTGTGGCCACAATGAGATTGAGTTGTTGCTCTATCTAGTTTATAATACAGGTTATTGGTCCAGAAACTGAATACAAAATATCGAGAGTAACCGAAGGTTGACACTATTTCTATGCCTTCATCTCGTCGAGATAACGGATGATGAAATGATTGAATTGTACGGTAACCATATCGTTGACAAGTAGCTACTTTGTTGAATCCGAATCTATCGGGTGGCTGTGATGCCTTGCTAGGGGCCAATCTTAGTCTGTGTATTAGTGAGACGATTAATTGGTGTTAATCGCGATACTATACACTACCGGTATGATGAGGAGCCTATGAGTCACACACATAGAAGATAATTTAAGACTCAGAAAGAAAGAAGAGCGTTTTCGTCTTTTTAGGTGAAAAGGTATTTTGGTAATTTCACAGTGCAATTAAATTTGCTGAGGTCGTAGCCTTTATTTAATTTGTTAGAAAAATTAAATAAGTGAAATTACGTTTAAATATGTGTTCGCGTATATTTAAATATATTATCATTATTGATAAATGTTAATACATATATATATATATATATATATATATATATATATATATATATATATATATATATATATATATATATATATATATTAATTAAATATATATTAATTGATTTTAGTTGAGATAATGATGAATTAAAATAAATATCTAATTGGGAGTGTTTGGAAATAAGGGGTGTTTGGGTTGGAGCCCAAGCCTATTCCATATGGGAATAGGGCAATTAAAATAACACTATAAAAGAAATGTGTTAATTGAAAGTAAATAGGCTTTTCATTCATTCACTTTGATTAAAAAAAAAAAAGGAGAAAACACACAGCCTCTTGAAAACTCTCTCACGCCAGTTTTGGGTTTTGATTGAGAATCAAATACTCTTCATTTTCTTCTTTGTTCTCAAGGCTAAGGAGGATCTAGCAAATCCCTCCTTAGTTCCTTGCGATTGTCTTTGTGTAGACTACGTCGGTTCGACCCTACAATTGCACCAGGTCAACAATTGGATCCATCATGTATGCCATGTTATGTACTCGGATTGATGTCTCATGTGCATTAAGCACTTATAGTAAGTATCAATCGGATCTAGGTGAGCGTCACTGGATAGCTGTAAAAAACATCCTTAAGTACCTAAAGAGGACTAAGGACATGTTCTTGGTTTATGGAGGAGAAGATGAGCTCACTGTAAGAGGATACAGTGATGCTAATTTCCAAACAGATAAAGATGATTATCGATCGCAATCAAGGTTTGTATTTTGTCTCAATGGGGGTGTAGTGGGCTGGAAGAGCTCCAAGTGAAGCATTGTAGCAGACTGTACAATAGAGGTTGAGTATATTGCGGGAGGCAGTCTGGATTAAGAAGTTTGTCATTGAACTTGGTGTGGTCTCTACGATTGTTGATCAATAGATGTCTATTGTGACAACAATGGAGCAATAGCTCAAGCAAAGGAACCACAGTCTCACTAGAAGTCCAGACACATACTCAGACATTTTCATCTCATCAGAGAAATGGTTGAGAGGAAAGATGTACATATCAGTAAAGTGCATACTGATGACAATCTCATCGATCCACTAACGAAGCCTCTGTCGTAGTAGAAGCATGAAAAACACTTAAGGTTATTCGGTATTAAATACATGAATGATTGGCTATAGTGCAAGTGGGAGATTGTTAGAGTATAGCCAATCTATTATTGTAAATTTGACTCTGTAATAAATGTTTATTTATCAATAAAAGGCATATTCTTCTATATCGTGTAAATCATAGTTTTATGTAATGATATATGTCCTTAGGATGGTAGAACAGTGACGATGGCATCAAGTATTTCAAATCTTGATAGTGAGAACCCTATGATCACATATGGTGGCCATTCTAGAAACGTCCATAGCCCCAGTATTATTCTGACCAAGGACAAAGATAATACGATAAGGCTATCATAGTGTTGAATGACCCTGTCGAAAGGTAGTGACTGATCTCACTTGTCAAGGTTGTTTGTCGACAACCTAGTGCAATGCATGGGTGCTTGCTAGAGGTAAGTTCACTAGACATACACACTAGAGGATTCCATATGGATGGTAACCCCAGTATCTATGGAATAAATCCTCTAACGGATGGTGGTGCATGTGATCCTTAGACTTGAGATCACTAGAGCACTTTGTGCACTAATTGGTGTAGTTTAACACTCGCCCAACATAGTTTTATTCAGAGCTATCAATACAGTAGTGATTGGCTACATTGAGAAGTGAATCGAGACTATGGTGGATCGACAAAGGATTCATCACTCCTCGGTACGGGAAAAGTTATCTCACTAGGTAATTCAATAAATGGCAATGACACTAAATCAGTGGCCATAGTGGGATTGAGTTGTTGCTCAATCCAATTTACTATTTCGATCATTGGTATATTAACTGAATACAAACATGTCGAGGATATTTGAGGTTGACACTATTTCTGTACCTCAATCGCGATGAGATAACATTGATAAAAGGATTTGATTGCACGGTAACCATATCGTTGATAGGCTACGGTTTTGCTGAATTCGAATCTATCGGGTGGCTATGATGCTGTAATGTCTTACTAGGCAAGTATTCACTGAGTATCCTATAGAGAGAATCTAGAGAATAGCTTGCTTAGAAAGGGTGTTCGTCTAAAATTTTTTATCCTTAATCCAGTTATAACATATTATTACACAATGACTATTTCGCACATTTATCAATCCCCATTAAAATTCTTGACTGAGACAGTGTGTGCAATCCTCTCGCCAGCTTGACTTCTCCCGACCACTACAATCTAATACCTGCAAAAACAAGGAAAGCAACATGGTGAGCTATAAATGCTTAGTAAGTAAACCAAATCTAACTATGCTTTTACTCCGCTGTCCCCGTTTTCATTATACTGCTTCTAAATTTCTACTTGCTTTCTCTCTTTATTCCCAGGCGTATTACTTAGCAGTTTTCTATTTTTCTCAAATATTTCTAAATCCTTCTAGGGCTATGCTATTCTTTATCATTTTATTTATCTTCTTTGCTAGATTATAACTTTTGTTTGTTTCTCTACTCTACAAATCACTAAGTTTTCTTGTTATTTGTCATGTTTCTAATTTCTGTTCTTTTCTAGCATGTATTTGATTTATGTTGTTTTCTTTTATATCTTTAATTTCTTTTCTATTCTCGTAAGTTTCTATTTTCTTTTCTTCTCTATTTTTCATGGGCTTCTATTTTCTTTTCTTCTCTATTCTCATGAGCTTCTATTTTCTTTTCTTGACTAGTTAGACACGCAATAATAAAATAAACTGTTTAATCTATGCATAAATGCATAAGATGCAATGCACATAAAATGTCTGATGCATATGCAAATGATCATGCTTGTATTCTTTCTGAAAATTCTTTTCCTTTCTTTTTGAAATTCTTTTTGTTTTCTATTTCTTATTCTATTTTTCTTTCTTTCTGAAATTCTTTATGTTTTCTATTTCTTATTATGTTTTTCTTTCTTTCTGAAAATCTTTCTGTATTCTATTTTTGTTTTTTTTGAAATTCTTTATGTATTCTATTTCTTGTTATATTTTTCTTTCTTTATTAAATTCTTTATGTATTCTGTTTCTTATTCCATTTTTCTTTCTTTCTTAAATTCTTTATGTATTCTGTTCTGCTTTGCCGATCGGACTAGGCTGAGGCATGGATTTGGAACCCTGGCTGTGTGAGCGTATTTTGAAATTCTTTCTAGGTACAGTCCTCATCCACATGCACTTTTAGCGGACTGTACAATTTTTTTGTCTATTCTGAGGCCGCTCTCTGATGGTGGCATGCATGTGGGAAACTTCTGCATCTCTGTTGCCACTAGCTAACGCAGCAAATGCTTACAGGTTCCCTATCGCAATAACCCGTTGAAAACATGCTCTGTAAATCTACAAAAAAACTAGCTAGACATTTCCAATAATTATAAAATTTTTGAAATATATGCTATGCTATGTCATGTATTTATATGCTGTCTATGCATGATCCCAAAATACGTGTCTGACTCTGGTATGTATTATATTAATTCTAAGGCTTTTATTTCTGTACTTTTCTGGAAAGCCCAAAGTTCTATTCTAATAACACGATTAGCTTAAACATTTTCTATTTTATTATTTATTTCTGAATTCTATGCATCGTGTATACGTACGTGATTCTATAATTTCTAAATAATTTTGTAATTCTTCAATTCTATCATGCTATGTAAAATGTACACGTACACAATTACATTATCTCTCACAAATTCTACTTTCTAATATTTTCTAATGTAACAAACATGCCTTGTACAACTTTCGAAATACAAATCTTAATGCCATAAATTTTCATTCTCTTAACATTACCATCAACATTGTTATACATGCCCTTCTTTCTTCTTTTCTTTTGGCTACATTCTATACATTAATCTATATTGCCATATTAATCATTGTAAATTCAATCTAACATATGGCACAACATATATACTTTGGCTAAATTCTAATTTCTTTCTAACACTCTTAACTAAACTTTTGGCCAATACAACATATTCTCAAGATCTTCTAGCACAATTCTATAGTTTGTAATATATAATAAGGCATGAAAACTATACTCATACCAATCAATTTCTAAAATGGTCATGTATTTAATACATAAACTAAACTTCTATTTCTTTGATGTTTATACTTGGGAAAACTTTTCTATTCTTTATATAATAAAATCACTTATTAATTATTATTTATAACTAATCTCAAAACAAGAAACAACAATATACTCATTTGGCCAAGCCATTCTTTGAATGATCTTTCTAATTTCAACCATACAAGCTTAACAATTTATGGTGGCATATTGTACTATTATAATATAATCACCAATCTTTTACTATCATCAATACTACACTATTGCAACAATTTAATATGCAATACTTGCCATCACTTTTCTAAAGTCATAAGTTTCAAAACTCATAATTCAATGACTAAATACAATATGCCATTCAAACTAATGCTAAAAGTTCAAGCAACTTGAACCATGCACTAAAGGCCATTCATTTCATTGAACTAACATAACCAAGTGATATTCTAAATTTTGGCATAACAAAATTCACTCTTGAATGTTAAAACTTACACTTGGTTAAGCCTAACATAACCTTTCAACTCCAATTCTTTCCTTTCTGAAACAGTTTCTTCAACAATATTTAACAAACTCATGCATGCATTTCTCTTTGAATTTTCATCAAACAATTCACATGCACATGCAAATACTTGGTTGGCCACACTTCCACATCTCACCAAATCCACCAAAATTGGAGCAAAAACTCACCAAACTTAACTTCAAATCTGGTCGGATTCAACACTTCCAAATTCCAGCATCAACTCATCAAAATTTCATCCAAAGTTCAACCAAAACATCACATCTACATAACTACTCATCTTGGCTAAACTTCTACACATTATTCTCCATCAAACAAGCATCTAAACAGTCAATACTTCTTATCATACATCGTACACAAACACTCAAGAATTAACTTACACATATACTACTTAAATTAAAGCTTGGATTGGGTTTACTTACCTTTTTCTTGCAAGAATCCTTTTTTTTTTTTTTTTTTTTGCTTCCTTTACTCACTTTCTCTATTGATTCATGCTAAAACACATAAATTCATGAGAACTCATACTTATAAAACATGAATCACAAACTTTTGCTAAAATTCTTACCTTATAAAGCCATAAAATGAACATATATTCACTTAGGCATGAATTCTCATGTAATTCTCTTGGAAGACTTTGAAGAAATGGAGGAGAAATGGGGGAAGAAGGTGGCATGCTCAAGGGATGAGAATGGCTAGGGTTTTGTCAATTGAAGCCTTATAACTAATAATATATATTCCCATTTTACCCTTGCACTTTTATGATAATTCCAATTATGCCATACGTGCATTTACTGATATACCCTCACTTTCAATGGATTTAACACATGTTCTTGGTCATTTTCACTCCCCACTTTTTTATCTAATTGTGAGTGAAAAAACCATTTTAGCCTTAGTCTTTAATTTCTTTCTATTACTTTACAAACACATATTTATCTCGGCATCACATCACGTGTATTGTCCATAACCTTTCTACCACTCTATTCTCATGACCAGCACACTTAATACATTATATTTATCATACTCACTTTTCACTTGAACATGTGATTCTATGTGGTATGACCATTTTGCCCCTAGCGAAACTTTTATGGAATTCCTCTATAAAACTAGTTAAATATATTCACATGACTATAAAATAATCCCTACCATATTTCTGAATGTAGGCATTACAAATGCCTTGCTAGGGGCCAATATTGGTCAATATTGGTCTATGTGTAGTGAGACGATTAATTAGTGTTAATCACAATACTATACGTTGCTGATATGATGAGGAGCCTACGGGTCACACATTTAGAAGATAATTTAAGAATCATTTTTGTGAAAGGGGTATTTTCATCTTTTATGATAAAAGGGTATTTTGGTAATCTCATTGTGCAATTAAATTTGCTGAGGTTGTTGCCTGTATTTAATTTTAATATTAACATTAAATTAGTGATATTATATTTAAATATATCTATGCATATATTTAAATGAATTATTATTATTAATTAAATGTTAATATATTATTATATATTAATTGATTTTAATTATAATAATAGTTAATTAATTAAAATACCATAAAGGGTGTGTTTGGTTGCAAGGGTAAATTAGGGTTGGAGCCCATGGCTATTCCTTATTGGAATAGGTTTTTAATTGTTGCACAATATAAGTGCAACTTAAACAACAATTAAAACCATGGAATTAATTTCATTCATTCAATAATTAAAAAAAAAAAAAACCCTAGCCACCCTTTTTACTCTCTCTTTCACACCCCACTCATTGATTGAAGAGAAAATATTCTTTATCTTCTTGACTCATTGAAAAACATTTATTCTTGAAGCCATCAAGAGGATCTAGCAAATCCCTTGATAGTTCTATGGATTATCTTTGTGTGGACGACATGAGTGCGATTCTACTTTGAGTCGGGAGCGAGATCAAATAAGAGATATTGGTGGAGCCTCCAAAAGTTGGTAATGTATTCCGAATCCTTGTATGGGTTAGACTTTGATTCATACAGATTTTTGTTTACTCTGTTTTGTTTATAACGTTATAATCTTTGCCTGGATTTTGGGTCGTTAATGTGATGATAAGATTCGTTTTTTTTTTTTTTTAAATATTCTTGCTGTCTTTTTCTGCTGCGCGAATCTGTTCACTCACTTACATTGGGACCAATCACTCATGGGCCTAGGACCGGTCCTAGGCCCATGAAAAATTTCAAGGCCCGGATCGGTCCTGGGCTTATAGGACAGATCGTATGGGCTTGGAAAATTCCCCCCTCCCACCCCAACTTTTTTTTTTAATTTAAGGGGCCAAATAAAATTATGTAGGGGTGGTTTATGTAATTTTTAGGGGGAAATTAGCTAAATTTTAATTAATTTTTGAAAAAATAATAAAATAATAAATAAATTAATGGTTAATTATAATTACTAGTTATTTATAAAGATAGGGTGTTTTAAATTTAAACTTTAAAGAGATAATTTAGTTAATGAATTTTAACATAAATGTAATATTCACACAATCACACTTCATTTACATTGTCAACAATATTTACATCATTCAAATCTGTGTTTCTGAAGAGTTTGAGTCGTTTGGGATCTTTAGGGTGTTGCTGTAGTCTTCTCTCTGCAAGAGTCCAATCCCGTAAACACGTTATCACTTCAATAATCTCATTGGTTAAAGAGCATTTTATGTCTTCAAAAATCTGACCACTTGTTGAGAATGTTGACTTGGATCCAATTGTCGAAACTAGCACAGATAAAATGTCATGTGCCATTTGGGCTACAATGGGGAATCAAGTTTGAAGTTTGTTCCACCATTAAAGCACATCCATCTCACGTTTCTCCTTCTTCGTCATGTAGGACATGTACATTTGTAGGTAGTGATTTAGCTCATTTGTTCCATGTATGTATGAGATGGAGCTGCTACTTCCGCCATGTTCTATATACATCCACACGCTCGATCCTTGATAGATGTCTTCATCAGGGTTCTGTTGATCTTTTCTGCTAGACGTTCCACTTCCATTGTACCTGCTTTGATATAAAGAAAAAATGTTTTCCAATTTTTGCTTAAAGCTAGTCAAATGAGATGTATAATAATCATGTCTTAAATGCTGGCCAATCTCAGTAATTATACAACTAACTACGTGTAATTTAAACCTAGGATCTACAACAAGGCCTAATCTATATAAGAATGGAATATCTAACCAATATTTCTCTTATTTTTTTTTCATCTTTGAAACTGTTTCCATTAAGATGTCATTATATCTATATTTAGCAAAACTTTTAGAAATTTGAAGTAAAATATATAACGGTAAATTAGTAGTAGAATAATAAATACCACTTAGGACCTGTTTGTATCGGGTTGAAATTTTTTAACATGGGTAATATTTGTTTAATTGAGCAGATAACCATGTTTGGCATTTTTGTACAAAAACATTCCCGAAAAATAAGATGACAAACAATGCCAAAAAGAGGGTAAATTGCTGGGAATAATATTGCCTCTATTTTTTTTTTTGGGGGGAGAGGGGGACATTACTCCAGTAATCATAATTTCTATCCAATCTTGCCCCTAAACAGTGGATTATGTGGACGAAAATATCCTTTGGTTTATTAATAATTAAAAAATAGCCAATTTGCACAAACAAACATATTTGTCCTTAGTTTTTTGATTTTTCGAACGAAACTGCCTTGCTTTTTATCATTTTTTTAAGAAATGCCAAGAAGATTGGTGTACCCATATTATCCTCATATATTGCATATTGTGACCAATATGCCCTTGAACTTCATTAAAACTACAGTATAAAAGAAAAAAAAAAAAAATTTCAAAATCACACAAACAGGCATGATTTCCTTCTTTGCGCTAAAACTCATTCGCAGCCGCTGGAGTCTTCTTCTCGTCGATCTCGTTTGCTATTTTCGGTAAGTCGTTTGCTCTCTTTCCTTTGTATGTTATGTGATTTGTTTGGATTGCAACCCTAAATCCTAACTTGTCCATTTTCCCTCTGTCGTTGGTCCACCATCTTCGCCGCAGCAACGTCGGGTCTTTGTCGCCCTCTGTTTGCTCTCGACAACCTCCAATCTCGATTATCGATAAGTTCGTCGCTTCCTTATGGTGTAGGAAGATTATTAAATTGAGAGGGTTGGTTTGTTTCACTTTAGAGAGGGAAATTTTGCCATGGAATAACCGATTTGATGCTGAAATTACATGAAAATAGTTTGAAATGGCAGTAGGGTTTAGGGTTTAATGTCGTGATTTGTTGCATTTGAGTTAGGGTTCCTTTGTTTTTTCTATTTAAGGTTTGGCTATGTGTGTTCTTTTTTATGTGTGTTAGGGCTAAAATTGGTGAAATTGTGTGTATGAACTGCATTTTTGGTTACTGTTATGGTTGCAACGTGATTTGTTTGGATTGCAATTTCAAACCCTAACTTCTCCATTTTTCCTTTGTCGTTGGTCCAACATCTACGCCGCAGCAACCTCTCCTCTTTGTTGCCATCTGTTTTCTCCCAACAACACTCCAATTGTGATTTTCAATAAGTTCCTTGCCTCCTAATGCTGTAGGAAGATTATTAAATTGAGAGAGTTGGTCCGTGTCGCTTTACAGAGGGTAATATTGCTGTGGAATAATTGATTTGATGCTGAAATGACATGAAAATAATTCGAAATGGCAGTAGGTTCGTGGTTTAATATCGTGATTTGTTGTGTTGCATTTACGGTTGCTTTGTTTTTTGTATTTTATGTTTGGTTGGGTGTGTTCTTTTTTATGTGTGTTAAGGCTGAAATTGTGTGTATGGACTGCATTTTGGGTTACTTGTGTGCATTTGGTAATTATTTGAATAATATTGTGGTTGGAGCTCTGGCATGTCTAGGTTACTTGTGCTTTGGGTGATATTGCTTTTCTTTGGACTGTTTTAAGGGGCATCTACATAGATTTTTGGCTGCACAGTAGGGGTGGGTTTAGTATGGTGAGATGATGGTGTTAGTTGGTATAAATTTATGGGTATTCGGCATGTGAGTGTGGCCATGTTTCCAAACTGGAATAAGTTATTATTGTTATTATTAGAAATGATGTTTTTAATCGGTATAAATTTATGGGTATCTGGCTTGTGCTCGTGGCTATGTTTTCAATTTTGAATAACTTATTATTGTTATTGGTTAAGCTTAGGGTTTTCGGTATTAACGTCGTAATCTAAAAATAGATTTTGGTGTCATCAACCTTTGTGAAACTAGAAAGATGCCTTCTAACCTCTTCCGACTTCCCATCAAGTACCTAAGCTGAATATTGAAAGCCAAAAAGCCTGAATATTATTAGCTAACAAATTAAGAAACTCAATGAAAACAAATATACAACCATACAATATAGATGCTCCTTCAACTGATGATAACCATATAGTATAGTCGGCCCTACATGCAGTACTTTTCATTTTAGACACAAGACAGTGAATAAGAGATGCCTCAATTTCTACAAACAAATAAATCAGTATAAAGATTATAAATCTATTCACATTCTCCTTTGAAGTGCAACCCAATGATGTGATAACAAAAGGTAATGCACTCCTTAGTTAAAAATATGTTTGTGATGAAACATTGTACACAATGAACTTCACAAAACTGAACTCACCATTTCTTATTGAACTTGAACCCAGTTGCCCATGTTTAGTCCAACCAAAGGCTAGGGAATGACCATCTTCAGTAACCACCACAATATGGCTCCTCCCTGCTCCAGCCTTCGTAATTTTGTACCTTCAGCACAAATGATAATAAGGATCAGATGTTAGTCCTAGAATATTCAAACATTCTCTGACTTAAAAATTTTATCGATTAACAATTAATAGAAAATTGCCAATTTTGCGATACAACAAGTTAAAAACAGAAAAATCATTATTGTTGACTCTATCCTGCATAAATCAAAGTTGTCTTTCCCGAAACCATAAAGCTAAGAGGAAGCTACTAGCTCAGATGTTACACTCCCATGCAAGAAAGATGTCAATTATTTCTCCACTCTATGATCAGTGGGGACACAAATTGTAATCATTGATCAAAAAGTTGACTTAAAGATAGGAACAACCCAACCCATGCTTAACAAAGGCGTAGAATTAAGGAGGTTTCTCAACTTTACTGGATTAAAGGTATACAAACAAAACTGACTAAGTTAAGAAAGCAGCAACTTACTTTGAAAGCTTGGAAACAACAGTAGGCCTATCACATTGAATTTTATCCTCATGACCCAGTTGACCATTCTGTACAGACAAAGCTAAGTTTCATCAATAGATATGAACAACACTGAGTATTGAAACATATACATAAGAAAACACTACAAGGGTGAGTTTAATAATGCCATGCCTCATTTCGTCCTCATGTGTAGCAACACCCTTCAACATCTAACGCCACACAATGACACGATACTACAACACCATTTACACAAAAATAAAAGTAAAACTTAATTCATAGTAAAAACTATCAGCAATAAGTGAACAAACTATCTAATAGATAATGCCATAAATTAAATGGACCTTCTAACCTCTTCCGACTTCCCATCAACCTTTGTGAAACAAATGAAAGAGTATCAGATTGAAATGTACATACTATTGAGCATGCGAATAAGATTGAAATATTTATTATCACAACACAAAAATTAATAACAATCAATAAATTTAGTCCTAAAACGAAACTTGTAGTACAATAACCTTAAGAAATCACAATAATATAATACCAATTGAATTGCTAAAGAAGACAGTTTTGAGGGATTGATGTGAAATTTTTGTGATGTTTATGTTGGTTTGTGTGATGGATGAAATTTTTTTATGTGTGGGACGTTGAGAATTGTATGAGTGTTTGAGGTGATTTTTTTTTTTTTTGGTGGTGAGATTATTAAATTCTGATGTTTATGTTGTTTACGATTTGATATTTAGTTTGATTTCTTCCATATACAATTGCTTGTTATAGATTTAAAGACTTGTACATGCTTGATTGACTTTATTATGTTTTGATCCATGAATTATGTGAAACAACTATGGCTCATTTAACAATCAGGTAGAAGATGCACTTGGTTGCCCTTTTAGTCTTCCATTTGAACATGTTGGAACCCATGTACACCATGCTCGTCTTTCTTTGGTTGGCTAATGCACTTAATATACAAGGTAGACGTAGGGCTACTATGTCATATGCCAGTGAGTCTACATCTAGGTTAAAGGTTAGGTCGTTCAATTTACACACCATGCTTTTCCAAAGTGATGAGTTATGTTTTGAGAGCTGTAGGATGAATAGGGTTCTATTTCACAAATTATGTAATTTACTTACTATACATGGCAACTTAAAATCAACCCGTCATTCATCTGTAGAAGAATTAGTTGGGACCTTTCTTTACATCATTGCCCATAACCAAAAGACCAGAGTAATGAAACATCAAATGCATAGATCCACTAAGACGGTAAGCCACAATTTTCACTTAGTCCTTAACGCCGTGTTAAGGTTGCAAACCCTGCTGTTTAAAAAACCAGAGGCCATTCCCGAGAACTCAACTGATGAGCAGTGGAAATGGTTCAAGGTACAGTCTAATCACTAAGTTTAGGATGCACATGTAGTTCAGTAGCTTATTAAAATCAGACTTGCAGTAATGAAACATCAAATGCATAGATCCACCTTGCACTCAGATATAAAATTTTCTACTAGTCCTTAACGCTGTATTAAGTTCAAGACTTGCCATGCTTAAAAAACCAGAGGCCATTCCCGATGAACTACTTGATGAGTATGGAAATGGTTCAAGTGCAGCCTAACTACAAGTTTAGGATGCATGCTTCAAGAGTTTATTAAAATCAGACTTAGTGTTTTCTCTAAAATATTTTTGTTGTTTTGTGTTAGAACTATTTGGGAGCCTTAGATGGAACATACATAAAGTTCACGTGTTGGCTGACGATATACCTAGGTATCGATCAAGGAAAAGTGAAATCGCAACTAATGTCCTTAGTGTATGCACACCTGACATGCAGTTTATTTATGTCCTCCCTAGGTGGGAAGGTTTCGCTGCAGATGGTAGAGTTCTTAGGGATGCCATTACCAGGGGAAATGGATTAAAGGTCCCCCAAGGTAATATAACAAAATAAATTGTATTTTTAATGTTAGGGTCTGCCATAATAGTGCAATTAGTAATTGTTATTGACTTGAAATTGTTTATTTTAGGGCAATACTATTTATGTGATGCTAGATACACTAACAGGGAAGGGTTTTTGGCCCCTTATCGAGGACAAAGATATCATTTGAGTGAATGGTGACAAGGTCACCAACTGGTATCACCACAAGAATTTTTCAACATGAAACACTGTCAAGCAAGAAATTGTATTGAGTGATGTTTCAGCATCGTGAAAGCTTGATGGGGAATAATGAAGGACACATCTTACTTCCCCATCAAAACTCAATGTAGAATCATTATTGCATGTTGTCTTTTGCACAATTTCATAAGGTCTAAGTTGCCCATTGACCCGGTTGAAGCGAAGCTTCAGGAAGAGGTGAACAATGAAGGGCAAGAGGATAATGATGGAGAATTGATCAGGCACGTTAAGCCTAGTGCCGCGTGGACTGCATTTAAAGACAATTTGGTGGCTTAAATGTTCAATACTTGGATGGCTACACGGAATGAATGATTGTGCTTGTGTTTAGTTTAGGTGTAGTGTTGTGACTTTTTAAATTTCTGTCTTTCCTGATTTGCCATGTATGAATGAACCCAAACACAGATGCTTTGTTGGTGGACTTGTACTTTGACTTACATTTATCATAATGTGGATGGTTAAATGTTAATTGATCCCATTCATGTATTATTCTTGTTGATTTACTTAAAATTATGAATATCGCGCATATCAGTAGCTCGAACAATGTGTATAAATGAAGTTGTAACCTGATTTTTTTTTCCCAATATCACTAATCTACCTTTTTTATTTATTTCAGCAATATGGAGAGATTAGCATCGCGGTCCCATGAGTCCAACAGGAGCTTTAGCATGCATGACAAACCTGTGCCTACGAAAAAGGGCAGAAAGGGAAAGGTAAAGGCTAAGGGAAGTAAGTGGCAGTGGACAAAAAACGAGGACGTTGTGTTGGGAGAGTTTCTGCTGGAGTTGAAAGAGTAGCCACTTTGGAGAATTGAGTAGGGGTTCAAATGCGGTTACCTGGCTGAGGTTGAAAAGATGATGTGGAAAAGCTTCCTTATTTTGGTCTGAAAGCACAACCGCATATCGACTTGAGGGTGAAGATGTTGAGGAGGCAATATAATGCAATCAACAAGATGCTTGAGAAAGGTAGTAGCTTCGGGTGGAATGATAAGGAGAAATGCATTACATGTACCAAGGATCTCTTTGATCACTAGGTCCAGGTAAGTATGCTTGTGTTGGTTTATTTGTGTACATTTTAAATTATGAACTTCACGTTTATATGTACTCATACAAATGCCTCATATCTTATGATGATTAATTTTTTTGTAGAGTCATCCTTTTACAAGAGCACTGCGACACAAACCATGGGTGCACTATGATTCCTTTGTCACCATCTACGATAAAGCAGAGGGGCCAAGCAGTGATCGAGTGACAGCGGTGATCTTGTTGAAGATTTGGATAATGACACTACTGACAACAATGATGAACAGATGGACATCGATGTCGATGTAGATCTCAATGTCGGTGGGCATACCAATGCCCTACCAAAGGATGATGTGGTTGATTCTACTTGTCAGGCGGCCGCTGCTAGTCAAAGCAAAGTTGCAGTCAGCAGTAAGAGGAGGAAAAAAGAGGCTGGAAAAGCAATAGATTGGAATGCCACATTGGGCAAGTTTGAGACTGCCTTGGCTGGGACCCGAGCTGAGTTAAAGGGTATTGTTGACTACTTCAAGAAGGAGACCTAAGAGAAAGACCGTAAATGTAACGCCCTATTTGAGGTACGTAGCTAACGTTTCTTCTTTTGCTCTTATTTGAGTTGGTTTATTAGTATTATTGTTTGGTTGACCTTTGATTGAGTGGTATGTTGAATACTTGCCCTAAAATTGGCTGAAATAGAAGAAGTTCAGTGTTCCAGGCTTCGCCGGGGTGAAGAAGAATCTTCGCCGTGGTGAAGAGGTGTTGAAGCCACGGGAAATTGCTGGACAGTTTCGCCGCGGCGACAGAATCTTCTTCGCTGCGGCGACGGGCCGACCATAATGTTTGTTAAGTTTTAGATATTTTCTTTCCTAAGGGCAATTTGACCATTTTACCCCTAATTAGTAGGAAAAGTGGGGAGTAAAATGTAAGGAATTTTCATGGAGAATGTGTTGATATGGGGGTGTGTTTGTAATGAATCAAAGGATATAGATGGAATCCCAAGGAAGAGTAAGGGCAAAATGGGAATGCTTGTGCATAAATTGCATTAAAAGGAATTAAGTCATTGCAAACCCTTCATTCTTCTTCTCCATCGCCACTCTCTTTTCTTACTTCCTCTCAATTTCTCTTTCACTTGTTCAAGGATTTTTAGAGGGCTTTTGGAGTGTTTTGGGGTAGAAAATCAATCTAAGGCATCCTAAAGTAAGGATTCTTGCTTTGGATGTGAAGCTTTGTGAGATTTTATGTATATTTGAATATTGAGGTCTTTTGGTTCATTTGTTTAAAGAGTAGAGAAAGAGTCAAGCAAACCAAGAGAAAGGAAGAGCTAGTGAGATCTCTCCATAACAAAGTAAGTAAATCCCAACCCAAGTTTAGATTTGAGAATTTTCTTGATTAGGGTTTTAATAGCAATTATGTATGTATGTTATATACATGTTATATGCTATGTTATTGAGTTTTAAATGGAGATTATTATTGCTTGTGGTTGTTCATACACTTCAATTGTAAGAAGTGAGATATGGGTTGGAAATGTAGTTTGAGATGGAATTGAAGGATATTGAGAAATCCTTTTTGGAAGTGCTATTCTATGGCAGGAATTATGGCTATGTGAGGGAGTTTTCTCCCATTTTGGATGGTTAGAGAAAGACATAGAATTATTGTTATAGTAGAGTTTTGTTATGCACTTGAGTTGTTTGATGAAATGCCTAATAGAGGTTTGAGTATGAGTAGTGAACCTTAATTCTTGCATCATTGCATGTTGCCATTTCATAAGTGCATTAGTGGAGATGAACCATCCATAGGCATTAATTGTGCATTGAGAAGTGACTTAAGAAAGAGTAGGAAACTTTGTGTATGCACTTGCTCTATGAGTAGAGAACTTTGTGGATGCAACTACTCTAAGGGTAGAAAGAATGAGAAGTGCTAGAGTAGAGTGAATGAGAAGAGCCTTAGAAATGGGTTGATGCTTTGTGATCATCACCGGATAGTTATTAGAAATGGGTTGATGCTTTGTGATCATCACCCGATAGTTATTAGAAACGGGTTGATGCTTTGTGATCGTCACTCGATTAGTTATTAGAAACGGGTTGATGCTTTGTGATCGTCACCCGAAAGTCATGAGGAACGGGTAGGTGCTTTGTGGTCTCCACTCGATAGTTATGAAAACCGGGTAGCTGCTTCGTGATCCCCACTCGGTAGTCACTAAGAGTGGGTTGGTGTTGTGTGAACTCCACCCGATAGTCATGAAGAGTGAGATGGTGCTGTGTGAACGCCATCCGGCCGTACCTCCGGTAAGATGAGGCCATGACGTTTAGTAAAGAGCAACAGAAAGTGTGAGGAAAGAATTAAGAGAAATACATACGGGGATAGACAGATAGAGGGTTTACTTACTGAGCATTATTTTGTGCTCACCCCTTTATTTTCCTTTGTGGATGCAGGATCTAGGTGATGATGCAATCGGAGGGGCGTCGACAAGCGAGGAGCAATAGCTACACTGTTTCCCTTGTTTTTATCTTTTTAAATGGCATTTTGTAAATGATTCTCTTTGTGTATAAAAGACTTATTACATATAATAAAAAGAAAAGTTTTGGGCCCATTTTCTATTATTATTATGCATGCATTGTACTAGTTTGCAGCAGTTGTTACAGTAAAGGGCAGGTGCATTCTTTCATTTCTCAGTTGGATGGATTCACAGTCACTAAGATGCTGACAACCACCATGGAGATTTGCAAGGAACCTCACAAGATAGATATCTTGTTTGGGTTACCAATGCATGTGCAGAGAGATTTTGTGAAGATGCAGCTTGGAGCAAGTAATGAATACCAACCAACGTTTGATTTCTAGTGAAGTCTTGTAATGGTTTTTTTATTTTTTTTATTTTTTTTATTGCATAGGGTTATTAGTATGCTGACACAGTGGTTGTATTCCCGTATTTGTATTTTGCCTATATCCTAATTGCATACAGGATGATGTCTTTTGTTATGTTTTTGTGAAAACCATGTCTGTCTAGTAATTAAATGGTAATGCTCTATGTTTGTAGTTAGTACAGGAAGGTATAGATCACTTATATGGAATGTAAAAAACTCTTAACTTTGGTAGTGATGTATAAAAGAATGTCTGCATGTCTATGCATTTAATGTTTGTTGTCTTAGTATGGTGAATGTGGCATTTTGATTTACTTATGGAAACTGACATTAGGTCACCAGGAAAGTACAGTCAAGGTATACTAGCATTTATAAAGTGTTAGTTCTATAATTATAAAGTGTTAGTTCTATAATTTTTGTTTTCTTTCCCTCTTTGATGTGCTTTCTTTTATGGGTTGGTGTGCAGGAATGATGGGAGGACCACCACGTTGCCCAGTAGTGACGACATAAAGCGCAAAAGTTCGTGAACAATGTTAAGAGAGCCATACAGTTTGTACAAATAGCAATCTGAAAGGTATTACAATTAGATAGTTATGGAGTCAATTTGTTGTATGGTTGGGAATAATGCTTATTAATGTAGCTTATAATTGATTGATGTGTAGATGTAGGCGGGACCAGCATTTAGTACATGAAGAAAATCAGGAGATTCCTTCAGACTGAAAGGGCAGCAAATGCAAAGGTACCAACATTGCAACTCGTAAACCGACTAATGCTTTAGTTATGAAAGATGTTTGGAATTGTTTGCTAATGTAAATGAATGATGAACATATGTAGGTGCCACAAATCAATAAAGGTCAAGTAGGCAATTGGCAAACAGAAGGGGAGAGGGGATGTTGAGTAGCAGTATGTTTGACCTCCACATGGGGTACAAAACTGTTTTACAATTTACATACTTCACACCATATTTACATAATATGTTTACCTCATATGATTGACTGCATATTTCTGATCTGCAGGAACTTGTGGAGGAGTTTTAAAGGAGACAACTTGCACAATTTCATCACCCTGGACTGCATGTGGTTTTTTATGTACACATAAGAAGTGTATAAAGGGAATGTGTTGAAGTGGATTGACGAATTGAACGTATTCTCAAGGAAATATGCGTTCATTCCTATAGTGCTCTGGTGAGTTTTTTGATATTGTGGCTGTAAGCATTTGTTTTATACTTACCAAACACGGACATGGGTTGATTTCGGTTACTTAAGAGTTGACATTAATAATATGCATAAATTATGCTGACAGGGGTAATTGGAGTTTACTAATTTTGTGCAACTTTGGTGGAGATGTAAACTTGGAAATTAAAACTTGATGCATGGTGCTGCTTGATTGACTTGGATCAGAAAACGGAATGATGCTGCAACCTCTGATTCAACAGTAAACTTTGATTATTTCACAATTATTTGCATGCACATTTGAGCACATGATGAAATTGTATTGTTGGAGATGTGGTATTGGAATGGGTTTCAAATTGTCCAAGCTTAATTATGTAGGTTTGTGAGGGATATTTATGAATCAGGAACAATGCCCAAGCATCTAGCATTGGTTGAGAAACTGCCCTTGCTAGTGCCTAAGGTGATAAAACAGTATATTGTGTTCGTTGATGGTAATTAGTGGTTGATATGTTCAGTATTTCATGTATTTTTTGTGACCGATAAATGCACTCACTAGGTCCCTTAACAACGGAACCACATAGATTGCAGATATTTTGTATTGTATTATATAACCAAGTTTGTGGAAGCGGCCCTAGAAGATTTTTCAATCAACGATGGGTATCCTTACTTTGTAAGTACTGCAGTCTTTTAATTGATTAGGTTGATTTGTTTATTGTCTCTTCAATTATAATATGTAGGTTATTGTTTTTTATTTTTATTCTCCATAGATGATGCATGATTGGTTTACACTAGTTGAATTTACAGCCTCCGTGACAAACTGTTGTGTGAAGTTGAGTAGCATAGGCTGCGTTTTATTCATTTATGTATGATTATTGTGTATTGAGTATTGTGTAATTAGTATTTGTGGATGTCAAATTAAGTTCACTTAAAAAATGGTGGTGATTATGTTCACTGTTGCAATGTGTGGAATTATGTATTATTATTGGTTCACAGGTTTAAAGAGCATCGTTATTTAGCTTGTAGTTAATGTATTGGTACATTACTTGGATTCAGCATAATGTAAATGCACAGGTACTCCAAAATATATGATATGACAAATGTACCAATAATTCTCAAATTTTTCACACATAGTTTCGGCCCAGGATAAGTGGAAAAAGTTAACAAATTTCCTCAAATTTGGAAACTTGCTTCTAAATTCCAGCCATGGTGTAAACCAAAAAAATACAATTTTTCTTTTGCCTTGAAAAAAAAAAAAAAAAGGCTTCAATTGAACTAAAGTAGAAATGAACATGTACGAACTATAATTTGTGATAATACAAAAATCAGAGTTTTAGATAGAGTTTTAAATTGGGAGATGGCAACTATATTTGTTGCAATACCAGGGTCAGGGGTTGAATGTATACCCAACAGAAAATAGAATAGGTTTTTTTTGGAGTTTCTATAGTCTATGTAAATTTGTCAATAAATGACTTAACAATAAAATACTTGGGTGAAATATAAAAAAAATAATTTTGTTAATTGATCATTTCTTTTATTAACCAAACACGTTAATTATTTATACCCAATAGTTATCTAAAAGGCATTTTAGTAAAATGTAATCAAGACATCTGCTGTTACAACCAACCAAATAGATTAATTAGTAGTACAAGTAATCATCCCAAGGGCATTCTAGTAAAAGGGTATTTAATAGACCTGGCAAAACGGGTGGGTGGGCCGAGTCAAACACCCGTTTTGCCAGGTCTAACGGGTACAGACCCTTATACGGGTCAATATATACGGGTCCAATATTTTGGACCCGTGCCCTACCCTATATGGGTACGAGTGGACCCGCAGGTGGACCCGTTTTTTCTCTCTCTAGATTTTAATTTTTACGTTTCACCCCTAACAGTTTTAAATTATGACAATTACACCCCCAAAATTCCTACAGTTTTAATTTTTTACATTTACACCCCCTAAATCAACTACTCTAAATTCAATGGAATTAAGAATATAAACAAATAGGAACCAAAATAAACAAATAACACATAAACAAACAATAACATATAATACAAAACTACAAATACCAACCAAAATAAACAAATACAAAATCACTAATACACAGTTACACATAAACAAACAAAATAAGTCAATAAACTATAAATACCAACTAAAATAAACAAATACATAATCCAATATTCAACAAAAAACATTCTTAGGACAGTAAATGTTCAGCCCATAGTAGGCGTGATAGAGTCTCTTGATTCCACAGTCTCGAGATCACTCAATGGCACATCAAGATCATCATCCGAATCATCATTCACCTCATCATCTACAAAACAATGATCAACTACAAATATTAATAAATGTAAATAATAAAATATAAGAAATATTATGTTAACATGTTAGTTCTGAAGAATTGAACTTTTTTAATTTCTGAAATGGCCACACTTATTTAGATATTCAACATCCAGTGCCTTGTCTAAAATACTTTGAGGACCTATTGTTTTTCTCAAGTTTATTCAATGTCTATACACTCACTTCATTGAACCCCAAACACCAATTTAATTAAATCCAAAACCCAAGCCCTATATCCATCAATTAACACTACATATAACATGTCAAACTCTAATTTGATCACATATGCAGATAATATAATCAAAGTATATATATATCAAAAATAATGAATTATGTTATGCATGCGAAAATGTGTATCTCATGGAAATAAAAAGGGGCCACCGAATATTTAAAATGTAGTACTTAAGAACTCAATACAATTTCCACTCAAATTGCCTTAACTTCCAGCATTTTAAAACACCATGGAATCAATTTTCTCAAAGACATTCCAGCTGGGAGCATGCAAGTGTATTCAACCAACCAACCCTTAAATCAAATACATACTCAAGCATCTCCCAAATGCTGTCCAGCCGAGTGCATGCAATTAAAGTATCCAGCCAACATCACAATTTATTGAAACAACCAAATGCATGCAAGTTCAATTAGCAAGCAAATTACATTCCATTTAAAAACTCAAAGTCAACATGCAGCAGCATAAACTAGCAAAATTTCATGCTTACAAAAAAGATTCCAAGAGCCAAACATAATTCAACCAACTTCCCACTATATCCTAGCTGAGTGTAAGCAAATAGGATGTCCAACAAAACATTGAATTAAAAACACTATTAAGTCATTTTCTAATATAACCTCCAGCAAGCTTAACAATTAAGAAGAAGAACCAACTCAAGCATTTTCTAATATCTTGTCCAAATTGAAAATATATTTATGCACACAAAAATTTCCAACAACATCACCAAGAGACAGAGTAGCCGAAAGCAATGGACCTAACATCCCACAACATCATGTTTAATATCAATTTCTTTGCACAACACATAAAAAGTAAATCAAAACTTTAACATGCAAGGATTATTAACATGCAAAGACATCACTCAACATTTTTAAGGAAAAACAATTTTGGAAATATAAATTTCTGTGACTAGCAAATACACATAACTGATAATAATTGATTCCAGTATACATCCCTTATAAATTTAAGTAAACCCCACTTGCAAAACCCATCAACTAGGGGAACCCAACACAAACACAGTCAACGACACAGATCGACGTACAAGGAAAGCTCACACAAAATCTGTCAAAAAAACAAAAACAAACACACAAATTAGGGATTAGGGATTCATTACCAACCGACGAGGATGAGTGATGGCGACTGGCGACTATGGTACTGCCGAACTAGGAATGGGAATGACTGACGAGTGACGAATTGACGAAGTGACAAAGTGACGAAGTGACGATTAATCGAAGAGGGAGACACCGAGATAGGGAGTTGAACTTTAGGCACGAAGAAGACTGATGACTAATGAGAGATTGAGAGGCAGGAGAGATTTGAGTTACTGAGAGTTTGAGAGATGAGATGCGGCCATCGCTGAGACTGAGACTGAGAGATCAGAGATGAGATGAGAGTGAGAGGCGTGAATGCGTGATAAAAACTTAGGGATTCAAATTCATTAGACCAGCAAATACGGGTGCCCATGGGTTCACCCGTATAAATCATGAGTTATTGGACCGGGTATGGGTACAGGTCTCAAAAAATGGGTTTAATATATTGGACCCGTACCCTATATCTTTCACCTGGGTATGGGCCGACCTGCGGGTCTAGACCCGTTTTACCAGGTCTAGTATTTAAGGACATATGTTATTACTGTCAACCAAGCACATTAATAATTTAAACCCGATAATCTACAATGTAATATTTCTTTTCGGTAATCTTATTACTAAGATAAAAAAAAATTATATGATCCAAACGGCCCCTTAATGTATTAGTGGAATCATAAAAAACTTTAAGAAATTAATAAAAAAGTTTGCAAACTGTCTAATCATCATAGCTGACAACTTCCTTCGGATAGTTCTTTTGGTTAATGAAATCTGTAATTTGTCTTGCGGTTGGCAAAGCTTTTTCCAACGTCAAGTAGGAGGAGTTCCAATGGATAGGCATGTCTATACATAACTTCAAAGGTCGAACCAGTGGGTCCTCTTGCTTACAATATTTGACATACTCCTACCATCTTTTGTTGCTACCGCCGATGATGAATCCAATAGCTGTGCGCACCCTCTCAATTGTCGAATTTATAGCTTCTAAACCTACTTTAACAATCAAATTGATGATATGGCAAGCACATCTCTAGTGAAAATTTTTGCCTTCACCACGCGAATCCAATCTCTGTTCAAATAAAGAGATAGCCGCAGCGTTAGCTGCTGCATTATCTAGCATTAGCGCTACAACTCTATTAGTTAATACATATTCTTGTAAAACTTCAATAATTGTAAAATAAATAGTGTCAGCATTATATGCAGAACATAATGGTTTAAAACCTGTCAATTGTTTTTTTGTAAACCCCAACTATGATATAAATAATGTATTGTGATAGTTAAAAAATATGTTTTTGATCTACAAGCCCATATGTCTGAAGTAAGTGCAATAGATATTTTCCTAAAATTTTGAAATTCCTTTTTAAGTTGAACATTTATTTTGTCATAAAGTTTTAGCATGTCCCTTCTACTTGTACCTCTACTAACGGTGGTATATGCTGGACAAAATGCATTTTTAATCATGTGAATAAAATACTGATTTTCAGATAAAGAAATGGGAGAGTCCATAGCAACTATGTATCTTGCTATTTCCTCTCGTGCTTGGAGTGCATTGTATTGCCATGTTGACAGAGTTGATGATTGTGGACTAAAATTAAGTTTAGCTTGAATTTGCTTACCAAGTTTGGTTGAAGATGAACTAGACAACTACATTAATTAGGGATACTTCTTCTCCAAGTGTCACCGCATGGTCGAAACCCCGTTCTCAGCATTGATAATGGTTGTACAGAAATTACATACCATGCATGTTTCTTCCCCCCCCGGTTTGTCTTTGCTCATTTTGATTTGGTGAAGTATCGCCATACCCCGGACACGACCCTCTTTGATGGCCGAGGTCAAGTCGTGGAGTCCCAGCTCGCTTATCTTTGGTTACACCCAGTCCTGACTGAATGTGGTTATCGAATTGCAGTTGCTGCCTCTGGAAAGGATAAAAATGGATTGAACCCTTCCATTTCTTCAGTAGATGGAATGTAAAACTCATTTGAGGATGATCCTTCGAATGCATAATTTCAGGAATCCATCATAAACTTATGATAAAATAATAAATAATTAAAATGAAAAAAATTGAATAATAATATGAATAAGAGATGAAATTGAATAATAGAAGAAATTGAATAATATAAATAAATAATAATATGAATAAATAATAATTATAAATTGAATTGAAGAGAATATGAATGAGAATTGGAGTAGAGAGATTGAGAGTTGGTGAAAAAAATGGAGGTGTGGGATTAATTTATAGTGTAGGTTTTGTAAGTAATTAACCTACCATATGCAGGGGAAAACAAAAATTCAATCGGTAAATCAATTACCTTTCTTTGCTTAGATCCAAGTATAGATTATACCGTTTAGATGTTTATAAACAAAAATCTGTATAAAGTAAATCCAATCAATTATTAGAATACTTACGTACGTTTGGAGGATCCTTCGAATATCTTTGATTTTGGACAGGAACACTGTTCACGGCTACTGTTCACCGTCTACTGTTCACATGATTTTTCACCAATTGATCCAAAGTAGGATCGCACTCACGGAAGTCCACATGAAGATAATCCACAGAACCCTTGATTATTTTTCTAGAACAATCAAGCGCTTCAAGAATCAAGAAAGAAGAACAAGCGCTTCAAGAATCAAGAAAGAAGAACAAGAAAAGTTTTCTTCTTAAGAGAGAGAGATAGGGTGGCTAGGGTTTTAATTGAATGAATAATTCTATACTTGTGTTAATTTTAAGTTGCACTTATATAGTGCAACAATTCAAACCCTATTCTACATAAGATAGCCATAGGCTCCAACCCTAGCTCACCCTTACAACCAAACACACCCTTTATGATATTTTTATTAATTAATTATTATTATAATTAAAATCAATTAATATATAATAATATATTAACATTTAATTAATTAATAATAATTCATTTAAATATATATATACAGAGATATATTTAAATATAATCTCACTAATTTAATTTTAATATTAAAATTAAATATAGGCAACAACATCAGCAAATTTAATTGTACTGTAAAATTACCAAAATACCCTTTCGTCCTAAAAGATGAAAATACCCTTGTCACAAATTGATTCTTAAATTATCTTCTAAGTGTGTGACCCGTTGGCTTTTCATCATATTAGTAGTGTGTAATATCGCGATTAACACCAATTAATCGTCTCACTATGCACATACCAAGATTGACCCCTAGCATGGCATCATGGCCACCCGATAGATTCGGATTCAGCGAAACCACAACCTATCAATGGTATGGTTACCGTGCAATCAAATCCTTTCATCAACTGTTATCTCATCGAGTCCGAGGTACATAAATAATGTTAACCTCAGATATCCTCGACATGTTTGTATTCAGTTACTGGACCAATGACATGAATATTAAATTGGATTGAGCATCAACTCAATCCCACTATGGCCACATATTTAGTGTCATTGCCATTTACTGAATTACTCAGTGAGATAACTTCTCCCATACCTAGGAGTGATGAATCCTTTGTCGATCCACCATAGTCTCAATACACTTCTCAATGTAGCCAATCACTACCGTATTGATAGCTCTGAATAGAACTACGTTGTGCTAGTGTCAAACTGTACCAATTGGTGCACAAGGCGCTTCGGTGATCTCAAGTCTAAGGATCACATGCACCACCATCTGTTAGAGGATTTATTCCATAGACATTGGGGTTACCATCCATATGGAATCCTTTGGTGGGTTTGTCCAGTGAACTTGCCTCTAGCAAGCACCCATGCATTGCACCAGGTTATTGGCAAACAACCTTGACAAGTGAGATCGGTAACTGCCTTTCGACAGAGTCATTCAACACTATGATAGCCTTACCGTATTATCTGTGTCCTTGGTCAGAATAATACTGGGGCTATGGACATTTCTAGAATGGCCACCATATGTAATTATAGGGTTCTCACTATCAAGATTTAAAACACTTGATACCCTCGTCATAGTTCTACCATCCTAAGGACGTATATCAATACATATAATATAATTTATGAGATATAGTAGAATATGCCTTTTATTGATAAATAAACATTTATTACAGAGTCAGTTTTACAATAATTGATTGGCTCTAGGGCACCTACTCTAACAATCTCCCACTTACACTATAGCCAATCATTCATGTATTTAATACCGAATGACCTTAAGTGTTTTTCATGCTTCTGCTACGACAAAGGCTTCGTCAATGGATAGGCGAGATTGTCATTAGTATGCACTTTACTGATCTGTACATCTTTCCTCTCAGCCATTTCTCTAATGAGATGAAAATGTCTGAGTATGCGTTTGGACTTTTGGTGAAACCATGGTTCCTTTGCTTGAGCAATTGCTCCATTGTTGTCACAATAGACATCTATCGGATCAACAATCCTGGAAACCACAACAAGTTCGGTGGCGAACTTCTTAATCCAGACTGCCTCCTTGGTCGCATCGGATAATGCACTATACTCATCCTCCATTAGAGAGTCCACTACACTGCTTTGCTTGGAGCTCTTCCCGCTCACTACACCCCCATTGAGACAAAATACAAACCCTGATTACGATCGATAATCATCTTTATCCGTTTGGAAACTAGCATCACTGTATCCTCTTACAGTGAGCTCATCTTCCCTTCCATAAACCAAGAACAGTCCTCTTTAGGTACTTAAGGATGTTACTGAGTGCTATCCAGTGACGCTCACCTGGATTCGATTGATATCTACTACAAGTGCTTAACGTACATGAGACATCAATCCGAGTACATAACATGGCATACATGATGGATCCAATTACTGACGCATATGGGATCCTCTTCATTCTATCTCTCTTATCGTGTGTTTCAGGACACATATCCTTAGAGAGATAGACATCATGTGACATCGGAAGAAATCCCTTCTTGGATTCTTCAATATTGAATCTCTTCAGTATCTTGTCAATGTATGTACTCTAACTTAGGCCAAGCAACCTATGTGATCTATCTCAGTAGATCTTTATTCTGAGGATGTAAGCTGCTTCTCTTAAGTCTTTCATGGAGAAGCACTTGGATAACCAAGTCTTTACCGATTGCAATTCAATATATCATTCTCGATCAGAAGTATGTCATCGACATACAACACAAAGATTGCCACTGTGCTCCCACTCACTTTCTTGTAAACACGAGGCTCATCTTCGTTCTTGATAAATTTGAATTCTTTTACGACTTCATCAAAACGAATGTTCTAGCTCCTTGAAGTTTTCTTGAGTCCATAAATGGATTTCTGCAACTTGCATAAATTCTCAACCTGCCCATCAAGAATGAAACCATCGGGTTATGTCACATACACATCTTCTTCAAGGTTTCTGTTTAGGAAAGCCGTTTTGACATCCTTTTGCCAAATCTCATAATCATGATATGCAGCAATTGCAAGCATAATCCAGATGGATTTGATCATGGCAACCGGCAAAAAGGTTTAAATATAATCTCACTAATTTAATTTATATATTAAAATTAAATACAGGCAACAACTTCAACAAATTTAATTACACTGTGAATTTACCAAAATATCCTTTCATCCTAAAAGACGAAAATACCCTTCTCACAAATTGACTCTTAAATTATCTTCTAAGTGTGTGACCCGTAGGCTCCTCATCATATCGGCAGTGTGTAGTATCGCGATTAACACCAATTAATCGTCTCACTACACATAGACCAAGATTGACCCTTAGCAAGGCATCATAGCCAACCGATATATTCAGATTCAGCAAAACCATAGCTTGTCAATGGTATAGTTACTGTGCAATCAAATCCTTTCATCAACTGTTATCTCATTAAGACTGAGGTATAGAAATAGTGTCAACCTTAGATATCCTCAACATGTTTGTATTAAGTTATTGGACTAATGATAGGAATATTAAATTGGATTAAGCATTAACTCAATCCCATTGTGGTCACAGATTTAGTGTCATTGTCATTTACTGAATTACCCAGTGAGATAACTTCTTCCGTACCTAAGAGTGATAAATCCTTTGTCGATCCACCATAGTCTCGATACACTTCTCAATGTGGCCAATCACTACTGTATTGATAGCTCTGAATATAACTACATTGGGCTAGTGTCAAACTACACCAATTGGTGCACAAGGCGCTCTGGTGATCTCAAGTCTAAAGATCAAATGCACCACCGTTAGAGGATTTATTCCATAGACAGTAGGGTTACCATCCATATGGAATCCTCTGGTGGCTTTGTCAAGTGAACTTGCCTCTAGCAAGCACCCATGCTTTGCACCAGGTTGTCGGCAAACAACCTTGACAAGTGAGATCACTCACTGCCTTTCGATAGGGTCGTTCAACACTATGATAGCCTTACCGTATTATCTGTGTCCTCGGTCAGAATAATACTAGGCTACGGATGTTTCTAGAATGGCCACCATATGTGATCATAGGGTTCTCACTATCAAGATTTCAAATACTTGATACCCTCGTCACGGTTTTACCATCCTAAGGACATATATCAATACATATAATATGATTTACGTGATATAGTAGAATATGCCTTTTATTGATAAATAAACATTTATTACAGAGTCAAATTTATAATAATTGATTGGCTCTAGGGCACCTACTCTAACAGGTTTGGGGGGGAAAATGAAAACAAAAAAATCCCTCCCCCCCCAAAAAAAACCACATGACCGTTGGCTACCGACGGTCACGTGTAATTCATTTTACTTTGTTTTTTTTTTTTTTTAATTTGGTAAAATAACAATTTAACCTTTAATTTCTTTGTCAATTTCAAAATTTACAAGGGGTTTTTGGATATTGTCTAGGGGCTCTTAGAAAAAAGAAAAAGGGGTTTGGGCTTGGGCCTTGGAAGAGGGACCGAACCAGGGCCCAAGCCCTCCTCAATGGGCCTGGTCCAGGTTTAAGACTAGGCCTCCTAGGACCAGTTTTTTGGGCCGATTTTTTGGGCCTGGTCTTAAATGCCTAGGTCGAGAATTAGTTATCCATGGAAAATAAGAAAACTAAAATATTATTCATAATAACAAATAATAGAAGCGATAAGAAAAGCTTAGGAAAACTTGGTTGATCAATGGAGTTGTTGTAGACTTCCTCCAACTCTCTTCTCCAAGCCTTTTTCAATCTTTCTTTCTCCCTTTATTATTGTGTCTCTTTTTTCTCTCTATTCTTTGTATCCCTAAAAATAGCTAAAGACATCTATTTATAGTGTTGTGGTTGTAGGAGTGTAATTGGAACATTCCTATTCAGATTAGGATAAGAAAAATCAAATTAAACTTAGCAAAATTTGCATAGAATTAGGATTCCAAGACTCGAGCTGTGATGCCACTTTTTCCACGCCATGACACGTGTTCAAATCATAATGACCTGAGAGTGATATGTCATAGTGCCAAATTTCCCATGCTACGGGGAGCATAAATCCCATAACCAGACATCCAGACCTGACACTGCAATGCCACAACACCAAATTTCCCATGCCACAGTGCTTAAAGATTTCAAAATTTGAGGATGATAACTTCTGAATCTGACAAAGTTGTAAACATACGAGTGTTATTCTTATGAGTCAGCTTCCAAATGGTTCAAGAATCATCAAAATCAAAGGTCTAAAGCTTAGGTTATCATCAAAATACCAAAGCATGTTCCAAACTCAAGTATGTCCAGGATTTGCAATTCATACTCAAAATGTCATAACTTCCTCGTTTCAACTCTAGTTCTCAAACTATTCATTTCCAATCATCAAAAATTCTATTGCCAACGTCATTCTTCATCCAAATATTATTTTTGAACATTTATGACCTGAAAACACTCCAAACATACCCTATTAAAATTTTAATTAATTATAATTCATTTGTTGATTGGTCCTACCCTTTCAATAATTTGTAGTGTTAGTAAATGGGTAATTGTTGAGCAGTTGCATGCAGTTATTTCTCATTGGCAGCTGTCTTTGATGTAAAGACAACTACATATGTAATGGGAGAGGTTACAGGTCCCCATTAATGCAATTTTAACCCAAAATCATGACACTGGAAATTGTAGTTAATTGGAAGACTATAAAATTTTGAGGAGACAGAAGCATGAAGATTAAACAACAATTGATGTGATGGGAGGTTAGTATTAAAATTAAATTACTTCTGCAATATTCCATGAGTGTTTGTAACATGTATATAATTGATAAATTGCGAATATATACATGTGTTGATAGAATTGAAATATAACTTGTGGCATGTTGTTGTTTTGCCATGACTTTTGAGTATGTTATGCCTTGTTGACTAGTGATATATACTGGAATTTTTAAATGCAAATTTGGAGTATATTGCATGAAAATTGTAACATTTTTATATTAAAACCTGTTATTGCAAATACGACATAACTTTTACTATAAAGCATATCTATTTTCGCTTTCGGTATCACTAGAATCTTGTGGAAAGAGCTTTCTAACAATATATTATTTGCCAAAAATAGAGTTCGGATTGTAAAGTTATCAATAATTGGAATTGAAAGAAAATTATCGTTTTACCCTTTCAGTTACATCTTAATCCATTGAGATCATTTTTCAACTAATGAATAATAAAGACTATCGTGACTTATACGAATATAACATATCAATTTGATGAATTTAATCAGTAAATACTTGGGCAAAATTTTTTAGGAATTAATCATAGCATAACGCAGTGGAAAACAAAATTTAATCGATTAAAATCTAAGGCCTAAAATCCTTATAAGATATTAAATGTTATTTACATGCCACAAAGAGATAAACGAACCATTCAAGGTTTCAATTTCATACCAAACATGGGCAGCTCCTTCAATTGATTGTAGAAAATGCTACCACTTCAAGAGTAGAAGTGAACGAATGGTAATCCACACAAAGACAAGAATCCACACAAGCTCAATTTGCTAGAGTGATGATGGTGGTTCAAAGAAGATGAAGGGAAGAAATTTTCCAAGAGAAATTTTCGCTCTCTCTCTTGGCTTGGGCGGCAAGACTTTCTCTTATGAGAGAAAAGGGAAAATTGCCCTTTTTATAAGGCAACCCTAATCTCCATTTGGAATATTTTTCCAAAAATATCACTCAATAATATTTAATATTTATTCCTAAATAATTAGATATAATTAATTCCTCAAGAAAGAGTTAGATGGGCATTTGATTATTATTATTTTAATCATTCAACAATAATAATTCAATATTTAAAACATATATAAACCAATATAGATATAGATATAGATATATAATGATTCTTTATTTATTTAAAATATGCATACACCAATATATATATTTAAATAAATATGTAATATTACAAATTAAATCCAATATGAAATTGCACATAGGTGATAACCTTTCTAGCAAATTTAATTGCTCCGTAAGATTTACTAAAATACCTCTTCATCTTGAAAAGACAAAATTGCCCTTATTCATTATCTTCCTTTAATTGTCTTTTACCCCTAGGCTCCTTATCATGTTGGCAGTGGGTAGTATTAGGATTAACACCCTATTAATCGTCTCATTATACACATACCAAGATTAGCCTCTAGTAAAGCATCATGGTCACCCGACAAATTCGGATTCAACGAATTAGCTACTTGTCAACAGTACGGTTACCGTGTAATCAATCCTTTCATCATCTATTATCTCATCATGGTTTAAAGCACAAAAGATGTCAGCTTCAAGTATGAAACACCTTGACATATTCATATTTAGTTATCGGACTAATCGACCACACAAGCAACAACTCGATTCCACTGTGACCATAGAATTAAGGTTGTTGCCTTTTATCGAATATCTCACTGAGATAATTTCTCTTGTACCCAAGGGTGATGAATCCTATGTCGTCCCACCATAGCCATAATGTACTTCTCAATGTAACCAATCACTACCATACTAATAACTCTAGATAGGATTACGTTTAGATAGGGTCAAACTACACCAATGTTTACACACAACGCTCTAGTGATCTCAAGTCTAAGGATCACATGCACTATCATCAGTTAAAAGATGTATTCCATAGACACTGCGGTTACCATCTATATAGAATCCTTTGTATGGGCTAGTCTAGTGAACTCGTGAATAACAAGCACCTATGAGTCACATCAAATTGTCACCAAACAACTTTGACATGTGAGATCTGTCACTACCTTTTAGTAGGGTCATTCAATGCTATGATAGTCTTACAGTATTATTTAATGCCATAAGTCAGAATAATACTGAGGCTATGGACGTTTTTGGAATAGCCACCAAATGTGTTTATAGGGATCTCACAATCAAGAATTATAACTGCTTGATTCCCTCGTCATGGTTCCACCACTCTAAGGACATATATTATTACATACATATGGTGTATTATTTAAATATATGAATGATGCCTTTTATTAATGGAATAACACAATGCATAGAGTCAATATACAATATTTGATTGGCTCTAGGGCACCTACTATAACAATCTACCACTTGCACTTATAGTCAATCATTCATGTATTTAATACCAAATGAAGCTAGGTGCTTATCATGCTTCTGCTATGATAGAGCTTTTGTAAGCAAGTATGTAATGTTTTCATCAGTAGATACTCTTCTTATTTGCACATCTCTTCTCTAAACAATTTCCTTAATAAGACGGAATCGTCTAAGTATGCGTTTGGATCTTTGATGAGGCCGCAATTCTTTAGCCTAAGCAATGGCCCTATTGTCATCACAAAATAACTCTACTAGTTCAATAATGTTGGGAACCACACCAATTTCAGCAATGAACTTCTTGATCCAAACCGCCTCTTTGGTTGCATCTGATAATGTAATGTACTCAGCCTTCGTTGTAGAATCAGCTAAAATACTCTTCTTTGAGCTTTTCCAGCTCACTGCAGCTTTATTGAGACAAAAGATAAAACTTGATTGAGATTGATAATCATCGCTGTCAGTTTTAAAATTGGCATCACTGTATCCTCTTACAGTGAGTTCATCTTCTCCTCCATAAACCAAGAAAATATCTTTAGTCCTCTTCAAGTACTTAAGAATGTTCTTGACTATTATCTAGTGACGCTCATCTGGATTCGATTGATCTCTACTACAAATGTTTAATGCATAAGAGACATCAATCGGAGTACATAATATGGCATACATTATAGATCCAATAGCGGATGCATATGGGATCCTAAGACACATGTCCTTTTAGAGATAAACACCATGTAACATAGGAAGAAATCTTTTCTTGGATTCTTCCATACTGAATATTTTCAGTACATCATGATGTATGTACTTTGACTTAGGCCAAGCAACCTATGTGATCTATCTTAATAGACTTTGATACCAAAGATGTAGGCTGCTTCCCCTAAGTCCTTCATGGATAGGTCTAGGCCCAACCCCTTGTCAAATTTCCAAAACCCCATATTTAATATCAAATTGACAATAAATGTAGGGGTTAAAATGTAATTTGATAAAAATTTAAAAATTGTATCGTTGCTCACAATCAAATTGGTGGTGGGGAGGGGGTTGCATTTTCCCCCATACCTAAACTATAAATAACCCCTCATTCCGCCCATTTTCCTCTCAACTCCCAATCTCTCATTCTCTCCATTCCAGTTCTCAAACTCTCTTCAATTTAATCTATTATTCAATTTATTATTTACATTTATTCATTATTCAATTTTATCTATTATTCATATTATTATTTATATTGTTCAATTTCATTCATTTTAGTTATTTATTATTTTATTATAATGGATATATTCCCCAAATTATGGATTTGGAGGATCATCATCCCCAAATGAGTATTATGTTCTAGTTCCTCCGTCCACCCAAGAAATGGAAGGGTTCAATCCATTTTCACCCTTTCCAAACGCAACAATTTTGAATTCAAAAGTGGTCGAGACTGTGTTCAACCAAACACAGGTGAACTGCAACACCATGATAAGACCGACAAAGAGGGTTGTGTCTAGGGTATGACAATTTTTCACTAAAGCAAAATGGCCAAAGCCAAATGGGTTGGGGGAAGAGACGTGCAGGGTATGCAATTTTTGTCAGACCATGATCAGCACTAAGAACAAGACTTCTATGATAAGGCAACACCTAGAGAAGAAACACCCCTAATTAATGCAGCAAGGTTCAACTTCAACCGGAATCGATAAGCAAATACAAACTCAACTTAATTTTAATCCACAATCCCCAACTCTCTCAAACTGGCAATTGAATACACTCGCTACACGAGAGGAAGTAGAAAAATATATAGTTGCTACAGACTCTCCCAATTCTTTATCTCAAAATGTATTTTTTGTTGATATGATTAGAAAGGCTTTTTGTCCACAATATAGGCCTGTTAGTTGATAATCCTAGGATTATACTATTTTATCTATGCTTTTTGGCTGGATTTTGGATACTTCTTCTTAAGTTTGTGCCTGAATTGCAACTTAATTTCATATATTTTATATTTCAAGCCAAAACATGCAGTTAGAGCTAACACTGAGCGGAATTGAGTTTCTGGACCTAGAATCAAGCAAATTTTAGGATTCGGGAAGGTTCTAATGTGGATTCGGGAAGGTTCTAATGTGGATTCGAAGCACTATGAAGCTTGTTCCTATTGGAGATCACAAAGATTGAAGATTCAAGCAAAGAACCAAGCGGAGGGCAGTTTCTTAAATTCAGAAAAGTTCAGAAAAGTTTGCCGCGGTGAAGTATATTCTTCGCCATGGGGAGAAAGTCTCGGGTTAGATTGTTCAATAAAAGCCAACTCGATGCCGCGGCGAAGTTTATTCTTCATTGTGGCAAAAACTGCAATTTACAGTTTATTAAAAATATGCATTTTAATTGTATGGGATGAGTCTTAGGGTTAGGGGTTGACTATTTAAGAGAGACTTAGTTATTTTGAGAAGGAGTTCGACACTGTTTGGAGCAAAAGGAGAGAAATTGGAGATTGGAAGCCTCTGGGTTCATCAAATAGGGAAGATTCACTCTCTTTTCATTATTCCATCATGTTGAACTTTGATGTTGCTTTCATATTCTATTGCTTGGATTATGTATTTATTCTTGTTTTAATTGAAATTTAATTGTTGAGCATGATGAGACTGAGAAGTGAATCATGCATTAGCCTCTTAGAGTAAATACCATTGATTGATTGAACGCTAGAAATAGGTTCGAAGATCCATAAAATCAATTTAGGATTCCACTTAGCTTAACAGACTTAGAACTATTAACCTTCATTTTGTTGGTTGCGGAAGTTAATAGGGATAAGTAGGAAAACATAGCATGAGAAGGTATGTTTTACAGGTTAGGGTGTCCGATTTATAATCCTTGCATGTGAACTTAGAAGTAACAGAAATTGTAGATTAATTCCTAAATCCTAGTGAAGTCAAAACCCTAACCGCTTTGTCTTAATTGATATTTTTCTTGAATTGATATTGCTTTCATTATTTTGATTTTAAATTATGTTTTGAGTTTTGTTTTAATTTCAGCTTAATTGTCTCCCACAAATCCAACCATTTTTTGTTTGCTCCAACTTGATACAAATTAGGAAAATTAGTACTTGACACGCAATCCTTGTGGGAACGATACTCTACTCATCATTCTATTACTTGTTGCGACTAGTAAACTTGCTACACATTGCATGTTTATGAAAATACACATCAAGTTTTTAGCGCCGTTGTCGGGGATTGATTTTTGTTAATATTAAGTTCTTCTGGTTTTAGCTAGATTGGAGTATAATTTAGTTTTACTTGTTTTCTAGTTTAGTTCTGTTGTTTCTTTTCCGTCGCTTGTGATCTCACACTCTCTTTTTTTTTTTTGTAGTTTATGCGAAGAGCTAGACGTCATCCAGTGGTTCCTATTGATCCAGAGATTGAAAGAATCGCAAGAAGACTTAACAAAGAGAGAAGAGAATGAGAAGTGATAGTGATTGAGATGGCTGAAACCAGAACTTTGAGGGAATTCTCAGTTCCCTCTGTCGACGGTAGTGGTCCAAGTATCACTAGACCACCAATGCAGGCCAATAATTTTGAAATAAAGTCGGCTCTCATCCAAATGATACAACAGTCGGTACAATTTAGGGGAGATATGAAGGAAGACCCAAATTCACACATTGCAAACTTCTTAGAGATCCACGATACCTTCAAGTCAAATGGAGTGTAGACGACGCCATCAGATTAAGATTATTTCCTTTTTCATTAAGGGATAAAGCAAAGGGATGGTTAATGGCACTACCAGCAGGAACAATCACAACTTGGAATGAATTGGCACAAAAGTTCCTGACTAAATACTTCCCTCTAGCGAATTCTGCAAAGATGAGAAATGATATCACATCATTTCTCCATGAAGAGAATGAGTCACTTTATAAAGCATGGGAGAGATATAAGGAACTGTTGAGAAAGTGTCCATACCATGGTTTGCCTATTTGGATGCAAGCCCAAAATTTCTATAATGGGTTACTAACAAATGTGCAAATAATGGTGGATGCAGCATCTGGAGGAGCATTGCAAAACAAGACACCTGAAGAAGCATATGAGTTACTTGAAGTCCTAGCAAGTAACAACTATCAGAGACCTAATGAAAGAATTCATTTGAAGAAGTCTATGGGTATTCATGAAGTTGATGCTTACACGACCATTTCAACCCAAGTTACAACACTTCAGAAGCAATTACGGGGTATGCAGGTAAATTCTATTCAAACACCTCAAATGATATGTGATTTTTGTGTAGGTAACCATGCGAGTAATGAATGCCAAGTGGGGAACACCTTTGCTTCAGCTTCTTCATAGTCAGAACAAGTCAATTATTTGGCAGAGACAATAGAACAATCCTTTTTCCAACACGTACAATCTTGGTTAGAGAAATCATCCAAACTTGTCTTGGGGTAATTAAAACAATCAGAACAACCAAAATAATCAGAATAATCAATGGAATCAAAGAACAATGCCAAACAATCAAGTGGGTTGCAAAATCAACCAAGGGATCAATGAGTTTCGAAATTGGAGGATATGTTCGAGAAGTTCATGCAAGAGACCACAGGTCTTATGAGTGAGACAAGGGCAAATTTCAAAAACCAAGGGGCGTCCATTCGAAACTTGGAGGTACAAATGAGGAAATTAGCCAAAAAGCTGAATGAGCGACTACAAGGTTCCCTACCAAGTAATACGGTGACAAATCCACGTGAACAAGTAAATGCAATAACTTTAAGAAATGGAAAAGTCTTGGAAGAGGCTGAACAAAAAAGGAAGGATGAGAACCTACCAAGTAAAGCGAAGGAAGAATCCAATGAAGAAATCGAGGAAGAAGTCATGGTTGAAGAGACGCCAACGAGTCCCAAAGAAGAAGAACCGAAGAGGGAAGAGAGGCCAAAGCAAAAGAAGGAAAAATTACCATTTCCTGAGATACCATTGGAGTTGGCACATCACACCCCTCTTGTGCCTTTTCCTCAGAGGCTCAGAAAGCAAAATCAGGATAAGTAGTTCATGAAATTCCTTGATGTATTTAAAAAACTGCACATTAACATTCCTTTTGTAGATGCCTTGCGGCAGATTCCAAGCTATGCTAAGTTCCTCAAGGATATTCTAGCAAACAAGAGAAAGTTGGAAGAAGAGGAAACAATGATGCTTACAGAAGAGTGTAGTGCTATTCTACAGAAGAAGCTACCACTAAAACTTAAGGATCCAGGGAGTTTTACTATCCCTTGTGTCATAGGAGATATTACATTTGATAAATTTTTGTGTGATTTGGGTGCAAGTATAAATCTAATGCCTTTTTCCGTTTTCAAGAAACTAAGGATTGGTGAAGTGAAGCCTACAACCATATCCTTACAGCTTGCAGACAGATCCATCAAGCATCAAAGGGGCATTATTGAAGATGTACCGGTTAAGATGGATAAATTCATTTTTCCAGTAGACTTTTTTGTGTTGGATATGAAAGAAGACAAGGAGATTCCTCTCATCTGGGGATGACCATTTCTTGCTATCGGAAGAGCCCTAATTGATGTACAAGAGGGGAAGTTGATCATGTGGGTGCAAGAGAAGGAAGTGAAATTCAATGTCCTTAAGACTCTAAAAGTTCCATCGAAGCAAGATTCATGTTTCAAAATTGACTCGGTGGATCAGTCGACAATTAAAACTTCCAATATTGATGATCCTAAATCGCCAATTAAGGGATGCATGGTCAAGTCAAGGCAAATCGAAGATGAAGACCATAACCCATAAGTTTACACAACATACCTAGATGGGTCACAATCGATCAAATGTCTTCACAAGGGACGAACTTCTCAGTTCAAGAATGCTGATGGAAAGTTAAAAAATCAGAAAGTTGTTGATGAGAATGCTCGAACCCTAAAAGGAATGACCAAAGGATGGAAATGGGTGGTTAAGTTCTCAACAAAGACCCGATGTGACAAGAATCATCAATAATTGAAGCCTCAGTGTAGGGAAAATGTTCGGGAAGAGATGTATCTGGATAGTCCAGATTGACGAAGGACTTGAGAAAGTCGAGCTTCTGACTATAAACAAGCGTTTCTTAGGAGGCGATCCAAGTGTTCTCATTTTTAGTTGTGTTAAATTCATTTATATGTTTTATGACTTAGGAAATAGTTTAATTATGTTTGTCTTTTGGTGTTTCAAGTGAATGATCAAAATGTGGCAAGTATTGGAATTTTCCAGATTTTGCCGCGGCGAAGTTTATTCTTCGCCGCAGCATTGTTTACACTGCCACAATTAGACTTAATGGAATTCCAAATTTTGCTGCAGCAAAGTTTATTCTTCACCACGACATTGTACACATTGCCAAAGTACGCTGTAGAGAGAAAATTTCATCGCAGCGGCATCAAACGTATCACACAAATGATTCAAGAACTTCGCCGCGGCCAAAACTGCTTTTTATATAAACTCGTGGTGGCTCTTCATTTTTTGCGAGAGCTTCCAAAAACTTCCAAGAACCATACACTTCCACCTTCAATCCAGAGTGTTTCCAGTGAATATTCTTCCCACTACTCCACTCCTTAACCCTCATAAACACTAAATCATCTCAATTTTTCAAGGATTGAGTAAGAATTCACGAAAACCCTAGGTTTACTAAATATTGGGGATCCTTCAATTTGGGAAGAAATTGGTGAAATCAAGGGTGAATCTGAGGTGGGCAAGGTACGAATTGGTATATCTAGTGTTGATTTCAATCAAATTTCAGTTATTCTTGCTTTATGAATTGATTGAAGTGCTTGAGCTTGATATTGGTGCGAATTGATTGGTGATTTTGGGTTGAAATTTGTGTGTATTGAGGAAGTGTGGGTTTGTGATTTCGAAGTTGGTTGGTTGAGTTTGGACGAGTGGTGATTTTGGGGTGTAAGTGTAAGTTTTGAAACCTTAGGGTGAATTGAGGAAGTGATTGTGGGTTGTAGAAATTGTGCTTTAGTGTTGAATTTTCAAGTTGAATCACTAAGTTGGGGGTAGATTTGAGTGAACATTATTGAAAGCCGAAATGCTACTCAAAATGGTTGCTCGGGGTAAAGGAAAACAAGTCGACAATATATTTGTGAATGAGAAGGCTAGGCAGCATTACGAAGGAGCAATTAAAAGAAAAGAAAAAGGTTTTATTGTCAAGAGAGGATTGACCACAGTCGATGCAGAAGCTTGGATCCAAGGGAGAGGTTGGGATCTCTTTCTACTTGAACCGAAACATTTAGCCATAGAGCCAATCGTAAGAGAGTTTTATGCAAACTTTCTTGAGTGTGAGCCTGGGCATGTATATGTGAGGGGTATTAGGGTGCAAATTAGTGCGAAGATTATCAATGAATTTTACAAGATTGATCAAATTGACCGTGATGAGTATGTAGAATTCAAAAAGTAGGAGATTAACCAGGATGAGATTCTTAGGGTTATTGCAAAGTCGGGTACATCTTGGGAAATTTTGAAGAAGGGAAGGAGAAGCATAAAAGGGACTAATTTGATCCCTATGGCTAGAATTTGGCATTACTTTATCTGTGCGAGGATGGTTCCGAAAACGCACTACAGTATAGTGGTTTTTGAGTGCGTAATTTTACTTTATGCCATTGCCACTGGAAAGAAAATGGATGTGGGGAATATCATAATGGAGAGTATACGGCATGCAGCTAAACCAGGGCGAAGGAGCTTTGCCTTCCCACATCTCATCACTAAGATTTGCACTTGAGTGGGAGTAAAGAAGGTAGATGATGAACCATTTCTTCATCTTGCCCAAGCCTTAGATCAAAACTATTATTACAAGCTCCTAGAGCATCCTACCAATGAAGGAACCAGCTCTGACTTGAAAAGACCAAGAAATTCAACAACTGCCATAACCTCTAGTTCAACATCCACGACAAGGGAGTTGTTGCAACAAATCTTGGACAAAGTGAACATAATGGAACAACATCAAGATTGGATGGCAGGTCAGACCAGAATGTTGTATGAGATGCAATACAACTGCTGCATCAATCTAGGCATTAATGTATCAAACTTCCAATGGCAAGATTGGCAAGAGGAGGAAGAAGATGATGCCATGTAAGAAGATGATGACGTCGAAGGAGAAGAGAAGATGACGAATGAAGCCTGAAACACTTGTTTTTGTATTTTCTGATTTCATTTCTTTTTGTCTTGTAAATTGGAACCTATTTTCTTTTGTTAGATTGTTAATTGTTGTTATTTAAATTTTCTGGTTTAGTTTGATAAGGTTGAGATTAGGTTGTAATTTTTTTTCTTATTAATCAGTGGAGATTTCTAACATAGTGGGCCCCGTAGATTTTCATTTGTTTTACAGATGATGATGATGAGGAAGCAAAGGAATAGGTGTGCATGATGTTGAATGAAAATCAGCCTTCACGGATTAATCAGGGAAATATCTCATACCCTTTAATTCAGTTTTTCTATTCTTGAGATGTGCATGATGTGACATTGGGGACAATGTCATTTTAAGTTTGGGGGTAGGAAAATTTGAAAAATTTTGTGTTTAGTTTGTTTTTGTGTTTTGTATTGTTGTTGCCAATGAGGAATTGCATAAGTCTATGATGAGAATAGGATTGTTGAGATTTTATTTATGGAAAATGCTAAGCATTGCTTCAGGTTTAGGTTGGTTGATGAACTTTTCTTTTCTAGAGGTTTGTTGAGTGGTTCAACCACCATTTTCATTATTTCGGCATGCTTAGAAACATTTTATGTGGTTAGGTGAAATCTTGATAATGTTGGTGGACTCTAGAACCTAGTTGAGAAGTGCTTGAGGTGAAATTCTAGGAATAGACATTATTGAGGAAATGATTTTTTTTTCAGAATGTTTGAGCATTTCCAGCCGACCATGAATAAAATTTTCCCTAGTCACCTATTTGAGCCTTATGAGATTATCATTGTCCTATTCTTCTTGTGCAACCAAAAATGCCTAAACCTTTCACCCTAAACACGTTTCACAACCTTTAAGAGAATTCTGGACCTAATGCAGGACAAAAAGAGCTTGGAAAGTTGTGTGAGATTTTGACGAACCAAAATCATAAGTTCGGGGTTGCAAAAAGGGCAAGAAGAAGAGGTAATTGACCTCAATAAATTGATGTTACATTCTTTAAAAAAAAAAAAAAAAGATTCTTTAGTTCAATTCAAAAAAAAAAAAAAATGAGAAATGCATAAGTTTGAGGGTTATAAAATGGTTGACACCTTGATTGGTGGTTGAGAAAGAAAGCAGAGATTGATGTAGCTCTTAGTGTTTGTATGAGGAAAACCGAGTTTTCTTACTTTGTTATTCTATCCTTGTCCTTGGAGCCCACTAACCGAGCATAACGTTACAAGCTTGCAAAGACCTTTTGATCCTTAGTGATGTCTAGTCCACATTAGTGGAGAGTAGTTCGATACTTAGGCTTATGGAGTCTACCACCATTTGATAAACTTTGCATTTCTGTATAAATAATCTGAGAAGTCGGAAGGTGGACTGAAGTAGGGATTACCTACTCAGGAGGCCGATAGAGAAAGATAGTCAATCAACTAATAACTTCTTAGAGTGTTAAGCATTTTCTCGTAATAATGTTTCAACAACTTTTGAGACTTACATCAATTCTAGGCATATCTTTTTGTTTGATTTTGATTTAAAATTTTCATTTTCAATTTTGTTGTCTTTTTTCGTTGGTTAGTTATTCTTCTTTAGTCGAATTTTGTGCCTGATGCTCGAGGATGAGCATGCCTTAAGTTTGGGGGTATTTGATAATCCTAGGATTATACTGTTTTATCTATGTTTTTTGGCTGGATTTTGGACACTTCTTCTTAAGTTTGTGCCTGAATTGCAACTTAATTTCATATATTTTATATTTCAGGCCAAAACGTGCAGTTAGAGCAAACACTGAGCGGAATTGAGTTTCTAGACCTAGAATCAAGCAAATTTTAGGATTCGGAAAGATTCTGATGCAGATTTGAAGCATTATGAAGCTTGTTTCTATTGGAGATCACAAAGATTGAAGATTCAAGCAAAGAAGTAAGCGGAGGGCAGTTTCATAAATTCAAAATAGTTTAGAAAAGTTCGCTGCGGCGAGAAGGTCTCGGGTCAGATTGTTCAATAAAAGCCAACTCGATGCCGTAGCAAAAATTGCAATTTACAATTTATTAAAGCTGTGCGTTTTAATTGTATGGGATGAGTCTTAGGATTAGGGGTCGACTATTTAAGAGAGACTTAGTTATTTTGAGAAGGAGTTCGACACTGTTTGAAGCAAAAAGGGAGAAATTGGAGATTGGAAGCCTTTGGGTTTATCAAATAGGGAAGATTCACTCTCTTTTCGTTATTCCATCATGTTGAACTCTGTGTTTACAGCTTTTATTTTGATTTGCTTTAATTTTAGTATGAACTAACTCACTTTTGGGTTAGGGTTTTGATGTAATTGGGATTTTAATGTCTAATCAATAAATTGATGTTGCTTTCATATTCTATTGCTTGGATTATGTATTTATTCTTGTTCTAATTGAAATTATTGAGCATGATGAGACTGAGAAGTGAATCATGCATTAGCCTCTTAGAGTAAATACCATTGATTGATTGAACGCTAGAAATAGGTTCGAAGATCCATGAAATCAATTTAGGATTCCACTTAGCTTAACGGACTTAGAACTATTAACCTTCATTTTGTTGGGTGCGGAAATTTAATAGGGATAAGTAGGAAAACATAGCCTGATAAGGTATGTTTTACAGGTTAAGGTGTCCGATTTATAATCCTTGCATGTGAACTTAGAAGCAACAGAAATTATAGATTAATTCCTAAATAGTGAAGTCAAAACCCTAACCGCTTTGTCTTAATTGATATTTTTCTTGAATTGATATTGCTTTCATTAGTTTGATTTTAAATTACATTTTGAGTTTTGTTTTAATTTCAGCTTAGTTGTCTCCAGCAAATACAACCATTTTTCGTTTGCTCCAACTTGATACAAATTAGGAAAATTAGTACTTGACACGCAATCCTCATGGGAACAATACTCTACTCATCATTCTATTACTTGTTGCGACTAGTGCACTTTCTACACATTGTATGTTTATGAAAATACACATCATTAGTAGAGGTACAACTAGAAGAGACATAGGAAGACTTTATACTAAAATAAGTGATAAACTTAAAAAAAAAATTTGAAAATTTTCAGAATATATCTATCGCACTTACTTCCGACGTATGGGCTACTAGATCAAAAATAGATTTTTTGAGTGTCACAATACATTACCTAGATCATAGTTGGAGTTTACAACAAAATTTGATTTGTTTTAAACCATTACATGCTAAACATACTACTAACACTATTTATTTTACAATTATTGAAGTTTTGCAAGATTATTTATTATTTGAGAGAGTTGTGGTGCTAACGCTTGATAATGCAACTGCTAACATCGTGGCAATTTCTTTATTTCAAAAGAAATTGGATTCGCTTGGTGAAGACAATTTTTTTTACAAGAGATGTGCTTGCCACATCATCAATTTGATTGTTAAAACAAGTTTAGAAGCTATACATGTGAGATAGATAGGGTGTGTGCAGCTATCAGATTCATTGCTGATAGCAATATAAGATGGAATGAGTATGTCAAATATTGTTGCCAAGAGGAGCCACCGGTTCAACTAAAGAAGCTATGTTGCTACATGAAGTATGTCAAATATTGTTGCCAAGAGGAGCCACCGATTCAACTAAAGAAGCTATGTTGCGACATGACTATCTATTGGAACTCAATGTACTTGATGTTGTAAAAACATATGCCAACTACAAGACAAATTACAGATTTCGTCAACCGAAACAACTATGCTGACGAAGTCGTCAATGATTTTGATTGGACGGTTTGCGGTATTTTTCATGCATTTCTTAAAGTTTTTTACGATTCCACTAATACATTAAGTGGTTTTTATTATCCTACTACTAATTTAGTGTAATACTTTCTCTCTAGCTAGTATACTCAGAAAATAACGGTAAAACTCACAAAATATATATAAGAAAATATACATGTAGATGAGTATAAAATAATGGGCCCATAACTAATTTTCTTTAAATACAAATCTTTATAAAATATAATAAAGTCACAAAATATCAACTCGACAGTGTTGCCCAACCCTTCTGCTATGTGACATTCCAAGCGACCGCATGTAACACCCACACGGAGGTATGTAATTTAATTTATGTTTTTATAGCCCTTAGTTGATTTTTGTTAAAGTTATTTTGAGAAAATGTGAAGAAAACGCCTTAAACTTGCATTAAGGGTAAAATGGTTTTTTCACTCAAAATTAGTTGAAAAAGTGAGGAGTGAAAAGAGAGAGAATTTCATGTAAAATGCAATAAAAATGAGGGCATTATGGTAATTGACTAAGGGACATAGATGAAATTTCCAAGAAAGTGTAAGGGCAAAATGGGAAAGTATGTTTATAAAATAAGATATTAAGGGTTTGTAACCCTTATTTCTCTCCATCCACCACCACTTTCCTTCTCCATTTTCTCTCAGCTTTTCACTCAATTTTCCAAGGATTTTGAGGGCTTTTGAGTGGATTTTAATAAGGTTTTGATCCTAGGCAACAAGAGGTAAGAATTCTTGCTCTATATATAAGATTTATTTGTGTAGAAATTGAATTCTTATTAAGTTTATGCTTAGGGTTAAGAGAAGGTTTGAATCCAACAAGAGTAGAGAGCTTTAGTGGAGACTACTCAAGTATAAGGTAAGTAAATTCAACTCAAGTAAAAGTTTAAGAAATCAATTGAGTAGAGATTTCTATAAGCATGTATATGTTATGATTGTTGGAAAATTGAGATGAGATTAGTGATGATTTATGCTTGTTGTTAGATATATTTGAGTATGATAAGTGTTTTTGATTGTATGATGATGGATTGAAATTCAGTTGAAATTGGAACAGTTTTTGGGAGTGTTTTGCCGTGTAGGGATTGTGATGATACATGGGAGTTTTACTCTCATTTTGGATGGTTTAAGAAACAAGTAGAATTATAATTAAAGTAGAGTTTGTACATGCACACTTACTGTTTGATGAAATGCCTAAGAGAAGCATGAGTATGAGTAGAAACCTTAATTTTTTGCAACATTGCATATTTACATTTCATAAGTGCATTTAAGTAAGAATTCTAAGCATGAGTCATCCATATGCATATATTTGTATATGTGTAGTGACTTAAGAAAGAATAAAGAATTTTAAGAATAAAACACTCTAAGAATAAAGAGAAAGAAAGAATAAGCACTAAATAATTAAAGAAAGAAAAAGTATTAAAGAAGAGAAAAGAATAGGTTGTTGTGATGGGGAACCGTGAGTGCTAAGAAGAAGTTCCCACAAACACGCCACCTTAATTGAGTGGTATAAGAAGAAGAAGAATTGTACAACCTGTAAGAGTGTATGTGGATGAGGGTTGTACCAAGAAGAATTCCTACATGCACGCCACCTTAATTGAGTGGCCTAAGAAGAAAGAAAGAATTTGTACGGTCCGCAAGAGTGCATGTAGCTGAGGATTGTACTCACTCACACGGCTAAGGTTCCAAATCCATGCATCAACCAAGTCCGATCAGCAAAGAATAAGAAAAGAAAGAATAAGAATAAGAAAGAACAAGAATAAGAAAGAATGAGAAAGCTTGAACAAGCAAAGAAAAGAAAAACAAGAAAGAAAAGAGAAGCTTGAGCAAGCAAGACAAGAAAGAAAAGAAAAGAAAAGAAATAGAATAAGAAATAGAAATAGAAAGAAGAAAGAAGAAAGAAAATGCATTTTTGTGCATTATTGCATATGCATTTCATTCATCCATATTACCATGAATTCCATCATGGTTAGAAAGAATAGAAAGAAAGAACAGAGAGAAGGAAAGAACAACGAGAATTAGGAAGAAAGAAAAAATAGTAAGAATTAGAAACAGAGAAATAAAAGAGAAAGAACTAAGAACGAAAGAAAGAAGAAGAGAATTAAGTAAGGAAAGAATCAAAGAAGGAGAAGAGATAAGGGATTTACTTACTGAGCATTTTTTGTGCTCACTCCATTGTTTTTCCATGTTTTGCAGGAAATAGGTGAGCAGCGGTCGGAAGGAAGTTGACAAGCTGAGAGAATTGGCATCACTATCCACCGTTGCTAAAGTTTTTGTACTTGTTATTTTGGTATATGTAAAGAATTATATTTTATAAGTAAAGAAAAATTTGGGCCCAACTATTTTTCATATGCTAAGCATGTATGTTTTTATTGTATATATTCTAAAGTATACTAGTAGAAAGAAGTCATTACACCGCATCTCACCTATTACCTGTAGAAACATTGAAAATAATGGGGTGAGCTCTAATTGCTCAGCAAGTAAACCCGTTATGCTACCCTTCTCTCTCTGTTGCTTAATTTCTGAATTTCTTTCCTTACATCACACTTACTTATTCTTCTCTGTTCTTTCTTTGTTCTTTCTCTGTTCTTTCTCTATTCTTTCTCTACTCTTTCTCTATTTCTCTATGTTCTTTCTCTATTCTAATTTCCCACTACTCAAGATAATGGGCATGGTATTATGCATATATATGATGCAAATGCACAAATGTGTAGAATGTGCATTTTCTTTTCTATTTTTTTTTCTTATTCTGTTTTCTGTATTTCTTTCTATTCCTTCTTTCTTTTCTATTCCTCCTATTCTTTCTTTTCTTTCTTTCTATTCTTTCTTTCTTTCTTTCTTGTCAATCGGAGTCGGTTGAGGCATGGATTTGGAACCCTGGCCGTGTGAGTGTATTCTCTAATTCTAGGTACAGTCCTCATCCACATGCACTTCTAACGGACTATACAATTCTTCTTTTTGAATTCTGAGACCGGTCACTAAAGGCAGCGTGCATGCGGGACTATGTCACTCACAGGTTCCCCATCGCAATAACCTTCTCTTCTTTTATCTTTTTACACTTCTTTAAGTAAAAATTCAGATATGAACTTCTTTAATATTCTCATTTCTTTATATTTACTCTTTAATGTTCTTGAATGCTTTTTCATGCTCTTATGAGTATGTATGCATGTAGATGGGTTCATGCTTATAATTCTTTATAAATTCACATGTTTAGATGTAATAATGCAATATGGGATGCAAACATGTCATTCTCTACCATCTACAAACTCATCTCAATATAACACATAATCATACTCATACATGCACTTCTCTTTGACATTTCATCAAACAACTTATGTGCGCAAGCTCTAATTTGGCTGCACTTCTACTCCTTTTCTAAGCCACCAAAATTTGGAATAAAATCTTCTAAGATTAACGCCAAACCTGTCAAATATGTACACTCCATAATTTCTACTCCAATTCTTCCATAATTCATCCAAACTCTCATCAAACAACAAATACACAAACACTACTTATCATGGATAAGTTCTAACCATCATTCAACATCAAATCCATCAACAATTCTTCATATAAAACACATATATGCATAAAAGAAATTCTCTACACAATATTGCTTCAATCATAACTAGGGTAGGATTTACTTACCTTAGATGTGAGCAATCCAACACTTTAATAATTTTCTTTGATCCAACTCTCTTTCTCTTAAATCCTATGAACACAAATCATCAAAATTCAACATTTTAAAAATTTAAACTCACTTCTTAGTGCAAGGATCTTACCTAAGGATGCTTGGGATTGAAATTCCATTAAAAATAATCCAAAATCTATGATTTTTTCTTGAAAAAGAATAGAAGAAATTGAGAGAATTTGGAGGCGAAGGTGGCGTGAAAGTGGAGGAAGAATGGCTAGGGTTTCATTCTTCAACTCTTGATCTAACATAATATTATTTCTAGTTTCCCATTTTACCCTTGCACTTTCTATGAAATTCCATCTATGTCCCTTAGTCAATTACCATAATGCCCTCATTTTTATTGCATTCTCCATGAAATTCTATCTCTTTTCACTCCCCACATTTTTAACTAATTATGAGTGAAAAGACCATTTTACCCCTCATAACAATTTAAGGGATTTTCTTCACACTTGTTCAAGATAACTTTAACAAAATTCAATTAAGGGTATAAGGGCATAAGTAAAGCTACGTACCTCGATGTGGGCGTTAAAATCCTCCCCCCCCCCCAAAAAAAAGAATTTCGTCCCCGAAATTCAAACGAACAACTTAGGATGGCGGTTCTGCATATCTTGCTCTACCTCCCATGTTGCTTCTTCTACCTTATGATTCCTCCATAGGACTTTTACGAGTGGAATACTTTTACTTCGGAGCTCTATAATCTTTCTGTCTAAGATCTGTACTGGTTGCTCCTCATAAACGAGATTTTCTTCTAAGTCTACTTCTTCTACTTTTAGTATATGGGAGGGATCACTGATATATCTGCAGAGCATCGAAACATGGAACACATTGTGCACACTGTCCATATTAGGTGGTAGCGCCAACTTATAAGCTACCTTTCCAATTTGTTGCAACACTTCAAAGGGGCCAATGTATCTAGGTGCTAACTTTCCTTTACCGCCAAAACATATTACCCGCTTATAGGGAGAAACTTTAATAAACACTTTATCACCCACTGCAAATTCCACGTCTTTTCTCTTTAACTCTGCATAGCTCTTTTGTCTATCTTAAGCTTACTTCATTCTACGTCGGATCAACTAGATATCTTCTATCATTTTCTAGGTTATCTCCGGCCCAAGAGTTGTATGTAACTCATCTTTCTCTCCTACCTCATCCCAATGCAATGGAGATCTACATCGTCTACCATACAAGGCTTCATAAGGAGTCATCTTAATTGTAGACTGATAACTGTTATTATAGGCAAACTCCACCAATGGTAACATCTCATGCCAAGTCATACCATAATCCAAAAAGAGATCATATGCATGAAGACAAGTGTATGTTTTACATGCATCCATACTTTTATGCTTTTAGCACTAAAAAAATTCTTTAAAAAATTAAACTCCAGTTTAATATGTTAAAATTTTATGATTATGATTTAAAAAAAAAAAAAAAAGAATATACATGGGGACCTGCGTTGACTTCACCAACCTTAACAAAGCGTGTCCGAAAGACAGCTTTCCCTTATAAAGAATCAACCAGCTCATGGATGCCACCTCTAGGCACGAGCTATTGAGTTTTATGGACGTATACTCGAGATACAATCTAATTTTGATGTATGCACCGGACGAAGAGCATACCTCCTTTGTTACAAATCAGGGGCTGTACTGCTATAGGGTTATGCCCTTCGGCCTAAAAAATGCTCGAGCAACTTACCAGCAGCTGGTTAACCGAATGTTTTTCCAGCAGATCGGAAAGTCGATGGAAGTCTATGTTGATGATATGCTAGTCAAGTCGTATGTCACTTTAGATCACATAGCGCATCTCGCTAAGATATTCGACATCCTCCGAAAGTACAGAATGAAGCTTAACCTTCTTAAATGTTCCTTCGAAGTTTCTTCGGGAAAATTCCTGGGATATATGGTTAACCATAGGGGAATATAGATCAACCCCAAGAAAATCCAAGTTGTCCTCGATATGGAAAGTCCGACCAACCGAAAGCAAGTTTAGAGCCTCAATGGGCAAATAATGGCACTTAGTCGCTTCATATCGAGGGCAACAGATCGCTGCTTGCCATTCTTCAACATACTCAGGGGCCAATAAGAAGTTTGAGTGGACTCCCGAGTGCGAATAGGCATTCCAGAGCATTAAAGAACACATTGGAAAGCCATATTTTCTATCCAAGCCTCTCCCGCAATAAATTCTCCTCTTGTATCTGTCCGTCTCTCAGTACGTGGTCAATGCAGCTTTAGTTTGGGAAGAGAGCAAGGTTCAGTGGCCGGTATATTACGTGAGCAAGCATCTATTGGATGCCGAGATATAGTATCTGGAAATGGAGCGATTAGCTTATGCCCTGCTGATCACTTCTAGGGAGTTGTGACCTTACTTCCACGCCCACACAATTCATGTAATGACCAATTACCTACTTAAACAGGTCCTCCACAAGCCAGAGGCATTAGGTAAATTGCTCAAATGGGCCATAGAACTAAGTCAATTCGATCCGAAGTACAGACCAAAAGCAACCATCAAAGGGCAGGGTGTTTCCGATTTCATCTTAGAATTTTCATATCATCTGATCAAGGAATCCAAGCAACAAGCCAGCGAAGTCAACTGGAAACTGTTCAGAACCTGTCGACTGGAGCCTATACGTCGATGGATCATTGAACAGGAAAAAAGTCAGGGTAGGGCTTCTCCTCTTAAGTCCCGAGGGGACTCGTATTCATGGCATCCTCCGATTTGGGTTCAAAGCGACCAACAATTAGGTTGAGTATGAAGCTCTGCTCATTGGGTTACGATTGGCTAGAGAAATGGGATCAACCGCAATCAGCATCCACAGCGACTCCACGCTGGTTGTCAACCAGATTTTGGGAGAATATCAAGCCAAAGAAGAAAACATGATCAGCTATCTGAAGAAAGCTAAGGTCGCACTCGAGCCATTCAAGCACTTCACGATCACATAGATTCCTAGAGATAGCAATTCTGTGGCAGATGCCTTGGCAAGGATAGCCTCATCGGTGGATTTAGATGCACTGGAAAGTATTCCTGTTCGATTCATAGAGGCCCCCACTGCCAGCTCAACCGAACAGGCCGTGAATGTGGTAGAATCAGTTTCTTGGATGACCCCTATCATTTAGTATCTCCGAGATGGGACCTTACCCAACGACAAGGTTGAAGCAAGGACCCTGTGAACTAAAGCTGCTCGTTACACACTTATAGGAGACCAGCTGTATAAGCGAGGGTTAAACGCCCCTCTCCTCCGATGTGTAACCGATGAAGAAGCGGACTATATCATGAGGGAGATACATAAAGGCATCTGTGATAATCACACGGCCACATGATCTCTCGTTAACAAAGTTGTTCGTCAAGGGTATTACTGGCCCCTGACCCAAGAAAACACCTACAACTTTGTTAAAAAGTGTGACAAGTGTCAGCGGTTTGCGACCATACTGCGAGCTCCTTCCCACCAACTGATAACCATGACCAGCCCCTAGCCATTCTCCATGTGAGGAATCGAACTCATTGGTTCTATGCCAGTTGGTAAAGGGGGAGTCAAGTATGCGGTGGTTGTAGTAGATTACTTCACCAAGTGGGTCAAAGCAGAGCCATTGGCCGCGATCACCACCAAAAAGCTCAAGGACTTCATCTTGAAGAACATTGTGTTCTGCTATGGGATTCCTCATACCCTCATCTTTGACAATGGGAAGCAGTTCGATAACGAAGAATTCAAGCAATTTTGCGATGAGCTGGGTATCCATAAAAAATTTTTCTCAGTCGCAAGACTGCAAGCAAATGGTCAAATTGAAGTTGTCAACGAAACCATCAAGCACACTCTGAAGGCCAAACTTGGCGCAACCAAGGGAAATTAGGCCGACAACCTTCCTGAAATCTTATAGGCATACAAGACTACTCCAAGAACCTCTATCTTAGAAACCCTTTTTTCGCTAGCATGTGGTTGTGAAGCAATGATCCTTGTGGAGGTAGGGACTGGTTCATTTCGGAGAGACCTGTACAATGAGACAGACAATGAGACGCTTATGTGCGCAAGTCTGGATTTAGTTGAAGAACATCGTAGCAAGGCTCAGCTAAGAATAGCAGCCTATCAGCAACGCGCAAAAAGATTCTTCGACTCTAAGGTCAAAAGAAGAGACTTCCAGGTCGACAATCTCGTTCTAAAGGAAGTCCTTCTCGTCGTTGCCCCAAGAGCGCTGGGAGTTTTGGGACCGAACTGGGAGGGCCTATATAGACCTGGCAAAATGGGCGAGTGGGTTAGGTACAGTCCGGGTCTAAATGGGTACAGGTCTTAAACGAGTCGATCTAAATGGGTCTAATACTTTAGACTCATACCCTACCCTATACAGGTATGGGTGGACTTGCAGGTGCCCGCTTCTCTGGTGAAGTTCCTCTTGACCCTTCTTCACAAAGTACTCAAGGTGACTTTAGGACCTTTCCTACGAATCTCAACCGCTAATCTTTGTTCTTTGTTCTTCCTTCTTCTTTGCAATCTCATGTGCCAGATCCCACCCCTCCATCATCTATACCACAAATTTCACCTCGTACTTCTTTGTCACAACTCACAAAAGGCGGCCATGGCTGCCACCTCATCATCTTTATCACCATTCTTCAAACCAAACCCAAACCTAAAAGCAAATACCCAAAAAAGAACAACCTCAAAATCTTCAAATCCTTAAAAAAACAAAAAGGAAATAAAACTTGTTTCCAAAATTACACAATGTTCATTCTTCCTATAACTCAACCACACAAAACAAACCCAAAAAAGAAAAATTCTTAAAAGCTCTGAAATCTTGAGAAACACGAAGAGAAAACAATTTGAAGAAATGGAAATGTGTTGCTACAACCTATCTTGATGAACCGGAAGTGAGAATGGCTGGGTGAATTCAAGTTTTTTTTACGCCATCAATTGGATCTATTATACTAGTAGCCCCTTAGTTGCAAAGAAGAAGAGTGGGTTGTTGAAAAACTCTTTCAGAAGAAAAATTAGTGGGTTAGGGAATGGGAATGAATGGAGATTGTGAATGATTTTGATAGGAAAGAGGCAGACTATGAAATGACAAGAGAAGAGAAGTTAAGTTTGGAGAGAGAGAGAGAAGGCAAACAAAAGTCAAAAGGTGTTTTAGGCGTCTGCTCACACGCAACGAAAGACAAAGACAAAGAATGCCAGGGTTTTTTTCTTTAAATTAAAAACGGGCACCCGCAGGCACCCGCGGGTGTACCTGGTTTACCTATTTACAAATCGGGTAAGGTCAGGTACGGGTCTTAAAAAATGGGTTTAATAATACAAACTCATACCCTATATAATTTACTCAAGTATAGGGTCAACCCGCGGGTCCCAACCTATTTTGCCAGGTCTAGGCCCATACCGCATCGCCAAAGTGATAAGACCGAGGACTTATCATCTCAAAAGGATGAATGGTTCTGAAGTACCGCGAGCTTGGAATGTTGAACATCTCCAACCATATTATCAGTAATTCCAAACTCATCTGTCCTTCTAAAGATTTTACTTTTCTTAATCCCTATAAATAACCAGTGTATGATTCTATTCTTTTGTAATCATTTTTACATATGTATAATTCTGTTCGCATAGACTTGTACCAATGTTATTGTAAACAGTTAGAATGCGATCTCATGTGTAACATATATAGGGTACAAAAATTGTAAGTACTCATGAAAAGATTAAAGAAAGCCATGTCTTTATTTATTAATAAAAAAAGAAAGTACATAAGCGAGCAGGGCAAAGACTACAATAGCAGATCACTGATCCTCGTCCCCAGCTCCTGGAGGGGCGACCTCAGCATCCTTAGGTTGGTCACTGATAACCTGTTTAGGTGCGGGCTCCTCTAGGGCATACTCCAGATGCTCTTCTCCCGGGTTAGGTTCCTGAGTCGCTTCCTCGTCCTCGGTATGCACCATGGCAACAAGGGAATCTCGGTACTCATCGAGGAGGTCAGACAGATCGATCCTTGGGTTCTTCGACCGAAGGGCGAAGATGGACTGAATCGTCCATTCTGCAGCCCTCCTCTTGAGCTCCAACTCATATGGTTGCATCTCCACAGTCAGCGAGGTGACATGACCTTGAATGAATTGGAGCTCGACACCGTTGCTTCTCAATGGTCTCCCATAGCTCAACCTTTTCCTATTCTGCTCGCAAGGCCCGCTCGAAGTTCTTTTGCAGCTCCTACTCTTTCTCGCTAGCCTCCTTGGTGAGTCTGGCCACTGTCCTTTGGAGCTCTTTCACTTCCTCTCCATGCTTCTCTAGCTCGGCCTTCTAAAAGTCCACCGTGTGAAGAGCAACATTCCTTTCAGACAAATACTGGTTAGCCTGAACGGTGGATGAGTCTCTCTCTACTTGTGCGACCTCTAATTCCCGTGTAAGCTGCACATTCTCTTCCTACAGCTTGACCAGTCCCTCAGTAGCCCCCAGCTGAACCTTTTGGACAGACAGGTGCATAGAGAGCAGGGCTTGCGTAACGAAGAGAATAAAGAGTTAGTTCATTTTCTATGAAAAGCAAATACAAAAGTCCTCGCGGAGGACAACTCGTTTACCTGCTCTGGTACTGGAAAGACGTGGACATCAAGTCCATGGGATTGGAGGCCATGAATTGCTCGAATGTCTCTGCGAGCCCACACTCCAGCAGAGTGAAAACTACTGACTGCAGATAGTAAGGAAGTTGGCCCATCGTGTCTAGCACGGGCGTGCTCATGCCTGCAGCAGGTAAAGTTTCCTCTCGGGCTCCTTGCTCGACCTCTTCCCGGGACCTGGAACCTCCCTTTGCCTCATCTGTAGACTCTCTAGGGAAATGGAGATGTCGGTGGCACCCCTGGATGGCCCTCCCAAGCGGAACACTTGGTAAGGCTACGACCTCTCAAGCTAGACGCCCAGTCCCTCAATCTCAGACTCCGACTCTTCAGTTTGAAGTTGCTTCCACTTCTTGGACTTTTGGGCCATGGTCTTTTGCTTTAGGCAAGCAGCCGAAGGCTGGGAAGTGCCCACAGTTCAGACAGGAACACCTGTCGGTGTCCCTTCGAGGGGGGACGGTTGGGAGCCGCTCCAATTGGCCCGGTGACCTTTAATCGGGGGAAGGAGAACTGCCTTGGGCATGGCATTTTGGGCACCTTGGGAGGCATGGTCACTGTATACAAACATCGTTAGCAAAATAGTTCGCTGCATGAAGAATCAAAAGACAGGCTAAGGTTACGAAGCTTACTGGATGTGGTCTCTAAGGTCGCTTCGGAGTTGAAGAAACTGTACTTTCGCAAATTTATGATTGTCACGAGCAGTCTTGCGTAGCGACTTTCTTCGAGCAAAAAACCAAAGGAAGTGATTCTGTTTGGATCCTTATGGAGCGATAACCTGGTCATTTTGTTAACTGTGAAGAAACAGAGAGCTCATTAGCAAAGATCAAAAAGTAAGTTCGTGAACTCAAAAGAAATGAGAACCAGCTCGGCTCCTGAAAGTGGCAAATGCCATCATATCGAAAGAAAAAGAACTTCATCTCGTACGCCCATACGTTGCTTAGGTAACTATGTATTCCCACTTCGATCGTAGGATGCTTGGAGAGGTAGAAGGAGTCTTTGTCCTTACTCTTCTTGAGGATGTACGAGCAACCGAGCTCTAGCGCGATTAGCTCGCCTAATCTGTTTTCGCTGCATGCGATATACATAGCCACGACTATCATATATGCGTTTGGCGTGAGCTGTAGCGGTGCAATCCCGAAATGATCGAGGACAAACCTTACAAAAGGGTGGAAAGGGATCAACCCGTCACTCTTAAAAATATTCTCAGAGATCATAGCCATTCCTTCTAGCAGATTCTGAGCTTTGTATGACCTACGTTGGAAGACCTCTACGCTAATAGCGTATTAGTCTACCACCTTCTGAATCTCCTCGGTGGTAATCATTGAAAGAATCTCTTGAGGGGGAGCCGCGGGAGCATCTTACACAGGCAAGCTGGTTCCCTTCTTGGTCCTGGTCGTTGGGGAATCCATTCCTTTGCGGTCTGAAAAAAGTGACATGCAGGAATCACTCAGTGTCGTACACTGTTTTATATGATGACGTGGAGGAAAAAGTAAAAGCTTCCTCCCTTAAACCCTAGAAAAACCCTAAAAAAATGTTTTAGAGCCACCATCAATGGCTCAAACCCAAGGAGAAGATTTCATCTCCGATCAACTACCGGCATACTATCATCGCATAGCAACTATCTAAAACAAGAAAAAATAATAAAAGTGGCAGAGGAACCATCCTTACCTTTTGAAATGAGAAGATTAATCCTCTTGCTCCGAATATCAAAGGCGCACCAGTCTGAAAGAAAAAGAACCAAGGCTCACGAAAGTTTTTGCTCTCTTTGAAAAAGTGAATATTGTGACATTACCTGAAGTGAGCTTGGGGTTTTATAGTAAAGGAAGTGGCGCTTTGGTTTCTCGAAGTTAAACAACATTTGGGCAGAAAACGCATCTCATCGTTGATTGTGACCACGTGTCGCAAATCAGCGAATAAGAGTGATCGTCACACTTCGAGAAACCAAATCGTCATTCTCTTCCATTGAAACACTTAAGCGATGAGTCGTTTCCCTCCTCCACATTAAATGCACCCACGTCTGCATTTAATGCTCTAATAGGGAATGTCGTTTTAGCATGGCTCACATTTAATGCACATAGTTGGCAGTTATTGCATACATGACACGTCTGTCAGAGCAAAAGTTGTTCCATCAATGCATCAGCTGCAAAAGTGCAACGGATAACATTTGAAGAGGTCATTACATAAAACACTCTTCATCTTATGTCAGTCGCGAAGCAACGTGACTCTTCGACCTCGTCTTATGTCAGTCGCGAAGTGACATGACTCTTCGATCTCATCCTATGTTAGTCACAAAGCGACATGACTCTTCAACCTCATCTTATGTCAGTCGTGAAGCGACGCGACTCTTCAATCTCGTCCCATGTCCGTTGCGAGGAGACATGACCTTTCAACCTCGACGTACATTAGTTGCGAATCAACATGATCCTTTGCCTTCGGCAAAAATCCTGCTAAGTGTAATCAGGTAGTGAATCTCAGTTAAAACCAGAATCCTCGTTGTGACTCTGAATAAGGTCTAAGAACAGGTCGCTGACTTTTAAAGTGAAGATCGATTCAGGTCGCTTGCATGAGAATGTTTTCTTGACCTCTTTGCAACCAGGTCGGATCGACCAGTATCTCTTCAAACACATCAAATCAAGGCATAATTATATAGTTTCCAAGGTTCGGTTCTAAAACCTTAAAAACTAGAGGACTTCTGTTATGCCTAGAAAATGAGGGGTAACGCAGAACCCTGTCAACGTAAGCGGTCAGAGCTTAGGTGGATCCCGCAGCTATTCAGATGTAGCCACGTCGCATACTGACGTGAGCAGCATGCTCCTGCTAGTACAGTGGGTGTGCGCCAGAGTGACAAAAGGTTGGAGCTGCTCCACGTGTCTAATCCCTACGCACGTCAAGTAAATCACTCGAGCAGGTGAACAACGGGACACAAAGAAGGATTTATACGGCTATCTGACCCACTCACAGATTTAGTTACCATTACCTTAATTCATCCCACTATAAATAGAGGGCTCCTCTCCCGTTTGTGGGATTAGCTAATTTCTCTCTAGAACAACATACATACACACACTCTCTCTCTTGTAATCATTTGTAAATCAGCTTGCTGAATGCGACCTAATCTTATATATTAATACAATACCAATGGATGAAGGATTCGCTTACATAAGCATCCAAACCACATTAAAACATTGTTCTCCATCTTTGACTCACTTCAATACCCCCATACACGTGTGTCTTCTGAGCCAGCTCAGCATTTCCCACGTGCGATTAGTTGGTGTCAAAATCAAGCATTAACACCAGCAAACATATATATATTTATATAACGATAGTGACATTGAGGTTTTTATATTTGGAGATTAGTTCTTATTTATATATATCAAGGCACAAATTTTTTATCTTTACTATTCACTCGGCTCTCCTCCTTTATCAAGAGTTAAGATGGGAAGAGAGCAAATCCAACCTCAATCTCCTCTTCAACTCCTCTCCAGGAAGTTGATAAACCTGGCAATTCCAACGCCTCATGACCTTGACAATTGGAAAATATCAGCCCTTGATCAATTATATCCTTCACTTTATGTCCTCTTCATTTTCTTCTATCCTAATTTCAATGAAAAAAATTTCAATTAGCCGGCAAGAAGTTGGACAATTCACTATCCAAAATTTTAGCCCTTTTCTATTCTTTAGCAGAAAGATATATCAATGACAATATTTCAATAGATTGTAATGATAATGGGGTTGAATTTAAAGAAACCCTAGTAAATGGCAAGCTTTCTCCAGTGCTTGGGAGAGATGTTGATTGCAGGCAGCTTAGCCAATTGATTACTCACCAATTTGAATCACCTATTAGTCCTTTATAATTAGCAATTCAATGTAACATTTTTTAGTGTGGTGGATTAGCTATCGATTTGAGCATTTCACATAAGATAGTTGATGGGTTTTTATTCACTAAATTTATTAATGCATGGGCTACTTCATGCCGATTAGGGTTCCATAAAGTTAATCACCCAAGCTTTGACTTACCTTCGCTTTTGCCCACAAGAGATGCGGTTCTTGAAATTAAGCATGTTCCACGATTTAATCTCGGACTGAAGACTGCATGGAGGACATTTGTTTTTGATGGTTTTGCGATATCTAATCTAAGGAAGATTACAAAGAAGGCTACAAAGAATCACACAAATCGTCAAGGGTGCAATTGGTGATAGCAATTATTTGGAAAGCTCTCATGAGGGTTTCTCAAACTAAACATGGGCAATTGAGGCCTTCTATAATTTGTCATACAATGAACATGAGAGGAAGAACAATCCTTCCAATCTCAAATGCTTGTTGTGGAAGCCTGTAATACCCCATATTTCTATGTATTTTTGGAATTTATTGGTTGTTTTGGGGGGTAAATTGTAAGAAATTGAAACTTATCAGGGGTGTTATGGTAAGGAAATAAGAACTAGGAGGACCAAAGGAAATTTGGCATCAAAGGGACACATTCAGGCCTCAGACCTAAGGCTTGAATGCCGTGGAAGGAATTTTGTCTGCCTCGACAGGAAGCCCAAGTGTGGGGGGCCATATGTTAGCCTTTAAAGTATAAATTGGGGTCTAAGAGTAATAATGTAAAGTTTGTGGACTATTTGGTATAAGATACAAGTATAGGATGGCAGAACATATAAAAATTTTAAGGACTTATCTGATATTTGGCCAAATAGGGATGCATGCAAAGTTTGTCGGGGGTGCATGCAGAGAAATTGCTAGGCGTGATTTGTAAGTTATCAAAGCTTTTGTTCTATGATTTCGGGGGTTGAAATGTGACAACTAAATTCTTGGGGGTGCAAAATGGCCAAGGGACTTTGGACCCAAGTAAAAATTTTCCTGGGCACAATATAAACCCATTTTAGTTCATTTTATTACAACAAATGAAAGAAGAAGCAAATTTGAGTGGTTGAGAGGAGAGTGTCGAGAAGAAGATAATAAAAGGAGGAGGCGGAATTGAGTGATTTTGGTGGAAAAAGAGCAAGTTCATGCTTGCATTTTCCCTAACCTTCTGTATTTCATTTTCTTGTTCTTCTTATGGGTGATCCTAACTTCTTTTTGGCAAAATTTGGAAACAATAGGAGAGAGGAGCCAAAATTTGAACACTTGAGCTGGGAAGGAAGATTTTGATGAGTGGAATAGTATTAAATATAGGTGAGCGATTCTGGGTCACCCATATTGGAATGCTGTTTCTTAAAACTGGTTCCTACCTAGCAACCGATCGATTCCAATTCCAATTCCTGGCAATTGGAATACTGTTTCTGGTTCCTACCTAGGTACTTGGACCTCAGTTCTAGGTCAGGTTCCCTGGTAGGTTCTAGTTCCTTCAATAAGTAGAACTGGTACCTACCCGTATAGTATCGGTTCCAACCACAATGAAATAGGAGCCGATCATGTGAGGGTCGGTTCGGATTCTTACCCGGAATTGGTGGTTCGAGTGCCAGCTGGTTTCAGGTAAACCTGTTACCCATGCTTACCCCTAGTATTAAACTTGCATTAAAATCATGTTTTGGTTGGAATGATCATATGTATGTGCATAATCACTTGATTGTGATTTTATTTTAACTCTTGAGTTACGAATTTTAATAAATTGGAGATTATCTTTGCCATGCATGTGCTTAATTTTAATAAATATCTTTGATTGTGTTTGGAATGAGAGTATGGAATTATGGATTTATATATATTGGTTAATTTTGGCATGTGTTAGGGCCAAAAATCGTCCTTGGCCCAAATAGGAAAACGGGCCCGACACTAAAGAAGAAGCCAAGCTCAATCCCGATATGACCCAACCGGATTAGGCCCATTCGGTACAAGATATAGCCAGCCTAAACCACATGGGCACTAGCCTCCTAATCCCAGTCTATTTCCTAGGTCCATGGGCGAATCTAGAGCCCACGGCCCCCTCAGAATACTTTCCTACTCCTGATCAATCTCCCATTCAAGGTCACCTTCCTATTCCTAATCACTTTCCTGCTCGGAGTTACTCTCCTAATCAGAATCACCTTCCTATTCGGACACTGGTAAGATAGCTTACCACGGCCCTAATTCTTCTAGGGTTTGCATCAGAGTCATACTAGGACTCCTACTTCTACCAGGATTGGGAGACCAGACAGTCACTATATAAGCAGAGGCCAGCCCTCTCACAAAGGAGACGACAATATACCTTCACACTGAAAGCTCTGACTTGAGAGCTTCATATCACCGCCGTAGTCATAGTCCCCGACTAGACTTCCGGTAACCTTTTACTCCCTAGCCTTCACTATATTAGCCTTTCAGCCTTGCTGACTTGAGCGTCGGAGTGTCTATGGCAAACACCACCCTAGTGTTTCCCGTTCGCTTCACGCGTGTGTCTCTCTATGTGTGTAGGTGCAGCAAATCGCTAGTGGCGTCAACCTCACGGGATCAGACCCCCCTTCTGTACAGGTAGATTTTTACGTCTACAACATGCATGTGCTCAATTATGCATATACATAATATTGGTGAGTAGTTTTTAGTTATGAGAATTTGTAATGATGGAAATTGGTTATTGCTGTGGAAATTCAGTCGGTTATGGGAAGGGCTGGTGGGTTTTGAAATTGAATGGAGAAGTAGATAATAAATGTGTAAGATTAGTGGAATTAGATTGGTTGATGAATTGGAATGAAATTTTTTTGGTTTGATTTATTAAATGTTAAGTTGAGTAAAATTCTGGATTTTCTTCTTTATTAAACTCTTGATTGATTGTATGTTACGTGGAATGTTGGAAATAGGATTGTAAATCTGAAATTGGTGTAAATGTATTTTTATATGAGACTTATTGAATTGCATTTGAAAGGGGATTGTTTTGGTATATTGCTTGTAAATGGTAAGAAAAGTTGAAAAGGGAAAAAGAATGAAAATTGTGGGCTGGAGCATTACACTGCCACGACGGAGATATTTTCCTACCGCGGCATTGTGCTCTGGGGTGAAAATGGGGAAACTGTCATGTTTGAGAGTTATTTTTAGGGGTTGACTCGGACCGTTGAGATAGAGATATTTTATGGGTGCTCCATGAAATTTTCACATGGTTGATTACAAAGTGTTGTTATATATATATATATATGGTAATAAAAGTTGAAAAGGGAAAAAGAATGAAAATTGTGGGCTGGAGCATTCCTGCCACGACGGAGATATTTTCCTACCGCGGCATTGTGCTCTGGGGTGAAAAGGGGGAAACTGTCATGTTTGAGAGTTATTTTGGGGGGTTGACTGCAAAGATTGAAAGTTTGGGACTGTTGAAAGAGATATTTTATGGGTGTTCAATGAAATTTTCACATGGTTGATTACAAAGTGTTATATATATATATATATATATATATATATATATATATATATATATATATATATACAATAATACTATACTTACGAAGAAATCTTACAAAGATTTTCATATAAAGTGAGGTGACAAAAAATGAATGGAAAAGTGAAACAAAAAGTCAAACTCATTAAATTTACTATTCCATTCATTTTTTGTCACATCATTTTATATTTAGATTTTTGTAAAATTCCTTTGTAAGTATAATATTACTTATATATATATATGGCGGAGGTCTAGAGGATGACTGGTGCTATATAAGTATGATCTCAATCCGAAAGATAAAACACATCCACATATATTGCATCCCTGTATCCAAACACATTAAGAAATATGTATGCCCTCATGCAATATATATATATATATATATCATACATAAAATGATATTATTATAGTGATCAATTCTTCAGAGGCATAAGCCAGAAATAACTCTAGCTAAATCATCTAAAGCCTTGTAAGAACTCCCACCCTCATTGATAGCATTTAAAGCTTTCTCACTTAGCTTCGTAAGTGAAATTCTTTCAGGTCGATTCTCACTTACTGACTCTTTCAAGATTTGAGCAAGATTCGTTGAGTCAGGAATCGTACTCAATCCCTCACAAACTCTAATAGCTACACCCAATTCATCCACAAGTTGTTTTGCGTTAAAGAAATGATCAGCTTGCATTGGCCATGCCAGCAATAAAACCTCTCCCAATAGACCCTCAAGAACAGAGCCCCATCCCAAATGAGTCAAGTATGATCCAACCGCTCGATGATTAAGTATCATTGCCTGTGGAGCCCATCCTCTTATCACAACTCCCCAGCCACACGATCTTCAAATCCAACCGGAACAATGCTCTGATCACCTTCTTTCCCTCCTTTCCGTGGATCTTTCACAACCCATATAAATTTGACTTCACTCTTCTCCAGTGCCTCACCTAAAGCTTCCATTTTTAGCTTGTTCAATGTGATCTGACTTTCAAATCCCACATATTTTTAAAACTTTTGACCAAATAGAAAAATTACATTTTCTTAACTTAATTTTAAAATCTGAATACTCTTTATACATACATAAATATAGTTAACTAAAATATCCCTATATGATAATAAACTTAAATTTAAATAATGCTAAAAGGAGACATTTATTTTATTTTATTTAAAATATTTTAAAACTAAATTCTCTTATTAATAATTAATGTATTTTGCGGTGGCCGAATTTTTTTTTTGGCAAGATTCGGTAACAATATTAATATCAAAATGATTATTTTTAAATGTTTTATCTATATTTTACAATTCATATATATGTATTCGATGATTCAATGTAAAAGATTGTTATTTGAAGGCCTCTAATGGGTAGCTAGCTGGTGAGTAAGTCAACATGAGGAAGAATTTGACCAGAGGTTGTTAATGTGGGATCATTAGAGCATGAGCATTTTTGCTTCCGGACTTTAATATCTTTCTCTCTTAATGTGAGTGATTGTAGGTAGAATAATGAAGGAATTGAAGCTCTAAATTTACAAGGAAAATTCATATCCACAAACACTAAAAATTGTTATCTACAAACACCTGTGGCATTCTTTGACCACTGAATATATATTTTCTCAATAAGATTAGTTGAAGCATCACTTCAAATGAATGGTTAATAATTAGTTTTTCAATATTAATACTTATATATAGGGTTTGGATTTTCATATTTTAATTCAATAATAAGTTATGGGTTGAATTTGCTTTAAAAAGATTTGAAACGATAAAGATGTGATACAACACGAAACTGTTTCCAACATATATTTGTAAACAGAATTTATCCGAAAGGCTTCATAAACGATGAGATGATAAGAAGATACATTTAAGAATACAAGTTCAACACCATGAGCTTGTGTAATTCGACTTCTAAAATACTAGCAATAGTCCTGATTCTTTCTACAACTATTGAATGGTCATTTTACTGCTATATGAATTATGCTAACAAGATTTTGCAACAAAATGGAAGGCTTTCTAGTGAATTTATTGATTTTTTATATTGAAAGGGAACTCGTTGAGAAATTTAACACAAAATCAACAACAATCGATGTACAAAATAAAATAAATTATTTTATTGTATTACTCAATTGGTTACGTTAGATAGTTGCTGAGCTGTAGTTAATTGGCTAGATTCGTTTTGATTAGCTGTCAAGAGTCCAAGTAGCTATGTACCTATAGTTCTTTGTATAAGTACTGCATTTACTTTACTTAGAATAATAAGAATACTACTTTACCAAAATTGTTTTTACTCTGTAAAACCTTGCGTTACTTTGTTCATGGTATCAGAGCAATAGATCCTTTACAAATCCATTGCTTTTCTATTTTTGTGATATACTCTTGCTTTTGGTCGTCATGGAACCTAATATAAGGAGCTCAAATTTTTGAAGTGAAAGAGCGATGGAATTTGATTCAGTAGGAAGTGGAGACAACATATGAAGCGGAGATCCTCTGTATCTGCAAAATTCTGATCATCCAGGAATGATTCTTGTTTCATCTCCACTAATGGATAAGAACTACTTATCTTGGAGTCGTTCGATGAAAATTACACTAGGAGCCAAAGTGAAGTTAGGGTTTATTAATGAAAATGCAAAATGCCTGATGAAAGTTCTCCAGAATTGAGCAATGGAGGAGGGTAGATTGCATGGTTACTTCTTGCATTTTGAACTCGATTTCACGAGAAATAGTTAAAGCTTTCCTATATACAACCTCATCTAAAGATTTGTGGAAGGAATTGGAAGAAAGGTTTGGTGAATATGTAATGGACCTTTGTTATATCAAATACAAAGGGATATCAATTCAATTAATCAAGGAAATATGTCGGTAGTACAATATTACACAAAGCTCAGGAAGTTATGGGATGAATTGACATGCTTAATGCCTATACCACAGTGTAGTTGTGGAGCAAGTAAATCAGTGGCAGAGATGACTTCTTTTAATCATTTGATGCAATTCCTTATGGGATTGAATGATAGTTAAGATCATGTTCAAAATCAGATTTTGGTTATGGATCCCTTACTCACCATTAACAAGGCATATTCAATGATCTTGTGAGTTGAAAAGCAAAGAGAGGTACATGTAGCATTAGCAGATAATCTTGAGAATAGTGCTATGTTTGTAAAAGCATAAGGTGTTAAGAAAGAAGCTATTGCCAAGATAGGATACAAAAGGAAGGATATGGTTAAAAAGTCAGAGAGGCATTGTGATTTCTGCAATAATGATGGACATACGAAGGAGACTTGTTTCAAGCTTCATGGTTATCTAGATTGGTACAAAGATTTAAGGAACAAAAGGGAAAGACTCAACACGAGACTTATGCAAATATGACTGAGACACCTTTGGAAGTTGAGAAAGAACTAGGTAATACTGGAATTAAGTGGGATACGACAATATTAGAATTAATCCAGCAAGAGTTGGCCAAGCTTATGAAAGGGAAAACGTCAGTTGATGGCTCTACAATCGATTTTGCTCATTTTTCTGACTTTGCAGGTATTGATCTAACACAAGCATTAAGTTTGATTGAATTGTTAGATTCAAGATCTTGGATTATAGATATAGGAGCCTCGAGTAATATGTGTAATGATCTTGCCTTGTTTAAAACCTATAATTCAATTCATAAACCCACACCTATATACTTACCAGATGGATCAATTAATTTTATCCAACACATAGGAAAAGTCGTTTTGTAGCTAGCTTTAACACTTAATGAGGCTTTGCGTATTCCAAATTTTAAGTTCAACTTACTTTCAGTAAATAAACTTTCAGATTCCGCACTCATCAAGTTTGTTTTTTATCCTACTCACTGTCTCTCATAGGACCTGCAAACTGAAGCGGTATAGGCAGTTGGCAAGTTAGTGGGAAGATTATACTTTCTAGATAAATCCTCTTTTACAATAGAAACTATTAAAACATATTTTTTTCACAGTTTGTATCTAGGTTTGAATTACCTGCTACAACACATACTTGTAACACTTTTTGTTTTGTCACTAATAATGTTCCAACATCGACTTTATGGCATCAAAGATTAGGTCATCCATCACATGATATTCTTAATAAAACTTATGTTATCAAGCATTCTGATTTTGCTACTTTTATTTGTGATGTTTGTCATTTGTCGAAACAACATCGATTACCTTTTTATCCTAGCACAACTCATTCTCACACAACTTTTGAATTGATTCATATCAACATTTGTGGACCCTATAAAGTAGCTACATTTATAGGTGCATATTATTTTTTTTACTGTAGTTGATGATTTCAGTAAGGCTACTTGGACTTTTCTTTTAAATCATAAGAGTCAAGTAGTTCATATATTGACCACAATTTTTAGAATGATTAAAAATTAGTTCTCCTTGTCAGTTAAAATAATCCAAACTGATAATGGAACTGAGTTTCTTAGCAAAGATTGTCATACTCTTTTCCTTGTACATGGCATTTTACATCAAAGATTATGCACTTATACACACCAGTAGAATGGATTAGTTGAAAGGAAACATAAACATTTGCTTCAAGTAGCTCGATCCCTTATGTTTCAATCAGCTTTACCTAAGTATGTTTTAGGGGAAGCCATACCCACAGCTACATATATCATTAACAGGTTGTCCACTACTATTCTCAAATGGAAAATCCCCTATGAAATACTTTTCCGTAAACCTCAAGATTATTTTTTCCTCAGAACCTTTGGATATACATGTTTTGCTATCAACACACATCCACATAAAGATAAGTTTGCTCCCAGAGCTTATAAATGTGTTTTCCTAGGATATAACATTGGTCACAAAGCTTATAAAATGTTTGATATGATTTTCAAAAACTAAAAGTGTTGAACTCCATTTTGGTACATGATTGAGTTCCAACACCCAAAGACAATTTTAAGATTGAATTATACTATTTTTATTATTTGTTATTCATTGATTTGCTTTCAGATATTAGCATATTTTCTCAAGTTCTGATCGCCTGTTTCTGCCCTGCCTCGCAAGATAAAGTTTTCACTATGCTACTGTCCAAGAAGAAAATGTACCTTATTACTGGGAACATAAATTCCATTAGCCTGAAAATCTAGACTGATTGTTGAAGAACAAGCAAGCATGACACTAATAACAATGTGGTGAAAACATGTAAGAAAAATATCAGAATACTTTGCATGTTTCTCACACAGCAAATGCATCATTCTTAATCCAAATCAAGCTGGAAGTCCAATTCCCCTTTTCTAGTCGCCTAGCTTCATAATAGATTCATAAAGCTTCTGCATAATTTCCTTTGGATTGAGTTGACATCAGTTATAGTCGTCATTGATGCAAGGAATTCTTCGTTCTAGAAACATACATGAGACTTTCATCTCATACGGTTCCTCCTTATGTGCATAATGAGAATAATACAAGAAATAAAAAAAGATGAAATATTCTCCTTATGAACTAGCCAACCTCTCAGCAAAAGATATTTTTTTTTTTTTCTTAATATCTCGTATGTAAACCATGGACTAGCTTTAACAAAAATTTCGAACTCATGGAGCCATCTCCTGTCCTTTCTACCCTTTCGAAAGATGGGTTAGACTTCATCAACTTAAATATTTGATTTAAGTTCATGAATCTAATTTACATCTGTCACTCTATTGCATCCCAATGGTTTAGATGTTGCAGAAATGACATAAAAAGGAATTACCTTCAAATTCTCTTTCAAGTCAATTAGATTGTGATAAATCCATGGTCAATAATTTTTCATCCTCAAACAAGTCTCCAATGCAGCAGCCCACTTCCAATTTCCAAGCAAGGTTCATGTTTTTCTTTAACCAAGACTCGGGGTATTGCCATCCCTAAAGAACACATAGGGAAATTAAGTGCTAAGATGACACCAGAAAGACTAACATCCTAGTAAAACGTAAGCCTAGTAGCTGCCTTATGATTTGTCATGAAGGATTGAAGGAAATTCCCTAAGTATTACTTGGGGAAATCAAGCGTTTAGATGACACCAGAAAGACCAACATTTTGGTAAAAATATATGTGTGATATCATTAGATTCGCTTGTAAAATATCATTCCAATCTAATAATAATGAATCTAATGATATTTAAACATGACTCTCACAAAATTTTCTTTAATTAGGTTATTGAATTTGAGACATTAGATTTTTTTTATGGTTGAGATCTATTCACATTAAAATTAGTTACCATACAAAATTCATGGCCGAGAAAAAGTGCAAGAGATAAAGGTGGAGAAAGTTAAAATTCCTTACAACTGCAATATCAAGTTTCTTTTTAATTTTGATAAATTTCAACTGTCAACAAAATTCAACGTCCTAAATCTATGGTTCTGATGGTAAAAATTATTAGAACGTCCTTTTATATATATATATATATAACTGATGACTTTCTTATTTAAATTTTGTGAGAATCATGTTAGATTTATCTGTAAAAATATTATTTGAATCTTATGAGGGTGAATCCAATGGTATATTAGCCACTTAAAATAACACCTTTTTGTACATCAAACATTAACCTTTAGATGATACAATAATCAATGATGTAGATTTGAGTTGTAGAACTAGAGACAAGTTAGCTTTAAAAGTAGGTGTAATTAATATAAGAATTAAAAACAATCATACTTGCATCAAATACATATCATTGTTATTTGTTTTATTTGATTGTTGTATTATCTAAAGACTAATATTTGATGCCAAAAAATGGTATAATTAAGGACCATTGATCCTATACACACACGCAATATATATATATGAGAGAGAGAGAGAGAGAAAAAGAGGTGAAAATTACGTATTTATAAAATTAATTATATTTACTATCTCCTTGTTTGTTAGTGCAATCTCTCCCCCGTCATTTATTATAAAAAAACTCTCTTTTAATTAACTTTTTCAAAATCTCTCCCCCGTCATTAATTATACAAAATCTCTCTCTCCAATTCCTATATTGCTTGATTTAAAAGATTTTAATAAACAATCTTTTTTCCTTTTAGTAAGTAAATGAAAAAAAATCCTTGAATATTAGTTTGTAAAGAATTTTTTAGCCTTTTTTTTTAATAAATATTTTCTATTATTTTAGTCTCTTGCATTGGTGATAATGTTGTATGATTAAAATAAAAAGTTTTGTATGAGGATATCTAGTAAAAAAAGTTTGAGAATATTAAAGACTAATAAAAACAAATAAAATGATGACTTTTTGATAATTTGGTGAGCGCAGTAACACTTTGTGTACAACGTTTTAATTGGGCATGTAAATTATCGTAGTTTAAACATATGCTTGAATGATGGTTCAAACATAATAAATTATAAAATAAAATGCATGAATTATTTTATTAATTTAATTTTTTTTTTTTTTTTTTAAGGATACTTTTAGACAATTTGATTACTTAAGTTTATTAATAAATTAACTAGTAAAACAAAGGCCCTAAAGAATATATCAAGTGAATTGTTTTAGAGCGCTAGGAGGTTCTTTTAGTCCTTGATCATTTGTTTAACGGTGTAAATAAATTATGGAGAGAGATTTTGGAAAAAAAAAAAATTAGGAAAGAGGTTTTTGACAATAAATGAGAAAAAAAAATTACATTAACAAATATGAGAGAGATAATATATATAAATTAATTTGATAAATATGTAATTTCCACCTCATTCTTATCTTGACCGTTCATTTTACTTTAATCCAAGGAACACGTATTTGTGTCAAAAAAGAGGAGTTACATATCTCTCCCCCATCCATATAAACATATGCTTGCACAAGTGCTGACACAAATCTTAGTAAAATAATCATGAGCATTAACGACTGTGACAGGCATTAAATAAATTCTAAACAACTGTACAATTATTTAACCATTAAGCAAATATTTCACTGAATTAAGGTAGTAAGTTTTGCCTATAAATACAGCCTTCACTTTGTAATTTAATTATTCATTCTTCAAGTAAAAGGTTGTATTTATAGACAAAATTTACGGCACTAATACAATGAAATTTTGCTTAATAGTTAAGGCTTCGTTTGGCACACTACTTTCCCACTACCATATCCTAAAAATAAAAAATACATTTGTCTTAATATTTTTCAAAATTCAATCATATTCTATTTAACTCAAAACATTAACAATTATATTTCTCAATAAAAGTTTTAAAATTAACAAAAACACCTTTACCACCCGAGCCACTATCACCCACCAATAGCCCTTGATAGCCAGATATCTTGGCCATCGTTTGGCCATTAACGACAACCAATTTGGCCAAATTTGGCTATCAATGATCAGATCTTTGGACATAGATTTGGTCGAAAAAGGTTAGATCGATGCACAACCGACCAAGTCCAACCAGTCGTGCGCTATTCTGGCAGATTCCGACTACTTTCTAAAGGTGGTGGCCAACTGCTGAAAATATGTGGGTGGATGGAAGTGTTGTTATCAATTTATAAACTTTTATTGAAAGGGTGTTTGGTTAAATTAATAAATCTAAGGGGTTAAAAATAATCTAAATATTTTCTGAAAATGTATCAAAAACTTATTGAAATCCTATCATATTTACAAAAAATGTTATTCAACATAGAACGGTAATATAAAAAACTAACCAAATGGAGCTAAGTATTTGTGCAACTATTAAGAATTCATTTAATGTCCAAACAACTGTTAATGCACATGATTATTTTACCAACACCATATATATATATATATATATATGGTTTAGAATCACTTCACTTCTCTTCTCACCAAGGCTATCTCAATAATATTTGTGACCTTAGACAAGAGTTATTTTAAGAGTCTTCTAATAATATAAGCATATACTAAAAAATAAATTTTCAAATTTATTTTTCTTGTTATACATATATTACTTCTCTTTATGGTTTAGAATCACTTCACTTTTCTTCTAACCAAGGCCGTTTCAAAAACATTTGTGATATTAGGCAAGAGTTACTTTGAGGATCTTCTAATAATACAAGTATATATTAAAAAAGAAATTTTCAAATTTATTTTTCTTGTCTTTTGAGATATAATAAAGAGTAATTCTTTTAATATATGTTTATATTATTAGAATGCTCTTAAAGTAACTTTTGTCTAAGGTCACAATATATATATATATATATATATATATATATATATTGTGACCTTTACTCTTTACTACTTCTCTCCATGGTTTAGGATCACTTCACTTTATACCAAGACTGTCTCAAGAACATTTGTAACCTTAGACAAAAATTACTTTGGAGGGCCTTCTAATAATATAAGCATCTATTAAAAAAATTTAAAATTATTTTTCTTGCTTTTTGAGATGCAATATCACTAATTTTATATATATATATATATATATATATATATATATATATATATATATATATATATATATATATATATATATATATATATATATATATATATATATATATATATTCTTTCCTGTTATGTCTCTTACTTTTTACTACTTCTCTCCATGATTTAGGATCACTTCACTTCTCACCAATGTCGTCTCAAGAACATTTCTAACCTTAAGTAAGAGTTACATTGGTGGTCTTTTAATAATATAAACATATTTAAAAAAAAAATTCAAATTTATTTTTCTTACCTTTTGAGATGCAAAATCACTAATTAAAGTTTTGTATTCAAGTTTAGAAACCAAATCTTTTTCAAATAATAATATAACCAAATTACCTAATCTTTCTTCTAACATGATTGAACACAAATAAGATTTTATTAACTTTAATTTTAAAAATTTCTTTCTGTTGAAGCTACAATAACAATAATAGTTAATAATATTCTATAAGCTATTAATGCATTTGGAAAAGAATTCACCTTTTTTTTTTTTTTTTAATAAAATCTAGTATCTTAAGTGGTATTTTAATTTTCACGTTTATAATTTATTTAAAAACTTTTAATTCTGAATATAAATATAAATCATCAATATAAGATAGCATGTTATGTTTTAAAAAGTTTCCAAGATTTAAACAATTTTTCTTCAAATTATCATCATCAAGCAATTTTAATTTTTCTATATTATAAAAGAAACTAAAATTATCATTATATATTTCAAATTGTTCAAGCCTACTTTGAAATGAGGAAATGACATGATCAACTAAATATGTAAAATAATTTACTCTAAAAGATTCTTCAGCAGACAATTTTATCTCTTCGTTTTCATTCTCACAAATTGTTTTTTTCTCTTTATTGTACATTATTCACAAAATTTTGGTTCTATATTCATTTGCTCTATAATCTCTTTAGCAGAAATCATGGAAGATGTAAACTCATTTTCTCTATATTTTTCAAAAAATGACACAAAACTTTTCAACTAATCTATTGCAACAACAGTGTCCATATTTTTGTATTGTAAATATTTACTAACCATATTAACAGGAAATAACATTTCATACAAAATAATCATGCCTAATAGAAATTCAAAATTTTCAATCTCATATGTTACTAAAGAAGCTTGTTTTATGATCTTCATTAGTTTTTGCTAATTGATATAAAACGTCTCTTATTTGTGAAGCTTGAAATTTTATTACTTTAACATTTTCAACACGACTTTCTCAACGTATTTGTGATAATGACTTAAGTATCAAATTAGAAACATGATGCAAAATTTTCCATCGTTTTGTAGAAGAAGAAAATAACGAGTATATGCAATGTGTCACTCCACAAAATGTAATAGCATTAGCATATGAATTAGCCATATCACAAAAAACTATATTAAGACTATGACAACCACATGGTGTATAAAATGCTCTAGAATTTATATTTAATAATATTTTTTGCACACCTTGTTGTTTACCTTTCATATTAGACCTATTATCATATCTTTGTCCTCTCACATTATTTACATCAAGTTTAAGATTTTTTAGTATAATTGTGAGCAGGGCTGACTTAAGCACCCTGAAAAATAAGGCCAAAAAGGGGCCCACACTTGTTATAAGTTTTTTGAATATATTTACAAAAATACCATTATTGTATAATTTCTTATCCAGGTCAGCCCAAGAGGCCATAAAAAAAAGGTCATTTGTTCTATAAAAAATTTGAAAATATATTAAAAAAACTTATAACAAATTTAGACCTTTTTTTACCCTATTTTTTGGGGGGGCCCACTTGCCTAGTGCTTAAGCCAACCCTACTTCTAACTACTCTATACATACATACATGTATATACATATAGAACACTTGAACATGTATATATATATGGCCAAAAATGGGTGCAAATTTGTTATAAGTTTTGCCTAAGACCTCCAAAAAATAGGACAAAAAAGGGTCCAAATTTGTTATAAGTTTGTATATGTATTATACAAACTTATAACAAATTTGGGCCATTTTTTGGTCTTATTTTTTGAGAGCCCTAGGCAGATGCCTCACTTGTCTAGTAATTAAGTCGACCCTGTTTCTCACTACTCTCTCTCCATCTATATATATATATATATATATATATATATATATATATATATGTAGGATCGTTGCACACAAAAAGGAGATATGCACAGCTTAAATAAAACTTAAATAAACTTAAAATGTAAATAAATATTAACTTAGATAATCTTACAACTTAATAAGACAACAGCGGCAGAGCCACACTAAAATCATATTAAGAAGTGAGATTAATTAATTTAAATAAACATTAAAACCAAACATGATGAATGATGAAGAGAATAATTAATGAACTGAAAGATTAAACATTAAAAGATTACTGAAAGATTTAAGGAAATTGAACTTATAATAAAAGCTTTTTTTTTGGAGAGCTTTGAGAGGTTTACATGAAAAGAGAGTGAGGAAGGAGAAAGTTTGAGAATTGGCTTACCAAAAGTTTGGTTAACATTGCACGAGTCTTCCCATGAATACTATTGAGTGGATATTTTAATAATTTTTTTTAAAGAGCATTAAATGTCTCTTTTTGTAGGGAATCTCTGACTCTTCAATATTATGTCAGATATTCTCTGAATCGGATGTTGGTTCTTTGGCAGTCTTCTTTTTGAGAGAAGAGATAATTTTGAACTGTTTGGAATAACTTAGATGATTTCATAACAGTCATCTTCATTGCTCTGGGCGAGATTGACCGAGGCACTAGAGCTTCGATAAGATTCTTCTTCATCTGTTTCTTCTTCTTCATCTGCTTCTTCTTCTTCATCTTGGAGTTGTGAAAGAATAATCTTGAGGTGGTCTTTAAGTTCTTGTTTGTCTTAGCTCCTGCTAAGGATACTGATGCCACAGTCTTTTTCTATAAAAAATTGGCGATTTCAGGGGTAATTGCCTAAGTTTGATGAGGTGAACTTGAGAGGCACAATTGAATTTTTTCTTTGGACATGTGGGATGCATCAAATTTATCCCACCACTTGACTTTAAATTTCCATATCAAATTAGGGAGATTGCTAATATTTTGGACAATTTCATATTCCCATTGTAAAATCCATGAGATGTGGAACTTTGCTTAGAAATGAAGTCATGGAGGGAAGTTTGAACCTGCTTTGGAAACTTTGAACTTGAGCTTGAACTCATTGAATCCTTCATGGACAGTTGGGGGTAGGATTTCGATAATTAATCCAAAATGATCCCACCATTGGGAAAACCAATTGGGAAATTTGAATAAAGTGTTCCTTTTGAAGTAAATCATCCAAGAGTGCCTGTGATGACTATTTTGGAGAAAGAGTGATCTGTTCCAAGCCCTTTCATAGTCCCAATATTTATATCCGGGCGAATCAAAATTTTGGGAAATTTTTTTGAATTGGTTTGGGTTGGATCTCCAATTAGAAGGACTAAGGATTTTCATGATATGAAAAGTTAAATGAGTGATAAATCATGGTTCGTTTTAATCCTAACAGTGTTTAAACTCACAAGAGTCAGAATCAACAAGAATAAATTCATAAAATTTTTTAGTTTTCCTTAAATCTTCAGGGATAAAATGAATTTTTTTTTGGAAAAATTTGTTGAACTAATTGTTTAGGGTTTTCAAATCATATCCTTCTTTGAAAACCAAAAGATTCATAGTAATTCCTTTTTGAATATATTTTTGTCCTAGTTTAAGGGCTTTTAATGGTGTAGCCGCAAGAACAAGTTCTTTGTTTTTTGTCAGAGCAATTTGAGCTGCATTTTGCAGTTTGCTTAGTAAAATTTTTTCACATTCGGAAAATTCTTGGGAACTTTTTGGAAGAGTTTGAGGTTATTTAAATCTCAAAATCTCATTTTTTTGCAAATTTGGTGTTAACCCAATCATGGCTAAGGTTGCTTCTGGATTTTACTGAAAAGAGCTGATCCAATTCTAGATTTGCTCTGTATTTGTTGGGCTCTGAGAAGAGCTTGTTAAGGCTATGCCTTTTCCTTTTGATTGTTAGGTCTTTTCTTGGGCTTCTTCTTCACATACGAGTTCATACTATGATTTGGTGTTTGTGGGCTTTTGGGCATAAGAAGCCTTTGATTGTTTTTGAGTGATTGGAAGGTTGGTCTTTTGGGGAGGCATGATGTTTATCTCCCCTGAAGGAATTCCTTGGTAGGAAGTCAGGCAGGGAATTAGCTTCTCCTTTGATGTATTCAATGTCAAAATCAAACACACATAAAATTGCTTGCCATCTTGCAAAAATTTGTTTTGATGCAATATTTTGAACATCCTTTTGTAAGACATGTTTAGCAGTTTGACAATCAATACGAAGTAGAAATTTTTTATTGAGAAATCACTTTGAAATTTAGAAATGCATAAGACAATGAATAAAATCTCTTTTTTGATAGTGGAGTATTTTTGTTGAGTTTTATTCCAAAATTTGGAAGTAAATTGGATAACTTGTTCTTTGTTATCTTGTACTTGTTTGAGAATGCCTCCATATCCCAAATCTGAGGCATCTGTTTCAACTATTTTGAAGGCTAATGGGTCTGCTAAATGCAAACATGGCAAATGGGTGATTTGGGCTTTAATATGTCGGATTATATTAGTGTGTTGGCTTGTCCACGGTATTGGATTCTTCTTCAACCTTTCATATAAAGGTTTGCAAATTTGACTAAGTTTAGGATAAAAATCCATTATATAATTAAGACTTCCTACGAATCTTTGTAACTGGGTTTTATCAGTGATGACGTCAGGGAATTTTTTACTAAATTCAATGGATCTTTGAATAGGTATAATTGTACCATTGTAGATTATTTGTCCTAAAAATTGGATCCTTGTTTGGAAAAGGTTTATTTTTGTTTTTGATACAACTAAACCATTTGTTTTGACAATATAAATAAATGTTTTTAAATGTTTAAAGTGTTGATCTATACTAGATGAAAATATAAGAACATCGTCGATATAGACAATAAAGAATTGAGAGTATGGATTGAATATATCATTCATTATTCTTTGGAATTCTGATGGGAGATTTTTTAACCCAAAAGGCATTACATTCGATTCATATTGACCAAATGGTACAGTAAATGCGGTTTTATACCTGTCTTTTGGTTCAATTTGGATTTGCCAAAATCCAGATTTCATGTCGAATTTGGAAAAGATTTTTGAATTGGATAGTTTTTGTTTGGGATTGAGTATCTTATCTCTCTTAAGGTTGTATTTAGAGGTTTATAATTTATGACAAGTCTTGGAACTCCTCTTTCAAGTTCAGCATTTTTCCTAAACATAGAAGGCCGAGCAACTCCAAGGATACTTGCTTTTCCTAATTAATTTTTTCTGTAGAAGATCATTGATTTCCTTTTTACAATGTTCTTCTAATTCTTTATGCATTTGTATTGGCCTGGCTTTTGTAGGTATTTCTTTTTCATCAAAATATTTTTCATAAGGGAGCCTGACCACATGTTTTTTTCTATCCCAAAAAGCATTAGGTAGGTCAGAGCAAATTTGAGTTTCAATAGTTTTTTGTATTTGTTTTTATCTTTGTGCGGATATCATTATGTTGGAGTTAAGATTCGATTCTTTTAGTTTTAACTTCTTCTTAGAGGAAGTGTATATGTTTTTGTTTACGTAGGATAAAGTGATTAATTTCTTTCTTTGACGTTAAGTATTCTTGGAGAATATTAAGGTTTTTTTGGATGAGTTTGTGTATAAATTTGAAGATAAGAACTACACCCATTATTTTTGTGGATATCCCCTAGTCATCAACACTAAATAGTTGTATTAAATTAATGAAGGGTGTTACTAATATTATACTTCTTCTCAAATTTTTTACTAATAAAAAAGAGGTATTTAAACAAATATTTTGATTACAAACTTTAACATCTGATAATTTGTAATTGATAAAAAGTGTTGAGTGATTGGCTGACTTAGCAGATTCTAGTGTTTTTTCATAATATTTTGTAGGAACTAATCCTTCTTAGATACAATTGAAGTCTACTCCAGAATCAAATAGAGTAATTGTTTATAGGATAAATTCATCGTTGATTAAGAGTTTTATCTTAATATGCCATTTTTTATAAGTTATTTGGGTTAGCATATTTATAAAATCTTCATTATGATCTTCATCATCTTCAAATTTATCTTTTTCTTTGGCAACAAGTAATTTCGAATGTTGTTTTTGTTGTTCTTTTAAATCTTTAACTTCAATTTTTAATTGTTGGATTTCTTTTGTTAAATCTTCAAGTGTTAATTTTTTTTTCCTGTTTTTCGAATTTGTCAATAATATTATGAAAACTATAAGCCTTATGGGTTTCTATTTTCCTATGCTTTTTTTCAGTATTTTTTTCTGCTTTTTCGAATTTGTCAATAATATTCCTATAGGTTTTCTATTTTCGATTTTTGAAGGTATTCTTGGAGGCCTACTAAACCTAATCCGAACACTTCCATCAGAATTTTCAGTTATGTTTTCAATCTCTGTATTTTGGATTGGTTGGGTTAAAGGTTTAGGAATTCTCATTTTTAAAGGTATGACTGCATTAGCTAATCCCCAATCCTCTGGTAAAGTTATTTGGTCCCAATTGATTGCTTTAGGAACTATTATGTTTGATCTTGTTAAATCAGTTTGAAATAACACTGTGTGACCTTTTTGGTCATGATTAATGACTCTAGTTTTAAAAGCAGATTGCATTACTTTATATTGGATCTTATAAATGACTGCTATAGGGATGGTTCCTGGTTTTAAGTCATAATTAAACGTTTTAATATTTAAAGTTAAAACATCTAGTATATTTTGGTCATCTAAGCAGACTGTGAAATCAGGATAAATGTGATGCTATAACAAGATAAGATTTCTATAAATTGGAAAGACTCGTGCAATGTTAACCAAGCTTTTGGAAAGCTAATTCTAAAACTTTCTCCTTCCTCACTCTCTTTTCATGTAAACCTCTGAAAGCTCTCTAAAAAGAAAACTTTTATTGTAAGTTCAATTTCCTTAAATCTTTCAATAATCTTTGGGACAATTTCAAACATATATATTTTAGGTCATCAGAGTATACATATATATACATATATATACATATATATATACATATATATGTATATATATATATATGTACATATATATGTATACATATATATGTATATATATATATATATATATACATATATATGTATACATATATACATATATATGTATACATATATATGTATGTATGTATATATATATATATATATATATATATATGGGACAATTTCAAACATATATATATTAGGTCATCAGAGCCTATATATATACACATATATGTACATTTACACACACACACACACACACACACACACACATATATATATATATATATATATATATATATATATATATATATATATATATATATATATATATATATATATATATATATATATTTTCAAAGTCTTGTGACGACTCACTCATTGATTCAAAAGAATTTTCTTGAATTTGATAAATCATATCTTCATTATCTGTGTTGTAACTAGATTCTTCTTTAGAGTCTGTTTGAATAATTTTTAATAATTGTTGTTTCAATTCTGAATCTATTTCTAATTTTTTGATTTGATTTTTCATAGGACACTTAGTTGCATAATGACCTTGTTATTTACATTTCCAACATGTGATAGGTTTTTTAGATATTTTCTTATTAGAGGATTTTTTCTTTTTATAAGGTTTATCATAAGATTTTTATTTGTATTTATAATCTCTTTTGTAATAAGGTTTTCTATATTATTTTTGTTTTTTATCTTTTTTGTACCTAACAGAGTGAGGTAATATTTTTTCATAACCATATTGACTACAAAATCCACTTAATTCTATTTTCTTATGTTTGAATTCATTTTTTAATTTAGCTTTTAATTTTAAATCAATGCATATTATTAAAACTTTGTTGTTAATAAAACTAATTAAATCTCCATATGTTAATTCTTCATAAGGTATATTTCCATCATATTTTTTATATAATGCATTCTTGACAGTTTGACTAAATAATCTAGGTAGACCGTCTAAGAACCTTTCTTTCCAATAGGGTTTCCTACAGTCTGTTCTTGTGAATACTTTTTGTAAAAACATATCTTTATACCATCTAAAATCTGCCATGGTTGGACATCTTAAGTTTGATAATATTTCTTGTGATTTTTTCTGAAAGCTTGTTGGGTCTCCTACAAAGTTTTTGGTTATTGTATAAATTAATGTAGCTACAACGTCTCATTCTTCGTGTTCATATTCTATTTGACTAGTACCTTCTATTTTGACTTTCCTAGTCTTTTTTGTTGCGTGTAATATGTGATATTTATGTGATTCTGGTAAATCATTATCCCACCAATTTTTTAACATTCCCGTAAATCCTGAGACTAATATTTTTGCTATTTGATGATCAGTGTTGTCATTTGATTTATGAGCTAGTGCTGACATAGTCATTTCTTGTAAAATATTTAATATTTGGTGTTCAGCTAATCCAACTATATTCCATTCATCTATTTCTGTTCCAGTATAGGAAGATCTTGCCATTTGTGTTACATATTCAAATTGCATATATGGTAAAGGTCTTGGGTAATAGTTTTGAGTTTTAGGATATTTCATATTATTTCTCATTTTATTAATAGATAAGTTTTTAAAATTTTGATTTAATTCTTCTATAGGGTCGGATTCTGTAAGAACATTAATATTTGATTTAGAGGATAATAATTCACTAAGTTTTTTACTAATATTTTCTAAAATAGTGTTGTGATTATTGAATTTAACAATTTCTTCTTTTGGAATGTCAAAGTGTTCAAAAAATGGTTTAACATATTTTTGTGAATAAAGGGGTGTTGAATTAAATGTTAAAGTTGTTGTTGAATTTCCTAAAGTTGATGTTGAATTTTCTACTATCTCCTTTGAGTGAGTCGTCACAAAGACTCTGATGATTGTGATTGCATAGGGTCTTGCTCCTGTGCAATGAAATCAATAAATATGATATCAACATCTAGACTTAAATCAATAAATGTTATCATCAAATCAAAAGAATTTCTATTAGATATTATTGACAAAATTCAGGATGAAGACATTAAAAGATAATATTTATTAAAACTTAAAAGAATTAATTTTATCTGAAGAAAAACAAAAAGATGTAGATTCTTATAACTTAAAAGACATATTAAAAAGATTTGACAAACCCACACAAGTTACTTTAAGTGATTTACAAGAAGAAATCAATATTTTGAAAAATCAAGTTAAAGAATTACAAAAAGATAATTTTGAAATCAGGATAGATTTATTATGTCTTAAAACTTCTAAAGAAACTTTAGGACAACCATTAACCTCAAAATCAGAATTAAAAATTATAGAAGAAACTGAGGAAGCGAAATCTCTAGAATTCAATTTCAAAAATGGCATGTATACATTAGGATCAATATCAATCATGAATTAGATATTATTACACAAGCCTTAGTAGACATTGGAGCAGATCAAAATTGCATAAGAGAAGGATTAATTCTAACAAAATATTATGAAAAAACAAAAGAAATATTATATAGAGCTAACGGTCAACAATTAAACATTAACTATAAATTATTTAATGCATATGTATGTATACAAAATTTTTGTATTAAAAATACTTTTATTCTAGCAAAAGATTTAGATCAAGATGCTATATTAGGTGCTCCTTTTATCACTCAAATTTACCTTTTTAACGTAACCAATAAAAGAATTACAACCAATATTTTAGGACAAGATGTAACATTTGAATTTGTTAAACCTCCATTAATAAAAGATATTAGTAATTTAAAAAATATTTCAATATCTAAGATAAATACTATTACCAAATTAGAGAGTCTAGAAATTGTCCCTACCAAAGAATGGCTCGATTACCACAAAATTTTAGATGCTTGCATTACAAAAACTTGTTTTCAACTTTTTGCATTAAGATTTAAAAAGTTTCAAAATTATGTTTTCAACAAAATGCAAGAGTAAAATCTTTTTTACTCTAATAGTCTCTCTCATAATAACTTTTAGGACAAGACTTTTTTGAGAGAAAGTGAGGAAAAGATGGGCACTCACATCAAACCCCAAAATAATCCAAAATCAAAAGCATCGTATGCGATGCTACCACCTCAACAACCGATTACCTCACAAACAAAACCTTCACAATAAAAATCTTCAAAACCCAATAAACAAAAAACCATTATCACCCAACCAAACCGATTCACTCTTCTAGATGAAGAATCTGTTTCTTCATCTCCACCAAGAAATTACCAATAAACCCTTACAATACCACCATCCTATTCACCTTCTCCATCAAAACCTATTAACATTAATCCCACTTCTCAATACATTGAGAAAGATATAACCTAATCAATTTGCATTGTTGAACCCGAATATTGGGGACAAACTATGCAAGAAATCTTATCAAAAATTTTCCCTCCAGATTTTTATTTTATTCCTGATGATTTATTAAAAACAAGAACATTTTATGAATTTATTTTAGTTGATACTGATTCAATAGATATTACCCATAATCCCGATAGAATTGATCCAAATAGAACTGCTTTTTCAAAATGCAAAATCAAAAAGTCTTAAGACCTTAAGATTGGTGCATTAGAATTTATCAAAAACGCCAATTTTCTCAAAACTTTATTCCCCACGATTTTTCTTATAAAGATTATCAAAAACCCTGGTTTTATGCTTTCTGTCTAACACATACAACACACTCTTGGTTTTTTATATTTGACTAAACTTGTCCCAAAACTTTTCCAAAATGGCTTCAACAATGGTTTAATTTTTTCGATTTAAATGAAAAAATCCTCCCACCTTTGGTTTGGGAAGGATACCAATTATTTTCCAAAAATTTCAACAACAATGAAGATCCTTTGTTGGCATTTTCTAGCAATTTCTTAATTGCTTGGATAATGAGTTGGCAATTTCATATCACTACACCTCCTCCTCCAAAATTCAGAAAATTACAAAGAAAATTGCTTATTAAATGATGGCCTAGTTTTTCCATCCAAAATGTTTGTCCACCAACTGTGCAGATATGGATTTCTCAACACCCTCAGTTATGTCAGCCTCAACAACAATCAACATTTCTAACACAAAAATCAAAACTTCTGGCCGAGCTGGCTTAATGCCAAACCCCTCAAGATATGGACAAAATTATTATGACCATTGGATCTTCCTCTTCTCAAAAGGAAGATTCGGACAACACCAAATTACTGAGTGATCAAGATGAGGATGATTATTTTGTAATGTTCCAGAACCAAATCAATTATGATTTTAATAAAAGACAATGACTCAACATCACATTTATCCGATTTTCAAAGTTTGCAGTTAACGATTAAGACTTTTCAAGCGTCTCCTTATTAATACAACACTTTTCAAGAGAAGATTTTCCATGACCTCTTTTATCATGTGTCTACAACAATGAAGACTTTTCAAAGATCTCTTTTCAAGACTGTCAAGTTTCTCTGCAAGATTTGAAGATTTTCAAGACATCAAGTCTTTCAAGATTTGCTTTAGACTTTTCGAGATATCTTTTTAGGTCCATTATCTTTTTGTCGGTCAATATCAGAACAGGTCCTCAATAATTCAAGACACGTTTCAAAGACAGCTCATCACCTTATCAACAACTTTATCTTTTATTCTGTATTGTAATAATGTAACGGGTTCAAATGTTTTTAAAATCCGGTCTGTTGTAGTATAAATCTGTATCACATCCTTTGTAAGTGGTAGAATTTAGAATTAAGAGTTGAGAAAAAAGAGTTTACAAAAGAGTTTAGAGTTTTAAAGAGTTTAGAATTTAGAGTCTTAGAAAGAAAGTTTCAAAAGTTCAATACTTTGAGAGAAAAATTTAGTGTCATTTGTAAAAGTCCACAAGCAATAAAAATTTTATTACTTCATCACTTGTAAGTTTTTTTCATCACATTAATTATACTATTTGACTTTGATTTTTACATTGAATTAATTTACAATATTTTTTGCTTTTAATTTTTCCAATATTTGACTTGACTTTTATTTTCATTCATTTACTATTTACTTTGATTTTTAACTTACTATTTACTTTGATTTTTAACGATCCTACATTATAGAATTTCCTAAAGTTGATGTTGAATTTTCTACTATCTCCTTCCCAGGGTCTTTTGAAATCTTAGTGATTATGTGGGTAGTCTTATCTTCTATCCTATTCATTTGTTGACTAATAGTGTGGAGAATTTGATTAGAGTAATTGTTTTGATGTTGAATATTTTTAATATCTCGTAAAGTTGGTTGCTTTTGATCATCATCTATTTTCTTAATTTTTTTTAAATGTTGATGCTATTATTTCTGCTTGTTGATGTTCTATTTTAATTTCTTCTAAAGGTGGATGGACAGATGTAATAGTTTTATTTGTTGATGTTTGCCAATTTTTTGTCGCATCAGTAGTTACAAAAATAGTTTTATTTTCAATTAAATTTTGATAATATTTTCTTTTTTCTAACCAATTAAAGAAATAAATATTTTGTTTTAATTTAAAATTCTTGTGTATTGTACCATTCGGACCTAAGGGCACTTTGTTCTTCTGGATTAAATTTTGTAAAGAATATTTATCGTTTTTCTTTATTATAGTTTTGTAAGAATTCTTGTTTTAATAAATCTTTGTTAATTTCAAAGGATTTTGTTATTGTGTTAATTTGACTATAATTTCCTAATACTTCTGATTGTATTGGTTAACCAGGTGGACTTGATGTGTTTTCATGTGCAGGTTTTGGTACAGGAGGAGAATAATTTACTCCTACTAATTTACTTGTTGAAGTCGATGATGAAGGCCTAGGTGTAGTAATTTCTTCAATCCTAGGATTGTGATGATTTTTGTTAGTAATTATGGGTTGATTTTGTTCTAAGGGAGTTTCTCTAAATTTTAATCTTATTGTACCATCTGGTTTTTGTATTATTTATTGTATTTCAGATTCATTTTGATCATGTAAAGGTTTTGGAACGCATAATTTTTCTAATTTTCAACCTGTTTGTTTAATAATTTCATCCCAAGCTAATCTTTTTGGTGAAAAAGTTTTATATTTTGTTTTATCGGCTTCCATAATAATTGTATGTCCTGGTGAGGACATCCTAATGGCTCTTGGACTAATTGTCGTATTCATAACTTTGTAATAAATCCTATATATTAATGCTATTGGTTGGGCTTTATCTTGATAAGTAAGATTAGAAGCTTTTAAATTAATAGTTAATGCAGTTGGATCATGTAAACCTACTATAAAGTTTGGATAACAATCAAAATATACTGGACCGCTTTCTAAATTATAATTTACTACTGCTTATAAAGAGTTATTGAAGTTTAAATTTCTTGCATCTCTTAACATTACTAATATTAAAATGTTTTGTCATAATCTAAATAATGGTTTTACTGCTACTTGTACTAATCATATGTGTAAAAATTTAAAATTGTTTTGTTTGTGTTTGTGTATTGCTTCTTCAGAAAGAAGTTGAATTTCATCAACCCTTTCTTCGGTTATCATTATTGTGTCTTCTGTTGTTTTAATATAGTGATCTGACATAAATTCAAAACTACCTATTTGATATATTGTGTCTTTTTTAACTGGTGGTATGTTCTAGTTATATAAGTGTTGATCAATTTTTGTCATATTAATTTCTTGAGTGTAAATAGATTTCATTAATTCTTTATTATTGTTTGTACTTTGTTGTTGATTATTAATTCTAACAGTGTTATTGCTACTACTATCATCTCGCCTACTACTACTTCCTAATTTCCTTAAGAAATTAGACATCTCTAAAATAATTATAACCTAAAAGTTTCGGTTTTTCTCCTAGATCACAGGACCACCTAACACGGCTGACCAACTGTTACAGGCTGACCAATACACCCTCCAGGATGACCAAATGCAACCTAAAATCAATTCTAGAGTTCTTCTAGATTAAAACCTTCTAGATTTATCTAACAATTAATTCAATCAAGGAATGAGCAATGCTACAGATGAACAATAATCTACAGTAAACCGCTACAGTGCATAAACAATAACATGAACAGTAATTTGCTATAGTACTACAATAATGGATGTTAATTTGTGTAGCTTTTAATTGCTAATCCTTTACTTCTATTGACACTACTTGGATCTGATACCATATAATGCAAGATCGTTAAAAATCAAAGTAAATAGTAAATAAATGAAAATAAAAGTCAAGTCAAATATTGGAAAAATTAAAAGCAAAAAATATTGTAAATTAATTCAATGTAAAAAGAAGTCAAATAGTATAATGAATGTGATGAAGAAAACTTACAAGTGATAAAGTAATTGTTTTATTGCTTGATAACAATTTGTACTCGAAAGGTTTGCTCTCAAAGTTTCGAGCTTTTGAAACTCTCTTTCTAAAGTTCTAAACTCTCTAAAACTCTAAACTCTTTTTTCTCAACTCTTAATTCTAAATTATACCGCTTACAAAGGATGTAATACAGATTTATACTACAATAGACTGGATTTCAAAAACATTTGAATCCGTTACATTATTACAATACATAATAAAAGATAAAGTTATTGATAAGGTGATGAGTTATCTTTCAAACGTGTCTTGAATTATTGAGGATCTGTTCTGATATTGGCTGACAAAAAGATAATTAACCTAAAAGGATATCTCGAAAAGTCTAAAGCAAATCTTGAAAAGACTTGATATCTTGAAAATCTTTAAATCTTGCAGAGAAACTTGACAATCTTGAAAAGAGATCTTTGAAAAGTCTTCATTGTTGCAGGCATGTGATAAAAGAGGTCATAAAAAATCCTCTCTTGAAAAGTGTTGTATTGATAAGGAGAAGCTTGAAAAGTCTTGATCATTAATCGCAAACTTTGAAAATCGGATAAAGGTGATGCTGAGTCATTGTCCTTTATTGAAAGCATAATTGATTTGGTTTTGGAACATTACAAAATAATCATCCTCATCTTGATCACTCAGTGATTTGGTGTTGTCTGAATCTGTCTTTGAGAAGAAGAAGATCCAATGGCCATAATAATTTTGTCCATATCTTGAGGGGTTTGGCATTGAGTTAGCTCGGCCAGAAGTTTTGATTTTTGTATTAGAAATGTTGATTGTTGTTGAAACTAACATAACTGAGGGTGTTGAGAAATTCATATTTGCATAGCTGGCGGACAAACATTTTGGATGGAAAAACTGGGCCACCATTTTATGAGGAATTTCTTTATAATTCTCTGAATTTTGGAAGAGGAGGTGTAGTGATATGAAATTGCAAACTCATTATCCAAGCAATTAAGAAATTGCTGGAAAATGCCAACAAAAGATCTTCATTGTTGTTGAAATTTTTGGCAAATAATTGGTATTCTTCCCAAACTGAAAGTGGGAGGATTTTTTCATTTAAATCGAAAAAATTAAACCATTATTGAAACCATTTTAGAAAAGTTTTGGGACAAGTTTTGTCAAATATAAAAAACCAATAGTGTGTTGTATGTGTTAGACAGAAAGCATAAAACCAGGCTTTTTGACAACACCAAATCACCGAGTGATCAAGATGAGGATGATTATTTTGTAATGTTCTAGAACCAAATCAATTATGATTTCAATAAAGGACAATGACTCAACATCACCTTTATCCAATTTTCAAGGTTTGCGATTAATGATCAAGACTTTTCAAGCTTCTCCTTATCAATACAACACTTTTCAAGAGAAGATTTTCCACGACCTCTTTTATCATATGTCTACAACAATGAAGATTTCAAAGATCTCTTTTCAAGACTGTCAAGTTTCTCTGCAAGATTTGAAGATTTTCAAGACATCAAGTCTTTTCAAGATTTGCTTTAGACTTTTCGAGATATCCTTTTAGGTCTATTATCTTTTTGTCGGTCAATATCAAAACAGGTCCTCAATAATTCAAGACACATTTCAAAGACAATTCATCACCTTATCAACTATACATATATATATATGTATATACATACATACATGTTAACCGCACACCTTCCTCTATATTCAAATAGGATTATTTCTTTAGAAGAAATTAAAATAGAACATCAACAAGCAGAAATAATAGCATCACCAATTAAAAAAATTAATAAAATTGATGATGATAAAAAACAACCAACTTTAAGAGACATTAAAATATTCAACATCCAAATAATTACTCTAATCAAATTCTTCACACCATTAGTCAACAAATAAATAGGATAAAAGATAATACTACCCACATAATCACCAAGATTTCAAAAGCCCCCGGGAAGGATATAGTAGAAAATTTAGGAAATTCCACACCTTTAGGAAATTCAACATCAACTTTAACATCAATTTAAACACCCCTTTATTCACAAAAATATGTTAAACCATTTTTTGAACCCTTTGACATTCCAAAAGAGGAAATTATTAAATTCAATAATCACAATACTATTCTAGAAAATATTAGTAAAAAACTTAGTGAATTATCATCCTCTAAATCAAACATTAATGTCCTCACAGAATCCGATCCAATAGAAGAATTAAATCAAAATTTTCGAAACTTATCTATTAATAAAATGAGAAATAATATGAAATATCCTAAAACTCGAAACTATTATCCAAGACCTTCTTTGCCAGATATGCAATTTGAAGATATAACATAACTAGCAAGATCTTCCTACGCAGGAACAGGAATAGATGAATGGAATATAGACGGAGACCAACAAGCTTTTAGAAAAAATCACAAGAAATATTATCAAACTTAAGATGTCCAACCATGGCAGATTTTAGATGGTACAAGGATATGTTTTTACAAGAAGTATTCACAAGAACAGACTGTAGGAAACCTTTATTGGAAAAAAAAGGTTCCTAGATGGTCTACCTAGATTATTTAGTCAAACTGTCAAGAATGCATTATACAAAAAATATGATGGAAATATACCTTATGAAGACTTAACATATGGAGATTTAATTAGTTTTATTAACAACGAAGCTTTAATAATTTGCTCTGATTTAAAATGAAAGGCTAAATTAAAAAATGAGTTAAAACATAAGAAAACAGAATTAAGTGGATGTTGTAGTCAATATGATTATGAAAAAATATTACCTCCCTCTATTAAGTACAAAAAAGATAAAAAAACAAAAACAATATAGAAAACCTTATTACAGAAGAGATTATAAATACGAACAAAAATCTTATGATAAACCTTAGAAAAGAAAAATTCCTCTAACAATAAAATTTCCAAAAAAACCTATCACAGGGTGGAAATGCAAACAACAAGGTCATTACGCAACCAAGTGTCCTATGAAAAATCAAATCAAAAAATTAGAAATAGATTCAGAATTAAAACAATAATTATTAAAAATTATTCAAACAGACTCTGAAGAAGAATCTAGTTACAATACAGATAATGAAGATATGATTTATCAAATTCAAGAAAATTCTTCTGAATCAATGAGTGAGTCGTCACAAGACTTTGATGATTGTGATTGCATAGGGCCATGCTACTGTGCAATGAAATCAATAAATATGATATCAAAATCTAGACCCAAGTCAATAAATGTTATTACCAAATCAAAAGAATCTTTATTAGATATTATTGACAAAATTTAAGATGAAGACATTAAAAGAGAATATTTATTAAAACTTAAAGAATTAATTTTATCCGAAGAAAAACAAAAAGATGTAGATTCTTATAACTTAAAAGACATATTAAAAAGATTCGACAAACCAACACAAGTTACTTTAAGTGATTTACAAAAAGAAATCAATATTCTGAAAAATCAAGTTAAAGAATTACAAAACGATAATATTGAAATCAAAACAGATTTAGTATGTTTAAAAGCCTCCAAAGAAACTGTAGGACAATCATCAACCTCAAAATCAGGATTACAGATTAAAGAAACTGAAGAAGCATTTATTAATGAAATTTCTAGAATTCAATTTAAAAAATGGCATGTTTACATAAGGATTAATATTAATCATGAATTAGATATTATTACACAAGCTTTAGTAGACACTGAAGCAGATCAAAACTGTATAAGAGAAGAATTAATTCCAACCAAATATTATGAGAAAACAAAAGAGAGATTATATGGAGCAAATGGTCAACAATTAAACATTAATTATAAATTATCTAATGCTCATGTTTGTTTACAAAATTTTTGCATTAAAAACACTTTTATTCTAGCAAAAGATTTAGATCAAGACGTTATATTAGGTGCTCCTTTTATCACTCAAATTTACCCTTTTAGTGTAACCAATAAAGGAATTACAACCAATATTTTAGGACAAAATGTTACATTTGAATTCGTCAATCCACCATTAATAAAAGATATTAGTAAGTTAAAAAAAATTTCAATATCTAAGATAAACACTATTACCAAATTAAAAAGTCTAGAAATTGTCCCTACCAAAGAATGGCTCAATTACCACAAAATTTTGGATGCTTGCATTACAAAAACTTGTTTTCAACTTTTTGCATTAAGATTTCAAAGGTTTCAAAATTATATTTTCGATAAAATACAAAAATCAAAAAGTTTTTCTTCTAATAATCTCTCTCATCACAACAACTTTCAAGACACAGAGTTATTAGGAAAGAGTGAGAGTAAGGAAAAGATGGGCACTCCCATCAAACCCAAAAACAATCCAAAATCAAAAACATCGTATGCGATGCTACCACCTTAACAACCTATTACCCCACAAACAAAACCTTCACAATCAAGATCCTCAAAACCCAATAAACAGAAAAAAATTATCACCCAACCAAACCGGTTTACTCTTCTTGATGAAGAATCTGTTTCTTCATCTCCACTAAGAAATTACCAACAAACCCTTACAATACCACCAACCTGTACGTCTTCCCCATCAAAACCTGTCAACATCAATTCCACATTTCAATACATGGAGAAAGATATAACTCAATCAATTTGCATTATTGAACCCGAATATTGAGGACACACTATGCAAGACACTTTATCAAAAATTTTCCCTCCAGATTTTTATTTTATTCCTGATGATTTATTAAAAACAAGAACATTTTATGAATTTATATTAGTTGATACTGATTCAATAGAAATTACCCATAATTCAGATAGAAATGATCCCAATAGAATAGCTTTTTCAAAATGCAAAATTAAAAAGGTTTTGAGACCTACAGACTGACATACTGGAATTTATCAAAAACGCCCATTTTCTCAATCCTTCATTCCCCAAGAATTTTCTTATAAAGATTATCAAAAAGCTTGGTTTCATACTTTCTATTTAACTCATACAACACACTCTTGGTTTTTCATTTTTGACAAAACTTGTCCAAAAACGTTTCCAAAATGGTTTCAACAATGGTCTATTTTTTTCGGTTTAAATGAAAAAATCTTTCCACTTTCGGTCTTGGAAGGATATCACTTGTTTACAAAAAATTTTAACAACTGTGAAGATTCTTTGCTAGCTTTTTCAAGCAATTTTTTAATTGCATAGATAATGAGTTGACAGTTTTACATCACTACTCCTCTTCCTCCAAAATTCCGAGAATTACAAAGAAAATTTATTATTAAATGGTGGTCTAGTTTTTCCATCCAAAATATTAGTCCACCATCTGTGCAGATGTGGATCTCTCAACACCCGCAATTATGTACAATTATGTCAGCATCAACAACAATCAACATTTTTGACGCAAAAATCAAGACTTCTTGCTGAATTGGCTCAATGTCAAAACTCTCAAGATATAGACAAAATTATTATGGCCATTGGATCTTCAACATCTCAAAAAGCAGACTCGGACAACACCAAATCACCGAGCGATCAAGATAAGGATGACTATTTTGTTATGTTCCAAAACCAGATCAATTATGGCTTCAATAAAGGTTGATGCCTCAACATCATTTTTTCAACACTTTCGGTGGATCCTCAAGATTTATCCAGCTTCTCTACAACACTTGTCAAGAAGAGTTTCAATAAAGACTTTTACCATGCATCACTTTCCTGAAGTAATAAATGTTTTTCAAGAAAATCGGACTTAAGACTTGAAAATTTAAAACTTATAAAACTTAATAACTTCTGAACTTTTTCCACTTGATGCTTACAACGGAAGTGATCTATACTTATACTACAACAAACCGGATTTCAAAAAGATTTGAATCCGTTACATTAATACATTACAGAGAAAAGATAAAGTTGTTGATAAGCGATGAGCTATCTTGGATACGTGTTTTGAATTATTGAGAACCTGCTCTGAAAATGGCAGACAAAGCGATAATGTTCATTCTAAGTTATCTTGAAAATCTTGCTTATTGTCAGAGGAGCTTGACAATTGTAACTTGCAAACTCTGGAGTCTTGAAATTTGTAATTCTTGCAGAAGCCACGTGATGAAGGCTAGCTTGAAAATCTTGAAAAAGTCAGATTTTCTTGAAAAGCATTTATTGCTGCAGGAAAGTGATGCATGGTACAAGTCTTTATTGAAACTCTTCTTGACAAGTGTTGCAAAGAAGCTGGATAAATCTTCAGGATCCGTCGAAAGTGTTGACAAAATGATACTGAGGCATCAACCTTTATTGAAGTCATAATTGATCTGGTTTAGGAACATAACAAAATAGTCATCCTCATCTTGATCGCTCGATGATTTGGTGCTGTCAGAGTCTGCTTTTTGAGATGTTGAAGATCCAATGGCCATAATAATTTTGTCTATATCTTGAGAGTTTTGACATTGAGCCAATTCAGCAAAAAGTCTTGATTTTTGCGTCAAAAATGTTGATTGTTGTTGAGGCTGACATAACTGCAGGTGTTGAGAGATCCACATCTGCATAGCTGGTGGACTAATATTTTGGATGGAAAAACTAGGCCATCATTTAATAAGAAATTTTCTTTGTAATTCTCGAAATTTTGGAGGAGGAGGAGTGATGTAAAACTGCCAACTCATTATCCATGCAATTAAAAAATTGCTTGAAAAAACTAGCAAAGAATCTTCACTGTTGTTGAATTTTTTTGTAAACAAGTGATATCCTTCCAAGACCGAAAGTGGAAAGATTTTTTCATTTAAACCGAAAAAATTATACCATTGTTGAAACCATTTTGGAAACGTTATTGGACAAGTTTTGTCAAAAATGAAAAACCGGAAGTGTGTTGTATGAGTTAAACAGGAAGTATGAAACCAAGCTTTTTGATAATCTTTATAAGAAAATTCTTGGGGAATGAAGGATTGAGAAAATGGGTGTTTTTGATAAATTCTAGTATGCCAGTCTGTAGGTCTCAAAACCTTTTTAATTTTGCATTTTGAAAAAGCTATTCTATTGGGATCATTTCTATTTGAATTATGGGTAATTTCTATTGAATCAGTATCAACTAATATAAATTCATAAAATGTTCTTGTTTTTAATAAATCATCAGGAATAAAATAAAAATCTAGAAGGAAAATTTTTGATAAAGTATCTTGCATAGTGTGTCCTCAATATTCGGGTTCAATAATGCAAATTGATTGAGTTATATCTTTCTCCATGTATTGAAATGTGGAATTGATGTTGACAGGTTTTGATGGGGAAGGAGTACAGGTTGGTGGTATTGTAAGGGCTTGTTGGTAATTTCTTGGTGGAGATGAAGAAACAGATTCTTCATCAAGAAGAGTAAACCGATTTGGTTGGGTGATAATGTTTTTCTGTTTATTGGGTTTTGAGGATCTTAATTGTGAAGGTTTTGTTTGTGGGGTAATAAGTTGTTGAGGTGGTAGCATCGTATACGATGCTTTTGATTTTGGATTGTTTTTGGGTTTGATGGGAGTGCCCATCTTTTCCTTACTCTCACTCTTTCCTAATAACTCTGTATCCTGAAAGTTGTTGTGATGAGAGAAATTATTAGAAGAAAAACTTTTTGATTTTTGTATTTTATCGAAAATATAATTTTAAAACCTTTGAAATCTTAATGCAAAAAGTTAAAAACAAGTTTTTGTAATGCAAGCATCCAAAATTTTGTGGTAATCGAGTCATTCTTTGGTAGGGACAATTTCTAGACTTTTTAATTTGGTAATAATGTTTATCTTAGATATTGAAATGTTTTTTAACTTACTAATATCTTTTATTAATGGTGGATTGACGAATTCAAATGTAACATTTTGTCCTAAAATATTGGTTGTAATTCCTTTATTGGTTACACTAAAAGGGTAAATTTGAGTGATAAAAGGAGCACCTAATATAACGTCTTGATCTAAATCTTTTGCTAGAATAAAAGTGTTTTTAATGCAAAAATTTTGTATACAAACATAAGCATTAGATAATTTATAATTAATGTTTAATTGTTGACCATTTGCTCCATATAATCTCTCTTTTGTTTTCTCATAATATTTGGCTGGAATTAATCATTCTCTTATACAGTTTTGATCTGCTCCAGTGTCTACTAAAGCTTGTGTAATAATATCTAATTCGTGATTAATATTGATCCTTATGTAAACATGCCATTTTTGAAATTGAATTTTAGAAATTTCATTAATAAATGCTTCTTCAGTTTCTTTAATCTGTAATCCTGATTTTGAGGTTGATGATTGTCCTACAGTTTCTTTGGAGGCTTTTAAACATAATAAATCTGTTTTGATTTTAATATTATCGTTTTGTAATTCTTTAACTTGATTTTTCAGAATATTGATTTCTTCTTGTAAATCACCTAAAGTAACTTGTGTTGGTTTGTTGAATCTTTTTAATATGTTTTTTAAGTTATAAGAATCTACATCTTTTTGTTTTTCTTCGGATAAAATTAATTCTTTAAGTTTTAATAAATATTCTCTTTTAATGTCTTCATCCTGAATTTTGCCAATAATATCTAATAAAAATTCTTTTGATTTGGTAATAACATTTATTGACTTAGGTCTAGATTTTGATATCATATTTATTGATTTCATTGCACAGTAGCATGACCCCATGCAATCACAATCATCAGAGTCTTGTGACGACTCACTCATTGATTCAGAAAAATTTTCTTGAATTTGATAAATCATATCTTCATTATCTGTATTGTAACTAGATTCTTCTTCAGAGTCTGTTTGAATAATTTTTAATAATTGTTGTTTTAATTCTGAATCTATTTCTAATTTTTTGATTTGATTTTTCATAGGACACTTGGTTGCGTAATGACCTTGTTGTTTGCATTTCCAACATGTGATAGGTTTTTTTGGATATTTTCCTGTTAGAGAATTTTTTCTTTTCTAAGGTTTATCATAAGATTTTTGTTCGTATTTATAATCTCTTCTGTAATAAGGTTTTCTATATTGTTTTTGTTTTTTATCTTTTTTGTACTTAATAGAGGGAGGTAATATTTTTTCATAATCATATTGACTACAAAATCCACTTAATTCTGTTTTCTTATGTTTTAACTCATTTTTTAATTTAGCCTTTAATTTTAAATCAGTGCAAATTATTAAAGCTTCGTTGTTAATAAAACTAATTAAATCTCCATATGTTAAGTCTTCATAAGGTATATTTCCATCATATTTTTTGTATAATGCATTCTTGACAGTTTGACTAAATAATCTAGGTAAACCATCTAAGAACCTTTTTTTCCAATAGGGTTTCCTACAGTCTGTTCTTGTGAATACTTTTTGTAAAAACATATCCTTGTACCATATAAAATCTGTCATGGTTGGACATCTTAAGTTTGATAATATTTCTTGTGATTTTTTCTGAAAGCTTGTTGGGTCTCCTACAAAGTTTTTGGTTATTGCATAAATTAATGTGGCTACAACGTCTCCTTCTTCTTGTTCATACTCTACTTGACTAGTTCCTTCTATTTTGACTTTCTTAGTCTTTTTTATTGCGTGTAATATGTGATATTTATGACATTCGGGTAAATCATTATCCCACCAATTTTTTAACATTCCCGTAAATCTTAAGACTAATATTTTTGCTATTCGATGATCAGTGTTATCATGTGATTTATAAGCTAATACTGTCATGGTCATTTCTTGTAAAATATTTACTATTTGATGTTCAGCTAATCCGTCTATATTCCATTCATCAATTCCTGTTCCCGTGTAGGAAGATCTTGCTAGTTGTGTTATATCTTCAAATTGCATATCTGGCAAAGAAGCTCTTGGATAATAGTTTCGAGTTTTAAGATATTTCATATTCTTTCTCATTTTATTAATAGATAAGTTTTGAAAATTTTGATTTAATTATTCTATTGGATCGGATTCTGTAAGGACATTAATGTTTGATTTAGAGGATGATAATTCACTATGTTTTTTACTAATATTTTTTAAAATAGTGTTGTGATTATTAAATTTAATAATTTTCTCTTTTGGAATGTCAAAAGGTTCAAAAAATGGTTTAACATATTTTTGTGAATAAAGGGGTGTTGAAGTTGATGTTAAAGTTGATGTTGAATTTCCTAAAGGTGTGGAATTTCCTAAATTTTCTATTATCTCCTTCCCGTGGGCTTTTGAAATCTTGGTGATTATGTGGGTAGTATTATCTTCTATCCTATTCATTTATTGACTAATGGTGTAGAGAATTTGATTAGAGTAATTATTGATTTTAAATTAATAATTACTACTTCTATTAACACAACTTGGCTCTAATACCATTTTTAGTATATATATATATATATATATATATATATATATATATATATATATATATATATATATATATATATATATATATATATATATATATATATATTGTGTGTGTGTGTGTGTGTGTGTGTGTGTCAAATAACATCAAAAGTATTGGTTTTAGAAGATGGAATGTCTAATGTTTTTTTACATGGTTAACTGATTGGATTGTTACGAGCGAAACGAACGGCACGCGCTTTGGAAGAAGGGATCTGTTATCGAGCTATCTTATTGGGAATAACAAGAGCATCTCTAAATACTCAAAGTTTTATATCTGAAGCAAGTTTTCAAGAAATCGCTCAAGTTTTAGCAAAAGCAGCTCTCCCGGGTAGTATCGATTGGTTGAAAGGCCTGAAAGAGAACATTGTTATAGGGGGTATGATCCCCGTCAGTATCGGATTCAAAGGATTAGTATATATATCACACTCCATAAATTATACTTCAATTCTTCCATAATTCATCCAAACTCTCATCAAACATCAAGTTCACTAACACTACTTCACATGGATAAATTCTAACCATCATTCAATATCTATTTCATCATCAATTCTTTATATATAAGCACATACTTGCATAAAAGAAATTATCTACAAAATATTACTCCAATCATAACTAGGGTTGGATTTACTTACCTTAGATGTGAGCAATCTAACACTTTAATAGTCTTCTTTGATCCAACTCTCTTTTTCTTAAATCCTATGAACACAAATTATAAGAATTCAACACTTTAAAAATTAAAACTAATTTCTTATTGCAAAGATTTTACCTAAGGATGCTTGAGATTGAATTCTACTAAAAATAAACTAAGATCTATGAATTTCCTTGAAAAGGGATTGAAGAAATTTAAGAGAGCTTGGGTGGAAGGTGGCGTGAATGGAGGAGAAGAAATGGCTAGGGTTTCATTCTTCAACTCTTGATATAACAAAATATTATTTATAGTTTCATATTTTACCCTTACACTTTTTATAAAATTTCATCTCTATCCCTTATTCAATTACCAAAATGTCCTTATTTTTATTAACTTCTCTATGTTATTCTACTTCTTTTCATTGCCCACTTTTTCAACTAATTATGAATAAAAAGACCATTTTACCCCTAATAAAATTTTAAAGAATTTTCTTCACACTTATTCAAGATAACTTTAACACAAGTAAACTAAAGATATTAGACAGAAAGATTAAGGAGCTCCGAAACAAGAGTATTTCATTAGTAAAAGTCTTATGGAGGAATCATAAAATAGAAGAAGCTATATGAGAAGTAAAACAAGATATGTGGAGTAGCTATCCCGAATTATTCGTTTGAATTTCAGGGATAAAATTCTTTTTTTTGGGGGGGGAAGGGGAGAGAATTGTGACACCTACATCAAGGTATGTAATGTTACTTATGCCCTAATACCTTTAGTTGGATTTCTTTGAAATTACCTTAGACAAATTTACTTATGCTCTACTACCCTTAGTTAGATTTCTTTGAAGTTACCTTAGACAAATGTGAAGAAAATTCCTTAAAAGTTCATTAGGGGTAAAATGGTCTTTTCACTCACAATTAGTTGAAAAAGTAGAGAGTAAAAATAAGTAGAATAACATGGAGAAATTAATAAATATAAAGACATTTTAATAATTTTCTAAGAGACATAGATGAAATTTCATAGAAAGTACAAGAGTAAAATGGGAAACTATAAATAATATTTTGTTATATCAAGAGTTGAAGAATGAAACTCTAACCATTTCTTCTCCTCCTCCATTCACGCCACCTTCCACCCAAGCTCTCTCAAATTTCTTCAATCCTTTTTCAAGGAAATTCATAGATCTTGATTTATTTTTAGTGGAATTTCAATCTCAAGCATATATGAGATTTAATTTTTAAAGTGTTGAATTCTTATGATTTGTGTTCATAGGATTTAAGAGAAAAAAAGTTAGATCAAGAAGACTACTAAAGTGTTGGATTGCTCACATCTAAGGTAAGTAAATCCAACCCTAGTTATGATTGGAGTAATATTGTGTAGAGAATTTCTTTTATGCATGTATGTGCTTATATATGAAGAATTGTTGATGGAATTGATGTTGAATGATGGTTATAATTTATCCATGTAAAGTAGTGTTTGTGTACTTGATGTTTGATGAGAGTTTAGATGAATTATGAAAGAATTGGAGTAGAATTTATGGAGTGTGAACCCTAGACAGGTTTGACGTTAATTTTGGTGTGTTTTATTCCAAATTTTGGTCACTTAGAAGAGAGGTAGAAGTATAACCAAATTAGAGTTGATGTGTGTATATAAATTGTTTGATGAAATGCCAAAGAGAAGTACATGTATGAGTATAATTATTTGTTATCTTGAGATGAGTTTGTAAATGGTAAAGAATTATATGTTCACATTTCATATTGCATTATTGCATCCAAACATGTGAATTTAGAAAGAATAATAAGCATGAGCTCATCTACATGCATACATACTCATAAGAGCATTAAATAGCATTAAAAAACAAATAGAAAGAAATGAAAAATATTAAAGAAGTTCAAATCTAAAATTTTATTTAAAAAAGTGTAAAAAGATAAAAGAAGAGAAGATTGTTACGATGGGGAACTTGTGAGTGACATAGCCCCGCCCCCGCATGCACGCCGCCTTTAGTGAGCGACTTCAGAATCGGAAAAAAGAATTGTACAGTCCGTTAGAAGTACATGCGGATGAGGACTGTACCCAGAATTAGAGAATACACTCACACGGTCAAGGTTCCAAATCCATGCCTCAACCGAGTTTGATCGACAAGAAAGAATAGAAAGAAAGAAAGAATAGAATAGAAAAGAAAAGAAAAAATGGAAAGAAAAAAGACTAGAAAAAAAAGAAAGAAAGAAAGAAATGCAGAAAAAAGAAACAGAAAACAGAAAAGCAGAAAAGAAAATGCAATGCATAAAAAAAGTTTATGCATTTGTTCATATGCATCATACCATTTCTATTATCCCGAGTTAGTTTCCTTATTTATGCTAAGTGAGAAACTAGAATCTTATAAAGGATAGAAAAGAAATGAAAAGTTTGGTGTAAGAAAAGAAAATCCAGGATCTGAGTAACGGAAGAAGGATAGAAGTATTGTGGGTTTACTTACTGAGCAATCAATGCTCACCCCATTGATTTCACTATTTTTGTAGGTAGTAGATGAAATACGGTTGGATCGGACGTCAAGTAGCAGAGGAAAAAGACAACATTGTTTGACTGCATTTTGAGTTTATTTTTGTGACTATAGTACTTGATGTAGAGATTTATATATAAAAGTAATGCTATTTTTAGGCCCACTATCTTATATTTATGTGTTTTCTACAACATATTTAGTGATTTCATAATATATTTTCCCAAAGTATACTAACTAGAGAGAGTTATTACATTATATATATAGGCACCTAGAGCCCCCAAAAAATAGGGCCAAAAAAGGACCAAAATTTGTTATAAGTTTTTTAAATATATTTTCAAATTTAACTCAATAACTAACCAAAATTTATCAAACTCAACTTAAAAAAATAACTAATTAATCCACATCTAAGCATAAACAATATTAAATCAAAACTCACATCAAAATCTAAGAATTTAACCTTCAAATTTCAAACTCAGTTATTAAACTCAATAAAAACTCATAACTCATAAATCATGATATTTCATCAATTAAGAAGCTAAAAGAAAAAAAATTTAAGCAAAAAAAAAAAAAACATCATCTTACCTTGTAACCTCCAAAGGAATAATCTCTAAAGTAATCCAACCAAAGAAAGAAGAAAATATGAGAGTAAATTAAAGGAAATAAAAAAGAGAGAAGAGATGAAAATTTGTTAATTTAAACAAATTTTTGTAAGATCAATATAAATTTAAGTGTGTCAAAATTGTCAATACTATAAAATATAAAACTTTTTTTTTTTTTTTCTAAAAGTTTGAGTAGGTTCAATTTATTTTATACAGTAGCTACAATAGTGTGAGTACGACAATCGCTAACCCTCTTCATGTCACATGTATACTTTTAATAAAATAAAATAGAGCTAAAATAAATGTTAAAAACACTATTTTTTAACTCTCTTCCTCACACTCCCACTTATTATTTGACACACGTACAAAAAGATAAAGAAAAAAAAAGAGGTAATAATTTATTCTCATCTTTTTTATCTCCTGTAAAGATATCGCAATGAGAGTGAGAGAGTAAAAAAGAAAGTGTAAAATAAGGTGTTAGGTGTTCCTAGCACTCCTAAATAAAAAGTATATAAAATTTATTTTGAGCACATGGGACAACGAAGCTGGGGATTTTCGAATGAGCAACTATGGCTAACACTAGGTATGTAGCCACCTAATAGAATATGGGTTCACTTGAACCCACTCAAAGTTTGAAAAAATTTAAAATAGGTTTATATTTTATAGTAATTGACAATTTTGACCATACTTAAATTTATATTGACCCCACAAAAATTTATATTAATTAACAATGTTTCACCTCTTTTCTCTTCTTCATTTCCTCTCCTCTCCTCTTCTCTCTTCTTTATTTCCTCTCCTCTTCTCTCATACTTTCTTCTTCCTTTCATTGGATTAATAAAAAAAGACTACTCCTTTAGAGGTCACAAGGTAAAATGATGCCCATTTTTTATTATTTTACTTAAAAATCTGTTCTTTTATATTTCTTAATTGATCTTTATGAAAAATCATGATTCATAAGCTACGAGTTTTTATTGAATTTAATAAATGATTTTGAAATTAGATGATGAAATTTCTAGATTTTGCTGTGAGTTTTGATTTAATATTGTTTATGTTGAAGTATAAGTTAATTAGTTGTTGTTTTAAATTGGGTTTAATAAATTTTTGTCAGTTATTAAGATAATTTAAATGAATTCAAAGAATTGATGAAACCCTAAGTTGTAGAGATTTAAGGATTTGGTTCAATTTTAATATATTGGTTAGTTGTTTGATATTTAAAACTGAATTTGATGAATTTTAATGGATTTATAAGTTGAATTTTATTGAGTTAGTAAAAATTGTTTGAAAAACCTAAGTTGTAAGATTTGGGGCTTCAGCTTATAGTTGATGTTTTGATCTTGGTTATGTCCCTGGCTAACACTCATATATATATAATGAGGCTCGTAGGTAAATTCTTATAACAAGAACTCGTAACTAACATGCTTATAAAGCTTTCCAAACTCCATTTATAATGTTATTTCCTTAACAACATTACAGACCAAAGGTGCTTTATATAGAATTTTCAACCGCGCTTCAAGACAATCAAGACTACTAAGCCAAAGGATACTGATAGTAAAATACAATTCAACAAGCCACCTCATGTATGACTTGTTTTAAATGGCGGATATCTAAAGGGAACTATCCTAAATGAGTGGTTATCCACCATTTAAAGGAAGCCACACATGTCATTAGATGGCATGTTGAATTGTATTTTATTGTCTTTGATTAGCTCAAGAGGCTGCCGGAAATCCTATATAAAGCCCCTCCAAATTTGTAATATCATACAATTGTAAGGATTGGTAAAGAGAAGAGAAATTACATTTAGTCCACTTACTTTATCTTGCGTACATTTATTTTACAACACTTCCCTTATTATATCATAGATGTTTCTTTTGAAGAATATTCTTCTTAATAAAATACTATTAAGCAGCGAGCATTTACTGCCCCTTGCAATTAATTATTATTGCTGAAAGCTTTTGCTATCCATAAACCCCTATTTAAAGAATAAAGTAATTAACGCTATGAACAGTTGGATAAATCCCATGATAGTCTAAGAGGTCCGGATTTTGTGTTATTTTTCAGGAGTCTGCATAAGTGCATATACATATGTATATAAACTTTTACTTAAGTTTGCAACAGAAATTTTTTTTGATTGATCAAATGCAAACCAATAGATTAGAACTTGCCTAATTGGAATTAAAAGTAGTTAATCTTCATGTCAACTCATCAAATTCTACCATTGGATTGCAATAAATGAATGATTATGAAATAATATTACAAGTTTATATTAACAATTTATGGTGAATTAGCCTAAAACTAACTTAAAAATAGAGGAATGGGAATCATTGAAGTTGGAAAACGTACCTTTTTTCAGGACAATGTTGTCTATTGGTGACATAATTTCTGGCTGCACATAGTTATTCCCTCATTAAGATATAATGGAATCATCTCCAATTACTTGAATCAGGATCCCACCAGTCAACCTGGCAATTTTCCGGGCACATTCATGCACTTGTCCAGCTTTACAAGGCTTGCAAAAGACCTTAACAGTTTCATGTTTCTTCCAATGCATATGCATATTCTGAATAACACCACAAAATATTCCTCTTCAGCTAATTGGCACATAGTTATACCTTTTTCGTGCCATCTTCGTGAAATAGAAGCATTCCTCAGCGGTCAAATCATGTGGTTTATCCATAGGACCCTGAACTTTTGGAGCTCCATACTGCTAAAGTCTTTCAATCAGCAAAGCTTCCTTAATTTCGGCCTGCAATAAGAAAAAGAATAAAGATAAACAATCAAATAGGACAAGAATAAGGCTTCAGCTTCTTACCAACTACCAAGAAATTGAAAACAAGTTCACAGTCCTCTAATCAAAAGCCTATAACAAGTTTAAAAAGCATGTCACTCAGGAAAATTTGAGAAGTTTCGGAGAAAATTGATTTTTCCGTAGTCATCATATTCAACACCAATTAACACCTGAATTTCCATTAAATAAACAGGTTTTCCAAAGAAGGAATCAAAGAGTTCTAATAAGTCATACTCTGGATAATTCTTAATAATCAACAATCATAGCTATCCAGCATCAAATTTGTCATATCGCACCTCTATTTCCAATAAGGGTCATTCCACAATATAGGAGGTACGTGTACCAAACATCGTATTCATAACAGTATTTTACAGGTCTTACATTCCCATATTACAAATTCCCCATTCGAAGTCATATCTGTGTATTATGACAAGTTTCATGTTTTATCCATATCAAAACCTTTCGATAAACAGCACTTATTAAGTCGAATTATTATCAAACAAAGAATTATTTGCAATAACAAGCATTACTTCAAACCAAAGGCAGTAACAGAAACAACCACACTGACCTTCTCAAGCTTGTACGTGAGTCTCTCCTCAGCATTTGCAAACCTCTGCTTCTCTTCTTCCCTTTAACAGTAAGCCGATGCAGGCCCTTCATAATCCCTGCTCTCGCTTCTGCTTTTCTCTCTTTCTCTTTCTCTTCTCCTCTTGGGAGCCAACTTCATGAGTTTCAACTTTAAGTTTTCCCTCCAAAATCACAAGACTCACTCACACTACCATGACTCAAATTTCTCAAAACCCCCCTAGGGTTTGTGTGTTCCAGTAAAATTAACATAGTATTTGAACTCAAAATTGGATCTTTAGCTCGCAAAATGACCTGGTAGACGAATAAAATTAACTTAAAAAAGCTAATGTGTGATAAACAACAACCTCTAAAAATTAAAACCCACAAATTTTTCCACAAAATGAACGCATTGGAGTGGTAAATGGACAGTGAAACACACTCAACTGTGACCTTCAGAAACTAAAAGAAATCGTAAAAAGAGTAAAATGAAAATGCATCAAATTTCAACAAAATTTTAGAGAGAGAGAGAAGTTATACCTGAGGGAGAAAGGGCCCGATGAGAAGGGTTTGAGAATTGAGTTGTGAGAAAGAACTTTTGCCATTGACGCGAAAAAGAAGTACACAGAGTTATTAATGGTTTTGTGACCTTCCTGGTAACATTAGGTTTGTAGGGTTTTGAATGGCCCGATAATTAGTCTAACTGAGGGCAAGTTGTTCGAACACCCCGTCAATAAAATTAAAAAAAACAGAAAAGAGAGTTATGGCCTAGCGAGAGGGCCGGTTTGACCCGAATCGTAAATGGGGTAACCATTGTTTTAAACATTAGTAAATATAACTTTTATATATTTTATTTACTATTTCGGGCCCAATTACTTGAACATATGGGGTCTATTTGTTTTATTATTTTGGATAAGATTCTAGGACTAATATTAGATAATTAAATAGGGGAGTATTACGAGGAAAAATTTAAAAATTTATAAAAAACCCCTTAGGTTTGCTAATTTAACTAAACACCCTAATATATAAAATTTTGTAAAATGACAAAAACACCGTCACTACCTGCAGTGCTAGATTCTGGCCACCACCGTCGGATCTAACCAAAAAATTGTGTTACACCACAAACTGGTTGAATCTAGCGGGTAGAGCGTTGATATGGCTTTTTGGGGCCAAATCCACCACGGATCTAGCCGAAAAATGGCAGATCTATTATCAAATCTGGTCGTCGAGGACTGCAAAAGTCCATCTTTGGCCATCGTTGTCTGTTAACTCTTGGCCATCGTTGATGACTATTTCTTTAACCATTGCTGACGGCTAGATCTAGTTTTTTCCGCGAGATCCACAGTGGATCTGGCTGAAAAAGATCAGAACGGTAAATTATCGACAATTTCCGGTGGTGGTATAGATCGTTGTGACAAATTCTGGCTACCACTTGTGGTTGCCGGAATCTGGCAAGTATGGGTGGGTGGAAGTGTTTTTGTTAATTTCTAAACTTTTTTTTCTATGGGTATTTAATGAAAGAGTAATGCTATGGGTACTAACGGATTTTACTAACCAATGTACTAACTTAAAGCATAGTACGAATACCATACGTATAGTACGGGTACTATATGTGATTTTAACAAAGGTTAATACTCTGGTTAGTAAAATCCGTTAGTACGCAAAGTATTATTCTTAATGAAATTAATAAACTTAAGAAGTCTAAAAATAATTAAAAAAATAGACTGATATTTCTCAAATAATGTGCCAAATAATATTTGAGGAATATTATTAAGAATATGGGTAGAAATAGAGAACCAACGCAATTATTTCAATCCATTTTCTTATGTCATGAATGTATGAAAAGTTCATTTTCTTATTGAGGTTTTTATTTTTTTATTTAATTTTGATTTATCTACTCTAACTTTTAGGTGGGAGAAAGGTTTAATTTCGTCCGCACTCCTCTAAACAATTATTTGAAACTATTAAACACTTCCAAAAATTATCAAAAAACTCTATTAAAAAAAAAAAAAAAAAAACATAAAATGCATCATAATATATAAGAAACCCCTTGCAAATATCAAATACCCCGTTAAATAGAAAATTATTTGATAGTTTCTAATAATTGCCAAAGTCAAAACAATTAAAATAATCTTCTATCTTCATCATCCACTTATCACTAGAGGTGGATAAGCAACCCGACCCAGCCCGCGACGGGTTGCTGTTAATGGCAGGTCGGCCCTGACCTACCCGATGACATTGGCGGGTCGGGTTAGGCCCGCCAATATTAAGGAATTGGCTGCCCAACCTGCATCCAACCTTAACCTTGGCCAAGGGTTAGGTAGTTAACCCGCTTTTTGAATTATTTTTTTTTAATTTTATTTTGTTTAAGTTTAAATGTTTAATTAACTTTTCAAATGAATAATTAACAATTTATAAATGAATAAATGTAATTGTTTTTAGTTAATTGTTAATTTCTTTTCAAATATCAATAATTAAACTAAATTAATTTTTTTTTTTTGTTAACATTCCAAATATTAATTCAATTTTAATACATTAAAATTGTAATATAAGAATAATTAAATTTATTCATTTATTAAAAAATAAAATAAGAAATTACAATAATTATTGTCTCGTTAAAAATCTCACCAAGAAAAACCCAATAGGACAAAAACTTGGTAAGAAAAAAAGAGTGCAATAATTGACAATTAATTTGTCAAGTTACAATTTACAAAACAACTAATTTTGGGGTTCACTAGGACCTCCCTCATCCGTATCATCTATATTACAAAATTGAAATGATTCTATTAAAGTATCGTCGACAACCTCGTGTTGACCTTGATGGCGCGACCGTTCCCAATCTCGAAGACATGTGAGGACTTCAATTATTTGTGGTGAAAGTTTAGTCCTCCTTTCATTTAAAATTCTTCCACTTGCACTAAATGTTTGTTCGGATGAGACGGTTGAGACAGGAACAGCGAAAACATCTAAGGCAAGTCTTGATAATACCAAAAAAATACATTTTCTGGATCTCCAATAGTCTAAGAGATCAATGTTGGCTCTCTGTTGTGGATCTACTGGTAACATTTCAGGAGTTGCCAAATATTGTTGAAGCTCATTACTCTGCGACTGCATGAAAGACAGTACATTAGTTGTTGTTGTTGGTGGAGCTTCTGAAGAGGAGGTTCTGCTTCGGATTCGGGTCCTCTTCGGCCTATTCAAGCACCCCAAGAGTAGAAGTCTTCATTTGTTTCTTCTGATGCAGCTTCCCCTGGATGTTTCGCCTCTTTGCGGGTTCCCATACCTGTTTTCATACTGAAAATATACTTCGAAAAGTGTATTTTTTACCTCTCCTATTTGATTGGCATATGCTTCGGTTTGTAAATTTTCACATAAACTGTCAAAACCATTTTCTAAACCTGCTAATTTAATTTTAGGATCAAATATAGCACCCAAACAATAAAGAAAAGGAATGGGTTCCCAATATTTTTTTAAAAAAAATTCAATTTCCTTTATTGGTGCATTTAAAATTACATTGTCTTCGTTTTTTATAAATAACTCGAAATTTTTTATAATTATATGTATTACCAATGGACTAGTAGGATAATACACACCAGAAAGTTGTAAAGTGGATTGGTAAAAAGTTTTAAGAAAAGAATGAAATACTTTAGCTATATGCCAATCATTTTCTACCAAATAATGAGGACCTCTATTATTTGCTACAAAATAACTAATTATATTAGTATAAAGTAAACATGAATCAAGCATTAAATAAGTACTATTACATCTAACAGGCATGTCTAATGCAAAAGTTCTAGGAGACATATTTGATTTTATATAAGCGTCTTGAAATTCAGCATTTCTTTTATTACTACTAATAATCCAAGTTAAACAATCACTAATTCTATTAATATTTTCTTTAATTGTTTTCATACCACTTTTCACAATTAAATTACAACATGGCATGCACAACGTTGGTAAAAAAACTTTAAATTGTTATATAAAGGATAATTACTTTGAAAATAATCTATAGCTTTACTATTAGAACTTGCATTATCTAAAGTTAAACTTATCACTTTACTAACAACATCATAATCTTCTAAAACTTCAACAATTTTATTATAAATTTGTTCACCACTATGATCAATATTCATTAATCTAAATTCTAACAAAGATTTATTTAATTTACATTCATTATCAAAATAATGACTAGTCACAAAAATATAATCTTGTTTAACTCTACCACTCCAAATATCGGCAGTTAGATCCACATTAACATGACAAGTATGTATTTTATTTTTTAATTCTAATTTCATTTTTTTAAACAATTTTATTAAATCATTTCTAGTTGCACTTTTAGAATAACTTTTAAATCCTGGAAAAAATGAATTTTGAACAAATCTTTCAAAATATTTATCTTCAGCCATATTAATAGATTGATCGGTTGCAGCAATATATAAAGTTAATTGTTCCCTATATACATCAGAATTATAACGCCAATTAGTACCCATATTAGTTATTTGAGTTTGATTGCTTTCTCTATTTCCATGTTGATTAATATGTTTATTAGCATGCCTTTTTAAAGTACTAGTATCATTACCTGAATCAGCTTTATAAATATTTCCACAGTATTTGCATCTCGCTTTCTTGACTTGAACGCCATTTTCTGTCTCGTAAAACTTGTCGAAATGCGCCCAAACGTCTGATGTGTGTCTGTCTTTGCTTTTGACGGCAGTTGATGATCCCGCCTCAGCTTGAGATGAAGTTGGACGAGCACGACGATTACGAGGACGACTTCTAGAACCACCGGGAGCTGTTGGAATCGGGTGCATATTTTGAGGTGTATCGGATTCTAAGAATGGGAAAGCGGGACTATTTGAATCTCCTCCTGCATTTATGTTAGTAAAATCAGCGGGATTAGGACTAGGATAGTAGTTTCCGTCATCATTGTAATTGATGGGAGAGAAATATTTATCCATTGTAGTTGAAAAAAAAAATTGATGTATAAGAAATAAAAACTAAAGAAAGAGAATTGGAATTTGGAAATTGGAATTTGGAAAATTAGAAATATGAATTAAAAATTGCAAAAACTAATAAAAATTAAAATACTAGCAAATTGATAACAAAGAGATTAAGAAAATAAATGAATAATTGAGAGATTAGAGATTAGAGAATATGAGAGAATGAGAGAATTTGAGTTGTGAGAAAAATGTGAGAGTTTAGGGCCAATTTATAGGAAAAAATGGGAAAGAAAAATGACGAAAAAGACCTCCAGCCAACTATCAAATGACTATATTTCAAGGGTAAATGGGTAATTTGAAAAATGAAATAAAATTTTTTATTTTTTATTTTTATTTTTTTCGGCCAACCCGCCGGGTTGGCGAGTCTCTTCCATAAGAGACAAATCAGCAACCAGCCGGGTTGGACGGGTTGCGGGTTGCCATTGTGCAACCTGGCCCGCCCGGGGGTTGTTGCCGGGTTTAACCCGTATCTTTACGGGTCGGGTTAGGGTTGACCCGCCTAACCCGGCCCAAATGTTCCACCTCTACTTATCACAACATATCAAAATTATTATAGGGTTAAAACAAATATCCCCTTAACACCATTTAGGGATAATAAAATGTTGATGCAAGAATTATATCAATTAGAGTAATCTAATCGATCGTGACAGAATCAAAACTGATGTATTTACTATTACAAATAACTTGTAATGGATAAATGATAAATATAGTAATTCTTGCTTAGAGCTGGCCTTGGATTATGTAGGTACAGATAGATCTGCAGGTCATCCGTCTTAACTAAAAATAAACAAAAATCAAACATAAACCCACGATCAATCTCAAAATCAATCAATTGAAGCTAAAACTGTATACGGATTTGTAGGAGCTATTTTGAACGATGCAGTGATCGGAGGTGATGAACTTGGTGGTGGAGGCAGTGTGAGAGCAGGCCTCGCGTTATAATCCACCTTCAGGAGCAACTTACTGCGTAAACTCTCAACTGTAAAAAGAGAAAACCAGGTGATTAAATTCAACTAATTAAGATATATGGATAGAACAGGGAAAAGTTTTGACAATTTGTGGTACGTGTTGTAAAACTAAAAACCCTTAGAAAATAGGTGACATGAAGCAGGCTGCGAGAGTTCATTACCTTGAAAAGTTGTGGCTTCGACTATAGAAGGAGTAAAAGACGTTCCTAGCAAAACGATTAGCGAAACATGAAAGATGGGGCGGCTCGCTCAGTTTTCAAAAACCACACTCAAAGTTTGCGCCTTGAATGAATGTATAAACACTGCAAAGACAAAAATAAACACAAATTTATCAAGAAAAGTATAAAAAAAGGAAAAAAAAACGCATGCCACACAAACCTAGAAAATAAAAAATATTAAAAAAAATACAAACTTTAAGGAGAAATGAGTACCTCAGTAAAGGGCTTTTAAAAGGTATTTGTCTAAGCTTATAAACTGGTCAAACTTACTTATAAGTTCTAAAATTAAATTAACCTGTTTGTTTATAATTTTTTTGAGTTTATAAGTTGAGCTTATAAGTTAAAAAAAATAAGTCCCGGGGGGGGTGTACTTTTTTTTTTTGCTTATAAGTACTTTGTTTATAAGTTAGTTTGATCAAGTATATTACCACATTATCCTTGTTTAATTTTAAAATTTCATAGTATGCCCTTGTTTAATGTAGTACATTTTTTAGTAATTTTATAATAAAATGTATTTATAGGCCACATTTTACCAAATACGTCAATTACTTATCAGTCATTTATAAATACTTTAACCAAGCACGTAATTGCTTAAAATTTCAAATGCTTATAAGTTAATTTTAGTTTATAAGCAATTGTTGCTTATAAGCTAATTTCATAAGCTTAGACAAACATCCTCTAAGAAGAAGAAAGTTGTAATTAAAATGAGTAATACTACACTTACAAAGATCTCTATATAAAGTAATGTAGCAAAAAATGAATGGAAGAGTAAATTTAATGAGTTTGACTTTTTATTTTACTTTTTTATTCATATTTTGGCACCTTACTTTATATAGAAATTTTTGTAAGATTTTTTTGTAAGTATAGTATTATTGAATTAAGATACCGAGAAAAAGAGATTTGGTACTTCTGTTTTCCTTGTTTTCAGTTTCTTTTTTTTGTTCTCTTTTGGGTTTATTTCAGTACCCGTTTTTGTTTTTGTTTCTGTTTTCCTAGTTTCCGTTTTTGTTTTCGCTGTTTCTAGATTGTATTGAAGCTAGAAGCTACTAGAGTGTGTATTGCTCAAGTGGGTTTTGTAAAGAATAGCAGAGAAACTGAGAAAGACAAAAGAACTGTGTTTTGTGTTTAGATTTGGATCAAATTAAAATTACACTTAATTTTTATTTTATTTTTTTTAAATTTTTAGCAGCTACCCTCCGGTAACACCAGTTAAAAAAACATGTGGACTGGGTATGGATACTGTTCATACGGGCTTTCAACATACTAATTTTATTCGGGTATAATACCTGTTTTATTAAATCTAACTGTAAATATAGTATTATTCAAATAATAAATGTATTTTTGAAAACTTGAAGAACAATGTACGTAGAGAAGGCAATCGGCCTAATATTTTCAGATACTTAGCCCAACCTGTCCCAAAAAGGTCAGACTTTATTCGATGTTTACCGGCTTGAGCTTGAGCTTGAGCCTAATTTTAAGGTCTGACCTCAGGTACGGATCGGGTTTGGGCATATCTTCAGGCCTGACAATTTTAGTATTAATTATACTAAATTATCCTTGTACTATATATTTAATTACAAGATTATCCTATATATATATACTTATTTTTTCCAAACATTACATGGATAGATAAATATAGTTTGTAGAAAGTTATTTATATATTTGGTGAGTATTTAAAAATAAATTAATATTTAAAAATTGTTTATAGAATTAAAAATATAAAAAATTTTAAAATTTATTAATATTTAAATATTCACATTATAAAAATGAGCAAATTTGAGCCGAGCCCGAGATTACCAAAAACCCGTCAAACTGAGCTTAAACTTTATTTGTCATGCCTATGATGGGCATGGCCTAGACTTGAGCATGAATCAAGGGATACCTGATCCCGATCCGACCCATTGCCATCACTATATGAACGCAACCTTTTGACAATCTTTTTGGAATCTCAAAAGTCAAATCAAATCAACTTGCTCCATTCCGACATTTTAAACTTCCTCTTTTGTGATATAAAACCAACAAAAGCACAAACCCCAAAACGATTCGTTTTAAGCCAAAGAAGAAAAAAGAAAACATGAAATCTCTTCACTGCGGGACCCGCCACGTGGGGCCCTCTCATGCTACGCCACGCATTCTTCTCGTGCCCTTTCAAAGTAACGCAACGCAACTCCATCATAAAGTCGTGATTTAACCTGCATTCGCCACGTGGAATCAAGCCATTAGCTCAACAGAAAAGTTGACTTTTACTGTTACATGGACCAATCACATCTTTCCATGTCACCCCTACCCCGCGTCCCTATAATTATTTGCCCTGAACCCTCACCTCATCTCCCCGCCCCTCTCTCTCTCTCTCTTCGAAACCTAAATTTCGATCATCGAACCAGTGTCGTCTTGATAAATCAACTTGATTTCAAGTAAGTTTTTTTATATTTAAAATTTTTTATTTGATGGAATTAAATTAAAATTTAATAAATATTGATTATGTTGTTTGATTATCACTGTTTTATTTTTAAACTGGATTTAATGTATTAGAGTGAAAATTGTGAAAGATTGATTAGTTTTTGGTTTGAATATGTGAATTTGAGCTGTGTTTTGTTTAAAGTTTGAGTCTTTATGTCGTTTTTCGATTTCTTTTTGGGTTTTAGGATATGGGAGGTTTTAATTTGTTGGCTCTTGTTTGAAAAATTTTAGGTGGGTATTAAGGGAATTTGAGTTTGGACTTGTTTGGTTGCTGAGAAAATGTGGGAAAGGGAGGTGGGAATTTTTCATTTCTTTGCTCTGTTTTAGAAGAAAAGTAGAATTTCATGTGGATATGAAGGGAAATTTAGTTTAAGGCTTGTTTGGAAGCTGTAAATATGAAAAAATAGCTACTGAAATTTGGGTTGGTTGAGTTAGTATTATGTTTATCGTTTTATAGTAATTGATGATGAAAATATTACTTAAAAGTTCATATTATTGCTTTAATTTCGTTTGGTTTCCTGGTAATTCAGCGATGAGTTGAGTTGTTTGAGAGCAGTTTGTTGGAGTTAACAGATATGCTTTATTTGAGTGATGATAAACTAGTGGGGTATATCAATAGTACTGAGACTTTGACAAATATATTGTCTTGTTAAGTTGAGTCCTTTATTTTCTTCTTTTGGACTTGGAAACTGAAAGCTGAAAGCTGAAAATAGAAGTTAGAATTTGATTATCTGTCCTTGTTTTTTTTTGTTTTAGCAATGAAGAGGGGAATGCTAGTTTTGTGTTTTAGCTGGTGTTTACCATGCGGTATGGAAAATCATTGTAATTTTTCTTGTTATACAGTGGATTACAGGGTTGATGGCAATGATAATGGTGATATGGTGGGAATTTCTGTTGAGGCGCATAGTCGAGTCGGTGATGGAGATGACATGGGTGGAAGTTCTGTTGAAGTAGCTTTTCACCAGGATCAAGACAATAAAATGGATCCTGATTCTGTGGAACTGGATGCAATTCCAGAGGGAGTACCAACTGTGTCATTGGCTTTGTCAGATGAGCCCTATGTGGGACAGGAATTTGAGTCTGAAGCAGCTGCACATGCATTTTATAATACCTATGCTACGCGTGTAGGATTCATCATCCGTGTAAGCAAACTTTCTCGATCAAGGCGTGATGGATCAGCTATTGGTCGCGCACTCGTGTGTAATAAAGAAGGCTACAGAATGCCTGACAAGCGTGAAAAAATTGTAAGGCAAAGAGCGGAGACCAGGGTTGGTTGCAGGGCAATGATTTTGGTGAGGAAAGTAAGTTCAGGTAAATGGGTTGTTACAAAGTTTGTGAAGGAGCACACTCATCCCTTGACACCTGGGAAAGGTCGAAAAGATTGCATTTACGACCAATACCCGGTCAGTTCTAGCACTCTTCTTATTTTTTATTCTTAGGAACTAGATATTATCAAGTTTGTTTGTCCATAATCTTTCATTTGAATATGCTGGAGACCAAGTCAATCATTAGTATAGCTGTAATAATTTCTGAGAATCATTATAATGGAAGTACCATTGATGGAATTTGGTGTTTTTATGGCATGCAAATGAATTTTCCTGAGATTTGTCTGTGCACACCTGGTTTTGGTTTGCACTCACTATTTCCTGAAACAAACAATAGTTTAAGCCTAACTTTTGCTGAGATATGTGTCATGAAGCCTGGTCTAGATTTGCACTTCCTTTTTCTGAAACAATCCCAATACTAAAATGAAATAAGCCTAAATTCTTCCAAGATATGGGCCAGTGTCACAACTAGTATAGGTTCATATTCCTTTTTCCCTGAAACCGACAATTGGAAAGTAGAATAAGCCTTAGTATCTATACTTTTCCTTCAGCATTAGTTATTTATTTGACCTGTGTGCAAGAGCTTGTGTTACCCTCAGCATTTCTATGTTTGATATAAACACTTATCATGCCGTTCCCTTTATCTGCAGTAGAAATGTTTGTCCTTAGTGGGAAGTGTATGTTGTGAGTCTCAGCCTGTTGAAAGCATAACAAACATTTTGAATGACATAAGGCATTTACATCTGGCAATTTACTGACCACTGAGGCTACTCTTGCTATAAACCTGGTCTCTGCCCTTTGCTTTGGTTAGAGAATTTATGATGATGACACAATAAAGAAACAATATTATATGGTTGGATAAATATAAGTCCATTCCACTAATTTAGAGACATCTTCTGTTTTGTATTTAATTGCGTTCAGGACTTCATAATTCAGTTTAACTAATTTTGTGAAAATACAGTTATATAGATACTTTAATAATTTTAGTTTATATTAAATATGAAAAGGCTTACTTTAAAAGTTTGCGTAAGTCCTCATATTTGTTCTGTTCAGTAGAGCTTAATTTGACATCCTTTATATTGGTTGTGACAAATTTATCAAGAGCTCCTTTTTGGGACTGAACTAATTTCTTTAGTTTACTTTTCTCTCTTTATAAAGCTTTTAAGAACTAGATTCATTTTTTTCTAGTGAACATATTATTAATTCTGTTGGGGCATTTTATAAATGATTAACAATCGTTTTGTTGTTTGGGTTGTCTTCAAAACCCAGACCTCTCTTATGAGTGTCAGTAAGCATTGATGATATGTCACATGCACGGCTGTACTGAGTTCTTTGATGTGTTAGATTAGTTTTGTGGTAGTGCTTAAGGAATTTGGAAATACTAAATAATGCTAGCAAATCTACATTAGCATTTAGGATATTCAATCCTGCAAAAGTGCCGTAGGTTCATTTTGTTTGGGTAGAATCTGAAACAAGTCTTTTGAGTTTCTGGTAGCATTTAAGTGAATTAATTAGGACTCTCTTGATTTTAGTGTTCTTATACCTTTTGGTATTGAACTTTTTTAGATTGGCTTTTCTATTGTGTTCTTAGTTCTTTTTATGCAACTATTATTTATATTTCTTACATTTTAAAGGAGCCTTTGGGATTTCAATGGGAATTGAAACAATTACTGTTTTCTGCACGATATGCTATTTCATCCAATGGGTTTTTTGCTGGTACATCGTGAAGTTTCTCTTCACATACATGGGGTTGTGGTCAGGTTAATGGCATTTTTAAATATTACATCATTTTTTATGACGAATTTTCAACCTTTGGTAGCAGCCATAAACAGTACCAACAGATTGTAGTAGTTGATATGGCTTCCCCTAATCTATTTCTCTCCTCCCTCACTCTCTTCCATGATTAAATCTTGGTTGTTTATTCTAGCATGAATTGAAATGGTAGAATTTTATTTGTATAAAATTGTAATTTAATGGACATAGATTTTCAGGTATGAATTTAGGGCATGTATTAATACTTAGATAGTTATCATTTTGTTAGAAGTTGAGTTTGTCTCACATTGTCAAGTTGCTTGACTGTTATAGTGTATATCTGTGGTTGAAACCTTCCTTATTTGGTCATGCTTTTGGGAGTGAGTTCAATCCGATCCTATTTATCACATTTGTCTCACAACACTTGAAATGTTAGGGTCACAAAGTTGGCCGTACTCGGAAACATCAATCAGTGCAATCTTGAGTGCAAAATGGCCAACGGTATCTGAAAATGGACTTGTATTAAAAGCAACATCTTACTGCTACAAGTGATTATATGGACTTACCTTTTGTCTTGAAGTCATGTTGTTGCTTGCTATTTCTCTATTGTGATTGACTTTTTATTACTCGTTTTTGTAGAATGAACACGATAAAATTCGGGAACTATCACAGCAGCTAGCAATTGAGAAAAAGAGGGCGGCAACCTATAAAAGGCATCTGGAATTGATTTTTGAGCAAATTGAGGAGCACAACGAGAGTTTGTCGAAGAAAATCCAACACATAGTTGACAGTGTGAAGGAGATAGAAGACAAAGAGCAGAAGAGTTGTATATAGTTCCAGTGATTCTTATATAATTACACTCCAATTGTTGGGAGCTCATCATTTGTAGAAAAAAATTAGGGCGTCGATGTACAGGCCTTTCGAGCCCATCAAAGACTCTTGGGCATCAGGATGTTTGCAGAAGGTTAAAATTATTCCATTGCTCTCTCATCCCCATTTAGTCAGGGTTTGATATGTTCTGTATAGCATTCAGAGTATTGTATCTCAGTTTATTTTTTGTTCTTTTTCTTATAAGTTTCTTTAAAGAACAATTTTAGATTTGAGTAAATAACTAGGCCAAGATTTTGTCTTTGATCATTTGAGTAATGAGGGTTTTGTAGTCTTTCAAATTGATGGGCATCGGTTAGTAGCTTCCTTTCTATGAAACTTGGGTCAAGGATTTTGATAATTTTAGGAGATGTCCATAATGATCTGTCTAATGGGAACGATGATTTTACATTGTTTTAAAAACCGGACCGGAGAGCAACCCGCTCTGATGGTCGGGTCACGGTTCAACTAGTCCAACCGGTTGGATCGTCGGTTGGATTGGTGATGTCATTACATATTATGATGATGTCAGCACATTTTAAAAGAACTTTTTTTTTTTTTTTTTTTGGATTTTTATTTTTTAATAAGACTGTCCAATATGATTCAAAGTTTAAATTTAATAATAATCTTAACATAATGTAAGTATTTAACAATAATTTAAAGATCAAAAGAAGATTAACAGCCATTGCAAGAGCAAAATAAAGTTAAATTTGGTCCCTTAGTGCAGTTACTAGACCACTTAAATGAAAAATTAAGGAAGTAAAGGTAAAATGGGTTACGCAATACTTAGAGGTAAAAAGATTTAATGCTGTTATAAATAGAATTTTCAACTCTAAACAATGAGAAAAACGTAATAAAATGCATCAGATTCAGATCACTTTAAATTATTCCTGTACATTTTAAGGTTAGTATCTGAATCTTGATCAACAAAATGACTCAACAAGTCATAAAAGCATGGTTTGGAAATTTCAACATTATTGATAATTGCAAAGATTTTAAAGAGACTAGAAAAAATCTTTGGCATTTGAACACGTGGCAATCTTATAGCTCTTTCGGATAATGCACATTACCGTCCAATACTATAGATTGTAGAGTAGCCTAAAGTGAATTTTGACTTTTCAACAAGGAGATGAGAACAAATTCAAGTGACACTGCCGGCTCCACCTCCAACCTCACTTCCTCTCCCCGATTCCCATACCTACCCACTTTCTCCATTTCCTTGCTCCCATCCCCATCCCCACACCCACTTCCTCCACTTTTGCTCTCCCGAAGTCGTCGACGGCCTTGCAAGGTTGGATTGTGACCTTGCAAGACCACTATTGTGGCCATGATGGTGGCCTTACGGAGCCACTGTTGCGGCCACAATGGTTGCTAAGCAAGGCCACCGTTACCAATCCCGAGAGCCCGTCCACACAAGCCAAACTTCATTTTTTCTCAACCCAATCAATCAAAAACAAACATCAAACAGTCCAAAATCAAAATTAAAAAAAAGCTTTGTTGATTGTTCTTCTCGGTCAAATGGGTTTGACTTGGTTTGGCCGAGTTTGACCACCACGCACTCCAACCCTACCAATCGTCGTGTTCTTCACAAGTCCCTAAATCCCCTCCTCCAATGCCTCCTCCTCTACCACCACCAAAGCCTTCACCTCCACCGATTTCAGAGAGTTCAGTTGCGATTTGGGTGGGATTTCAGAGAGAAATTTTCGTAGAGAACAGAGAAGAAGGTGATAAATTTTCGCAGAGAACAGAGACGAAGATGAGAAATTTTCGCAAAGAACAGAGAAGAAGCTGAAAAATTTTCGTGAGAAAAAGAGAAAGAGAAGAAGGTGAGAACAGAGAAGAAGAAGCTGCGATGCGTATTAGGGATTTAGGGGTTTTTAAAATTCGACCGGTTTATCCATCGGTCCGGTTGGACCGGCGGTTCACAGAATTTATCCGGTTTTGAAACGGTTTAAAGCGGCTCATTAATTATAGCGGTTTTGGTGTTGACTCGAACCGGATACGTGACCGGTTCACGGTCCAAACGGTTGGACCGGCCGGTCCGGTCTGGTTTTTAAAACAGTGTGATTTTAACGAGTTTTAATCGAACTAAATTCTTCATATAAATGTAAAGATTCTTGCAACAATAGTCTATTATTGATGTCAAGGAGCAAACATATTACATACCTAGATCATGTCTATTGAAATGTAATCCAGCCCAAAATTTCTTGCATAGGTTAGTGTAACCTCCTTCCTGTAAGAGAAAAACCTAGAAATTAATAAGAATTTTTTAGAAAGAAAAGTTTATATCATATATTATAGGATAAAATCATATTATATTAACAAACGTGCATTTTAGAAGAATTTTGTAGATTTTAAAGATCAGTTTTCAAGGCTCCATGTGCTCGACATGTTTGTTATTATCTCTCATTATCGGGTATAACATGAAAATAACTTGTTTAATGAACGAACACGAGAATATGTGGTTAAGACGCACGGTCTCAGGTTCAAATCCCTTTAATTTTCAAGATTTAAACAGATGATTAATGCGATGGGATGTTATACTAATTACTTATAAGGATTAATCAATGTGTGTGTAAGTTGATTCGGACACCGTATTTCAAAAAAAAGAAAAAACTTATTTAGTGGAAGCTTATAAAAACCATTAAAAAGAGTATATGTTCGATATATTATATTATACATATACTCAGATCCACATACATGTGATAGAGCAGCCCAAAAAAAAAAAAAAAAAAAAAAAAACGAGGTAGTCTCATATATTACACTCAATTTTTCAAAAATTTAAAATATATTTGAAAGTATATGAGTAAAGTGGCCATATAATATTAAATATTGGAAAATACTTTTAAAGGGCATTTGGTTGGGGGTTATATGAGATTACTGGGGTTAAGTCATCTTATATTACTTGATTACCATATTTGGTTGCCAAATAATATAAGATATCGGTAATCTTTAAATACCAATAGTGTTTATTATTGGTAATATTAGAAGTAATCTGATTATCTCTATTTTCTTAGGTATTCTAAGATTACCAAGATAATCTTTTTTTGTTACAATTCTATCCCTTATTAATAAAATTTTAGGACAATAATACCCTTATTTTTAAATTTATTTACATGAATATGACTATTACTATTTCACCCCAATTAATTAACTTTTTGGACAAAATTGTCCTCGAATTCAAAACAAATTGCAGCCCACCCAATCCACCACCCCCAACCACGCTGACAACCACCGTCGTTGTCGGAATGGCTCACGGAAGGTCGAAAATGGCCGTCGTGCGCCGATTTGGTCGTCAAAAGCCAAATCTGTCACATCTAGCCATTTCCAACCAGAGATGGACATACGGCGAAAGACTCCATTTCCTGCCTTTCGTGCGCCGTTAGGTTGCCGGCACCCTGTAGTGGTTGCCGATAGTGGCTAGGTTGGTGGGGGTGCTTTGTTGATTTTCCAAACTTTTATTATGGGGCTGTTTTTGCTAAGTTTTTAAATGCAGGGGTTATAATAATCCATATTAAAAAATAATATAATAATAATATTTAATTAGCAGATAATTCAATAATTTAAATAACATACTCATCAATTTATTCCTCCCAACCAAACATATTAATATAACATACCCATCAATTAATCAAACATATTTTCTTAAGGATTCCTAGTAATCTTCAAGGCAATCTAACTTTTCAGTAATCCAACATTACCAGTAATCCAACACTCCTTGAACCAAACGTCCCCTTAGAAAATTATGAGAAGGTTTTCAAAAAGCCCCTGAAATCATAGTTATTTACACTTATGCCCCTTTTATACTGTTGGGTACTTTCCCACAAGCCTGGAGGCAAATTGCAGAAGGAGATAACTTTTGAAGGCTTTCAAACCCTAGTAGTTCTGACAGTTATCTACTGTCAGTTACCGTTACGTTTCTCTCTGCTCAACTCAACCTCTCGGCCGCCGCAGGTATTCTTCCGCTTTCTTTTACTATTAAAAAGTCCTCTTTCTCTTAATTATGTATTTGTTTGTCAGATTAAACTCCTTTTATGAACTTGTATGCACTAATTCTCAATGGGCTTTTGAAAGATTGAACTTCAGTTCTGGGTTTGCTTTTTTTTTTTTTTTTTTTTGTGGGTTTTTAATAATGAACTCGTTCTAAGAACTCTTATGCGCTAGATATAAGAGGGTGTTTTTGTTTGAAGGATTTACCTTTTTTTTTTTTTTACCTTTTCTTAATTTTCTATTTGGAGTGGTCTTGTGATTTAGGGAGAAGAAAGAGGTTTCATTTTTGACATCTTTTGATGGGGGTTTTGGTTAAATTTTGAAGGTTTGCAGTTTTAGGTTGTTAATGGGAGACCCTGTTTTTCTATGAAGAGTAGATGTATGCATTTTAGAAGGGCTTTGTAAGCTATAAAAAAATTTTAAAATGGGCAAAAGTGCTTTTATATCTATTTTTTGCAGTCTTGGATGGACATATATAAGAGTAGTTTTGCATTCAAAGAGAAACTTGTGTGCTTTTTGGAGAACCACTTAATAAGTGCTTTAAAAAAAGTAGATTTTGAGTTCAAAATATTTGAAGTGCTTTGTGGAAATAGCTTCACAAGATTGCAATTTTTGTTGACCAAATTATGTGAGTAATCTCTTTCGATAGGCATTGCATTCCTCAGTGGGTTTATACATGTAGAGGGATGTGTCTATGAAAGTGTATATAGATTTCACTTCTTACCCATTTTGAGGTTCCAAATACAGACTATGGTTGTAGTTTGTTTTGAGAGTGGATTGTTCCAATTTTAGGAGATTTTTGTCTATTAATTCATAGTTAATATGGAGATTAGTTGGGTTGCTTCTTACAGGTGAACTCTCTCTCATATACAAATGGGATGTTCATGTTCTGAAGCATAGATTAATGGGTTTATTTCACGTTTGCCAGTTTTAAACAGCGCTGTGTATTCTTTTGTTGCACTGTGCTACCTGTCTCCTGGTATATTTGCCTTGTTAGTCTCATGAATTGGATGTTTTGCTTGCAATTCTCCAACTCTTTTGATTGATGTACTAACTTTTGTATTTGGGTACTGTTTGTTTAACGTTATCTGGTTTCGTAGTAAAAGAAAAAAGAGCAAAATTGTTCAGTCGCAAGTTCTGCAGCAATTTTCTGAAAAGAAAGAGAAGGAAAGTTTAGTTTGAAATTTTTTTGCTTTCTGACATCTAATAACAACATTTATCAGTTTCAACTTGAGTTACTTGAGAGAGTAACATAGCTTGAGTTCTATTAGGAGCAAAGTAGCAAAACTTTAAAAGCAATTTAAATATATTGAGATTTGTTCACATTAATAACTTTTTCATAAGCCTGATTTCCATGTCTTTTTAATGTTAGCAAATGTCATTGTTGTATTTATTCTTAAATTGTGGAGTAAAATAATATTGTTTTTTGTCTCTTAATTGTCAACATTTTTGGTTGAAGCTTATCAAGTTTGTGTAAATATAACAGGGCTTGGTTTTACGATGAAGAAAATGATAGCTCTTGGTTTTGAGGGTTCTGCAAACAAGATTGGTGTTGGGGTTGTAACGTTAGATGGAACCATTCTATCAAATCCACGCCACACCTACATTACGCCCCCTGGCCATGGATTCCTCCCTCGAGAAACCGCCCAACACCATCTCCAACACATTCTTCCTCTTATAAAATCTGCTTTGGAAACTGCTGGAATAACCCCTGATGAAATTGATTGCCTTTGTTACACCAAGGGTCCAGGCATGGGGGCACCTTTGCAAGTTTCTGCTATTGTTGTTCGGGTTCTTTCACAACTGTGGAAGAAGCCCATTGTTGCTGTCAATCACTGTGTGGCACATATTGAGATGGGGAGGATTGTGACTGGAGCAGATGATCCTGTTGTCCTGTATGTCAGCGGAGGGAATACACAGGTAATTGCGTACAGTGAAGGGCGGTATCGGATCTTTGGGGAGACTATTGATATTGCTGTGGGAAACTGCTTGGATCGCTTTGCTCGGGTTTTAACCCTCTCCAATGATCCAAGCCCTGGATATAACATTGAGCAGGTGCGTTAAGGTTGAATTTGTATTATTTACTGTTTGGACTCTGTTTTAAACTTGTTATTTGTATTGGTTTTTTAAAATCCATGTCTTTGAATTATACTTGGGTTTTGATTGCAATAATATCCTTAAGTGCATGAGAACTAATGTTATAGGACTCAGTTTGGATCTTATTTTTATTTCCCCGAAACCTTTTGCGCTTTAGAAACTCATGCATTTGAAATAGTGAAGTTCTGGCTTATAATGTGTGAACTGCAGCTATTCTGCGTAGTATTTACTCAATTTGAAGAAGAATTGAGATCAAGGTCGATCTTGATTGTTACACCAAGCTGTATATATTGCGTCATTTATTTGATGAGCATATTTCCCTTCCATTTCTCATTGAAGTTCTTTTTCTTTATTTGATCCCGGACTGTAACCATTTTCAATGAGTACAAGATGCATCTATCTTGTGATATCTTTAAATTTTTTGCCGTGGTGAGTTTGACATGCAAATTGATTGTTTGGTCCAAACTTGCCTGTTGCACTCAAAATATCTTGACCAAACCTTCCGAAAAGTGAGAGTCTCCTGGCTTAAATGAAATAACTTCTAAGTTTGGGCTGAACATAAAACTTGTTTCCATCTCTTCTTCTTATCATGATAAAATTTAGTACCAGACTTTTTGTTTTGTGAATCATTTCAGTTGTCTTCATCTCCCTTAATCTTGAGTTGGATCTCTGAATTGAATATAGAGTTGTTCAATTCTGTCTTTCTGTTTGGAGCGTGCATGTGACAGTGGTGTAAATCTATCTCACAATGCTTGGAAAAATAAGATTGGTGTTGCTAATACTTTGAATATCATACAACATTTTTTATGCTTGAGGTTGTTTATAAAATTTTACTATTATTCTAATCTACAAATGAAATATCATACAACATTTTTTATGCTTGAGGTTGTTTATAAAATTTTACTATTATTCTAATCTACAAATGAAAATGTTGATTTTATTTTCATATTTAATATTGCCTTGTATGTTTTGTTTCCTTAGCTAGCGAAGAAAGGAGAAAAGTTCATAGACCTTCCTTATGTTGTCAAAGGGATGGATGTCTCTTTTAGCGGGATTTTGAGTTATATTGAAGCCACTGCCGAGGAGAAGCTCAAAAATAACGAGTGTACACCTGCAGACTTGTGCTATTCTCTGCAGGTAAGCTGCATTTTTCATCCACTGCTTACGTTAACATAACCTTTTTAGTCTAAGGCTGCATGTGTTATGTCATTGAACAAATTGTATTTATGTCTTTCTTATGTACGTTTTGCTTACTTATATGTTGCAGGAAACCTTGTTTGCAATGCTTGTGGAGATTACCGAACGGGCAATGGCGCATTGTGACAAAAAAGATATACTTATTGTTGGTGGTGTGGGTTGTAACGAGCGTTTGCAAGAGATGATGAGAACAATGTGCTCTGAGCGCGGTGGAAAGTTGTTTGCAACCGATGACAGGTACTGCATTGACAATGGAGCGATGATTGCATACACTGGTCTTCTTGAATTCGCTCATGGCTCATCAACTCCACTAGAGGAATCTACATTTACGCAAAGGTTCAGGACCGATGAAGTGAAAGCAATCTGGAGAATAAAAAAGGAGTCAGTTAGCAAGAACGGTCTTATGGACCAAAGCAACTAAGTTGAGAAGATTCCGATGTATTGTCATATTGACTTTGCCAGAAGCAGTTTAACTCCAATGTCAGATTAAAAATGTTGTAAATTCATATTAGAAAGCAAATTATTATGGGTTGGAGCATTATAAGATTTCTGTATTTAATTCTAATGTAGTTTAAATTTCCAAGTTCAGTTTATCAAATTGAACTTCAGTAAGTAATATTTGGCTCCGTATTTCTTAATATGAGTTTGGATTCATCAAGTTTAGTCAATCGCTTTTGCATACGTCCGTATTTTTGTTATATTCACACTCCAATTCTCCAGAAACAGAGTTGATAGGAGTTCATAAATATTTTTGGATTTTTTGAAATAATGCAGAAACCTGAACCTGAGAATATTTAACTTCAACATTCAAACAATTTATTTGCTTGCTCCCACCATTCCTCTCTTGAACTTTCAGAATAGTGCTATGTATATGTACAAGTTTAGTAAAGGACTCAATTCGATGCAAGAGTTTCAAATTTCAACTGGGCAATTGTCCTTGGATTCCTGCAGAGTTTTCTGTTTCTTTTTGGTTCCAAATTACAAGGAACTGATTGGTGAGCAGAAGCTGCCAGAAAAATGTCAGTTGCCAACTCAAAAATTAGGGCTGAGCATGGGTAGCGGGTAGAACCAGAACCGGGGGTAAGAACCGGAACCGGAACCGGAACCTACCCTGAACCTGCACTATGCGGGTAGGTTCCGGTTCCAATTTTTTGGAACCGCTATTGTGCGGTTGGTTCCGGCTTCCTTGTTCATCAGTGGAGGAACCGAACTAACCTAACTCGTAAAAAGGGTACCATCTGCTTTGGAACTGTAGGGGTACCCGGTTTGGAACTTGTTTTGAAACCTGTTTGGAACCTGTTTTGGAATCTGTTTAGAACCTGTTTTGGAACCTGTTTTTGGAACCTGTTTAAAACTTATTTTTGAACCTGGACTATAATGAAATATTTGTGAAATGAAAATAATGGGGGAGTTTCTATTATTTTACATATAAAAAAATTTAAAATAGAAAAATTTAAATTTTTAGAATAACCTAATTAAATAAATATACGAATACAATTATACTTATTACATACAAATTACACCATATTAAAAGCTTTAATATATTATAATACATTAATATTAAAGTTTTAATCAATTAAGTGAATAATTGGAATTATGATCCAATTAAAAGTGTTTTACATTTTTAATGTTATTAAAAGAATTATTTTTGAATAAAATAGTATATTTGATTGAGTAATAATATATTTAGTTATTTACTTCAATTATCAAGTTTTAAGTATATCTATAATAAATTAGTAATTAATTAATTATATAAGATAAATTGATAAACATTAATAAATTTAATTACTAGTTAAATATCATACTTAATCAATTATAACATTACATTATAGTTAAATGATTACTTAATTAATTATAATTTTATGACATTACTTAATTGATTTATAGTATAATTAATTATAGCATTACATTAATTGATTACTACTTAATTAATTGACTTATAAGTTATAACATAATTAAATAGTTAATTAATTGACTAATAATTAGATATTTAATTAATTATAGCATTACGTTATAGATTTATAGTATAATTACTTAATCAATTATAACATTTTATTATAAACATTAGTACAAACTTAATTAAATGATTAAAAATTTAATTAATTATAATATTACATTAAAAATTTATAGTATGATTACTTAATAGTTAATTCACTATAACATTACATTATAGTATGATTATATAATTAATTATAACATTACATAATTAAATAATTACTTAATTGATTATGTCATTATATTATAAATATTAGTAATTACTAATTTACTACATAAACATTAGCATAATACTTAATTAAATGATAAGAAATTTAATTAATTATAATATTACCTTATAAATATTTCATTATAAACATTAATTAAGCATTACATTATAGTTAAATAATTACTCAATTAAATTATAATATTATTATATTACATTATATATTATGATCACTTGCTTAATTATAACATTATATAGTTAAATGATTACATAATTACATATTTACATAATTAGTTATGAATTTATAACATTACATTATAAACATTACTAATTTACTATATTATTACATTACTTAATTAAACGATTAAATATTTAATTAATTATGACATTACCTTATATATTTATAATATGATTACTTAATTAATTATAACATTCCATTATAAACATTAGTATATTAATCAAATGATTAGAAATTTAATTAATTATAATATTAAATTATAGATTTATAGTATGATTACTTAATTCATTATAACATTACATTATACTATTATAGTATGATCATATAATTAATATAACATTACATAATTAAATGATTACTTAATTGATTATGAGTTATGATATTATGTTTTAAACATTAGTAATTACTAATTTACTACATAAACATTAGCACAATACTTAATTAAATGATAAGAAATTTAATTAATTATAACATTACCTTATAAACATTTCATTATAAATATTAATTAAACATTACATTATAGTTAAATAATTACTCAATTAAATTATAATATTATTATATTACATTATATATTATGATCACTTACTTAATTATAACATTACATAGTTAAATGATTACATAATTACTTAATTAGTTATGAATTTATAACATTACATTATAAACATTAGTAATTTACTATATTATTACATTACTTAATTAAACGATTAAAAATTTAATTAATTATAACATTACCTTATATATTTATAATATAATTACTTAATCAATTATAACATTCTATTATAAATATTAGTATATTAATCAAATGATTTAAAATTTAATTAATTATAATATTAAATTATAGATTTATAGTATGATTACTTAATTCATTATAACATTACATTATACTATTATAGTATGATAATATAATTAATATAACATTACATAATTAAATGATTACTTAATTGATTATGAGTTATAATATTATGTTTTAAACATTAGTGATTACTAATTTACTACATAAACATTAGCACAATATTTAATTAAATAATAAGAAATTTAATTAATTATAACATTACCTTATAAACATTTCATTATAAAATTAATTAAGCATTACATTATAGTTAAATAATTACTCAATTAAATTATAATATTATCACATTACATTATATATTATGATCACTTACTTAATTATAGCATTACATAGTTAAATGATTACATAATTACATAATTAGTTATGAATTTATAACATTACATTATAAACATTAGTAATGTACTAATTTACTATATTATTACATTACTTAATTAAATGATTAAAAATTTAATTAATTATAACATTACCTTATATTTATTTAATATAATTACTTAATCAATTATAACATTCCATTATAAACATTAGTATATTAATCAAATGATTTGAAATTTAATTAATTATAATATTAAATTATAGATTTATAGTATGATTACTTAATTCATTATAATATTACATTATACTATTATAGTATGATTATATAATTAATATAACATTACATAATTAAATGATTATTTAATTGATTATGAGTTATGATATTATGTTTTAAACATTAGTAATTACTAATTTACTACATAAACATTAGCATAATACTTAATTAAATGATAAGAAATTTAATTAATTATAACATTACCTTATAAACATTTTATTATAGACATTAATTAAGCATTATATTATAGTTAAATAATTACTCAATTAAATTATAATATTATTATATTATATTACATTATATTATGATCACTTACTTAATTATAGCATTATATAGTTAAATGATTATATAATTACTTAATTAGTTATGAATTTATAACATTACATTATAAACATTAGTAATTTACTATACTATTACATTACTTAATTAAACGATTAAAAATTTAATTAATTATAACATTACTTTATATATTTGTAATATGATTACTTAATCAATTATAACATTCCATTATAAACATTAGTATATTAATTAAATGATTTGAAATTTAATTAATTATAATATTAAATTATAGATTTATAGTATGATTACTTAATTCATTATAACATTACATTATACTATTATAGTATGATCATATAATTAATACAACATTACATAATTAAATGATTACTTAATTGATTATGACATTATATTATAAACATTAGTAATTTACTAATTTACACAATACTTAATCAAATTATTATAATTTTATTAATTATAACATTATATTATAAATTTATGGTATGATTATTTAATTAATTATAACATTCTATTATAAACAATATTACAATACTTAATTAAATAATTAACAATTTAATTAATTATAATATTACATTATAATTAAATAGTATATTACTTAATTAATTATAACATTGTAGTATGATGAATAATTGTTTGTGTTTTGGTTTTGATTGACGAATTTTATGTGAATTGTTATGAATTGATTGAATTCAAGTGTTGCTTAGAGATTATAGGTTATGAGTTACATTGGACACGAATGAATGAATAATGAAAATGTGTTAGGGGTGTATTTGTAAACTCATAAGGTGTTTTTGTTATTTTTTAAACTAATAGGGGGGTAATTGATTTTTTACAGGGTACCCTGGAAAGGAACCGGAACCTGCATTTTAGGTTCCGGTTCCTTGAATTGAAGAACCTGCACTGTGCGGTTCCGGTTCCGGTTCCTTTTTTTGGGAACTGCTGTGCTGATTCGGCCTTCGGTTCTCTCCTGAAAAATGCAGGGTATCCGGAACCGCTCACCCCTATCAAAAATACAATAATTTATGAGGGCTGGATATATATACCATTTCAAACAGTGGGAAAGTCATTTTATAATTTGATATCACTTAACACCCTCAGAGATGATAAATTTTAAACTGTATTTGATTCCTGACATGACCAGAAGTCATCCATAACATTAGTTTATCATATTCATTGTACAATAAACGATGTATAAGACTTATACTTATCCACCAAAAAAAAAAAAAAAAAATGATGTATAAGACTTTTAGAACAAAACTTACTTTCTTTAACATTAGATACACATGCTTTCTGGCAATAGAGTTATGACGCAAAAGATTCTTAAAATTTGAGATAAAAATTATACTATTATCTTTTCGTATGTATTGTAAAATTGTCTCCTAAAAAAATAATAGCATAATCTGACGATTCATATATTAATAAGTAATATTACCTTTTCATATGAATCATAATGAGATTAATTTTTTAGGGATAACGTTTATCTTAATACTTTCAATTAACCCCTATAATTATAAATTATAATTGCCATAAGCCCCTTTCTTCACCACAATATCCTACCAACATGCAGCCCCAATTTCCTCTCCAAATCCTCTCCAAAAAGTTCATAAAACCAGCAACTCCAACTCCCCAAAATAGCAAATTGAAAATATCATCCCTTGATCAATATGAACTTCCAATATATGTGCCCTACCTTTTCTGCTACCCTCTCAATGACAAAACCAAAAATTCTGAAAGAAGTAAGCAGCTGCAAACATCATTGTCCCAAATTTTAACACTCTTCTACCCTCTAGCTGGAAGATATATTGAAGACAAGCTCTTAATCGATTGTAATGACTACGGAGTTGAATATGTCGAAGCCGAAATAGCCAGCCATATTGCTCCAATTCTTGAGAAATTTTTTGATAGCAAACATGTTCATCATTTGATTCCACATCAATATGAATCCCCCACGAGTCCTTTAGTAGCTGTTCAATTTAACATGTTTGAGTGTGGTGGAATAGCCCTTGGCTTGTGCATTTCACATACAATAGTTGATGGATTTGTGTACTCAAAATTCATTGATGCATGGAGTACTTCATGCAAATTAGGTTTTGATAAAGTGGAAAACAAACCAAGCTTTGATTTGGGTTTCCTTTTACCCGCAAGAGAAGCAATGCCTGAGATCAAGCACGTGTTTCCAAATCTTCCCGACTTAAAGATTGCATCGGCTAAGTTTGTTTTCGATAATCTTTCCATATCAAATCTGAGATCAATGCTTGACAAAGGGGATTCTAGCTCCAGGGTGAAATTGGTGGCAGCGCTTATTTGGAAAGCACTTATTAGAAAGGCTGAAACAAAACATGGGAAATTGAGGCCTTCTGTTATGACCCTTTTGATAAACATGAGAGGAAGAACAACAAAAGCTCTACCGATTTCAGAAGACTCTTGTGGGAACTTCACAAGGCCTGTTATGGTGAAGTTCAAGCCAGAAAAGAAGAGAAACAAAGTGGAGTTTCATGAGTTAGTGAGTCTAATTTTTGATGCAATTGCAAATGCTGTAAAAGACTCTGCAAAACCTCAAAATGGAGATGAGATTTTCTTGATGGTGGATAGGGCTTGGAGTGAGGCAACTGAAGAATGCAATAGAGAGGAAGTGGAGTCTTATTTCTTTACAAGCACTTGCAGGATGCCATTTTATCCAGATTTTGGATGGGGAAAGCCTGTTAGAGTGATGAGGGTACAATCTTTTCCTGAAGAAATTATTTTGTTGATGGACACCAAGGATGGTGATGGAGTTGAAGCATGGATATCCTTGGATGAAAATGATATGCCAATTTTTCAGCAAGATCCTGACATTGTAGCTTTCACGTCCCAGGTAGAGCAGCTTGATGATAAGCATTCAATATTGTTGCGTTCTAGATGCTGAGTTTAACATTATTTCACTGTAATTTTTATCTCCATACTTATCGTATAATCGTATAATCGTGTTTTCTGTTTTTTATCTTTTCAATTAACTATCGATCACAATTTTATATTTTGTTCTATAAATATCAGATTAAAAGAGGATTCTAATCGAACATTAATAATAACTTAAAAAAATTATGTGTATCAAAATAATATGATTGAATTGAAAAAAGTGGTGCTGGTTAAAGCCTATAAAAGAAATTTGTCCAAAAAATTTACCCTGAAATAAAGAATGAGAATGGGAAAATGGGAAAAGAAGTTAGATAATTTATGGAATTTGAGTCGCTAAGGAAGCATTCTGAGGATATGTTGCTAGTTAATTTAATAAATGTCTCTTGATTGATAAAAAAGGTATCCCATTAACAATAAGCCATTAATTAATTTAACTTGAGATCACAAGGTACCTTATAAATCTCAGCAATATAATAATTAAGGTTGAGGATTAGATCAAGTTGCAAAATTATAATTTGAAATTATCTCAAAAAATATAATAATTAAGGTAAACTTAGATCAAGTTGCTTAATTATATCTGGATGTCAACTCAAAAATATAATAATTTATTTAGACTAATTAGAACAAGTCTCTTAAACATATTTTGATACCATCCATTGACAATCTAATTATATTTTTTGGTCTTCCAATGAAATACCTTCCGTCGACAATCTATCCATATTTATTATATAAACTCACATGGCTTTGCTGACAATATACATATTTTATTTTGTAATAAATTCTCCTATGCAGTCCCCTTCTTCATCCAAAAGACTAGCTAGTAATTAACAATGCAGCCCCAATTTTCTCTTCACATCCTCTCCAAAAAATTCATAAAACCAGCATCTCCAACTCCTTATAACCTTCGCAAATCAAAGATATCATCTTTAGATCAATGTCAACTTCCAATTTATGTTCCCTACCTTTTTTGTTACCCTCTCAATGACAAAACCAAGACTTCCGAAAGAAGTAAGCTCTTGCAAACGTCTCTATCCCAAATTTTAACACTCTTCTACCCTCTAGCTGGAAGGTATATCGAGGACAAGCTCATGATCGATTGTAATGATCATGGAGTAGAATATGTCGAAGCTGAAGTAGTTTGCCACCTCGCCCCATTTCTTAGGAGGGATCTTGATTGCAAGAATTTACATCAGTTTTTTCCACATCAATCTGAATCACCCTCAAGCCCTTTAGTTGCTGTTCAATGGAACATGTTTGAGTGTGGTGGAGTAGCCATTGGCTTGTGCATTTCACATAGAATAGTTGATGGATTTGTGTATTCAAAATTCATTGATGCGTGGAGTACTTCATGCAGATTAGGGTTTGACAAAGTAGTGCATCATCAACCAAGCTTTGATTTAGGTCAAATTTCACCCACAAGAGAAGTGATGCCTAAAGTCACTCCTATCTCTCAACCTCATCCTGAAATAAAGGTTGCGTCCGCGACGTTCGTTTTCAGTAATCTTGCTATATCAAATCTGAGAATGCTTGCCAAAGGAGCTGGGCAATTTTCAAGGGTGCAGTTGGTGACAGCGCTTATATGGAAAGCGCTTATTAGAGTGGCCGAAGCTAAACATGGACAATTGAGGCCATCTATAATAACTCATTTGATAAACATGAGAGGAAGAACATCAACATCTCTACCAATTTCAAAGGACTCTTGTGGGAACATCATGAGGCCTGTTTTGGTGCGGTTCACGCCGGAGAAAATGGGAAACAAAGTTGAGTTTGACGAATTAGTGAGTCTTGTCTGTGGTGCAATCACGAATTGTGTAAAAGATTGTGCAAAGCCACAAAATGGTGAAGATCTTTTCTTGATGGTGGATAGTGCTTGGAAAAAGGCGGCTGAAGAAAGCAAGAGAAATGAAGTAGTGTCCTATTTCTTTACAAGCACTTGTGGGATGCCATTTTATCCAGATTTTGGATGGGGAAAGCCTGTTAGAGTTACAAGGAAAGAATCTTTTGCTGAAGAAATAATTGTGTTGATGGACACTAGAGATGGTGATGGAATTGAGACATGGATAAGCTTGGAAGAAAATGATATGCCAATTTTTCAACAAGATCCTGACATTATGGCCTTCACTTCCCAGAAAGACCACCATAATGATGATCAATCAATATTTTTGCGTTCTAAATGCTAAGTTTTAGTTTCTCCTATATAGAATACTTTGGTAACCATGTAAAATGTTATTTTGTAAGAAAAATTGTAGACTTATTGCGTTATCACGTTTATGAGTCAAGTCATCAATGATTCCGTAATAAAATTAAGTTTTAAACACATTGCGTTACTACATCTCACTTGATCGATCTCTCGTTCATGCAAACAACTATGTAGACTCAGATCCAGTAGTGAAGTCAAATTTTATAGTTGGATCACTAAACATCCTTGAACTTATTTTCAACTACCTAAGCCAACACTCATCCCTCATTCTTGTTGCTTAACTAACAATAATAAACTATGTACACATCAGCATAAGTGTTGACATTGATTGGATCACAAACGACATACTAACAGCTTCATTTGGTCAAACCACTGCCACCATTAGATATTTTGTAAATAGTTTTATGAAAGAATTTCAAAATATACTTAGTATAGATATTGAAAATTAGATTATTTCTTTAAGTTGATTTTGTAAATGACAATGACAAAAATGCCTTTATATTATGATATTAAAATTAATTGATCGACTCATTTTGTTTAAATATATATTTTTTTTCTTGCAAAATTAAAAATAAAAGGACAACACAATGGTTGGGCTTCCGCTACCAACAATTGTTGTCGGCCGCCGATGGTGGGTTTGGATATGCGTGAGATTATTTAGATTGGCGCACACTGATCCTGGCAAGCCAAGAGGTGTTGCTAGACGTGCCACCTTTGGCGTTCGTTAGCGGCAGAAATTGGTTGATGGTGGTGGCTGCTCGACAACAACTACTGTGCAAATTTTTTAATTTTAATTTTATAAATTAAAAAAAAAATTATGTTGTTATTTATAAATTATTTTAATAACTAATAAAATAAAACATTATAATTAAAAACATTGAAAAAAAAGTTAAAACATAAACCATTTTGGTCATTGTACATATAACCACAATTAAAAGCTAAATTTACCAAACATATATGTGTAACTTTTAAAGGTCAATCTCAAAACATCTCAAAATACTAAAGATTCAATATTAGAAAAGAAAAAATTGTATAGTATTCAGAGGTATAAGGCCAGGCTAGTTGCTAACGGTTCCAACAAACTCCTAGGGTTAATTATTTTAAGACCTTTGCTCTTGTAGTCAAGCCTTGTACTATCAAAATCATCTTGACTTTAGATGTCCAATACAACTGGAAGATTAAGCAAGTGGACATCAATAATGCCTTATTAAATGGAGAACTTACAGAAGTGGTTTACATGACATAGCCTGTTGGATTCATTGACTCCATCAAACCTGCCCATGTATGTAAATTGAACAAAGCTTTATATGGTCTTAAGCAGGCTCCTCGAGCCTAGTTTAGAAAACTAAAAGGCGCTCTATTGGATAAAAAATTTCAAAATTCCTCTTCTAATAGTAGCTTGTTCATTTATTATTCTTCTGCAAAAGTTGTTTACCTATTGGTCTACGTTGATGATATATTGATTACAGGTAATGATTTCTCTTACATTCAATAGTTAGTTCAAGAGTTAAATCAAACTTTTGCTTTGAAAGATTTAGGTGAACTAAGCCATTTCCTTGGGTTGAGGTAATAAGAACCACTACTGGCATTTTATTAACACAATCTAATTGTGCTACTGATTTTCTCAAAAAGGTTAGAATGTTTGATGCAAATACTATCTCAACACCTATAGGTGCCAATACTAAATTGGTTAAAGATGGTAGTGCTTTATTTGACAATCCAGCTTTATACAGAAGTGTCATTCAATATATGACAATGACTCGACCAGACTTGTCTTTTGTTTTGAATATACTAAGTCAATTTCTTTAGAGTCTATTAGTTGCACATTGGGTTGCTTGTAAAAGGGTGCTAATATATATCAAGGGTACTCTTGATGTTGGTTTTAAGTTTCAACCTTCTACAACCTTTGTGCTGGAAGGTTTTGCAGATGCCGATTGGGCCAATGATCTCAATGATAGAAAGTCTACTACTGACTTCTGTATTTGTCTTTTTGGTAATCTAATTAGTTGGAATTCTCGAAAACAAAAGATTGTAGCCTTAATTTCTACAGAGGCAGAATATAGATCACTTACTCAAGCCTCTAAAGAGCTTGTTTGGATTCAACAATTACTCCAAGAGTTACATGTTTCTATTTCTACTCAATCTGTTTTGAGGTGTGATAACAAAAGTGCAGGTGCACTAGTTGATAATCTTGTTTTTCATGCTCGAACTAAACACATCGAAATTGATGTGCATTATGTTCGAGACTTAGTGATTTTCAAGAGATTGGTTGTTCAGTATATTGCTACTGAGTTTCAAGTAGTTGATATACTTACCAAACCTTTGCCCATCATAAGGTTTCAAATATTGGTAATAAACTTCAATTGAGTTCCCTTGTCAGTTTCAAGGAGGATGTGAAATCTAACTCTATTTCGCAAAGTGAACAGTCTAATCTTCTGCCAGTTGTTGAATTTTTTGAAAAAGGTGAGCACTGATAGTACAAAGTGTGGACGATTGTTATTCGTGCAGTTATCCGACTATGATATTGTGTATTACCAAGCTTTTGCGGCAAGATCTTACTGCTCAGGTTGAGGGAGGTTGTGGTTCTGAATTAACAAGTCTAGATTAACAAGTCAGCATAGCACCATTGATATTCTAAGTTCAATATTGAGATTCTGGAAGCACTAAGTTCTGAGTGGTTCTGCTTCTTGTTATGCAAGCTTTTGCGGCAAACTTGCTGCTTAGTTTGAGGGAGGATGTTGTAGCAATCAACAGAACTACAAGTACAAAGGTTCTTGCAAGGCTGTGTTTCTAATCAACAGTTGAGATCTAATTTTTCTTTTTTTACAAAGATTGCCAACGTGTCACTTGTATAAGCATAAAAGACTTTACTCTTTTTACAAATTGTATTGAAAAATCATTTTGGAATTTAATTTATCAAGTTCTTGAAAGTTCTTCTTCTCTGTTATATTTTCTGTTAAGTTCCTTAGAAAGTTTTTCGACTTTCTTGCATTGATTCTAGGACTCTCTCAACCATTAATAATAACTTTAAAAAATTATGTTGCTAGTTAATTTAATAAATGTCTTTTTGATTGATAAAGAAGGTATCCCTCTAACAATAAGCCATTAATTAATTTAACTTGAGATCACAAGATACCTAATAAATCTCAGTAATACAATAATTAACGTGAGGCTTAGATCAAGTTGCGTGATTATAATTTGATACTATCTCAAAAAATATAATAATTAAGGTAGACCTAGATCAAGTTTCTTAATTATATCTGGATATCAACTCAAAAATATAATAATTTATTTAGACTAATTAGATCAAGTCTCTTAAACATATTTTGATACCATCCATTGACATTCTAATTATATTTTTTGGTCTTCAAATGAAATACCTTCATTGACAATCTATCTATATTTATTATAAACTCACATGGCTTTGTCGGCAACGTACATATTTTATTTTGTAATAATCATCAAAAGATTGTCGATTATTCAATAAATTCTCCAATGCAGTCCCCTTCATCCAAAATACTAGCTAGTAATTAACAATGCAGCCCCAATTTCCTCTTCATATCCTCTCCAAAAAGTTCATAAAACCAGCATCTCCAACTCCTTATAACCTTCGCAAATTAAAGATATCATCTCTAGATCAATGTCAACTTCCAATTTATGTTCCCTACCTTTTTTGTTACCCTCTCAATGACAAAACCAAAAATTCCGAAAGAAGTAAGCTCTTGCAAACGTCTCTATCCCAAATTTTAACACTCTTCTACCCTCTAGCTGGAAGGTATATCGAGGACAAGCTCATAATCGATTGTAATGATCATGGAGTAGAATATATCGAAGTTGAAGTAGCTTGCCACCTCGCCCCATTTCTTAGGAGGGATCTTGATGGCAAGAATTTACAGCAGTTTTTTCCACATCAATCTGAATCACCCTCAAGCCCTTTAGTTGCTGTTCAATGGAACATGTTCGAGTGTGGTGGAGTAGCCATTGGCTTGTGCATTTTACATAGAATAGTTGATGGATTTGTGTATTCAAAATTCGTTGATGCTTGGAGTACTTCATGCAGATTAGGGTTTGACAAAGTAGTGCATCATCAACCAAGCTTTGATTTAGGTCAAATTTCACCCACAAGAGAAGTGATGCCTAAAGTCACTCCTATCTCTCAACCTCATCCTGAAAAAAAGGTTGCGTCCGCGACGTTCGTTTTCAGTAATCTTGCCATATCAAATCTGAGAATGCTTGCCAAAGGAGCTGGGCAATTTTCAAGGGTGCAGTTGGTGACAGCGCTTATATGGAAAGCGCTTATTAGAGTGGCCGAAGCTAAACATGGACAATTGAGACCATCTATAATAACTCATTTGATAAACATGAGAGGAAGAACATCAACATCTCTACCAATTTCAAAGGACTCTTGTGGGAACATCATGAGGCCTGTTTTGGTGCGGTTCACGCCGGAGAAAATGGGAAACAAAGTTGAGTTTGACGAATTAGTGAGTCTTGTCTGTGGTGCAATCACGAATTGTGTAAAAGATTGTGCAAAGCCACAAAATGGTGAAGATCTTTTCTTGATGGTGGATAGTGCTTGGAAAAAGGCTGCTGAAGAAAGCAAGAGAAATGAAGTAGTGTCCTATTTCTTTACAAGCGCTTGTGGGATGCCAATTTATCCAGATTTTGGATTGGGAAAGCCTGTTAGGGTGACAAGGAAAGAAGCTTTTGCTGAAGAAATTATTTCATTGATGGACACTAGAGATGGTGATGGAATTGAGGCATGGATAAGCTTGGAAGAGAATGATATGAAAATTTTTCAGCAAGATCCTTGCATTATTGCCTTCACTTCTCAAAAAGATCAACACGATGATGATCGGTCAATATATTTGCGTTCTAGATGCTAAGTTCTGTTTATCAAATTGAAAATTAGTTAGTAGTATTTGGCTCCTTCTTGGTTCATAATTAACGATGATAAGAGTTTGGATTCATTTAGTCAATTTTAGTAAAAGACGTGCATGTACAAGTTTAGTAAAAGACTCAATTTTGAAGCAAGATTTATCAAATTTCAAGTGGGAAATGTCCTCGGATTCCTGTAGTGTCTTTTTTTGGGTTCCAAATTACAAGGAATTGAATGGTGAGCACAAGCTGCCAGAAAAATATCAGATACCTGCTCAAAAGTCAACACTACAATGATTTATGAGGGCTGAGAGCGCTTAATATTCATCAAAATCCAACCATATTCAATTCAATTTAAAACATTAACAATTACTTTTCTCAGCAAAAATTTTAAAATTAACAAAAACATTCTCACTCACCAAAGCCACTATCACCCGCCAGCAGCTGTCACCACCGTTGGCCGTCGATGTCGAAATGATGAACAATCGACTGGATCTGGTTGATCGTGCGTCGATCTTGCTTTTTTTTTAGCCATATCCATCATGGATTTGGCCGTTGATAGCCTGATCTGGCTCGGCCATATCTATTGGACCGTTGATGATGGCCATATCTTGGATCTGACATTTTTCGACCAGATCCACGGTGAATCTAGTCGAAAAATGTAAGATCGTTGCACGACCGGCCAAATCCAACTGGTCGTGTGTCATTCCACGATTGATGGCCACCGTCCGACGATGGTGGCCAGTTGCTGGCAATCGACTGGGTGGATGGTGGTGTTTTTATTAATTTATAAAGTTTTATTGTGGGAAAAAAGGGGGGGTTAGCTAAATTAACGAATGTAAGAGGTTAAAAAATAATCTAAATATTTTCAGAAAATGTTTTCTAATAATGAACTATACACATTTTCAAAATCATTTTCTGTCCTATTTAGAATAGGATTTTTTAGAATAGGATTTTAGAAATGTTGTTTAAAAAAGTGTAGCAAATGTAGCCATGCTATTATCTTCTCATATGAGCAGTGAGATTGTCTACTAAAAAAATAACAAGATAATCTGATGGTTCATGTACTCAGGGGCGGATCCAACCCCTTGGGCCTACCCTCACATTTTAAAAAAATAATTATTTATATAGCTTATTAAAAATTCTATTAATATATATATACATATAGGCCTATCTTCGTATTTTAAAAGAATGAAAAATATTATACATATATCCAAACTCATAAAATACTTGTTATTAATATATATATTTCACGCCTATATTATATTAAAAGTTTAAAACTCTCTCTACTTTTTTTTTATGATTTTATCCCAAAAATTCTTTATTCTCTCATTCTCTCTTTCACTTTCTCTATGTTATTCGTTCTTAAAACTTTTGAAGACTAAAATTATTGAAGCTTTCACTCATCAAGGTGCCACAATTAGCTTCGTTTTCTGTTTTCTCAATTTCAGGTATGTGTATTGCTCATTTCATTTTAGTTTATTTTAGGGTCGATTCATGCTTATTTTTTGGAGGATTTTTATTCTTTTGATGGAAAAAAGCATGAATCTTGTGAGTTTGTTTTGTGTTTTATGTTTAAGAATGTTCTCGCTTTCCCAAATTAAACCTTAACTATATTTTACTGAACGTTATTCTTAACCCTTCACCCATCACTTTCCTATATTTCAAACGTCATCGTTTAGCTGCTCAAAATTATTAAAGAAGTTTGAGTTATTATCTATGTTTATACTAAGAAAATTTCCTTTTTTTTTATTAAGTCATATTAAAAGTCAAGGCAATGTTGTCTTAATTTAAGTTTTGGTTGACTTTAACTTAGGCTAGACCTGATCAAAGTCATGAAAAATTATATTAAAATCTTTGAAAGAAAAAAATTTTAAAAAAAAAAAAGAGAAATAAGAAATTTGTGTAGAACATTTTCGGTAGATTGTGATTGTTGTAAACTCTTTTAATTATATTAGATTTAAGTGGATCGTTAGATTCCCATGGTCTTTTGCTCTCTTTAATTGAAGAGGTTTTTCCACGTAAAAATTTTTCTGTGTTTCCTCATGAATTGAATGTTATTTTTGATATAATTTGCTCAAGGTTTTGCTTCTCATAGATTTATTCAAGTGATAAAGTATTGTGTTGTTGCATTTTTTTCTTTCAGATTATTGATATTATATTTTTTCATTTGCTTAAGGTTTGGTGATTTTTAAAAATTTTTCACTAGTTGCTTGGCAAACAATGGCGAAGCCATGAGGCCTCATCTGGCGCAAAATCCTGGGTTCGCCACTGCATGTACTAATAGGTAACATTATCTTCTTATATGAACTATGAGATTTTATTTTAATTTATCAAGAATAACGCTATCCTAATACTTGCAAATTACCCCTAACTATACATGCCTCTAACTCATTGTTTTCACCATTATTTCTTACAAACATGCAGCCCCAATTTCCCCTTCAAATCCTTTCCAAAATGTTCATAAAACCAGAAACTCCAACTCCTCAAAACCTTAGCAAATTGAAAATACCATCGCGTGATCAATGTGAACTTCCAATATATTTGCCATACCTTTTTTTGCTACCCTCTCAAAGACAAAACCAAAAATTCTGAAAGAAGTAAGCAATTGCAAACATCATTGTCCCAAATTTTATTCCTCTACTACCCTCTAGCTGGAAGGTACATCGAAGACAAGCTCTTAATCGATTGTAATGTCCATAGAGTTGAATGTTTAGCAGCCGAAGTAGCCAGCCATATTGCTCCAATTCTTGAGAAAAATTTTGATAGCAAAAAATTTTCATCATTTGACTCCACATCAATATGAATCCCCCACAAGTCCCTTAGCAGCTGTTTCAATGTAACATGTTTGAGTGTGGTGGAATAGCCCTTGGCTTGTGCATTTCACATAGAATATGTAGTTGATGGATTTGTGTACTCAAAATTCATTAATGCATGGAGTACTTAATGCAAATTAGGGTTTGATGCAGTAGAAAATAAACCAAGCTTTGATTTAGGTTTGTTTTTACCCACAAGAGAAGCAATGCCTGAGATGAAGCATGTGCTTCCAAATCTTCCCAAGCTAAAGATTGCATCCGAGACATTTGTTTTCAATGATATTTCCATATCAAATCTGAGATCATCAACGCTGGGCAAAGGGGATTATAACTCAAGGGTGCAGTTGGTGGCAACACTTATTTGGAAAGCGCTTATTGGAATGGCTAAAACTAAACATGGAAAATTGAGGCCTTCTGTTATTAAAGCAAACTAAAATTCTGATGAAGAAAAATATTTTATTAATCTTCAACTTGACAATAATAGACATGATATTGTCTTTTTATACAGATTCTTTGACTATGGTTATCTTAACTAAAGTTGCAAACTAACTCTAGTTAACCTTTGACTTTAAAGTCAATCATCATTCAATATCCTCCCTCAAGCTAAACAGGGCAAGATGAAGAATAAGCCTTTATTTAGCTTACTCAGTAGCATAAGGAAACTGCAGCAACAATAATCTGTAGAGCTGAAGCAACAAAATGAGCAACAAAATTCAACAACAGAAAAATGCAGTAGCAAACAGAGTTGTAGAAATGCAGTAGCAAACAAAGTTGTAGAGTGCAGTGTAGTTCAATCAGAATCCAAGCTCAGTGCAGTGTAGTTCAATCACAATCCAAGCTCAAGATATCTATAGTCATCATCCTCCCTCTAGCGAAACAAAGGAGAAGCCTTGATGAGCTTGTTATGAAAGAGGCCAAGTTGACTAATAAGCAGAGGCTTGGTAAAGATATTAGCAAGTTGTTGAGTAGAGGAAATATATTAAACTGCCAAGGCTTTTGTTGTAATCTTTTCGCGGATAAAATGAAGGTCAATCTCTATATGTTTGGTGTGAGCATGTTGGACAGGATTAGAAGCTAGGGAAGCCGCACTTACATTTTCAGTCCAAAGAACCGATGTGGAATTCATCAAAGAAACACCAAGCTCCTAAAACAACTATTGCAACCAAATCACTTTAGTAGCAGCTTGAGCAAGTGAGCAATACTTTGATTCAGTAGAGGAACGTGCAACAACATGTTGCTTTTTCGAACTCCATTGAACCAAATTACCACCAAGATAAATGCAATAACCGCTAGTGGAGTGACGGTCATCAAGATTACTAGCCCAATCCGCACTAGAACAACCTTCAATCATGAAAGGAATAGCAGCTTGAAAGCGTAAGCCAAAGTGAAGAGAGCTTTTGAGATAATGAATCAGTCTTTTACAGGCTTGCCAATGTAGAATAGTGGGAGCCTGTAAATATTGACTTAATTTGTTGACAGTAAAGGCAATATCAGGCCTAGTAATGGTTAGATATTGAAGAGAACCAATGGTTCTTCGGTATAAAGAAGGATCACCAAACAACTCACTATCATTCAAAACCAACTTACAACTAGAAACCTTTGGAGTAGAGCAATCATGAGCTGCAGAAAGATTAGTTTTCTGGACTAAATCTTTAATATATTTGGCTTGAGTCAGATGAAGGCCAAACTCATCACGGTAAGCTTTAGAGCAATCATGAGCTGCAAGTAATGCAATCAGTTTAGAGCAATCATGAGCTGCAGAAAGATTAGTTTTTTGGACTAAATCTTTAATATATTTGGCTTGAGTCAGATGAAGGCCAGACTCATCACGGTAAGCTTCAATTCCCAAAAAGTAACTCAGAGAGCCAAGAGTTTTAAGGGAGAACTTACTATTCAGATCAGAAATAAGTTGAGAATCATCACCAGTAACTATGATATCATCCACGTAAATTAGTAAGTAGATGACATGAGTTGAATCTGAAAAATAGAACAAACTAGTATCAGATACTGAATTCCGAAAACCCCATTCCAGCACTGCACATTTGAGCTTGTCAAACCAGACATGAGGGGCCTGTTTTAGCCCATATAAAGCCTTGGATAACTTGCAGACATATCCAGGATTATCCTGATCAACAAAACCAGCCGGTTGATGCATGTAAACCACCTCCTACAAATTGCCATTAAGGAAGACATTATTTACATCAAGTTGTTGAATATCCCATTGGTGAGTGACAGCCAAGGTAAGGATAACTCTCATGGTAATAGGTTTAACAACAGGGCTGAAAGTTTTAGCAAATCTAAACCAAGCTGTTGTTGAAACCCTTTAGCAACAAAATGGGCCTTGCATCTTTGCCTAGTTAGTAAATACGGGTACGACAAAAAAAGGGTACGGGAATTTTACGGGTATAATACGACAAACAGTGAAAAATACGTTTATAAAAATTCGGCCATAAGATTCGGATATGGGAAAAATACGGTACGGATATATATGGGTTTGATATGGTACATTGTCAATAATACGTTTTAAAAAATACGGCAATATCAACTTTAGTTTTAACACTTTTATGGATTAATTATTAATGTATCTTTGCATTGACTTCAATTAAATCTTTTGCTTTTGCTTTTGCCTGTGGTAACGTTAATATTTTCTTTGCCTTAACAAATTCCCAGGCCCATGTCTTGTTCTAATCCGCTAGTAGAAAAGATATTTATTTATTTTTTTGTTTGTGCAATAGAAACGTAATCTGCAGTGTTGAGTGTTGACACGTACACTGAAATCCACCACAAACACAAAACACCCATGACCCATCTTAAAAACCCCCCTCCCTCTCTCTTCTTCAATCAAATCATCTCTCAGTGTCTCACCCATAAGGCCAACTGCTTCCTTCAGAGCTCCAACAATGACATATGCTTTACAGGCTATTCTTTCTGCCAACACTTTCCCTTCCTCAAACTTATTCTTCTCCCCCAAACACAAACACAAACCCATTAAAAATCTCAACTAGTTCGTCGTCCGAGCTGAGGAAGGGAAAGTATTGGCAGAAAAGCTGAAAACGTTGAAGAACTGAGGAAGAAAAGCTGAAAATGTCATCTGTTGAAGAACTAAGGAAGAAGAAGAACCGAAGAAGAGAAGAGATTCTTTTTAATTTTGAATTAAACCCTACTAAAACGACGTCGTTTTGGGGTGAGTAATGGGTTTTTTTTTTTTTTTTTTTGTAATAATTCGTGAATTATACGGGTATGCATATTATACGCGTATAATTCGGTAGTTTTTATAACATACGTCAAAACGCATTTTATACGGGTATTTACTAACTAGGCATCTTTGGACTAAACCATTTGCATTGTACTTGACTTTGAACACCCATTTATTGGAACCAACATGCATATCAAGGGAGTGAGGAACTAAAACCCAAGTTAGATTTTTCTGCAGTGCATCAAATTCAGCAGTCATGGTAGCCAACCAATGAGGAGAAGCAAGAGCTTTAGAGCCAAAAATTGGTTCATGTGGATTAATGCAAGTGGAGGCAAAAATAGCAGCCGCGGAGAAGGAACAAAAGGCAGTTTGAGACCTTGTCTTCATAGCATGAACCCATTGAACAACAAGAGGGGAAATATTAAGTTCAATATGAAATGGTATTTATGGAGGAGAAAAGTCACTTGATGGTAGGTCACTAGATGGCGAGGGAGTAACACTTGCAGAAGAAACAAGGGACTCATCAGGGGACTCATGTAGAGTAGCAGTTATAGTGGATGAAGAAGCAAGGGACTCATCAGGTGACACATGTGGAGGAATAGATATAAGGGATGGAGAAGTAGAAAGAGGAGTAGTAGATACTGGAAGGACATGTGTGTCTTCATGTGGAAAGGAAGTAAAAATAGGCCAGAAAGAGGTAGATGCAGGACACATTTCAACAAGAGAAGAAGTGTTTGAAATTGGACTTGGATTAGGAAAGGAATCAGAAAAAGGAAAACAGTGTTCATTAAATGGGACACTTTTGACTATATAGACTCTTCCAGAAGAATGAAGATATTTATATCCCTAATGAAAAAGACTGTAGCCAATGAAGACAAACCGAGAGGTATGAAAATCAAACTTATGATGATTATAAAGACAAAGATAAGGATATCAGGCGCACCCACATACCTTCGAAAATGAGTAGTTTGGTTTTTGGTGAAAGAGTAGCTCAAAAGGAGGCAGGTGTTGCAAGGTGGCAGTAGATAGACGATTGATAAGAAAAACTGAAGTCTAAAAAGCATTCCACCAATATTTTAGTGGCATAGAAGCTTGAGCCAGTAATGTTAACCCAATTTCAACAAGATGCCAATGCTTTCTCTCAGCCTTGCCATTCTACTGATGTGTGTGATGCATTGAAATTGCAACATGCAATGTGTAGCAAGTGCACTAGTCGCAAACAATAATAAAGTGATAAGTAAAGTATCGTTCCCACGAGGATTGTTTGTTAAGCACTGATTTTCTAGTTGTTGTCAAGTTGGAGAAAATGAAAGATATTGGATTTGCGGGAGAAATTTAAGCTAAATTGAAAACAAAATTTACTACGTACTTAAAAGGCTAATTAATGACAGTAAAACTAATTCGAGAGAAAATATCAATTAAGGCAAACGGTTAGGGCTTTGACTTCACTAGGAATTTATGAAATAATCTACGAATTATGCTACTTCTACACTCACATGCACGGATTATAAATCGGACTCCCTAATGTGTAAAACATACCTTTTCAAGCTATGTTTTCCTACTTTTCCCTATTAAGCTTCCGCACCCAACAAATTGAAGATTAATAGTTCCAAGTTCGTTAAGCTAATGGAGTCCTATATTGATTTCATTGATTCTCAAACCTATCTCTAGCGTTCAATACAATAATGACGATTACCCTAAGAAGCTCATACATGATTCATTTCTCAATCTCATCATGTTCAACCAATAAATTCAATAAAAACAAGAATAATCACTCAATCCATGCAATAGAATGTAAAAGCAACAATAATCTAGTGCTTTTTCATGCTCTCATGAAGATGTATGTATATAGATGGTTTCATGCTTATAATTCTTTCTAAATGCAAATGTTTAAATGCAAGGATGCCATTTAGCATAAAAATAAGTTTCTCTCTACCATCTAGCTAAAAATAAGTTTCTCTCTACCATCTATAAACTCATATCAATTCATAAATGAATAAAACTCATGCATACACTTCTCTTGGACATTTCATCAAACATATTGCATGCATAATCGAACTCTAATTTAACTACAATTCTATCTCTTTCTCAAGCCACCAAAATTTGGAGTAAAACTCCCTTAAACAATTACTAAACCTGTCTAAAACAATACACTCCCAAAAATTCTACTCAACTCTTTCTAACTTCAACTAAACTTCAATTAATCATTATACAACCAAAACCACTTCTCATGGCTAAATTCTATTCATCAATAATCATCAAACTCATCAATAATTCATCAATTTCATCAACAATTCTCAAATCATAAGCATATACATGTATGTAAAATCTCTACACACTTGATTTCTCAAATCATAACTTGGGTGGGATTTACTTACCTTTGATATGAGCAATCTAACCCCTTTTAGAATCTTCTTTGACCAAACTCTCTTCTTCTTAAATCCTATGAGCACAAACCATCAAAATTCAACACTTTAAAAATGAAAAATCACATCTTAGTGCAAGGATCTTACCTAAAGTTGTTTGGCATTGAAAATCCACTCAAAAATACCTAAAATCTATGAATTATTTTGAAAAAGAAGTAAAGCAATTGAGAGGATTTGGAGGAGAAGTGGCGTGAAAATGGATTGAAAAGTGGCTAGGGTTTCACTCTTCAATCCTTGATATAACATAAAATTATATATAGTTTCCCATTTTGCCCTTGCACTTTCTTTAAAATTCCATCTATGTCCCTTAATCAATTACCATAATACCCTCATTTTTATTACATTCTCCATGAAATTCTCTCTCTTTTCACTCCTCACTTTTTCAACTAATTTTGCGTGAAAAGACCATTTTACCCTTAATGCAAGTTTAAGGCATTTTCTTCACATTTTTTCAAAATAACTTTAGCAAAAATCAACTAAAGGTATAAGAGCATAAATTAAATTATGTACCTCCATGTGGGCGTTACAAAAGGAGAATAAAAATCTTCCCTATTTGATGAATCCAAAGAGTTTAATCTTCAATCTTCTCTTCTTTTCTCCCAAAAATGTCGAACCCCTAATAAAATGGCTAAGTTTTTCTTATATAGTCGGTCCAAGAAAACCTAAAAACTCCTCAAACAAAACTGTGCGTTTTAATAAAAAAACTGGAACTTGCAGACTTTACCGCGGCAACGAGTTCCCAAGAGTTTATCGCCGCGGCGAAGAAAGAACTTCGCCACAACAAACTGTTCTGAACAATTATGAAATTACGAAATTGCCCTTCGCTTGCTTCCTTGCTTGAATCTTCAATCTTTGGTGCTCTCCAATAGGAACAAGCTTCATCCTGCTTCAAATCCTCTTCAGAACTTCCCCGAATTCTGATATTTGCTGGTTCTGGGTCCAGAAACTCAATTCCGCTCTGTATTTGCTCAAAGTGCATGTTTTGGCTTGAAACATAAAACATATGAAAATAAGTTGTAATTCAGGCAAAAAAGATATAAGAAGTATCCAAAATCCCGCCAAAAAGCCTAGATAAAACAGTATAATCCTAGGATTATCAGTGTGTATGGACAGGACAACCAGAAGAGAATACCATGTTGCTTCAAATAAGGAAAAAGAGCCTGATACTCTCCACCAAAATTTGATTGAAGACACTTCAAGGGTGTATTGAATTGATGCTCAACCATAACATGAAATTCCATAAATGCCAACTTTGTCTTAGACTTGGCCTTAAAGGATAACTATAGGTAAAGTTACTAAAATCATCCACAAAATATACATAGTATTTATATCCTTCAACAGAGGCAATAAAGGCTAGTCCCTAAACATCTGAACGAACTAAATCTAAAGGAGTTGTAATCTTGTGAAGTGAATTAGGAAAAATAGTTTGACATTGTTTGCCAAATCGACAAGAATCACAAAATGAAGTAGAAGCAGTAGGTGGTTTATCAAATTGAGACAACACTTTATGAAGAATAGCCACATGGGGATGACCTAATCTTTGATGCCACAAATCACCAATTTTATTGCATTGTAATTTTGAGGAAGATACAAAAGCAGTAGTAGGATTAGAAGTAGTATTACACCTTTTATTATCGGAAAAACAAGGTTGATATACAAGATGAGTTGCAAGAAGAAACGACAAACTAGTCGCTTGTGTCATTAACGAAGGAGCTGGAGAGAGAGCAAGGCTTTTATTAGGCGATATTCTGGGGAGATGTAGGAAATACAGCCCATCTTTAAGACATCCTTGTAGAAGAATTTCCTTGGTTCTCTTGTGCTTAATAAGACAACAACCATATGAGAATTCAATTATAATAAGATTATCTTAAACAAGACAAGAAACACTAATAAGATTCTTACTAATCCTTGGAACAACTAACACCCTCCATAAGATTAAAGCATCACCAAAATGTGTGCAAGACAAGATCTTGAACCAATTTCAACAATATCAAGTAAGTGACCATTACCTACAGCCAACTTCTCAGAGCCTTTGTAGTTACCATGAACTAAAAGTTGCTGATCATCAGCAATGATATGGTCAAAGGCACTACTGTCTAAGTGCAAGGAGTTATCGGCAACAATGGCTGCTGTAGCTTGGAAGACAGAGGAAGGACTGGGCACTTGGTGATAGGATGTAGAGGCTTGTTGATAAGACTATGGTGCTTGCTGATAAGACTGTGGTGCTTGTTGATAAGTTTGTGAGTATTGTGAAGGATCTTGCTGATAAGTTTGATAAACTGGTGAAAATTGTGATGGAAAGGGAGTAGTCATAGATGGAGCAATAAATGCCTAAGGACCACTCCGTGGAACAGGAGAATTAGGCGATTGAAATGATAATGGGGGCAATGCAACTCGAATTGGTTGAGGACCTTGAAAGTTGTATCAAAGCAATGATAACACTGCATGACAACATGACTAGTTTTACCACATAACTAGCAAATAGGCTTTCCATGACCAGATCCAGTTCTACCACAACCTTTGCCACCATTAGAAGCAAACTGATTACCAGAAGTTGAGGAGCAAATTGTTGATGACTTCCACTAGAGGAAGACTGATTTGTAGCTACATAGAGAGTTGAAAAAGACACATTGGAACTCTGAAGAAATAGAATAAGCTGTAGTTTGACGAGCAAGTCTGTTCTCATACGCTTGAAGTTCAAATGAAGCTTGTTCTAATCTAAAGGATTCACACCAAGAAGTAAGAGAAGTCAAATTGGCAACCACAACTTTGAACTCAGGGCCAAGACCATTGAGAATGTAGAGAATTAGCTCAGAATAAGACAGATATGTTTCTAAAGCTGAAAGCATATTAGTAGCATCTTTCATTTTCTAAATATAGTCACACACAGATATGGAACCTTTAGTAGTGGTCTGAAGAAGATGACGCTGATGCATCATTTGCGGCTTGGCTTGAGTTAAGTTCAGCTTAGCTTATCTAAGCTGGTCCAGATCTCAAACGCAGTGGAGCACTTGACCACATGCCGCATCATATTTTCAGAAATAGAAGCAAGTAACCAATTGACTATCAGCTGATCAAGGCAACACCAAGCAACAAGTGCAGGATTAATGCAAGTGAAGGCTTTAGAAGCAATCTAGAAAGTGATGATTTCAGGCGGTGGAGATCGAAATCTATTCAAAAAATGATCCAAATCAAATGCTTGAACAACTAACAGTACTTGTGTTTGCTAATACATATAATTTTTCTACTGTAGTTTGATTGTGATTGGAGGTAAGGTCGTCGGCGATAAGGAGGTTATAGCGACAATATCTGAAGTGGAACTAGAAGTGAAATAAGGATGAGCAATAGTCTCATCATCTTGTTTAGAAGGTGTGTGAAGTTTTTCTTGAACAAAGGCAGTGTTTGGTTGCCAAGAATTTGATAGAAAATTTAGTGGAAAATTTTCCATAATTCTGATACCATAAAGCAAACTAAAATTCTGATGAAGAAAAAGATTTTATTAATCTTCAATTGACAATAATAGACATGATATTGTCTTTTTATACAAATTCTTTAACTATGGTTATCTTAACTAAAGTTGCAAACTAACTCTAGCTAACCTTTGACTTTAAAGTCAATCATCATTCAATAGTTATAACCCTTTTGACAAGCATGAGAGGAAGAACAACAAGAGTTCTACTGATGTCTTTTCTTGAAGAAATTGTTTTGTTGATGGAACACTAAAAATGGTGATGTTGAGACTTGGATAAGCTTGGATGTAAATGATATGTCAAATTTTCAAAAAGATCCTGACATTGCTGCTTCCACTTCCTAAGTAGAGCAGCATGATGATAATTAGTCAATATTTTTGCGTTCTAGATGTTGAATTTAACAATTTGTTTTAATCTAGAATATTATTGTACTGTTTTTCTTTGTATATCAAATATATTTTTTTATTTTTTATTAACTATCAATCACAATCTTATTTTGTTTAAATAAATATCAGACCAAAAGATGTTAAGGTCTCATCTCACCTAACAACTTATTAAGAATTGAAGGAGTAAAAAATGAAAATAAAGAATAACAAATAACACATAAAGGCAGACAATATTTTACGTGGTTCGAAATAACTTGCTTACATCTACGGATGAGAGGGTTTTCATTATAATAATATGAATACGATACAAGTGTTTCATCACACTATCAACCTTCATTTTGAGCAATTATTGGATCCTCTAATTCTTCAGCCGAACTTCTTGTTCCTATGAGACAAAAGTAGAAGTCACACGGTGCGTTTTGTAATTGACTATATAAAGTTAGTTTTATCTGCTTTGTAACTACTTCATTCAATGAAAAGATTCTAAAATTTCAACTCAACTACCTTTTTCTCTCAATTCCTTCACTGTTTTTAATTTCTTTTTCAAATCTGCTCAACAACCTTCATGGTATCAGAGCTATAGACAAGCGTTAATGGCTCAATCGAATCTTGATTTCTCTAATTTTACGTCAAAATCAGAAGCTAAACAAGCTGGAAGTGCAAATGCAAACAACTTAGCTATTCATTCAACACTTCCCACAATTTCAATAAAACTTGTGGAGAAGAATTATGGCCACTGGTGGTTGCAAATTTATCTAGCTCTAGCGTCTCATGACCTTGAAGGCTTTATCACTAGTGAGAGTATCTGTCCACTATGTTTCTTTTTGAAAAATCTATGGAATCTAATGAATTAGTGAAAAAGCCGAACCCTAAGTACTTCAATTGGAAAAGAACATACCAGTTCTTAGTAAGCTGGCTTTTCTCATCAATTTTTGAATCTATGTTCACACATGTAGCTAAGTGTGTTAGTGCATATGAAATATGGAAAACTTTAGAGCTGCACTTTCAATCTTTCTCAAAGACTAGAACATTACACCTAAGGAACATGTTACAGACTACCAAAAATGACTCCTTAAGTGTCAATGAGTATGTTCTAAAAATGAAAGAACTAGGGGATGAGTTAGTGGCAAGTGGTGTTAACATTGGAGAAGAGGAATTGCTTTTGTATATTCTGGATGGTCTAGGACTAGAATACGATGCTGTAGTGGCAAATCTGACCTATCATAGTAGTAATGCAAGCATCCAAGAAGCTCAATTCATGTTTAACAAGCATGGAATGAGGTTGGAACGACAACACTCTACTCTATCAAATTTTCATGAGCACTTAAATTCTGCTCTATTTGTTTTAAAGCAAGAAAATACCAACTCATCCACATCAAATTCTCTAAATATCTCACCTGGTCCAAAAATGTCAATACCATTTTTTGCTCAAGCTCTTGGCTATGGTTATCCACACAACTCTAATATCAGTGTTCCAACTCATGTTCTAGTCTATCCTACAACAAGTGATGTTGACTTTGGACATAATGGTTATCAAGGAACAGCCTTTGGTAGAACTGGTTATTCACCTAATACATAACAACTCTCTACTACACATTTTCAGTTTAACAATAATATGGTAAGAGGCAGGGGTAGAGATCGAGATTACCTTAAGCCACGATTAGTGTGTCAAGTATGTGGCAAATCAAGTCATTCTGCCATACAATGCTACCACCATTTTGATCAAGTATCAAGGGTTTGCTGCCTCTTCCTCAGCCCTCAAACACAACCTAATGTGTATAATTCAACAGGTCCCTCTCCAAATGTCATTACTGAAAGTCCTGTTAAACCTGCTCAAGCCTTGTTTGCAGCCAATGACACACAAAATCATGTTAATAAATTTCCCAATAACTTTGCTGGTTTTCATGATTACTCAGCTCCTCCCATGTCAAAATTAATTGCACTTCTTACTGCATCTTTCTCCCCTCCAACACATCAACAATATTATCCTGGTACTTTATCTCATAATATCACCAATACTGATTCCTTTACTGGTTTCACATCAAGAGTAGTTGCTAATGAAGCACCTCGGCCCTCAGTAACATCTTAGCAAGTAGTAGCCTCTCCACAAACTCTACAAGATCAGCCTTGGTATATGGACTCTAGGGCCTCAAACCATATGACAGCAGATGGATCAAATTTGGTGCTCAAATCTGCTCACTCAAGAGGATCTAAGGTACAAGTCGAGAATGGAGAATCCATCTCCATCACTCATACAAGTATGCTGCTAGCACCTTCTTATGATGCAACTAGATTGATTCATCTTAGGAATATACTATGTGTTCCTAATATTGCAAAGAATTTACTAAGTATTTCTCAAATCACTAAAGACAACAATGTCATTGTGGAGTTTCATTCTGACTATTGTTTGGTAAAGGATAAGTGTGGTAGAGCTGTTCTTCTTCAAGGCACAGTCAATGATGGATTGTACCAGCTTGAACTCTCACAACCTGTTAGCTCATCTTCGAATTCTGTCTCCTACTTTCCTACTGCATTTTAGTCTTCAAATGGTTCTACTATTCCTATCACAACCATGGTTAATAAGTGTTCTACAAATCATAGTTACTCTATTAAGGATTTAAATAAAACTGCAAATTTAGATTTGTGTTTGTTGTGGCATTCAAGGTTAGGACATCCTAATGTTAGAACTCTTCATGCCATTTTGGACAAGTTGAATGTAAAGCACTCTTTGAGCAGCAATAAATATTTCTTTTGTGAAGCATGTCAATATGGTAAACTACAACAATGCCATTTCCCTATCTCTTACTCTAGGGCTAAAGTTCCTTTAGAATTAGTTCATTTTGATCTATGGGGACCAGCCCCAGTTAATTCTAGGGAAGGCTTCAAGTATTACATTATATTTGTTGATGACTTTAGCCAATTTACTTGGATTTACCCCTTGAAGCTTAAATTTGAAGCCTATGAAGCATTTGTGCAATTTCACTACTTTGTAGAAAAACAATTAGGGTACAAACTAAAGAGCCTACAACTATTTAGGGAGGAGAATATAGGCCTTTTAGTGGTTATTTACAAAAGAATGGTATCCTATTTAGGCATCCTTGTCCGCATTTACGCTAACAAAATGGGAGAATGGAAAGGAAGCATAGGTCCATTACAGAATTTGGGTTATCCCTTCTAGCTCATGCTGGTATGCCCTTAAAACATTGGTGGGCAACCTTTAGCACAACCACTTATTTGATAAATAGATTGCCCACCTCAGTTTTTGACTTTGCCTCACCATACTTTGTCTTATTTAAACAGCAACCCAACTACACTGATTTGAGGGTTTTTGGATGTAGTTGCTACCCTTACTTACGACCATACAATAAACACAAACTCTCCTATCATACTGAGAAATGTGCCTTCCTTGGCTATATCCTAGCTCACAAAGGATTCCTTTGTTTTGCTCCTACATGCTGAATATATATTGCTAAGCAAGTTAAATTCAATGAGACAAATTTTCCTTTTAAAAATGGCTTTGGTTCTCCTGCATCTCATGCTTCTACTGAAAGATGGATGCATGGAGAATCAAGCATATCATACTATAACAAGTATAGTCATAGTTTAAAACATAAATTTCAATCAAATTGAAATAAGTAAGGTAGAACATGTTACCTTAAGCCCTTAGCAACCTTGGAGACTCTTAATTTCAAAAGAAATTAAGCAAAAGAGTATCCACACCAAGGGAAGAAGAAATTTGGCCAAGAGAGAGATTTAGGGTTCTTAGAGATTCTTTTTCTCTACACAAAAATTGATATATCATTTTCTTTATATATGAATCCTTGTAAACAATTCAATAATTGTTTTGGACTTCCTTAAACAATTCCATAATTGTTATGAAGTTGTTAAACTTCTTTAAATTATAATATTGGATTAACATTTAATCATAATTAACAGTTTAACTCTTAAATTGTTTACATAACAATTTAACCCTTAAATTGTTCATATGTTTACAATTACAACCCCTTATAAAATCCAATTTAATATAAAGAAAATGATTAATATAAATAACTTTATTACCCTTGGTAGGTGCTAGCCAACCTTGGATAATAAACCCTCTTTGGCTATTTCTCCATTCTCCTTAGTTTTTATGTGTGACCTCTTAGTTTCACTGTGGCCTAGCCGTGGGCCCAATATCACAGTCTATTTTGATACGTTTTATCATAACTCTTTATGAACAAAACTCCCACTGATTATGGTAGGCATCTAGCAATGCTCCATAACCCCTAAGTCACAATGAAGATATACTCCAACGAACCTTTTACAATCATACATGTTGTATAATCAAATCCTTCAGTTATCTAATCCCAATTAAGAATAGATTCATGGTATGTCAAAATCCTTATCTTAATTTTAATACAATACATACGGAATGTGTCACCATGAAACAACCTTTCATGTAACATTTTATATACCCCAGCCAGAGATTTCCCTTTTCCAATGTATCTTGACATTTGTCTAGGAACTTGATATCAATCTATACCAAGTCAACGGATCCCATCTTGACTATCACTTGTCCTCACACATAAACAACACATGGCCAAATCGGCTTATTAACACATGGCATGATTAGCCTCATGTTTATACACAATATGAACCATATGCGTTTATGCAGAATCCAACTGTGATATCTCAGGTCTAAGGATTATAATACCCTAGTACGATCTTATGATAAATCATTGACTACATTTTAAATGTCCATGTGATTCATCATAAATGACCATATTCGATAAACAGTTCACTAACCGCGTATCCATGCTAATGCCCTAGTGATATAACTTTTATAATCACCCATACCAATACCATCACATGATATTCTACGGAGGCATTTAGCATGCCTACTATGTAATATTATTGCCCAATTAATATTACCTATGTAGGGAATACTTTGATGATTTTGATCTTCTAAAGATTTGTATCATCCGGACATTTCACATGCAATACATATATATAAATGAAGCAATAAACCACATGTGAAATAAGAACACTTTCTTCTATTGATAAGATAAAATGTATATACAAACTAGATACATTCACATATATATATAAAACATAATGCCTCGGAACCGATGACACGATTGGTTCCTAGGGCATACACTAACAAAACTCCCACTTGCACTAGAGCCAATCGTTGTGGTATCTAATACCCATCTTCTCAAGATGATGATCTAATTGCTTCTGTGTCATCGCTTTAGTAAGTGGATCAGCTACGTTTTCCGCTGAAGGTGTTTTCTGCACCAAAATTTCTCCAACTTCAACAAGCTCTCTCAAAATATGATATTTACGCTGAATATGTTTTGATTTTTGGTGTGCTCTTGGTTCTTTTGCTTGTGTAATAGCACCATTATTGTCACAAAACAAGGTTATCGGATAACTCATGTTCGGAACCACGTCAAGTTCAGCTACAAATTTGTGTATTCACACACCTTCTTTTGCTACTTTTGAAGCAGCAATATATTCAGCTTCTGTAGTGGAGTCGGCAGTGGTCGACTGTTTGGAACTTTTCCAACTAACTGCTCCTCCATTACGTGTAAAGATGAATCCGGATGTAGACTTTCTATCATCCACATCTGATTGAAAATCGACCGAGTATCCTCCCCGGATTTTCAACTCTGAACCTCCATAACTCAGTATTAAATCTTTAGTCCTTCTCAAGTACTTAAAGATTGTTTTAACTGCTGACCAATGTTTCTCTCCTGGATTTGATTGATATCTGCTCACAATACTTATAGCATAAGCTATATCAGGCCTTGTACATAGCATTGCGTACATAAGACTACCCACGGCTGAAGCGTAGGGTGTATTACGCATCCGCTGTCGCTCCTGATCAGTCTTAGGACTCATATCCTTAGAAAGATGTAATCCATGACCGCAAGGCAAAAAACCTCTTTTAGAGTCTTGCATGTTGAACTTTTTCAACATTTTCTCTATATACATGGTCTGAGATAACCCTATCAATCCTTTCGCTCTATTTCTATAGATGCGAATTCCTAGGATGTAATTTGCTTCTCCCAAATCTTTCATTGAGAAAGCTTTTGACAACCACATCTTAACTTCAGTCATCATGCCAATATCATTTCCCATTAATAATATGTCATCTACATATAATATGAGGAAAATCATGACATGATCTTTTACCCACTTGTATACACACGGTTCATCCGGATTCTTTATGAAACCAAAAGTTTTGATTGTTTCATCAAATTGGATATTCCAGCTTCTGGAAGCTTGCTTCAATCCATAAATAGATCTATGCGATTTGCACACTTTATGTCTCTCAGCATTGGATACAAAACCTTCAGGTTGTTGCATATATATGTTTTCCTCAATAAATCCATTGAGGAACGTGGTCTTGACATCCATTTGCCAAATTTCATAATCATAGTGTGATGCTATGGCTAGCAAAATTCTGATGGATTTAAGCATTGCAACTGGTGAGAAAGTTTTCTCATAATCCAACCCTTGTTTCTGAGTATAACCTTTCGCTACCAGTCTAGCCTTATAGGTCTCTACCTTTCCATCTGCACCAACCTTTCTCTTGAAGACCCATTTACAACCAATAGGAACTATTCCTTCTGGAGGATCAACAAGTGTCCAAACTTGATTAGTGTACATGGATTCTATTTCAGAATTCATCACTTCTAGCCATCTTCCAGAATCGATATCTAATATCGCCTCTTCATAAGTTTTAGGATCATCTCCATGATCAACTTCTCCTATTGAAAAAGATTCAAAAACTTTTTTATGTAGAAAGCCATAATATCTCTCTGGAGGTCGAGATATTCTAGAAGATTTATGGGCTGGAACCATTGTGTCATGCATTGAAGGTTCTTGCTGTAGTTCACCTATCTGAGTATGATCGATTTGAGACTCTTCTGAATATTCTTTGAGTTCAATTTTTCTTCCTGCACCTCCTTCTTCTAAAAATTCTTTCTCAAGGAAATGTGCATTTCTACTGATTGAAATTCTTTGATCAGTAGGGAAGTAAAAATAATATCCTAAACTTTCTTTAGGATATCCTATAAATCGACCTTTTTCAGATCTTACGTCCAACTTGTCTGTTTTAACAATCTTGACATAAGCTGGACAACCCCAGACCTTTAAATAGTTAAGACTAGGTGGTTTGCCATACCACACTTCATATGGTGTTTTCTGGACTGATTTAGATGGTGCTCTATTTAAAATATGCACTGCTGTTTGTAAGGCATACCCCCACAAGTAAATCGGCAAGTCCGTAAAAGTCATCATCGATCGCACCATATCCAATAAAGTACGATTTCTCCTTTCAGATACACCATTGTGTTGTGGTGTAAATGGAGGAGTTAATTGTGATATAATTCCATTTTCTTTTAGAAAATCTCGAAATTTCGTACTCAAGTATTCACCTCCACAATCTGATCGTAGAATTTTAATACTCTTTCCAGTTTGTTTCTCTACTTCATTCTTGAATTCCTTGAACTTTTCAAAAGATTCTGATTTGTATTTCATTAAATACAAACACCCATACCTTGAATAATCATCAGTAAAGGTAATGAAGTAGTGAAAACCTCCTCTAGCCATTTCATTAAATGGTCCACATACATCTGTATGTATTAATTCTAGCAATTCTTTGGCTGTTTCCCCTTTACTCTAAAAGGGTGACTTGGTCATTTTTCCTTGAAGACAAGATTCACAGGTCGGATAAGGTTCTGAACCCAATGAACTTAAAAGTCCACTTTCTCCTAACTGGTTTATTCTTCTGTCTCCTATATGACCTAATCTATGATGCCAAAGTAATTTAGGATTAATTTCATTCTGAGTTCGTTTATTAGTTATGGAATTCATTATGCTATGCCCATTTAATTCCAGCACATACAAACCATTTGTATTGATAGCTTTGCCAACAAGTTTATTTCCAAAATAAACTAAACATTCATTTCTATTGAACTGTACACTGTAACCATATTTACATAATACAGAAACAGAAATTATATTTCTAGTGGCTTTAGCAAAATACAGGACATTGTACAAATACAAAAGGTGTCCTGATGGAAGCCTTAAACTGTATGTTCCCATGGCTTCGGCAACAACATTTGTTCCATTCGCCATTCTTAACATGACTTGATCTTTTGCTAGAGTAGAACTATTCTGCAGATCCTGCAAACAAACACAAATATGTGAAGTAGCAGCTGAATCCAATATCCAGGTTGAATTATTTGAACTAACATTTAATTTAAATTCAATGACATAGCATTGGGACATACCTGATCCAGTCTTCGCAATGCGAAGAGCTTTAGCCTTCTTAAGACTTTCTAGATAAAGAGGACAATTCCTCTTCCAGTGCCCACTTTCTTTACACCAAAAGCATTGGCCATTTTCATTAGATTTATTGGCTTGAGGAGCAGCCTTGTTCTTAAATCCCTTTCCCTTGGGTTTTGTTCCCAATTTCTTTTGAGATTTCATTGGCTTTTTCTTCTTTGTCTTACTGGAAGAAGCCATACTTACAACCTCCTGCCTTTTGCCTTTTCTTTCCTGATCATAAAACAGTTGAATCTCATTCAACAAATCAGGAAGTTTTCTCTCAATCCTATTGAGATGATAATTATAGATGAAAGGTGTGAAACTTGGAGGTAGAGATTAGAGAACCAAATCCTCCTTGAGGGTATCCGGCATTACAATTCTCATGGCATGTAATTGCCCTAGAATGTTAATCATTTTCATGACATGTTCTTTTGGTGACACGTCTTCTTTCAACTTCATTCCGAATAAAGTTGAACTTAATTCATATTGCCTTATCCTCGAATTCTCACGATACAACTCTTGTAACGCGAGGTAAATTTCATTAGCACTTTTCATCTTTTCACACTTTCTCTGAAGCTCGTCACTCATCGATGCCAACATATAAGAGTGAGCTTTAAGTTCATCTTCCTTCCATTTTTTATATTCATTATGGTCATCAGAAGGAGCATCAGAAGGAGGAGGTTCAGGCAGGGGTGTTTCTAAAACATAGGCTGCGTTTTCTGAATTCAATATTATTGTCAGTTTTCTCAGCCAATCATTGAAATTAGTACGGCCAACTAACTTGTTCTTATCATCCAGGATTTTCAACAGTAGATTATTCATCTTTCACTGCTTTATATCTTATGAGAAATGCTGCAAGAAAATTAAAAACAAATTATGAGTGTTTTGTTATATATATATCTTTTCTTAAGCTAATCTAATTAGCTCCCACTATTTTATTCAAATCCTATACTTCCCTGGATAAAGATTCGGAAATTTTGCTGGATTAAAATTTCTAGTGGGGAATCAAATTCTTATCAAATTTCATAAACCTCACATAATAGAAATCTTGGTCTATTAAATTCAATAACGAGGAAACTATTTCCTTTTATATCACCATATAAGCTATGATTCATTTTCTTGCCTCTAGTTTTAGATACCTCACATAATAGAATTCTTGGTACCCTACACTAGTTAAATCTGACCCATTATGCTTTCTTAAAATAGAATTCCTATTATACCCTCACATAATAGAAATCTTGGGTACAATGTGAATTTTTATCCAAGAACTAAGACAATCAATTCTAAATCATAAATTAGCATCCCTCACATAATAGAAATCTTGGGATCTCTAATTTTATGGCAAAGAATTAAGTGACTCATAATGGAAGGCATAGACTTAATATTTTAATTAGGGAAGATTTAAAGTTTAGGTTTTAATTTTAGGTTAATGTTTTAATATCTACCCTATACATATCCATAATATGTATCAACTAAATATAAAACATAAACCCCCAAACTACAAACCTAAAACTAAATGTCATGCCATAAAATTAAGTTTCAACACTTCATTTAAATATTAAAACTTAACCATATACAATGGCATAATTAATATGCATAAAACATACAAGCATATTGCATGCTTCAATATAGCATCACATGTTATCAAACATGACAAAAATGCATTATGTTGATATAACACACATATATCTCATATATCAATATATTCAACATTGCCCATCAATAAGCATAAATTAAAAACAATTTATTAAACTTTAGGGTATAATGTAACATTTACATAAATAAGCAATTATTCAACGCTTATCTTATAAGACACATGGCATTGAATCTTATCAAACACATAAGCTAACAATTAAACATGCTTATCTTATAAGACACATGTCATATTAATATACATTAATCTAATTAATCTTATCAAACACATAATTAACAATTAAATTGTGTTCACACTACTTTTCCATGTTTTTGGCACAAAGACAATTTTACCCTTAACTCTTTAAGGCAAATTATCTTAATACCCTTTAATGTCCATTAAATCACATATTTAACAAACACAATATAACATAACAAATTATGCCAATCAAGATCAAACAACCCTTTTTGCACCCAATGAAAAATATGCAACTATTTCTCATATGAACAAAATTCATCTCCATGCATCCATGAACATTTTAATCACTATTAAAACATTAATTTGAATTGTCTAAACAAGTATGCTAATTAATCAACAATTAATTTACAAACCTGTCATGGCCAAAATGTCACATAATCAAAATCATGTGAACAACATCAATTTTCATCAAAATTGACATATTAGCATCCATACAATGTCCTAACCATCAAGAATCTTATTCTTCAAGCCATCAATATTGAACAAGCAACATTTTAACCCAAAACTCATTTGGTCAACTTCAATCAAATATCAAAATTTCAATTAAATCTTGATGCTTGTGCCATAACCATCATGTTCTTCAAACAAAAAAACATAAGAGCATAAATTGAAATTAAAAATTTCAAACACTAAGTAATGGCCGAATTTTGCTAGTCAACTAAAATGATTAAAAACAAATTTTTTATGGCATACTAAGCATACATATGCATGGATCTACAATTTTTACAAAGCAAGTTAACATGTAACTTCACAAATCAAAATTTGGAAAATTACACAACATTATTCAACATATGAACATGAACTTTTTGGCTAATTTTAGACAAATAAGGATCAAATCCTTGGCTCTGATACCATTTGAAAGATGGATGCATGGAGAATCAAGCATATCATACAATAACAAGTATAGTCATAGTTTAAAAAATAAATTTCAATCAAATTGAAATAAGTAAGGTAGAATATATTACCTTAAGCCCTTAGCAACCTTGGAGACTCTTAATTTCAAAAGAAATTAACCAAAAGAGTATCCACACCAAGGGAAGAAGAAATGTGGCCAAGAGAGAGATTTAGGGTTCTTAGAGATTTTTTTTCTCTACACAAAAATTGATATATCATTTTCTTTATATAGGAATCCTTGTAAACAATTCAATAATTGTTTTGGACTTCTTTAAACAATTCCATAATTGTTATGAAGTTGTTAAACTTCTTTAAATTATAACATTGGATTAACATTTAATCACAATTAACAATTTAACTCTTAAATTGTTTACATAACAGTTTAACCCTTAAATTGTTCATATGTTTACAATTACAACCCCTTATAAAATCCAATTTAATATAAAGAAAATGATTAATATAAATAACTTTATTACCCTTGGTAGGTGCTAGCCAACCTTGGATAATCAACTTTCTTTGGCTATTTCTCCATTCTCCTTAGTTTTTATGTGTGACCTCTTAGGTTCACTGTGGCCTAGCCGTGGGCCCAATATCACAGTCTATTTTGATACGTTTTATCATAACTCTTTATGAACAAAACTCCCACTGATTATGGTAGGCATCTAGCAATGCTCCATAACCCCTAAGTCACAATAAAGATATACTCCAACGAACCTTTTACAATCATACACGTTGTATAATCAAATCCTTCTGTTATCTAATCCCAATTAAGAATAGATTCATGGTATGTCAAAATCCTTATCTTAATTTTAATACAATACATATGGAATGTGTCACCATGAAACAACCTTTCATGTAACATTTTATATACCCCGGCCGGAGATTTCTCTTTTCCAATGTATCTTGACATTTGTCTAGGAACTTGATATCAATCTATACCAAGTCAACGGATCCCATCTTGATTATCACTTGTCCTCACACATAAACAACACATGGCCAAATCGGCTTATTAACACATGGCATGATTAGCCTCATGTTTATACACCATATGAACCATATGCGTTTATGCAGAATCTAACCGTGATATCTCAGGTTTAAGGATTAATAATACCTTAGTACGATCTTATGATAAATCATTGACTACATTTTAAATGTCCATGTGATTCATCATAAATGGCCATATTCGATAAACAGTTCACTAACCGCGTATCCATGCTAATGCCCTAGTGATATAACTTTTATAATCACCCACACCAATACCATCACATGATATTCTACGGAGGCATTCAGCATGCCTACTATGTAATATTATTGCCCAATTAATATTACCTATGTAGGGAATACTTTGATGATTTTGATCTTCTAAAGATTTGTATCATCCGGACATTTCACATGCAATACATATATATAAATGAAGCAATAAACCACATGTGAAATAAGAACACTTTCTTCTATTGATAAGATAAAATGTATATACAAACTAGATACATTCACATATATATACAAAACATAATGCCTCGGAACCGATGACACGATTGGTTCCTAGGGCATACACTAACATCTACCTCTCAGATTGATCTTGATCTTAGTACTTCTAACAACCCATGGATCTTACCACACACTTTCTCTATTTTTCTAGAACCTAAACAACATGTTGTTTTCCCACAATCATCACTTATTGCTGCTAATCAATCAGAGAAGACAAATATGTCTTTTAGTCCTGCTCCCTCCAAAACAAAACACTCTGGTTATAATCTGCCTCCTCTTACTACTGTCTATAGTCCACTCTCACCCTCTCAATGTTCAACCTACCCTAGCATAAACTTGGAAGTAATTCTCCCTTGTACTTCGACTTTAGCTTTAAACACACATTCCATGATGACTAGGTCCAAAACAGCCTTCTGTTCCGACCTTGGTTCAATTGCTTGCCATGCTAAGGTAACTCACACTGCCATTCTTCCAGAACCTAAGTCTATCATTGAAGCATTACATAGTCTATAGTGAAAACAGGCTATGGACTTTGAATATCAAGCTTTAGTGAGAAATAACACATGAGAACTTGTTCCCTATGAAGAAAGGATGAATGTAGTAGGAAGTAAATAGGTTTTTAGAAGAAAACTAAATTTAAATGGGACTCTTCAGAACTATAAAGCCAGGTTGGTAGCCAAAAGCTTCCAACAAACTCTTGGCTTAGATTATTTTGACACTTTTTCTTCGGTAGTCAAAGTAGTAACAATCAAAGTAATGTTGTCCTTTGCAGTCCACCAAATTTGGGAAATCGAGCAATTAAATGTCAACAATGCATTCTTAAATGGAGAACTGACTAAGATAGTTTTTATGCTCCTTCTTGAAGGCTATTCTACAGCTACAATAAATAAGAAAAATCCCCAACAGGTTTGTAGGCTCCATAAACATCTATATAGCCTTAAACATGTTCCTAGAGCTTGGTTTGATAAACTCAAGGCTGCCTTGATTAGTTGGGGTTTTGAAAATTCTGTCTCAGACATTAGTTTATTGTTTTACAAAAAGATTCCAAGCTAATGTATCTATTAGTATATGTTGATGATATTCTTGTAACAGAGAATGATTCTCAGTTTATATCTAACTTGGTTGCTGACTTGAATAACAAATTTGCACTAAAAGCTCTTGGGGTAGTGCAATACTTTTTAGGATTTGAGGTGAAGCAAAATGGTTCTAGTTTGCTACTGTCTCATACCAAATATGCACATGATCTTCTCTTAAAAACGGGCATGGCAGAATCCAAATCTTGTTCCACCCCTATGGCCATTGGTCTTAAACTTGGAAGGGAAGACAGTAAGGTGTTTGATCAATCTACCCTTTATAGAAGCATCATTGGTGGCCTACAATACCTGATTTATCTCAACCAGGCTTAGCTTTTGCTATAAATAAGCTTAGTCAATTTCTACAACAACCTACTAAAGCTCACTGGATAGCCTGCAAAAGAATCTTAAGGTATGTTAAAGGAACATTGTAGCATGGTATTCTTTTTACCAAGAAGCAACCCTTTACATTGGAGGCCTTTACGGATGTTGATTAGGCTGGAGATGAGACTGACCGAAAGTCCACTAGTGGCTACAATGTGTTTCTTGGAGGTAATTTGGTTCAATGGTCCTCTAGAAAACAAAAGGTAGTATCCTTATCCTCCACAGAGGCTGAGTATAAATCTCTTAGCCAAACTGCTACTAAACTTGTTTGGATTTAGAATTTATTCAAAGAACTTGGCATTCATATTAATAACACTCTAATCATATGGTGTGACCATATGAGTGCTAGGGCATTATCCTCAAATCCTGTTTTTCATACTAGGACCAAATACATCGAAATTGATGTGCACTTTGTTAGGGAATTAGTTACAAGAACGTTGTTGAATGTGCAGTACATTGCCTCTGAATATCAAATAGTTGATATCTTGACTAAAGCTCTCTCTAGTTCCAAGTTTGCCATGTTAAGAGAGAAGTTAAATATTACATCTGAACTTCCAATCAATGCTTATAGTGGCCAGGAGGTTATATCTCTCTTACTGTTATGAGCAGAGGTGCTTCAGCATGAGCAGAAGTTCTTTACTATATGAGCAGAGGTTCTTCAGCATGAGCAGAAGTTCTTTACCAAATGAGTGTTCTACTGTATAAGCAGAGGTGTTTTACTGAATAAGCTAAAGTTCTCATCTGCTTGGGGTTTTTCAATATAGATGAAGAAATATGTTGGAGTACAGATAAAGAACTGCCGAATGCAGAATGCTTTGACTTTAGGCCTTGATAAAGAACTGCAAAATGCAAAATGCTCTGACTTTAGGCCTTCAGTTTTTAATTTTTAGTAGTGTGAAAAACAAAAAAAGCTTGTGAATTAGTGTAAGCTTAGTTTAGGCACTTTGGATTACGGGAAGATATTGGATAAATTTGAGTAAGCAAGTGTGAGTAAATAGGTCAATTTAGTGTCAGTCTAGGCACTTTGGTATATGGGAAGATATTGGGTATAAATGTAAGTAAGCAGGGTTGTTTCTGCAAAGCTTAGAAGTTAGTAAGTTAAGTAAAGTTGTTTTTGTAAAAGGCAAAAGTAGAAGTCACATGGTGCATTTTGTGTTAGGAAACGACCCGGTTGCGCATCGGAAAACAAAAAATTACAACCATGGATCGTTCCTTAGAACCCAAAATCAGGGCATAGAAAATTACAGTTTATGTTTTATAAGAATCTGCAGAAAAATAAATCCAAAGTTTAGATTCATACCCATGTTTGGAGGCTCTACCAATATTGTCTCTGAACGTGTTTGCTACCGATCCAAGTGTAGGATCAAACCGTAGAACTCCACACGAAGACAATCAACAAGAACCAAGGAGAGATTTGCTAGATCCTCCTTGGCCTTAAGAAATCAAGAAGAACAAAAGGAAAAAGTTTGATTTTCAATCAAACAGTGAAAGTGGTGTGGGAGAGTGTTTTTGGGGCTGCTGTATTTCTTCCTTTTCAATGAAATAGTGATGAATGAAAAGTTATATATGTTTCTTTTTTTGGGGCTGCTGTATTTCTTCCTTTTCAATGAAATAGTGATGAATGAAAAGTTATATATCTTTTTTTTTACAAAGAAACATTTTCTTTTATAGTAAAATTAGTTACCCTATTCCCATATGGAATGGGCTTGGGCTCCAACCCAAACACCCCCAAATTTGCCAAACACTCCTAATTAGATATTTTAATTAATTCATCATTATCTCGATTAAAATCAATTAATATATATATATATATATATATATATATATATATATATATATATATATATATATATATATATTAACATTTAACAATAATGATAATTTATTTAAATATATGCGAATACATATTTAAACGGAATTTCACTTATTTAATTTTCTAACAAATTAAATTAAATAAAGGCTACGACCTCAGCAAATTTAATTGCACTGTGAAATTACCAAAATACCCTTTCGCCCAAAAAGACGAAAACGCCCTTCTTTCTTCTTGACTCTTAAATTATCTTCTATGTGTGTGACCCATAGGCTGCTCATCATACCGGCAGTGTATAGTATTGCAATTAACACCAATTAATTGTCTCACTAATACACAGACCAAGATTGGCCCCTAGCAAGGCATCATGGCCATCCGATAGATTCGGATTCAGCAAAGTAGCTACCTGTCAACGATATGGTTACCGTACAATACGATCCTTTCATCATTCGTTATCTCGACGAGACGAAGGCATAGAAATAGTGCCAACCTCCGGTTACTCTCGATATTATGTATTCAGTTTCTGGATCAATGACCTTTATTATAATCCGGATAGAGCAACAACTCAATCCCACTGTGGCCACAGTTTTAGTGTCATCGCCATATACTGAATTGCGCCGTGAGATAACTTCTCCCGCACTGGGAGTGATGAATCCTCGTCAATCCACCATAGTCTTGATACACTCCTCGATGCAGCCAATCACCACCGTATTGACAGCTCTGAAAAGAATTACGTTAGGCTAGTGTCAAACTGCACCAATCGGTGCACAAGGCGCTCCGGTGATCTCAAGTCTAAGGATCACATGCACCACCATTCGTTAGAGGATTTGTTCCATAGATACTGGGGTTACCATCCATATGGAATCCTCGGTGGGTTAGTCCAGGTGAACTTGCTGCGGTATAATCGCCACAGCAAACACCCATGTGTTGCACCAAGTTGTCACCAAACAACCTTGATAAGTGAGATCAGTCACTGCCTTTCGACAGGGTCGTTCAACACTATGATAGCCTTACCATATTATATGTGCCCTTACTTCAGAATAATACTAGGGCTACAGACGTTTCTCGAATGGCCACCATATGTACTCATAGGGTTCTCACTATCAAGATTTGAAACACTTGATACCCTCGTCACGGTTCTACCATTCTAAGGACATATATCAATACATATTGCAATAATAATGATTTACGCGATATAGAATAAAATGCCTTTTATTATTGATTAATGAACATTATTATAAATAGTCAATTCTACAATAATTGATTGGCTCTAGGGCATCTACTCTAACAATCTCCCACTTGCACTATAGCCAATCATTCATGTATTTAATACCAAATGATCTCAAGTGCCTTTCATGCTTCGTGCGACACGGGCTTTGTCGGTGGATCGCGAGATTGTCGTCGCATGCACTTTACTAATCGCACATCTTTCCTCTCAACTATCTCTCTGATGAGATGGAATCGTCTGAGTATGTGTCTGGACTTCTGATGAGACCGTGGTTCCCTAGCTTGAGCAATTGCTCCATTGTTGTCACAATAGATGTCTATAGGATCAACAATCGTGGGAACCACACCAAGTTCAATGACGAACTTCTTAATCCAGACTGCCTCCTTGGCCGCATCTGACAATGAAATATACTCGCTCCATTGTAGAGTCTGCTACAGTGCTTTGCTTGGAGCTCTTCCAGCTCACTGCACCGTCATTGAGACAAAATACAAACTCTGATTGCGATCGATAATCATCCTTGTCCGTTTGGAAGCTAGCATCACTGTATCCTCTTACAGTGAGCTCATCTTCCCCTCCATAAACTAAGAACATATCCTTAGTCCTCTTCAGGTACTTAAGAATATTCTTGACAGCCATCCAGTGACGCTCACCTGGATCCGATTGATATCTACTACAAGTGCTCAAAGTACATGAGACATCAATCCGAGTACATAACATGGCATACATGATGGATCCAATTGCTGATGCATATGGGATCCTCTTCATCCTATCTCTCTCATCTTGTGTTTTAGGACACAATTCCTTAGAGAGATAAACACCATGTGACATCGGAAGAAATCCCTTCTTGGATTCTTCCATACTGAATCTTTTCAGTACCTTGTCAATATACGCACTCTGACTTGGGCCAAGCAACCTACTTGATTTATCACGATAGATCTTTATACCAAGGATGTAGGCTACTTCCCCTAAGTCCTTCATGGAGAAGCACTTGGATAACCAAGTCTTTACTGACTGCAAGTTCGGTATATCATTCCTGATCAGAAGTATGTCATCGACATACAACACTAGGAATGCTACTGCTCCCCACTCACTTTCTTGTAAACACAGGGCTCATCTTCGTTCTTAATAAAACCGAATTCTTTTACGGCTTCATCAAAACGAATGTTCCAGCTCCTTGCTTGCTTGAGTCCATAAATGGATCTGTGCAACTTGCATACCTTATTAGCTTGACTATCAAGAACGAAACCATCAGGTTGTGTATACACATCCTTCTCAAGGTTTCCGTTCAGGAAAACAGTTTTGACATCCATTTGCTAAATCTCATAGTCATGATATGCAGCAATTGCAAGCATAATCCGGATGGATTTAATCATGGCAACCGCGAAAAGGTTTCTTCATAGTCAATGCCATGAATTTGTTTGAAACCTTTGGCAACCGTGCTTTATAAGTATGCACGTTGCCATCCATGTCATCTTCTTCTTGAAGACCCATTTACACCCTATGGGTTTTACCCCTTCGGTGGTTCCACCGAGACCACACTTGGTTCGGTACATGGAGTCCATCTCGATTTCATGGCTTCAAGCCATTTAACAGAATCTGGATCCGATATAGCGTCTTCGTAGGTTCTGGGTTCATCGTCTTGGTAGACTAGTACGTCACCATGTTGAGTCACGAGATAACCGTATCTCTCGGGCTCATGGCGTACTCTCCTAGATCTACGCAGCTCCTGTGCTACCTGAGGTGGTTCACTTTGATCCACAAGTTGTGGAGTAACCTCCTTATGATGCTCAACCACTTCTTGTGGCACATCATCCCGTCCTTCGTCTAGTATATCTTGTGGTTCTAGAACTTCATCGAGTTCTACTTTTCTCCCACTAGTACTTTTTAAAAAATATTCCTTTTCTAGGAAGACACCAGATCGAGCAACAAAAATTTTGCGCTCTTCTGGGTGGTAGAAATAGTATCCTTTGGTCTCCTTTGGATACCCCACAAATATACATTTACAGGATTTTGGGCCCAGCTTGTTCGAAGTCAATTTCTTAACATAAGCTTCGCAACCCTAAATCCTTAGATAAGACAAGTTGGGCTTTCACCCACTCCATAGCTCATATGGAGTCTTATCTACAGACTTTGATGGCACACGGTTCAAAACGTGAGTCGCAGTCTCTAGGGCATAACCCCAGAACGATGCAGGTAAATCACTAAAACTCATCATGGACCTTACCATGTCAAGTAAGGTCCTATTCCTCCTTTCTGACACTCCATTGTGTTGGGGTGTATAAGGAGGGGTGAGTTGTGATACTATCCCACATTCCTTCAGGTACTCTAAAAACCCTGAGCTTAAGTATTCACCTCCTCGATCCGACCGAAGAGCTTTAATACTTTTGCCCAACATATTCTGTACTTCATTCCTAAATTCCTTGAATTTATCAAAGGCTTCAGATTTATGTCTTATATGGTATACATAACCATATCTACTGAAATCATCAGTAAATGTGATGAAGTATGAATATCCACCTCTGGCTTCAACTGTTAGTGGACCACATACATCACTATGGATGATGCCTAACAATTCAAGAGCCCTTTCACTTTGTCCCTGTGAAAGGAGACTTGGTCATCTTGCCTAAAAGGCATGACTCGCATACCTCAAATGACTGGAAGTCAAAAGGGGCCAAAACTCCATCCCTTTGAAGTTTTGCAATGCGAGTCTTATTAACATGACACAATCTACAATGCTAGAGATATGTTTGGTTTTGATCTCTATGTTTAGCTTTCTTGGTTTCAATATTGAGAATATCTTTATTGTTTAAATCAAGAACATATAATCCATTATATAACCTTGCAATTCCAAATAGAATACCATTCAAACTAAAGGACAACAATCCATTAGATATCTCAAAATGATACCCCATATTATCCAAAACGGATACGAAATAATATTTCTAGAAATAGAAGGTACGTGATAACAGGTTATGTAGTTCTAATAACAAGCCCGTAGGCAAAGATAAACAATAAGTCCCTACAGCTAATGCAACCACATGAGCTCCATTTCCAACTCGTAGGTCCACCTCTTCCTTGGCAAGCACTCTACTCTGCCTTAGTTCTTGCACATCAGTACAAATGTGAGTACCACATCCTGTGTCCATGACCCAAGATGTTGAGGGAGAGAAGTTAATCTTAATCATGAAAGTACCTGAAGTCGTAGTCTCTGACTTCTTCTTGCTTGCGAGGAAAGCCTTGCAGTGTTTCCTCCAAATGGCCTGAGGGCTTGCCACAAAAGAAGCAGACTACCTTGCCCTTTCCTATGCCACTCTCAGGCCCAAGAGCAACCTGTCATTTGGGCTTGGGCTTGGGTTTGACCTTGGCCTTACCCTTGCCGTTACCCTTTGCTTTACTGGCAGCAACCAGTAAAACAGGCTTGGACCTTTTCAAGTCCTGCTCTGCGATCCTCGGCATGTTCGACACGTCGAGGTTTTCTTTTTCCATCGTGTTCATATTGAAATTCATTATGAACGGAGCATATGAGTCGGCAAGGATTGCGAATTAAATCCATTTGTAATTCGCATCCAAGCCACATCCCAAAGTCTCAAGCCTCTCAATGTGCTCGATCATCTTGAGCACATGAGGACCAACTTAGGCACCCTCAGTTAGACGACTCCCAAACAGTGCTTTCGACACCTTGTACCTCTCATGTCGAGCATTTGTTTCAAATAGCTCCTTGAGGTGTAGAATAATGGAAGAAGCATCCATATTCTCATGCTGCTTTTGCAGCATAGGTGTCATCGATGCTAACATCAAGCACTGAACGCTATCAGCATCATCAATGAACTTTTGATAAGTATCCTTAACTTCCTGAGTGGCATCAGGATCAGGCTCAGCCATATATGGCTTTTCAAGGATATAGACTTAAGTATAATCCAAAGATTACGGTACCAGTCTGAGAAATTGGATCCATCCAACCTGTTTTCTTTTTCGATTATCGGTCGCAGGTTCATAATGCTCATTTTGGTGAATCTACAATTACAGAAAAGATAAAGTTATTATATAGTTCATTATTATTTAATATGGTCTTTTATTAAACGATGCTCCCACTATTTTACTCAAGCCAATAGCCCTCACTATTAACTCGGGAAAGCCCGTTGGCTTTCCTAGTGGACCGAGATCCCATCCTGCCCATTTCAAACCTTCGCTTTGGCGAACAAGCCAAAATGAGTTGATTAGGTAGGCCAACAAACTTAATCCACACCAGTTGATAGCTCCCATTATCACCCTCAAATGTGAAAAAGCCAACAAGCCAATCACACAATCCAATGTCTCCAACCATTGTCCTCAAGTGTGATTCTTAGTATCAATAGAGTGGACACTACATGTCACCACGTACACATAATAAGTGTACTGCTCTACTTTGCCTATGACGCGTTTATCAACCTTCGCTTTGGCGAACAAGCAAAACCGTCATTTTAAGTCAACCCATCACTATTAAGGAAAACTCCAATGAATTTTAACCTCCCACTGGTAGAAGTGTACCCTTCGCTTTGGTGAACAAGGTTTCGACGAACAGTGGTTTGATTAAAGCCATGGTGATGGAAGGCATTCGTGACTTAATATACTTTAATTGAGGGTTTGATATTTAATGTCTCATTAGATTATTATCTTTGTTAGAATGACATTGTTTGGCATGTTATTCAACATTCAACCTTAGCATGCATTCTAAACAAAATATTAAACGTGCCGGTACATGGCCTAACTAAAACCGATTTCCTCGAGCCTAGAGGAATCGGTGGGTCACCTAGGGATCCTGTAATAAACATCTTGAGTCTTCAAGTATGGTTGCCTCGTCCTTTGCTCCGACTCCAAGTACATTACAAAAACATCATTCTATATTTACAATAAAATTAATATTAAACTAATTTTACATCAACAAATTTAGAAACCTCGATTTACATTCGAGGGGAATGAGATGAGAAAAGAATGTACATCAAGAATAGGAGAGAATGCAGGACACGCAGGCCCTATTTTAAAATATTACAGCCACACATACCCAAAATAATTTTAAAACATTCACCCTTAGGTCTAAGGCTCACGTACCGGGCACCATGCAACATTCAATCAAGTACAAAGCATACATTTCAAAAACAATCAATTTTTGAATTGGGTGGGTTAATTAATTAATTACCCTCTTAAATGTGCAGAATGTACATTGGCTTTATAGGTTATTAAAAACTACAGATTAGTCCCTTTGCAGAAAAATACAGAATTGGGAAAGCTACGGCCTTCGCCGCGGCGAGGATTTACAGTATGCACTTCCTCGCTGCATACTTCGCCGCGGTGAAGGTTTTATCTTCGCTGCGGTGAGGATTTACATTAGGTCTAGTCGCCACAGACTTCGTCGCGGCGAAGGTTTTATCTTTGCCGCGGCGAGACTTCACAGAGGCACTTCGCCGCGGCGAGACCTGGAAATCCCCAATTCGCATGCCTGCTTTTTGCGCTTTTTGTGTATAAACACGAATCCAAATCAAATCAAACGCACATACGTTCAACCAGGATATTAACCAACCAATATATCAATCATCGACACATTATTAAACCAGTTTATCATTTGAATCATTCATCCATAAGTGGATTTACAGATTTTTTCAGATTTAACAAAATCTAGGTTTTCATGGTAGATTCATCAAGGCAACATGTTATCAACAAACACATGTAATCAACCATTCATAAAAACCGTAAAATCTAGTACCCTAGGCTCTGATACCACTGTTAGGAAATGACCCGGTTGCAGTAGAAAACAAAAAATTACAACCATGGATCGTTCCTTAGAACCCAAAATCAGGGCATAGAAAATTACAGTTTATGTTTTATAAGAATCTGCAGAAAAATAAATCCAAAGTTTAGATTCATACCCACGTTTGGAGGCTCCACCAATATTGTCTCTGAACGTGTTTGCTACCGATCCAAGTGTAGGATCGAACCGTAGAGGTCCACACGAAGACAATCAACAAGAACCAAGGAGAGATTTGCTAGATCCTCCTTGGCCTTAAGAAATCAAGAAGAACAAAAGGAAAAAGTTTGATTTTCAATCAAACAATGAAAGTGGCATGGGAGAGTGTTTTTGGGGTTGCTGTATTTCTTCCTTTTCAATGAAATAGTGATGAATGAAAAGTTATATATCTTTTTTTTTACAAAGAAACATTTTCTTTTATAGTAAAATTAGTTACCCTATTCCCATATGGAATGGGCTTGGGCTCCAACCCAAACACCCTCAAATTTGCCAAACACTCCTAATTAGATATTTTAATTAATTCATCATTATCTCAATTAAAATCAATTAATATATATATATATATATATATATATATATATATATATATATATATATATATATATATATATATATTAACATTTAACAATAATGATAATTTATTTAAATATATGCGAACACATATTTAAACGGAATTTCACTTATTTAATTTTCTAACAAATTAAATTAAATAAAGGCTACGACCTCAGCAAATTTAATTGCACTGTGAAATTACCAAAATACCCTTTCGCCCAAAAAAGACGAAAACGCCCTTCTTTCTTCTTGACTCTTAAATTATCTTCTATGTGTATGACCCATAGGCTCCTCATCATACCGGCAGTGTATAGTATTGCAATTAACACCAATTAATTGTCTCACTAATACACAGACCAAGATTGACCCCTAGCAAGGCATCAAGGCCATCCGATAGATTCGGATTCAGCAAAGTAGCTACCAGTCAACGATATGATTACCGTACAATACGATCCTTTCATCATTCGTTATCTCGACGAGACGAAGGCATAGAAATAGTGCCAACCTCTAATTACTCTCGATATTATGTATTCAGTTTCTGGATCAATGACCTTTATTATAATCCGGATAGAGCAACAACTCAATCCCACTGGCCAGCTTTTAGTGTCATCGCCATATACCGAATTGCGCGGTTGAGATAACTTCTCCCGCACCCGGGAGTGATGAATCCTCTGTCAATCCACCATAGTCTTGATACACTCCTTGATGCAGCCAATTACCATCGTATTGACAACTATGAAAAGAACTGCGTTAGGCTAGTGTCAAACTGCACCAATCGGTGCACAAGACGCTTCGGTGATCTCAAGTCTAAGGATCACATGCACCACCATTCGTTAGAGGATTTGTTCCATAGACACTAGGGTTACCATCCATATGGAATCCTCTAGTGGGTCACTCCAGTGAACTTGTTGCGGTATAATCGCCTACAGCAAACACCCATGTGTTGCACCAGGTTGTCATCAAACAACCTTGACAAGTGATCGATCCACTGCCTTTCGATGTGGTCGTTCAACACTATGATAGCCTTACCGTATTATCTGTGCCCTTACTTCAGAATAATACTAGGGCTACGGACGTTTCTAGAATGGCCACCATATGTGCTCATAGGGTTCTCACTATTAGGATTTGAAACACTTGATACCCTCGTTACGGTTCTACCATTCTAAGGACATTTATCAATACATATTGCAATAATAATGATTTACGCGATATAGAATAAAATGCCTTTTATTATTGATTAATGAACATTATTACAAAGAGTCAATTATACAATAATTGATTGGCTCTAGGGCATCTACTCTAACATTTTGTAACTGACTATATAAAGTCAGTTTTATCTGTTTTGTAACTGCTTCTTTATTCAATGAAAAGATTCTAAAATTTTAGCTCAACTACCTTCTTTCAATTCCTTCACTGTTTTTAATTTCTTTTTCGAATCTGCTCAACAACCTTCACTATGGTGTTTAATACCCCTTGGTATTTACCCGACACTTAGAGCTTTCTACCCTATGGTACCCTTTCATTAAAACCCCTTGTATCCTCACATTCTCTCTTTCTTTATTTCCCTCCCTCATAACCTTGAATAGGTTCTAACTCCCTTATTTATAAGTAAAATATGACATTCTTATTCTACTAGGATTCATATTCCTATTCCTAATAGAACTCCTTTAATTTAAATCATTCTCCTATTTTAACTTAAATAAAGTCCTAAACTAATTCTTCTTTCCTAATACATCTCACAATAGAAAAGGAAAACAATTATTCTCAATTACAAATTCTTAAACTATAAATTTGCCTAAAACTTAAATTCCGTTTTCTTCTTACTTGCCTTTTCTTCTTGATTGTCTTTTCTTCATCGATTACCAAAAAGTGTTCACATTCCAACACTCTTTCACATGAATTTTTTTTTTTTCTTTATTCAATTGAATGTGGAGATTCAACTTTAAACTTGGATTGGCTTGATAAGCTAAAAAAACATCAATTACCTTACTCAACAGAAAGAATCAATTCAGTCTCACTTAATCCGAATTTACAATTTTTATCATATTCTTGAGTTGCCTAAAACTTAAATTCCGTTTTCTTCTTACTTGCCTTTTCTTCTTGATTGTCTTTTCTTCATCAATTACCAAAAAGTGTTCACATTCCAACACTCTTTCACATGAATTTTTTTTTTTTCTTTATTCAATTGAATGTGGAGATTCAACTTTAAACTTGGATTGGCTTGATAAGCTAAAAAAACATCAATTACGTTACTCAACAGAAAGAATCAATTCAGTCTCACTTAATCCCAATTTACAATTTTTATCATATTCTTGAGTGGGTAACTGAGAGTTTTTAATTGATTAATTAATTAGCTTGTGCTCGCACGTTCAATTGCTTGTACTTTGGCGTTAAATACCTTTTTCAGGAATCCAGAGGCTTAATTATTGATAGTTTGGATGAAAATAATAAGCCAAATTTTCAACAAGATCCTGAGATCCCCCCAAAAAATATATATATATAGTTTACTTTCTTCCTATTAAGATGGTTTCCAATTATAATTAAACAACTTCATCTAAGTCTACATAAATTATTATATTTTGAGCTGATAACAAAATATAATTAAGCAAATTATCATAAGTCTACATCATTAATTATTATATTTGTGATACAATCTCGAAAATAATTATAATTTTTGATACAACGTCATCAGTAAGTAATGTAGACTTAAGATAAGTTGGTAAATTATAATTTGATACCATTTCAACAGGATGAAAGTAAACAATGATTTAATTGGATTTATAATGATTTTAAGCTCTTTAACATAAAGATTAATCATAACATGGGATTAGTACTTTAAATATGCAGAGGTTTGGCCAAATATGCAGAGGTTAATGCAACCCTCGTGATTTTTCCTCTTCCTCTTCCTATAATAAAAATTTAATCAATTGATTGACTAAGGGAAAATAGGGTTTGTGCAGAGGTTTGGCCTCTGGATAAAACCCCTATGATAGTTAAAACAACCCCCGTGATTTTTCCTCTTCCTATAATAAAAATTTAATCAATTGATTGACTAAAGGAAAATATGGTATCCAATGGTCAATTGGAAGTTTTGGGACAATAGTTTATATATAGGTACAGTTTACTGTTTTTTGGGTAAAATGGTAAATGAATATTTATATAATGCAAAGAGTAAACGATATATTCCCACTCGAGGATTAGCCAAATCCTAAGTTAATACCTTTAATTGCATTTATTCCAGATTCTCATCTATAAACTAACACCGTTAGTGACAGTTGGAGGTGATCGGAAACAGTGAGTGAGGTCGGCAAGTGAAGGTATGAGTTTTGTAGAGGAGGTTGTAGGGAGTCTAACGATGGTCTTGGAAGTGATTTTGGATTTCAAAATCTAACAAAAAAAGCCAAAAATTGTTGGTTGGATGCTACTAACGTGAGTTGTTTTTTGCTAATATGAGTTTGTCTTCTGTCAAAGAAAACGCTGACGCACTTTAGCATGATAACGTGCATTACGCTATAGTGAAAAGTTAAGAATCTATTAAAATAAATGAAACAACGTTACTTTAAGAGTGAAAATTGAAATAAATGCAGTCAGGGGTATCAACTTGAGATTTTGCTAAATCGCGCATGGGAATATTATGTTCGTTCTAATGCAAATGTCAAATTAATATTTCTTATTAGGGTGTGTATGGATGAAAGGTCATTTGTCTTATGGTCAACAAGGATTAACTACGGTTTTTCTTTCATAATAATTGAGAGTGGGTGGCTAGAGGAAGGAAAGAGAACGTCGATGTCTTCCAAGTGTCTTCAAAGGTCAGGGTATTAATTAAAAGAATTCAATCTTCATGGGTTTCACAAATTTGACATGAAGAGAAGAAGGTTAAATTTAGGGTTTAGGAATATTAAGATTATTATGTACGTAACACTATAGTTCTTTAGGGTGAAAAATGATATTAGCCGAGACAATACAATAAACTTAAGTCGGCGGATTTAGAAGATATTAGCTCATGGTATTATATCATTTATCAGTTAACTAATATAGTAAACAGTTAATAATAATAGTTTTAGTATCAGATGTTAGATTTAAAAATAGAGAATCAGAAAAAAAAAAATATATTTTTAGTTTATTAAATCAATTATGAGGTATAAGTACTTATTTTCATACTTTATGATTTTTGAAAAATGTTTTACAAAATTATTTACTCATTGAGTATTTTAGCTCACCCTTTTAATTTTTTTCCCCTCCCATGTCACCACAGGGATCGTGAGTAGCAGTGACTTTCTGTATTGAGGTTGGGCCCATGTAAAATTATTCCATTTTTTGTTTAACGTCGCATATTTTATCTTTTATTACATTAGGGTCCATTACCCATGACTTGTATTATGTAACTGTCTTATATTTTCTTGTAGGATGTGAGACCCAATACCTTATGTTTTCAGACTTGCATATATACATATACAACCACAGTTAAAAGCTAAATTTACCAAACATATTTGTAGAACTTTTAAAAGGCAAAGAAATTTTAACAATATACCTCACTAAACACATCTCGAAAAATTTCTTTTAGGTTCATGGTCCTATAGAAACTAGCGTTGGAAACCAGAGGCGGTTACTAGGAACCGAACTAGAGAAGAAGGGTAAGATCATGATTTCTAGTTTGGTACAAATTTTGGTACAATATACAACAACTTAAGAAAATTATGTGTCAAAATTATATGATTGAAGTGATCAAGGTTGCTGCATGCTAAGGTGATGCTGAACAAGCCTATTTTGTTATTATAAAACCAAAACTTCATCACTACAAAAAAAAATTGTCCAAAACGTTGACCCTAGAGTAAAGAATGTGAATAGAAAAGAAGTTAGACAATATATCCAATATGATTTGTAAGGGGATCGTATTGATGATATATATATATATATATATATATATATATATATATATATATATATATATTCACTAGTCTATATAGTGGCGGAGCCAACTGAAGCCCAGGGTGGGCCATCGCCCTCCTTCGGATTTGAAAAAAAAAACTGTAGCTTATTACACTTATGTCCTCAATAGTTTATAAAATTACAATTATCCCCTCAAATAATTAAACTTTAAATAATATTAAATAAAATTTTGTCCAATCAAATAATTAAACCCAAAAACAAACTAAACAAAACTTTAAGATTGTAAATAAGGCTTATTATATACAAATTTAGCTACACAATCCAATCTTTAAGCAAGAAACAAACTGAATGAACTGTAGTTTATAAACTAATAAAACACAATTTATTTTGATATAGGACAAACTATTTATTAGGTTATGAATCATATTCTACTTAGAATATCTCCAAATAACTCTTTATATGATATAAACTCTTTATTATAAAAAGTTTATCCATAAAGATAATAGACTTTTTTTATCTTTTAAATATAAATTAAAAAGTAAGCTTGACTCTTTACACTTAGAGAGTCAAATTTCACTCTCTATCCTAATTTTAATTAATAAGAGTATCTCCAATGATACCTTTTATTTTAAAGAGCATCTTTCATATAAATAAAGAGCATCTTTATTAATTTTTAAATATAAAGAACAAAATTTTTATTTAAATCCATTAGACTCTTTAAATTTTAAGAGAGAGAATATGTTTTTTTCAAAAAAGAAACTTAATAAGAGAGATAAATAATAAATAAAATGCATTAATTCTTGTAATTTATTATTTAAAATTAGGATAAAGAGTGAAATTTGACTCTCTAGATATGGAAAGTCAAACTCACTCTTTAATTTATGACTAAACGACATATTCCCACCCAAGGTTGAGCCAAATCCTAAGCTAATACGCGTGGTTTCATTTATTCCAAATACCCACCCTTAAATCAACACCAGTTTCTTTATTTTAACAGTAAAGGGGCAAATTGGTCTTTCTCTTTTTTTTTTTTTTTTTTCCCCTCTTCCCTTCCCATTTCTTTCCCCAGTACGCCTCCTCCTCCCATCTTCTTCTTTTTCGGTCTACACCTCCTCCTCCCCGGCGCCTCACCATCCCAATCCACTACCCCCCCGACCACCTTGACTCCCTTTTTTGCCGTCACCCTTCACCTCAAATGTCGCACTCCGCCAACCTCTTTCCGACAGCCCCATCACCAAAAATCTTAATCAAGCCCACCATTAAACTCATCAAAGAGCCCTCTCTAATAACCCCATGCTTTCCGTCCACGATTTCTCACCTTTCAACACCGATTTAAGCCCCCTCTCCCTAGGGTTTCTATTTTGTTTTTTTTATTGAAATGGTGTGATTTTTTGTGGTTGCTATTGGGTTTGGAATGGGGTGATTTGGCTGACTGTGGTGGTGGTTTGAAATGGGGTGATTTGGCTGACTGTGGTGGTGGTTTGGACACTGTGGTGGTTTTCAGATGGGGTGGTTTGGAATAGGATGTGGTGGTGGTGGTTTGGCCAGCTGTGGGATTTGGAATGGGGTATAGTTTGGATGGCTATGGTAGTGGTTTGGGATGGGTTGGTTTGGAATGGGTTGTGGTGGTGGTTTGGCTGGCTCGGGTGGTGCCGTGGTGGTTTGAAATGGGGTGAAGGGCAGTTTGGTAATAGCATCTTTCAGGGACCCAACAATACTAATCGTGTTAATTTAAGGGTGGGTATATGGAATAAATGAAACCAGTAGTATTAACTTAGGATTTAGCTAAACCTTGGGTGGGTATATGTCGTTTACTCTTAATTTATATTTAAAGAATAAAGAGTCTGTTGGACTATTGTTTTTATGAATAAACTCTTTATAATAAAGAGTTTGAGTCATATAAAGAATCATTTGGAGATGTTCTAAACTACAAGTTTCTATACATTTTATTTATTAATTCTCTTTCTTATTAAGTCTCTTTCTCGAAAATAAATAGTATATTCATTAAATTTAAAGAGTCAATTAGAATTTATATTTAAAAATTAATAAATATATTATTTATTTATAAAAAAGAAATTCTTTAAAATAAAAAATACTGTTAGAGATGCTCTTGTTATATTATTGTTTTGAATTAAGCCCCCCTCTTTGAAATCCTGGCTCCAACACTGTAATTATATATCTTGCTAGTCAATTTAATAAATGCCTCTTGATTGCTGCAGAAGATTTAAAAGGTGATCACATTAATTACCATCTCAAAAATATAATAATTATTATAGAGTTAAAGGTCAAGTTGGCTAATTATAATTTGATACCATCTCAGAAATATAATAACTAATCTAGACTTAGATCAAGTCACTTAATTGTATTTTATTATATTTTTATATCAGCTAAAAAATATAATAATTTATGTAGACTTAGATCGAGTCCCTTAATTATAATTTGACACCATCTTAACCAAAAGAAAGTCCAAATTCACAAGTTGATATTTAAATTGATTTATTTGTTATGTTCAACTTATGATATATAATATTATTTTTGTCGTTTAGATTAAACGTTTTTTTCTCTCTCTTTATTTTAGTCTTCAAAGGGAATAGCTCCCGTTAATAATCTATCATATTTATTTTATGTACACAGGGCTTTGCTGCAACATATATATTTTATTTAATAATAGTCATCAAAACATTGTTAATTATTTAATAAATGTCTCCTCGTTATATCGAAATTTAAGTTAAAAAAATAAAAAAAGAAATTAAAATAGTGATAAAAAGTTTCTTAAGTTTTGTGATTAATTACTCCTATATATACATTATGGTTCATGTTGAAACTTCTACACTTTCTAATTTGTCTCAGCCCTTAGACCTCCTGCTTCATCCAAAATGCATCCCAAATTTCCACTCCAAATCCTCTCCATAAAGTTCATGTAGGAAAAAGTCAGAATAACAAATATTCTGATTAATCCCAAGATCATGTTAATAGTCACCCATTGCAATCACATTTTACATAAACGAATTACAATGAAGTTCACAGCATAAATACCTCTTCTCTTTAACTCTGAAGCAAAAATTGAATCTTGAGAGAAAACTACCGTAGTGTATTTTTCTTTAACAAATTTTTTGAGAGAGAGAGTGAATTGCCCTTCTTAAAGAAAAACTTCACTTATATATGGGCGCCAGTTGCCAAGCAGTTTTTTTAGGCGAAAACTACCTTTGGCAGTTTCCACTTGAAACGTCGTTTGGGTGGGTTCCATCATGGGTGCTCACCCATATCCAATATCTCCCACTCACACATGATGAGACTATTTCTCTCTGTGCTTCTTTAAGGTTCATACTTTAGTAAATATGCCGTATGACCATGCATACTTCGAGAGCATATTAGTCATATATCTGTTAGGAATATATAACTTCTTGAATTGTGAAACTTGGGTTGTATGTTGTATGCAATACCCTAGATTACTTATCACATCTTTTTTTTTTTTCCTAACAATCTCATTTATAATAAACATCAGTTATATTCATAATTATGTTTTGTCTTTATATAAAAGTAAAACATAATTGGTCGACCAATGAATACACATGATTATAGTGTGATAATCCAAAATTGTAATTTTCCTCTTTTCTCGATTCTTGCAACTTTCATTTAACTTGCTTTTCTAGAAATGTACCAGCAGATTGAATTTATCTTAATCTTTTGGCAACACTCTAAGATATCAATCATTAAATGAGGTTTTCAAGAAACAAAATAGAGTAATAAGGGTATTCTATGAGATTTTATTCTTAAAATCTCAGGGTCTCACACAATGTTAAAGTTGAGATTTTGACTTTCATTAACCGCTTGGTCAATATTTTACATGTGGTATGAATCACATGCTACAACATTTCCTCATTTCCCATGGAGTGCATGTATCTTTTCTTGTAAATGCCGTACAAATTTTAGTTTAGACATACCTAATGTCTAACTTGAATTCACTTTACATACTTTTAATTCATAAGAACTCTAATCTAGCAATTAGACAGATAAAGTGATCATTTATCACTTATGGTCATATTTCGTTATGACATAATTTTAATTCTATTTTTAGGCGACATTAAATATTTTAAGCTTGGCTCTCTATTATCACCTAGATAATAAGCTTAAAATCATCTAATCTCCATTCCTATGAAGTAATGGAGGCAATTGTCTGTGTGAGAAGGCCAATCTTTTAACTGTCTGACATGCTTTTCAAAATAAACATATATATATATATATATATATATATATATATATATATATATCGAAATTGAGCATTGACAATATTGTTATTTAATATTGATAAGACAAAAAGTGAACAATTTTGGGAAATCCCAAAGTATGAGTACATTCAACACCTACGTAAGCCTAGAGATCTAACATGTCTATTGAAAATATCTCTTGGTATAGGCTTCGTAAATGGATCCGCAGCCATGTCATGCGTAGATATGTACTTCATGTTCACCTCCTTTTGTGCCACCAAATCTCGCACAAAATTATATTTGATATCTATGTGTTTCGCTTTACCATGATATTTGGGATTCTTAGTGTATGCTATTGCTGCTTGACTATCACAGTTTACTCTCACTGGTTCAATAGCAACATTAATTATTCCCAGATGATTCATGAACCGTTTCAACCAAACGGCTTCTTGCACTATAGCTGAAAATGCTACAAACTCAGCCTACATTGTAGATAAGGCTATACATGATTGTTTCTTATTGCTCCAAGATATGGCCCCTGTAACAACTGCTAAAAACTAGTACAATGCATGCATAATAACAATAGAAAATTGGGCCCAAAGTTTTCTTTTCATTATTAATCAAATGTCTTTTATACACAAAGAGTGTGATTTACAAAAATTCACTTTAAAAGACAAAACAGGGGAAACAGTGTAGCTATTGCTCCTCGCTTGCCGACGCCCCTCCGACTACATCATCACCTAGATCCTGCATCCACAAAGGAAAATAACGGGGTGAGCACAAAATAATGCTCAGTAAGTAAAACCCTCTATCTGTCTGTCCCCGTATGCATAACTCTTAATTCTTTCCTTATACTATTTCTGTTTCTATTTCTGTTTCTACTAAACAGCATGGCCTCATCTTACCGGAGGTACGGCCGGATGGCGTTCACACAAAGACCATCTCACTCTTCATGACTATCGGGTGGAATTCACACAGTACCAACCCGTTCTCAGTGACTACCGAGTGGGGATCACAAAGCACCTACTCGGTTTTCCCTAACTATCGGGTGGAGACCACTTAGCACCTACCCGTTTCTCATGACTTTTGGGTAACGATCACCAAGCATTAACCCGTCTCTAGTCACTGTCGGGTGATGATCACAAAGCATCAACCCACTTCTACTAAATGTTGGATGATGATCACAAAGCATCAACCCACTTATCTAACAACTAACCGGGTAGTGGTCACAAAGCATCTACCCATTTCTACTACTCGTCGGGTGACGATCACAAAGCATCGACCCATCTCTAAGGGCTATTCGGGTGGTGATCACAAAGCATCAACCCGATTCCCATAACTCTCGGGTGATGATCACAAAGCATCGACCCAACTATTCTACTCTTCTAATTCACTATATTCTTGCATTTGTCATTCTCTCTACTCTTAGAGTAGTTCCATGCATCCACCAAGCTCTCTACTCATAGGGTAATTGCATACACAATTTTCCTACCCTTTCTTAGGTCACTTTCCAATGCACAATTAATGCCTATGGATGGTTCATCTCCACTAATGCACTTATGAAATGCCAACATGCAATGTTGCAAGAATTAAGGTTCACTTCTCATACTCAAACCTCTATTAGGCATTTCATCAAACAACTCATGTGCACTATAAAACTCTACTGTAGCAATGAGTCTAAATCTTTTTCCAACCATCCAAAATGGGGAAAAACCCCTTCACATAGCCACAAAACCTGTCAAAGAAAGCACTTCCAAAAAGGGATTCACAATACCCCTTCAATTCCATCTCAAACTACCTTTCCAACCCAACATCTCATTTCTCATATTTGCAAGGTCTAAACATTCACAAAGCATAGAAATCTCTATTTAAACCTTCATACATGGCATATCACATACATACATCATTTCTACCAAAACCCTAATCAAGAGAATTCTTAAATCTCAACTTGGGTTGGGGTTTACTTACCTTGTTATGGAGAGACTTCACCAACTCTTCCTTTCACTTGGTTTGCTTGACTTTTCCTCTACTCTTAACCAAAAGAACAAAAACCCTCAAATTTCAATATATCATAAAACTCACAAATCACACAACTTAAGTAGGAATCCTTACCTTAGGAAGCCTTAGGTTGCTTTTCTACCTCAAATCACTTCAAAAATCCCTTGGAACTCCTTGATCAAAAGAAAAGAGAAGTTGAGAGGAACAAGAATGGAGAGTTGCGTTTTTGGAGAAGAAGAATGAGGGTTTGCTAACTCTTAATTCTTTTTAATGAAATTTATACCCAACCATCCCCATTATGCCCTTACTCTTCTTTGGGAATTCCATCTATATCCTTTGATTCATTACAAACTCACCCCCATATCAACATATTCTCCATGAAAAATCCTTACAATCTACTCCCCACTTTTCCTGCTAATTAGGGGTAGAATGGTCAAATTGCCCTTAGGAAAGAAAATATCTAAAACTTATCCAACATTTTAATGGGCCTGTCGCCGCGGTGAAACTGTTCAGCAGCTTCCCCGTGGCTTCACCACCTCTTCGCCGCGGCGAAGATTCTTCTTCGCCCGTGACTCAGATCGAACTTCTTCTGTTTTCAACCAATTTCAGGGCAAGTATACTACACAACACTCAATATTACCAAAAACCAACTTAAATAAGAGTAAAGGAAGAAACAACAACTACGTACCTCAAGTGGGGCGTTACAGCCCTACCATTTAGTAAGAAAACATATCCGGAAGTAGATTTCCTTTCATCTAAATCTCCTCTCTAATAAGCATCGGTGTAACCTCTTAAGTGTAAATCATTTCCTTGATAACATAATGAGTAATCAGCTGTTCCTTTTAGATATCTTAAGATTCTCTTCACTGCTTTCCAATGTGCTTGTCCTAGGTCGGACTGATATCTGCTACCAACCCAACGACATAACAGATGTCGGCTCTAGTGCACATCATGGCGTACATGAGACTTCCAACAACACTTGTATAAGGAACATTCTTCATTTGTTCCTTTTCTTATGGAGTCTTCTGACACATTTTACGACTCAAAGTCTCGCCTTTCGCGATAGGGTTGTCTATGGGTTTACAATCTTGCATATGAAATCATTCAAGAATTTTCTTAATGTATGGTTCTTATGAAAGAGATACTAATTTTCTTGAGCAATCTCTTGAAATCTTGACTCCAAGAATATATGTAACTTCACCCATATCTTTCATCTCAAAATGAGATGATAACCATCCTTTGATTTCATTGACAAATCCCTTATCATTTCTAGCTATAAGCATATCATCAACATATAATGATAATATAACAAATTTGTTATTGGATCTCTTTGTATATACACAAAGATCTTCATCTATCATTTTGAAATCATAAGACATTATCGCATTATGAAGTCAAATATACCACTGTCTTGAGGACTGCTTGAGGCCATAAATTGACTTTAAAAGTCTACACACTTTGTGTTCTTGACCTTCTCTAATAAAACCTATTGGTTGTTCCATATAGATTTCTTCTTGTAATTCTCCATTGAGAAAACCAGTCTTTACATCAATTTGATGCAATTCAAGATCCATGCTAGCAACTATAGCTAGAATAAGTCGGATTGAGGTAAACTGCACAACAAGCGAAAAAGTTTCTTCATAATCTATTCCTTCTTGTTGTGTATACCCCTTCGCGACTAAGCGAGCTTTGTATCTTTCAATATTGCCATCAGTTTTATGCTTGATTTTGAGAACCCACTTGTTCCCAATGGCTTTGCGTCATTTCGGTAAATCAACAAATTCCCATACTTGGTTTGATTTCATAGACTCCAATTCTTCTTCCATTGCTTTCATCCATTTTTCCTTAGAAGGGCAATTGAGAGCCTCATTTACATTCCTTGGCTCTTCTTCATCTTGTGGAGTAAGTAGAAAAATTTCCCCCTCAATCTCAAATCATCGATGTGGAACTTGTTTCCTGTTTGATCGACGTATTGGAGATTGATTGGTGTAACTCCCACTTGGACCAACTATCATAGTTGGATTGTTAGTGGGGAATGATGAAGGATCGGAAACTAATTCATCAACTTCCATATCGCTCCCACTGGGATGTAGTATAACCAACTGGTTTTCGGTAACAAAATTGCCTTGGTCTTGTGTTTCATATAGAAACAAGTCTTGACCTATCTCGCCCTTCTTAGGAAAATTGGTTTCTAAGAATGTGACATCTTGTGATTCAAACTTAGTGATGCTACCACTTTCTTGTTCTCCTCTGAAGACGTATCCCTTTGAATGTTTTGAGTATCTTATGAAGATACATTTCTTCCCCCTTGGACCTAATTTTTCATATTTATGGGTGTTAGGAAACGACCCGGTTGCGCATCGGAAAACAAAAGAATTTACAACCACGGATCGTTCCTTAGAACCCAAAATCAAGGCACAGATTTTACGCTTTATGCATAATATGAATCTGCAGAAAAATAAATCCAAAGGTTTAGATTTATACCCACGTTTGGAGGCTCCACCAATGTTGTCTCTGAATGTGTTTGCTACCGATCCAAGTGTAGGATCGAACCGTAGAGGTCCACATGAAGACAATCAAGCAAGAAGGGTTGCTAAGAATCAAGTGTGGGGAAGAATCCGAGCGGTAAGAGTCAACTGTGAAGACAATCAACAAGAACCAAGGAGGGATTTGCTAGATCCTCCTTGGCCTTAAGAAATCAAGAAGAAGAAAACAAAGTGTTTGTTTTCAATGGAACAGTGAAAGTGGCGTGGGAGAGCTTTTTGGCTGGAGGTTTTCTTTTAAAAATCAAAAAGAATGAATTCACACTCATAACACACACACACTATTCTTTTTATAGGCAAACCAAGTTGCCCTATTCCCACATGGAATGGGCTTGGGCTCCAACCCAAACACCCCCATGTTGCCAAACACTCCCAATTTGATATTTTAATTTAATTCATCATTATCTTAATTAAAATCAATTAATATTTAATTAACATTTAATCAATAATGATGATTTAATTAAATATGTGCGAACACACATTTAACCGTAATTTCACTTATTTAATTTCTTTAACAAATTAAATAAAAGGCTACGACCTCAGCAAATTTAATTGCACTGTGAAATTACCAAAATACCCTTTCGCCTAAAAAGACGAAAACGCCCTTCTTTCTTCTTGGCTCTTAAATTATCTTCTATGTGTGTGACCCATAGGCTCCTCATCATACCGGTAGTGTATAGTATCGTGATTAACACCAATTAATCGTCCTCACTAATACACGACCAAGATTGACCCCTAGCAAGGCATCATGGCCACCCGATAGATTCGGATTCAAGAAAGTAGCTACCGTCAACGATATGGTTACCGCATAATACGATCCTTTCATCATCCGTTATCTCTACGAGACGAAGGCATAGAAATAGTGTCAACCTTCGGTTACTCTCGATATTATATATTCGGCTTGGACCAATGACCCGTATTATAATCTGGATAGAGCAACAACTCAATCCCACTGTGGCCACGGTTTTAGTGTCATTACCATATACTGAATTGCGCCGTGAGATAACTTCTCCCGTACCCGGGAGTGATGAATCCTTTGTCAATCCACCATAGTCTTGATACACTCCTTGATATAGCCAATCACCACCGTCTTGTGACTCTGAATAGAAGCTGCGTTAGGCTAGTATCAAATCGTACCACCAATCGGCACAAGGCACTCCGGTGATCTCAAGTCCAAGGATCACATGCACCACCATTCGTTAGAGGATTTGTTCCATAGACACCGGGGTTACCATCCATATGGAATCCTCTCGGTGGGTCACCCGTGAACTTGTCCGCGGTATATCCGCCTACAACAAGCACCCATGTGTTGCACCAGTTGTCACCAAACAACCTTGACAAGTGAGATCGCCACCGCCTTTCGACAGGTCGTTCAACACTATGATAGCCTTACCGTATTATCTCGTGCCCTTACTTCACAATATCTTGGGCTACGGACGTTTCTAGAATGGCCACCATATGTGCTCATAGGGTTCTCACTATCAAGATTTGAAACACTTGATACCCTCGCACGTTCTACCATTCTAAGGACATATATCAATACATATTGCAATAATAATGATTTACGCGATATAGAATAAAAATGCCTTTTATTATTGATTAATGAACATTATTATAAAGAGTCAATTCCACAATAATTGATTGGCTCTAGGGCATCTACTCTAACAATGGGAAGGATCATGAACATAGGCAGTACATCCCCATGGCTTTAGGAGACTCAAATCAGGTTTCCGATTTGTCCATAATTCATATGGTGTAGTAGTAATAGATTTGGAGGGTACTCGATTGAGGATATATGTGGCAGTTAATAAGGCATCACCCCAAAAGGTGATGGGCAAGTTTGCTTCTGCCATCATAGACCTCACCATCTCAAGTAGGATTCTATTTCTTCGTTCTGCAACACCATTTTGTTGTGGAGTTCTTGGAATAGTTAATTGACGTTCTATTCCCATTTCATCACAAAAATTTCTAAACTGATCAGATAAATATTCACGACCTCGATCGGTTCGTAGAACTTTTATCTTTTTATCTAATTGATTCTTAACTAAGTTTTTAAACTTCTGAAAGCATTCTAAAGCTTCTGATTTTTGAGAAATAAAAAAAACATAACCATATCGAGTGAAATCATCTATAAATGTGATGAAATAAACAGCCCCATGTCTAGCCCTCACATTCATTGGACCACATATGTCAGAATGAATTAGTTACAATGAAACTTCAGCTCTTATTGCTTTTCCAAATGGTTTTCTTGCTGTTTTTCCAGCTAGGCAATGTTCACAAGTAGTCAAGTCTACTTTTGTTAAGGTGTAACGAATCCATTCTCATAAAAATATGCATAGTAAAAGTACATGTAAAATAACATAAAAAGTTGGGCCCAAAATTTTCTTTTATTAAACATATGTATTCTTTATACAAATATATACAAGATTTGTATCATATGCAAAACTATCAAAATAGGGTGGACAGTGTAGCCAATTCTCTTCGTGTGCCGATGTCCATCCGATCGTGTCCTCATCTAGAACCTGCAAAAACATAGGGAACAACGGGATGAGCACGAAACAATGCTCAGTAAGTAAACTCTCTACTCAACTATCCCCGTAACTCTCTCTCTAATTCTTACCCTACAATTTTCTTTTATTTACTCTTCCTCTTATACAACTCTCTGTTTTCTCTTTCTCATAACTCTTTTCTACTAACTCTCTTTCTAGCAAGTCACGACCCCATCTGACCGGAGGCACGGCTGGGACTCGCTCCCACTCCCTGTGACTTCTACTCATTCTAGCCGATCGGACTTGGTTATGCATGGATTCGGAACCTTTGGCCATGTGAGTGCATAGAATCTCTCGGGAAAACTCGAGTATAGCCCTCATCCGCATGTACTCTACGGGCTACACCACTTCTCTCTCTGATACTCATGCCACTCTCTCAATGTGGCGTACATGCGGGAATACTCTACCCGTACTCACAGGTTCCCCATCGCACAACCTACTCTATTCTCTTGTTTAGCACTACTCTAGCTTTTACTCTATAATGCTTATTCTCTCTTTCTCTTTACTCTTAGAGTAGCTTAAACTCAAAATCTCTACTCTTTCTCTACTCTCTTCTTTAGTGCATAATTAATGCATGGTTAATGCACATAAATGACTCATGCTCATTAATGCATTTATGAGATGCAATTATGCCATGTAGCAAAAATTAAGGCTTTCTACTCTTACTTATGCTTCTCTTGAGCATTTCATCATACAACTCATGTGCATATAAAACTCTACTCTAACTCTAACTTTTCTCTTTTCTTTAATCATCCAAATGGGAGGAAACTCCCTCATAAACTCTAAATTTCCTGACAAAAGAAAAGCACTTCAATAAGCTTGCTCAAAACTTCCTCCAACTTCAATCAAACTCAACCCAACATCAAGCAAATAAAACACTTCTCATAACTCAATTTATGAGTATTACTCATTAATAACTACTAATCTCATTCATCTCACTTCAACAAACATAATGAATACACACATATATATAACTCTCTACTCAAAAGAGTCCTTAAATCTCAACTTGGGTTGAATTTACTTACTTTATGAGGAAATAGCTTCTTTAACACTTCTCATTTCCTTTGGGAGCTTGCCTTCTCTTTACCACTTTAACCCAACAACAACAACAACATGAGACTCTAATCAAAACATAATAAAACTCTCATCTAAAGTAAGAATCCTTACCTTAGGATGCTTTAGATTAAAACCCTACTAAAAAGTTACTCAAAAACCTCTTGGAAATCCTTGGAAGATTGAAGGAATTTGAGAGAATTTGGAGGATAGAGGAGGCGGTGGAATGGAAAAAATGAAAAGCTCTCAAAGACTAAACCCCCTAAATATCTTCTAACAAACTCATTCTTCCCATTTTGCCCTTGCTCTTTCTTGGAAATTCCATCCATATCTTTTGATTCCTTACAAACACACCCCCATACCAACATATTCTCCATGAAATTTCCTTACATTTTACTCCCCACTTTTCCTACTAATTAGGGGTAAAATGGTCAAATAGCACTTAAGGGAAAAAATATCTAACACTCAATAAACTTTTCAACCGGCACGTCGTCGCGGCGAAGAATCTTCCTTCGCCGCGGCGAAACTGTCCAGTAGCTTCCCGTGGCTTCAACACCTCTTCGCCGCGGCGAAGATTATTCTTCGCCCCGGCGAACCCTGTAACAACAAAAACCTTCTAATTTTGACTCATTTCAAGGCAAATACTCAACATATCAATACAACCAAAGACCAACCAACCAATATTCATCAAAACCGACTCAATTAATAGTGAAATAAGAAACATTAGCTACGTACCTCAAGTGGGGCGTTACATAAGGTTCCTAAAAAGCCTTCTCTTACTAGTATATTCATTGTTGTTGGCCAATATGGCCAAGCTGTGCATGCCATACATTCACATCATTATTATTGGAGGATGTAATGAAGGAAAAACAAACATTACTATAATTATGAGCAATGTCAAGTATGATAAAACCATCAGAAATATAACCATAACCATAGTATGTTGTGTCCAAAAATAAATGGACACCAGTACTAGAAAAGTTTAAATTAAAACCTAGTTTAATAAGTTCTAACACGGAAATCAAATTTCGACGAATATCGGGTGCATATAACATGTCATGTAGGTATAGGATTCGACCTCCACGGATGATCAATTTGCATGTGCTGATCCCTTTAACTTCCACTTTTGAATTGTTACCTACATATATCCATTTTGTTTCCCGTGGTATTCGTCGAAACTCCATGAAAGCACTCATGTCTTTCGCTATGTAGTCTGTTGCTACTGAATCTACAGTCCACAAAGGATGGGATTCAGTTAGAAAAACAGAATTGGAAACATTTATAGAACTTACTTGTACAAACAAGTAATTTACCTTCTTCGACTCACTATAATTGCGAGCAAAATGTCTCTTGTTGCCACAGTTATAGCATTTCACCTTTGCCATGTTTCTCTTCCTGACAGGATGTATTCCTTTTCCGTGTTTATAAAACTTTCTTTTCTTCCCTTAAGCCTTATCAGTATTGCCTTTTCTTTGGGATCCACCTTAGAATTTACATTTAAATCCATTCCCACCATGTGAACTGGAACCAATCATATACACATTAGTATTTGCCTTGCTCGCATTAAGGCGATCTTCTTCCAGTTCCAGATGTCATGTGGCATCTTCTAAAATTTTTATGCCCTCATTATGGGTAATGTGTATCTTCATGTGTTCCCAATTTTGAGGTACTGATCTTATGACAACTTGAACCTGTTGTTCATCAGTTAGGACATGACCTACATCTCTCAACTCACTAATCATGTTTGACAAGTGCCTTAAGTGTACTCTCATAGTATGTTCAGGCTTTTTCTTATATGTGTCAAACTTGATTGTAAATGACAGGAGTTTGGTAATGAACGTATCGCCAAACTTTGTAGCAAAGGTGGACCACATGTCCTTTGCTAATTCGTAATCTCGATACTTTTTCATGAGATCATTCTCCATGCTGCTCAACAAAGTGATGCGAGCAGTGAAATTCGTCTTCTTCCACATGTCATAAGCCGCATAGTCTTTTCTATGTTGGGCTGTGACTTCTTCTTTAGGCTCTTCCATGGTCGTGGTAAGAGCTTCAAGAACCTCTTGTTCTTCCAAGACATATTGGATTTTCATGCTCCATATCTCATAATTTTCGCCGTTAAATTTTTCTCCTTTATTAAGTTCGACGACAATTGTAACGCCCCACTTGAGGTACGTACTTAAGATTTACTGTATTGCTTAAATGTTTATTGATTCAGCTTTAATTGAGTTTGTATGTTGAGTTGGTTGAGTGTTTGCCTTGAAATTGATTGAGATTTGAGGAATTTTAGAATTTCAATCTTCGCCAAGGCGAAGAGTAGTCTTTGCCGCGGCGACGTTGGCTTCGAGTAAGGCGGTGTCGACTCTGTATTTTTTCGTCGAGGCGACGAAAGTTTCTTCACCGCGGCAAAGGGCCAGTTGAAAAGTTTAATGAAGTTTCTAGATATTTCTCCATAACGGTTAAATGACCATTCTACCCCTAATTAGCAGGAAAAGTGGGGAGTGAAATGCAAGGAAATTACATGGAGAATAGGTTAGTATGGGGGTGTGAGTGTAATGAATCAAAAGATATAGATGGAATTTTCAAGAAAGAGCAAGGGCAAAGTTGGGAAGTGATGATTTTCTCATGAGCTAAAAAAGGTTAAGTGTAATAAACCCTCATTTCACCCATTTCCACCGCCATTCTCCTTCTCTACTCTCTTTCAATTTTTGCTTTCAATTGTTCCAAGATTTCTAAGGGATTTAAGAGAGCTTTTGAGTAATTTTGAGTAGAGATTTCATCTAAAGCATCCTAAGGTAAGGATTCTTACTTTAGATGTGAGTTTTGCTAAGGTTGTATTGAAGTCTTATTTGGTTATTGTTGTTTTGAGTTGTAGAGAGAAGACAAGACAACAAGGGAAAGGAAAAGTGCTAGAGAAGTCACTTTTGCACAAGGTAAGTAAATCCAATTTAAGTTGAGGTTTAAGAATTCATTTGAGATTTATTAATTCATTTGAGTAGAGATTTTGTATGTTTAATGTTGTTGAGATGAGATGAGATAAGATTAGTAGTTATTTCTTATTGATTATGTTGAGTATGAGAAGTGTTGAACTTCTATGATGTTAAGTTGGGTTGATAGAAGAAGTTGGAGAGAGTTTGTAGTAAACCTATTTGGAAGTGTTTCTTTGATAGGGTTTATAGTTATTTGAGGGAGTTTTCTCCCAATTTGGATGGCTAGAGAATGTAGTAGAGTAAACATTAGAGTAGAGTTTTTGCATGCACATGAATTGCTTGATGAAATGCCTAAGAGAATTATGAGCATGAATTGTGAACCTTAATTCTTGCAACATTGCATATTGGCATTTCCTAATTGCATTAATGAGCATTAATAAGCATAACCATCCATGTGCCTTAATTGTGTATTGAGTAATAGCTTGAGAGAGAGTAGAGATTTTTGAGTATAAGCTATACTATGAGTGTTAGTTTGAGAAAGAGTAGAGAAATTGAGTTTGAGCTACTCTAAGAATAGAGAGAACGAGAGAATGAGCACTAGAGAACAAAGAGAAAGTAGTGCTAAACAAGAGAATAGAGTAGGTTGTACGATGGGGAACCTGTGAGTAAGGGTAGAGTATTCCCGCATGTACGCCGTATTGAGAGAGCGGCATGAGCATAAGAGAGAGAAGTGGTGTAGCCCGTGAGAGTGCATGCGGATGAGGGCTATACCCGAGAGTACCCGAGAGAGAGTTATATACACTCACATGGCCAAAGGTTCCGAATCCATGCATAACCAAGTCCGATCGGCTAGAATGAGTAGAAGTCACGGAGAACGGGAGCGAGTCCCGGCCGTGCCTTCGGTAAGATGAGTTCGTGACTTACAAAAGAGAGTTAGTAGAAAAGAGTTACGAGAAAGAGAAAAACAGAGAGTTTATAAAAGAGAGAGTAAATGAGAATTGTAAGGAAAGAATTAGAGAGAGAGTTACGGGAATAGATGAGTAGAGGATTTACTTACTGAGCCTTAGTTGTGCTCATCCCGTTGTTTTTCTATGTTTTTGCAGGACCTAAGTGAGGATACAGTTGGATGGGCGTCGGCAAGCGAAGGGATATGGCTACACTGTCCACCCTGTTTTTGTACATGATACAACATTTTGTGTAAAGAATGTAAATGTTTAATAAAAAAGAAATTTTGGGCCTAATTTTTATGCTTTCTTACATGTATTATTACTATGTATATTTTTAAAAGAATATGAGTAGAATGGAGTTGTTACAACAATGTTCTTAGATGCAGATGCCATTTCTAAAAAATTACACATTGGATAATGCATGTTATTCAATGCTTGGAACATACATATATTTAATTAATTATATTAATAATAATTGTATATTAGATTTGGAATCAAAAGTTAACTATGTCAACAATCATCATCCAAAATTCTAATATCCAATTATCATAGATATAATTAATTGCAATTCTAAAATAATATTAAGACACAATCATATAAGTATAATTCAACATAAATTCACATAAAATTTTAAATTTTAATAAAAAAAAAAAAAATAAATAAAAACTGATTCCATTATGTAAATAGAATTCAACATGTAGTGACATTAAAACAAACAATTTCCAAAAAAAAAAAAACTAAGTGTACTACCACATTCCATAAACTGTGAAGGATTTGATAATCCTTATCCTAAGGTCTTTATCTAACTTGTAAGTAACCCTAGGCAACGGAACTCCCAATTTCTTGTGATGTCCTTTACGAGTGGAGACTCCTATAGATGCACCAGCCGTCTTTTTGGCACCCCAATCTATGTATTCCTTGATGTCGTTGTTGACTAAATGTCGATAATCTTTATTGTCATCTTTAAGGTTTTGAACTTTCAGCTTGTTCCAAACCAGATCAAGGAGACCAACGAGACTAGGGTAACTAAGAGTCTCTCTAAGGACTTTGTATTTCAACTCATCTTCCTTTAATCCCCCTTTCCAGACAATTTCCTAAATCTTTTCATTCACATGAATGAAATGATTTACGAGTTGCACCAACTCATCCTCTGTATCTCTTAATATTAAGGTGTGAGTTTGTAGCGTTCTAATCATGTTCATAACCCTTTCCTTTTGAGCTGGTGTTCTAGTAGCCATTGCACGTCTATAACGTAACATTTTTCTGTAACAAATACAAAAAAAAACTATTTATTTATCAAATAAAGGTTGACTATATTTGATAAATAATATATATGTGTTTATGGCTTAATAACTAAAATAGAGTCACAATAACATACCAAGTATGCATTTTATTCTTTAAAGCAAAGAAACCTTCGAGTCGGTTTGACCCGTTTCACCTTTAATCGGGTCAATTTGACCCGGTTGGCCCGTTGACTTTGTTTGACCTTATGGGTGGGGGTTGATCGGGTCGGTTGACCATTACCGAGTTTGACTAACCCGTTTAAGGTTCTGGGTCAAATACGCGGGTCAACTTGACCTATTTTATTTTGTTTTTGGGTTGGGCCTGAGATGAATATATAGGATTTGTAAGAATGGCTTACATAAACGAAATTATAGCCCAGTGGTTAAGTTTGTCTCCCTTCTATGTCTCAGCACCCATATTATCTTTTCACTCATGGTATAAAAAAAATGCAATAGCCTTGAAAAAATAAAACAAATGCGGTAGAAGTTATGCTATAATCCAAAAATCTACCCAAATGGTTCATGGTCAGTTATAGCCTTGACAGGCCCAGGTTCAAGTCACAATGCTTTTTGTGTTTTCATTTTTTTTTTATTAAAAATGAGTAAAAACAAATGACAAGTCGTTTCTAAGGCTAATTAAAACGACTTGTCGGTCTATGGTCATCTTCTACCTTTGTGCAGGTCTGTAACTTGGTACCCAACCTGGAAAACAACCTATACAAACCCAAATCTTTAAAGAGGCATAACTAAGCCATTTTAACTCCGTTTTTTGTGATTCAAAAGCCATTTTCTTCATAATTTCATAAGGAATCTAATAATCTAATAATTATTACTAGAAGACAACTCTTTACACACAAAAAATGAAATTTCAGAACTGCATTTAAGTAACATGCAAAATGCTTTAACACAATAGTATGAAATTTAAAAAAAATGTAAACCACGGCTTTGATACCAATGTTGGAAAAAGTCAGAATAACAAATATTCTAATTGATCCCAAGATCATGTTAATAGTCACCCACTACAATCACATTTTATATAAACGAATTACAATGAAGTTCACAGCATAAATACCTCTTCTCCTTAACACTGAAGCAAAAATTGAATCTTGAGAGAAAACTATCGTAGTGTATTTTTCTTTAACAATTTTTTTGAGAGAAAGAGTGAATTGCCCTTCTAAAAGAAAAACTTCACTTATATATGGGCGGCAGTTGCCAAGCAGTTTTTTTACGCGAAAACTACCTTTGGTAGTTTCCACTTGAAACGTCATTTGGGTGGGTTCCATCATGGGTGCTCACCCATATCCAATAGTTCATAAAACCAGCAACTCCAAATCTGAAGACCTTGGCAAATTAAAGATATCATCCGTTGATGAAATCCAACGTTCGATTCATGTACCCTCCATTTGCTTCTACCCTCTCGATGACAAAACAAAAAGTTCTAAAAGAAGTAAGTAGTTGCAATTGTCAGTATCCCAAATTTTAACACTCTTCTACCCTCTATCTGGAAGGTATATAGGAGACAAGTTTAGTTGAAGTAGCTTGCCAACTCACTCCATTTCTGAAAAGGGATCTTGATGCCAAGAATTTACTTTCATTTTCTCCACATCAATTTGAATCACAATCAAGCACCTTAGAAGTTGTTGAATGGAACATGTTTGAGTGTGGTGGGCAGCCATGGGCTTCGGCATTTCGCATAGAATAGTTGATGGACTTGTTGTTTCAAAATTCATTGATGCACGGAGTACTTCATATAGATTAGGGTTTGATAAAGTATTGTTGAATAGTTCATGCAGAATAGTTTGTGGAATACTTCATTGAATTTGCAGTCAAATAAGCATGCTTGTTGCAATGCTCAACCAACCACTACATCTGATCCATCCTGGTATATGGGCTCAGGTGCAACTAGTCATGTCACATCAGATCAGATCTTAGCCAACTGGCAATAAGTAAAGATTATAAAGGAGGTGAGAAGTTACAAGTGGGAAGTGGGCAATGACTAAATATTTCTAATATAGGTTTCTTTTTGGTTCCCTCACTTAATTCAAATAGACCAATTTATCTTAAACATATTTTATGTGTCCCATAGATTACTAAGAACTTACTTAGTATCTCTAAGTTTACCAAAGACAATAATATAGTTGTTGAGTTCTATGCTGAATGTTGTGTAATTAAGGATAAAGTTTCAAAGAAAATGTTGCTTAAGAGAGCTCTCAAAGATGGGCTGTACCAGTTGCTAATATCTTAGCATCAATCTCTTTAAAATTGCTTAGAATTTGCTTCAAAAGGAACACGTTTGAATGGTTCAGTAATCCATAATAAAAAGTTTTCAAATAAAGTTACAGATAAAGCCTTGTGCTCAAAGTCAGTAGCATTAGTTAGTATATCTACTAAGAATGTTTTGTTTCGTTGAAAAAAATTATATATATATATATATATATATATATATATATATATATATATATATATATATATATATATATATATATATATATATATATATATATATATATATATATATATATATATATATATATATATATATATATATATATTATCCACCTAATCCTAAAAATTATGCACAAGGTTTAGGTACAATTATAGCCAAAAAAAAAAAAAAAAAAAAAACAAACCCAGTTGTAGCAGGGAGTTTGGATTAGATGAGAAGGTAGTCGCTGTGAAAATGTAGAGGAAATGAACTGTAAAAGCTGGTATAGTGATTTGAATTATAAATGTATATGAGGTTTGAACAGTTTTGATTTGTTATGTGTAGAGTTAGATATTTGTTTTGATGTTTCTTTGTGGTTTCTGGATGATGTGCAGGTGGTGTATGTGGAATTGTGGATAAAATGATTTCCAAGGTTTGCCAAGTTAATTAGATTACTAATGTGTATGATGCGTTACCAGTTTTGTTTTGGTATATGTAGAATTGGCTGTTTGTTTTGATAGTTGTGTGTGGTTTATGGATGATGTGAAAGTAGTTGATGTTAAAATGTAGAGAAAATAAAATGTAAGGTTGTTGGAGATGTGTATGATGTTTGAATCGCTATTTTTTTCAGTTGTTTTTTGTGGTGTATGGATGATTTGAAGGTAGTGGACTGAATTGTTTGAGAAAATGAAGTCGAAGGAGTGATATAAGTTACTAACGTATATGAGCTTTGAGTACTTTACTTATGGTAAATGTAGAAATGACTATTTGTTTCAATACCAAAGTAATTTAAATTACTAATGTCTATGAGTTTTGAGCCATTTTCTTACTGTATCTGTAGAATAGATTGTTTGGATTGGTTGTTCTTTGTGGTTTATGGATAGTATAAAAGCATTTCTTCATGGAATTATTATAGTTGTAATTCGGTTTTTTTGTATTCAGATTGTTCAGATTAAGTAATTGATTTGAGAACTTGTTACTATGTGATATTGGATTGAGTGTTACATGAACATTAATTTGATTTGACATCTAGGAAGTTACACAATTTCAATCAAGGATCACCAAATTTTGTATTCTTGTCTATCTAATGAACGGGATATCTACTTCGACATTGTAATTAATTTTCCAGCTAAAATTTCAGTTCCCTGTCTCTTTCTTTGTACCAACCCATTGTAAGTAATAAGGTTTTGGTTTGTTGCAGCTGTTTTTCAACACTCTTGTTTGAAGAAATAGAACATCAGGCTTTCATTTGTTCCTGCTCTGAATATTCGGATTCCTGCCCATCATTTTGAATAGGTATAAATTTTTCTTTTGAACCCACTGCTGCACCTGCATTTTGCTTCTCAAATTAAATGCATGTCTGTACTACTTTGAACATGGTAAAAGCGCAGATTTGTTTCTCTTATTTTTTACAAAGTTGGCTTGATAATAAGTAATCGTTACATCATATGTTGTTCTAGTATTCGGTCAGTTTTAAGCCTAATGTTTTGGTGTTGAATTGAAATCTAGTTTCAGGATGTTGGAGTTGTTTGAAATTTCTGTATGTTATGTCCTCTTCCCTCAAATATTATGTTATGTCCTCTTCCCTCATATATGACAATAATCCAATGTTCCTCTGTGGACAGTAATGGCTCGTTTAACTAAAAGGCAGATGCATTTGGTGTCAGTTATGATGATGTATTTTCATATGATGGACACCCTAAACGTCATAATAGTTTTTACGACGATTGCCTTGCTGCTGAAGAATAGGAATAGACATAGACAGGGCATATCATATGCGGGTAACTTTTGCAGTAACCATACCATTAGGACTCTCAATTTACGAAAAATGATTTTTCAAGATGATAACCAATGTGTAGTGAACTGTAGAATGAATATAACAACTTTTGAAAAATTATGTGCGTTACTTCAACGTGAAGGGGGGCTAAAATCAAATAGAAATACATATGTAGAGGAAATGGTGTGTAGTTTTCTTCACATTTGTGCACACCATATCAAGAACAGAGTCTTAAGCCTCCAGCTAGCTAGGTCCGGTGAGACAGTTAGTAGAAATTTTCATGCAGTGTTGAACTCTGTTTTAAGAATGCATACAATTTTACTGAAAGAACCTGAGCCTATCACGGAGGACTCAACAGATGAACGCTGGAAATGGTTCAAGGTATATAATGAAGAACCTAAACAGTATATTATGTCAGTTTTTATGTAAGTTCCTTTTTAGTACAACACTAATTTATTAATTTTGTGTTATCCTTTTGGTAGAATTGTTTGGGTGCATTAGATGGAAAACATATTAGGGTTCAAGTTCCTGCCCATGATAAACCTAGGTATCGCACTCAGAAAAATGAAATTGCGACGAATGTTCTTGCTGTTTGCACACCAAAAATGCAATTCATTTATATTCTCCCCGGGTGGGAAGGTTCAGCTGCTGATGGTAGAGTCCTTAGAGATGCAATTAGTAGGAGAAATAGATTAAAGGTCCCTCAAGGTATAGTTTCTATACAATTTTCCAAGTTCATTACAGTAACAGTGAATGATTAGATAAGTATCTGTAATTGACATTTTTATTATCATGTTAGGTTCTTACTATTTATGTGATGCGGGTTACACCAATGGGAATAGGTTGTTGGCACCTTATAGAGGGCAAAGATACCATTTGAATGAGTAGAGAGATGGTTACCAACCAACGACACCTCAAGAATTTTTTAATATGAAACACTCCCGAGCAAGAAATTGCATTGAGAGATGTTTCGGCCTCTTAAAAGCCTGTTGGAAGATTCTAAGTGAGAAATCTTTCTATCCTATCAAAACGCAGTGCAGAATAATATCCGCTTGTTGCTTGTTACATAACTACATTAGGTCTGAGATGGCCATTGACCCTATGGAAAGTGAGGTTGGTGAGATGAACAATACCCCACCAGAAGCCGATCCCGAACCTGAATTTATAAGCCATGTGGAGCCAAGTGATGCACGGACTGCATGGAGGGATAATCTAGCACACCAGATGTTTGAAAGTTGGCAACAATCTAGGCTATTGTAATTAGTTTAGGGTGTTATTTCTTTGGCTGACAATAGTTTGAATGTAAATTATTTGTCTTGGATTATATGTTTTTTGTTTTTGAATCTTATATTTTATAAATATATTCTACTAGTTTTTGCCATTTTGTTCTTATTGTAGCTGTTGTTTTCTTCTACTGTTGGTCTATGGCTGTTGCTGGAACCGACTTGGTGTACTATTGTAGTTCTGTTTATATATGAATTGATATAATTCAGTATTTGCTTGTTCTTGGATTAATCTGGGGTGTTTTGGAGTTCTGTGTTGTTTGACTCTGTGTGTGTGGTTGTGGAAGTGGTTCTGGGTTGTTGTTGGTGTGAGTGATATTTGCAGGTGAATAATAATTTTTTCTTCATATTCAAAATTGCATGGGGTGGACTATTTTAGACTTGGGAAGATTTTCCAGTTGGACCAAATTGTGACTCTGTATTATTGACATCTATTTGTCTTGGATTATATATTTTTCGTTTATGGATCTTCTACTGTATAAATATATTCCTAACTTTTATTATTTAGTAAGGGGTAGTATGATTCAAGATTTAATTATTTGCCTAATAAATGTTTAATTTCTTTTTTTTAACAGTTCATTCAACAATGGACAAGTCGGCAACAGCTAGTGGAAGTCAGGATATGCCTTTGGCAATGTATGACCTAAGCAACAGTAATAAAGGGAAGAAAAAAGCCAATGGAACTGGAAGGAAAAGATAATGGACAAAAGAGGAGGATGCCATTTTAGCTAATTGTCTGCTTACTTTGAGGGAATGTCGTCATTGGGCTGCTGACAATGGTACTTTCAAAACTGGGTTTCTTGTCCAACTAGAAAAGATGATGGCAGAAAGAATTCCATCTTCTGGGTTGAAGACAACACCACATATTGAATCACGATACAAGCTATGGAAAAGGCAGTATGCTGCCATTTCAGATATGTTAAATCACGAGAGTGGCTTTGGGTGGAATGATGAAGATAAATGCATAACTGCAAGCAATGATGTGTTTGAGAAGTGGGTGAAGGTAAGGTTTTTTCTATCTTGAATGCATTAGTAAATTTTATTTGTATATTAATTCTAAATGTCATCTATCATTTTTTCTTTGTCAGAGCCATCCAATTGCACAAGGATTAAGGAACAAACCTTTCCCCCACTATGACACATTAGCCATTGTTTTCGGTAGGGACCGGGCAAGTGGAGCTGGAGCGGAGACCCCAGTTGATGCGGTTGAAGATCTTGATTTAGAAATTCCTGAAAACAACAATGAATCAATGGATGTTGATGTTGATGTTGATAAAGGGAGTAACGTTCCAGACAAGGATGATGTGGCTACCTTTGGAGCTAGTGGAACTCGTAGGACATCTAGTACCAACAAAAGAAAAAGAAATGATGATGGCATCTCTGAAATGGTGGACCAAATGAAGAAGTGGAGGGATACGTATGAGGTTGCTTCCCGAGGGATGGAAAAGGTTGCCGCAGCTTTTGACAAATCGGAGGATAGAAGTCAGCGTTTGTTTGCAGAAATTAAAGAATTGGGACTTTTAACCCCAACAGAGATGATATATGTTTTGGAGGTAATGTGCAAGGATCAGCACAAGATAGATGTTTTCATGGGGTTGCCGGAGTCACTTAAGAGGACATATGTCTTGCGCATACTGAACGAAAGTAATGTCTATCGCCTACCTTTTAGCCCTTGAGACAGTCAAGTTGACGGGGTCGTAAATATTTTTGACTCGTAATTAAGTCTATGCTGTCTTGTCTAAGGACATATAAATCCTTAGATGTTTTTGATGTGTTTGTTACTAAAATGGTGATGGGTTTAGGTTCCCACATGGGTAGTAGATGTATGTTTTGTTGATCACCCACCAGTAAAAGGAAAGCAACGTCAATGAGGGCTTTTGTAATTGAACACGAAGGGAAGAAGTCCAAAGTCAGTAACTAGAGCATTTGAAGTGTCCATTGAAGACAATAGAAGTGTTAAGACATCTTTTGTCATGGTGAGTAATTCTTAAAGGCATGATTTTTGTTGTTGCAACGTCTTATTGGATTATCTTTATTGAAGGGAAAAGGAAAGAATGAAGGCATGATTGATCACAGTATGATCCACTCACTGTTGAGCTCCAGCTAAACTGAAATCGAAACTTCAAGCACTCCGCTTTTCCATTATGTTCTTGTAAAAATCTGTACTAAGTTTAATGTTTATGAGTTATTGCTTCTAGATTGCTTTCGGTTGGGTGTAATATATATGTTGGTTGTGTTGGATGCTACAATCTTGTTCTAAATATTTTCATTTGTTGTTACATTGCTTCAGATAAATGCATGAAAAACTGTAATGGTGGTAATGAAATGGAACAGATAATCAAGTGATAAACTGATTATTTATACAAGAACAGCAAAAAAAACCAATAAGCAAAATAGCCAACCCTTAAGAACAGCTAAAAAGCCACACAGACTGCTGCAAGATAGGCAACCCAATAAGCAAAATAGCTGCTGCCCACAAACACTGCAAAAACAACAGCTTGTTCCGGGCTAAAAAAAGCTGCTTGCCGGCTAAAAAAAAAACTGCAGGACCTCACTAGTACAACACCAGGACAACATTTAACAAATCCCCGCATCAAAAAGAACGTGTTACTACAGAATCATCATCTGGATGTTCTTTCTTAATTCTGAAGACTTCCTGCAATATCAAAACGCCATTTCAGTTCATGTAAAACAAAATAAATGAATCAACAAAAACAGAGAACAATTACAAAGTATTAGTCAGTTATTTCTGGAAAACTGATTTAGTAAATTTGCGAATAAACTTGGACAAGGCAACCTGTTCCAGTCTCCTTTTTCTTAACTTCAAAAATGTTTATGTATCAAAAGCACAGTTTGTTCCAGTCTATCTTCAAGCTGAAATACATTCAGCACCAAAAAGAAACAAAATTCAAAATCCAAATTATAAAATTTTAGCAGTAAGACTAAAATGAATCATATTTATAGGTATAAAAAAGTTATTTCCTATTCAAGAAACAGATATGAACCCTAAGCTTTCTTAATTTCCAATAACTGAAATAACATGAGCATACAAAATGAAACTTACGCATCGAAATGTAACAACAATATTTTAACCTACAAGTCTGTCAGGAATGTATATGAGCACGGCCGAAGCATGCAGGCTTCCACTCAAGTATCCCAACACCTAGAACTTGCCATTAACACCCACAGAACTAGCCAGAAACAACATATCCAATGCTGATGACTCAACGTTTCTACTGGGATGAGGATCACTCTCACCAAAACCAGGGAAGATCATAAGTCAACAAGCAAATACCAAACTCTTCCGAGTGAAGTCTTAAGTCCGTATTCCCTGATCAAGAAAGGATACAACAAAACAAATAAAAACTTTACAAATGTATGTAAAACCAATAGCACACTACAATCTTTTAACACTAAGATTATCCAACCTGCAAGTCAAGAGGAAAGAAACGTATGGGGAACAATTATAGAAAACCTAGCTCTGTCAACTGGAACACCTTGCTCCCTATATGCCATGTATCTACCATCCGGAAGCAAAAATTCGGTCAGCGCTAGCAGATGTAGGAATACTTTCTTTATCAATGGGGTTCTTGAAGTGTTACTTTCGTAGTTACACACAATACGCACGATTAAGCGAGTCATAAGATTATATGGTAGCAAAAGGAGACTGCCGCACAACTGTTGAAGTAAATGATATTTTGCTGGAAATCATTTTGCATGGTTGGTTTGAAAGTTTGGTGCCAGGTTTTTGAATTAAAAGGGCTATTTGTCATGTGCAGTTCCCATCCTTTTTTTGGAAGTTATTTGAATGATGTTTTAGGTGAAGACAACTGATTAAGCCACAAAATCTCGGTGAATTTTGTGTTTGTTAAGAAGTGGTTCAAATTGTAGTATATTTAAAGATTATTTATATTGAAAAGTAGTTGTAATGATTGATGTATTAGGTTCATATATTTCTGTTTTGAATAAAAAAGCAGATTGTTTTTGTATCGTTCTTTCTCTTCTTTAGCTCTCTCTCATGCACAAATAACCTTTTTTCTCTTAGCTTTAGAACCCTGAAAAACCTACAATTGGTATCAGAGCTTCTTTGATCTTTCAGGACAAAAATACTAACTCAAAAAAGCTTCTCCATGGCATCCAATTCTGCTCCAATCTCTGCTCCAGTTTTCAACGGTGACCCGATACCATGTTTGGGCTGTCAAGATGAAAACATATCTGAGGGGCCATGGCTTGTGGCAATATGTGGAAGAGGAGAAGCAAGTTCCCCATCTTGGACCCAACCCAACGCTGAACCAGATAAGAGCGCATGAAGAAGGAGCAGCAAAAGCTCTAAGAACATTGTCTTGTATACATTCAGCTGTGACAGATCAGGTCTTCTCCAGGATCATGGCATGTGAGACACCTAAACAAGCACAGGACACTCTCAAGGAGGAGTTTGGAGGGAGTAACCAGACAAGAAATATGCAGGTTCTAAACTTGAGAAGAGAATTTGAAGTACTCAAGATGCAGGAGACAGAATCTGTCAAGGAATATGTGGACAGACTCATGGCTGTGGTGAACAAAATCAAGCTGCTAGGGGAAGAACTAACCAACCAGAGAGTGGTGGAGAAGGTCTTGGTCAGCTTACCTGAGAGGTTTGAAGCAAAAATTTCATCCTTAGAGGACTCCAAAGATCTGTCCCGAATCAGCTTGGCTGAGCTGGTTCATTCACTTCAAGCTCAGGAACAAAGAAGGCAACTGAGGCAAGAAGACTCAACTGAGATAGCCATGTATGTAGGTCAAAAAGGAAGAGTACAAGGAAGAGAAGACAAGAAATATAGTGGTGAAAAGAAAGGAAAAGAGAAGAGCTACAATCAAGGAGGGAAACATGGTGGACAAAGATCATTTCCTCCATGTGTGCACTGCAAAAAGAAGAACCATCCAGAATATAAGTGTTGGTTCAGACCTGGCATACAATGCAAGTCATGCAATCAGTATGGACACATAGAAAAAGTGTGTAAAAGCAAAGGAAATCAGCAGGAGCAGCAGGCTGCAGTGGTGGAGGTCCAGCAACCAAATCCAGAAGCAGAACAACTCTTCATGGCTTCATGCACAAACCACAACATGTGTGATGATGTATGGCTGATTGATAGTGGTTACACAAACCACATGACTCCAAATCTGTCAAGTTTTGTGAGCATTGATAGACTCTTTCACTCCGAAGTCAAGATTGGCAATGAAGAATTTGTGGAAGTCAAAGGAAGAGGTGAGGTTGCTGTCCCAACTACATTAGGCACCAAATATATTTCAAATGTTCTTTATGTACCCGAAATCAACCAAAGCTTGCTGAGTGTAGGTCAAATGCTAGAAAAGAATTACTCCTTACATTTTCAAAATATGTCTTGCATTATAGTTGACAACTTAGGGAATGAATTGATGAATGTGAAAATGCTAGGAAAAAGTTTTCCAATTGAATGGAAAAACTCAGCCTTGCATGCCTTGTCTGCAAAATGTGTTGAAACTGAAACTTGGCACAAAAGACTTGGGCATTATCATTATTCAGGTCTTAAGGAAATGAGGAGGAGAGAACTTGTTCAGTGTATGCCCGAAATTGAGGAGAAGGAAGGGGTATGTCAAGTTTGCCAACTGGGAAAAATCGGTAGGCAACCATTTCCAAACAAAACAATCCCCTGGAGAGTCAAGCCTTGTTTACTTATACACACAGATGTGTGTGGTCCAATGCAGGTGCCCTCTCTGAAAGGCAGCAGGTATTTTCTGCTGTTTATAGACGATTTCACCAGGCTGTGTTGGGTCTACTTCTGAAACAAAAAAGGTGAGGTGGGCTGCAATGTTTAAGGGGTTTAAGCAAATAGTGGAAAATGAAACGGTTTGAGTTTGAAAACCATCCGGAGTGACAATGGTTCGAGTATACCTCAAATCAATTTCAAGAAGCGTGTGTAAGGGTGCGGAATAAAGCACCAACTGAGCTCTCCTTACACACCACAGCAAAATGGTGTGAGTGAAAGAAAGAACAGAACTATAATGGAAATGGCAAGGTGCATGCTGTTTGAAAAGAGACTTCTGAAAGTTTTACGGGGTTTGAAGTAAATACATCAGATTTACCTTCTCTCAACAGTAGCCAACCAAAGCCTTGGATAACAAAACACCATTTGAGGCTTGGTATGGAGTAAAGCCAAGCATCAATCACCTCAAAGTGTTTGGAAGCATTTGTTATGCTCATTCCATTACCAACAAGATGAGTAAGTTTGGATGAGAAGGAAATTTGGCGGAATTTTTGTTGGTTATAGAAGCTTATCCAAAGCATATAGGATTTACAATCCTAAGACCAAAAAATTCCTAGTTAATCGTGATGTAAAAGTAGATGAAGAAGGGCTGTGGAACTGGGACAGAAATGAGATTGAAGGGAGTAATATGCAAGAACAAGGAGGAGACTTAATAGCTACTCAGGATACTCCAGATTTCAGCTCTGATTCTGAAGCTGATTCTTCAATTAGGGGAACTAGACCTTTGGCTGAAATTTATGACAGATGTAACTTGGCCTTGATGGAACCAACATGTTATGCTGAAGCAGCCAAAGTTAAAGAGTGGAAGGCAGCAATGGATGAAGAACTTGACATGATTAAGAAGAATGCAACTTGGGAACTGGTAACCAGACCTACCGGAAGAAAGATTATCCAGGTGAAATGGATTTATAAGAAGAAATTGAATCCTGATGGTTCAATTAACAGACACAAAGCAAGGCTTGTAGTGAAGGGTTATGCACAGCAGTTTGGGGTGGACTTTACTAACACCTTTGCACCAGTTACAAGGCTTGACACCATCAGAATCCTTCTTGCAATTGCAGCCCATATTAAGTGGAAAGTCTTCCAAATGGATGTGAAATCTGCTTTCTTGAATGGGTGGCTTGATAAAGAGATCTTTGTGGAGCAACCCGAAGGGTATACAGTTGAAGGACAAGAAGATATGGTGTACCTTCTTAGGAAGGCTCTTTATGGATTAAAACAAGCCCTTAGGGCCTGGTACAACAGAATTAATGAGTTCCTAATGAGTTTGGGGTTTGAAAGAAGTCCTAATGAGCATACCTTATATGTTAGAGAGGTTGATAATGAAAGGATATTTGTATCCTTGTATGTTGATGATCTGCTGGTGACAGGTCCTAACTCCACTAGACTGCTGGATTTCAAGAAAGAGTTGCACAAGGAATTTGAGATGACCGACTTAGGGGAGATGAGTTTCTTCTTGGGAATGGAAGTGTGGCAGTCCCCTTATGGCATATTTATCTCCCAAGAGAGGTATGCTAATGAACTTCTCAAAAAATTTGCAATGGAGAACTGCAAACCTGTCAACACACCTCTGATGCAAAATGTGAAGCTGTGTAAAAATGATGGTGCTGCTAAGGTTGATGAAACTAAGTACAGAAGCATAGTTGGGTGCTTGTTGTACTTAACTGCAACAAGGCCAGACATTATGTTTGCAGCAAGTTTACTCTCTAGGTTCATGAATGAACCAAGTGAGCTGCATTTGCAAGCAGCAAAAAGAGTCCTCAGATACATTAGAGGATGTCCAGACCTGGGAATATGGTTTAAGGAAGCTGAAAATTTCAGTTTGCATGGTTTCACTGACAGTGATTGGGGTGGCTCCTTGGATGACATGAAAAGCACCTCTGGATATGTTTTCTTTGTGAATGCAGGTGCCATAAGCTGGAATTCAAAAAAGCAAGAGGTGGTAGCACAATCCACGCTTGAAGCGAATATGTAGGCTCCTGCGATCCAACCAGTTGGTTTGGCTGAGAAAGATCTTGAAAGACTTAAGGCTGGAATAGACTCAAGGAAATGTGCTGCATTGTGACAACCAATCAGCAATTGCTATGTCCAAGAATCCAGTACTCCATGGTTGCACAAAGCATATCGAATCAAATATCATGCGGTGAGAGGCGAGCAAGATGGTGAAGTAAATCGATTCATTGCGGGGAGAGGAGCAAGTGGTGACATAATGACCAAACCCTTAGGCGAGATCCAAGTTTGAAGCATTAAGATTCAGACTTGGAGTTTCCAGCAAAAATATCAAGGAGGAGTGTTGAAGTAAATGATATTTTGCTGGAAATCATTTTGCATGGTTGGTTTGAAAGTTTGGCGCTAGGTTTTTGAATTAAAAGGGCTGTCTGTCATGTGCAGTTTCCATCCTTTTTTGGAAGTTATTTGAATGATGTTTTAGGTGAAGACATAGGTGATTAAGCCACAAAATCTCGTGAATTTTGTGTTTGTTAAGAGTGGTTCAAATTGTAGTATATTTAAAGATTATTTATCTTGAAAAGTAGTTGTAACAGTTGATGTATTAGGTTCATATATTTCTCTGTTTTGAATAAAAAAGCAGTGTTTTTGTATCAGTTCTTTCTCTTCTGTTTTAGCTCTCTCTCATGCACAAATAACCTTATTTCTCTTAGCTTTAGAACCCTGAAAAACCTACAACAACCCATAAAAGTCCTTTACAATTATTAATTTGTTCTCATTTTGGCACTCATAAGGGTATGTAAAAACATGGTAAGCTAAATAAGGATACTGGAAAACTCTGAATGAGGAATATTGTGGTGAAAACAAAAGTTGATTTAATATAGGCTTGATTAACTTGCAATAGATCTACTTTACCATTCAAAGCCCCTTTTCTCTTATGAAATATGAAATATACACATAATGAATTGGCATTCCTACAGTTCTAAATGCACTAATTGGAGCAGGATAACAGAAGTCATCCACCATGAACCTGTGAAGCAAGGAAAAAATAATTAAGTAGCCATGTCTTGTGGCACTGAGCATGTTCAGGCCATTGAATAAACTAGTTTTTATGCAGCATACAGATTTTTAGCACACCAATTTCCAGGTTACTTTTGACTTCAAATGGAATAAAAAATTAAGATAAACATCAACCTTCCATCCATCCTTCTGGCGCATTGAATGCTCCAACATGATACTGACGAAGTTGTGTATTAGGTCCTCTATATCTCCCATGCTTGGTGAGCGGGACGTTCGCTTGCACTCATCTATCGAACAAGTCATGCAGTTATATTTATGACAAGAAGTTGGCATGTACATGGAAAAATTTATCCAATAAGATAATATGCTTGTTAGCTATTACTAAGCTCCACCAATTTTCTTATCCTAACTAAGCATTACCTTTGTCTCCATATGCAACTAAAAGTCATTTACTTAAAGAAAACATCTTTGACATAAAGAGACTGAAGTTGGCTCAGATTACCTCATAGTTAGAGATAAGAATCTCCAAAATCCACTCAGGCCATTCCTCCATGTTAATCGAATACTTCTATTTTCTCGGATGACTGCAAAAGCCAAAACAAGATCCCTGAAATCATATAGAAAGGAACAGCTCAGGAAACACCATGAATACCTTGAATCAGTAGAAGTGAAAATGTGAAAAGAAAAATCATTCCCTTCATTTTCTGACCAACAAAAGACAAATTTTACCATTTATTTTTACCTGCAAGAGCAAGAACAGAGACGAAACAAATCACCGACCACGCATGCAGAGGATCTTTATCTTCAGGCAAATACTCATTAAAGAATCTAAGTTGAGCACAGAATTTCGCACAAGGCCCTTTAATTCTCTTGAATCCTCTCCCAAGATAAATGTAAAACAAAATAAATGAATCATCAATGGAGAATATAGTGTTTGATATCAAATTAAGAGTAGTAGTGAAAGCTGCTCGGCCAATATCTATGGCTCTATTGGCATCGCAACTTTCTTGAACATAAGAAATGAGCTGTAGCACTTTCTTGTGCCGGAGGTGTTGATTAGCATCCGGTTTTGAGTAGTGAAAATATTCGAGTTGCTGATTTTCGAGAGTTCTCCACTGGAGGTGTGGTAGCCAAGCCATGAAGTCATCATCTTTGGTGGGCGAGGAGGGCGTCGGGGACGGAACGACCCTTTGAGTTCCTTATGAACAGCAGAGTATAAATTAGAAAGCAAATAATCAGGAGCATCAGGACCGTTAAATCCATCATAAATCCCACCAAAAGCCGGCAACTGGTTGTCCGTGCGCCGTTACGTTGCTGGATTTTGGCGGCCGATGGTGGTTGCGGGCGGCCGACAGTGGCTGAGTTGGTGGGGGTGTATTGTTCATTTTCCAAAAGGCCTGTTTTTGCTAAGTTTTTTAAAGATAGGGAGTTATAAAATCTAAATAATATTATAATAATAATATTTAATTAAAGGGTAATTCAGTAATTTAAACAATATATCCACCAATTTATTATTTCTAACCAAACATATTAATAAAACATACCCATCAATTTATTCCAACTAACCAAATACATTTTCATAAAGATTTCCAGTAATCTTCCAAGATAATCTATCTTTCCAGTAATCCAACATTCCCAGTAATCAAACATTCCTCAACCAAACATCCCTTAAAGATTCTCTGGTAATCTATCTTTCTAGTAATATAACATTCTCTTAACCTTAATTTAATATGATAACAACCTTACTTGTCACTTGAAATGATGCTCAACTTATAGCCGTACTCTGTCACTTGAAATGATGCTCAACTAATAGCCTCAAATCTTAAAATGTGATAATATCCACTCGTCAAAGCACATACTACCTAATTTTCCTTATGAAGTGTGAGCTTCAAGTCCTCCATTTTATGCACAATCACACAAACCACTAAAAGAGAAAGATGTCAAATTCAAGCAGCAAGAGTGTTCATATTCTGATGATCCCATTCCCAGCCTCCGGTCACATTCTTCCTCTTCTTGACTTGACTCACCAGCTAGCCATTAGAGGCCTTCAAATGACCATTTTTGTAACTCCCAAAAATCATTACTATCTAAACCCTCTCCTGTCTCTTCATCCCTCCATTGAAACCCTAGTTTTACCCTTCCCTTCTCACCCTTCAATCCCGAATGGCGTTGAGAATCTGCAAGATGTCACTGTAGATTATGTACCTCAACTAGTTACTGCTTTGAGAGAACTCTGTGACCCTATTTCTCATTGGTTTCAAACTCACTCTTCTCCTCCTGTGGCCATCATCTTCGATGTTCTTATGAGTTCGTTTGCTCATCGTTTGGTTCCGAGTTTGGGCGTCAAACGCATCGTGTTTTGTCCGATTAATGCGAACGCTTTGTCTTCTTTTTGGTCTAATGATATTAGAAACATAAGCGAATTTGTAAGGGAAAACATAATCGAAAACCAGCAAAGCTGGGGGTTGGTTTTCAATTCATTTATTGAGCTAGAGAGCGAGAAATTTGATTTTGTTAAATTGTTCATGAAGCATGATCGTATTTGGGGAGTGGGGCCCTTGCTACCAATCAAAGCTAGTCCAGAACGAGGAGGGGCTGGTTCAATCCCAACAGAGGAGGTGATCACATGGCTTGACTCCTGCCACGTAGACAAATCGGTGGTGTATGTGGGGTTCGGAAGCCAGATCACATTGAACAAGATACAAATGGAAGCGTTAGCTGAGGCATTGGAGAAGAGTGGAGTTAAATTTATATGGGTTGTGAAAGATCCAGTGAAAGGAGGGAAGGATGATGATCAGAGTATTGTTCCGGTTGGATTCGAAGATCGTGTGGCTGGGAGAGGACTTGTGATTAGAGGGTGGGCTCCACAAGCCATGATACTTAAGCATCGAGCCGTTGGATCATACTTGACTCATTTGGGATGGGGCTCGGTGCTTGAGGGTCTACTGGGAGAGGTTTTATTGCTTGCATGGCCAATGCAAGTTGATCACTTCTTTAATACAAAACAACTGGTGGATGAATTAGGTGTGGCGATTCGAGTTTGTGAGGGATTGAATACAATTCCTGACTCAACAAATCTTGCTCAAATCTTGAAAGAATCGGTGAGAGAGAATCGGCCTGAAAGAATTTCATTTATGAAGCTACGAGAGAAAGCTTTAAATGCTATCAAAGAAGGTGGGAGTTCTTACAAGGCTTTAGATGATTTAGCCAGAGTTATTTCCACCTTATGCCTTTGATGCCGTGTTCTTTTACTTGATCTCAAGTAATTAAGTGTAATTTATAGAAATGTGAAGTCAATAATTCTTGATTTGATTGGAAATTAATGTAATTTGAATCTTATTCATTGGTTTGATTTTGCAAGATATTGCAATTTTGTAATATGCTCTGACTTCATTGTAGACCAACCCAAAATTCTTTATATATATATATATATATATATTTGATCTTTTATGCTGGAGACTTACAAACATATTGTCGGATTGGTGATAAAAGCAAAGACTTAATAATTATATATGTATCTTCCTTTTAGAATGATGAACTTGTTTTCTAGTTAATTAACAATAATTTTCCACGTTGGATTAGGTGAGAGAGATTATCCTGATTTTGCTTAGAGTTAGAAAACTCAACTGTACACATTTTTGCTTTTAAAATCCAACAACTTATTTGACCTTTTGTTGAGTAATTATAAAGTAATTACACTTCAAACAACTTGGTTTAAATCTTAGTTTGATAACATTACACAAACATGAATATGTGGATACTGTACTGTAAAATCTGTATGGGTCAAAAATCATCTTGGGCCTTATGAGGCCTAAGCAGGTAACATCTATTATGTAGGCTTAAGGTCGTGACCCAATTTCGGTCGGGTCTATGTTAAAGTTCATGTCATGGGCCAGATTTATTGCTTAAACCTAGCCTCTCTCCAGATTGGGCATCATCATTAACCCACCTAGGGTCAGACCTATTGGTCCATGATATCCTCTAACGGTCCAAAAATTCGCCTAAAACCCTAAGACATCTACTTCCTATTTGATTTTTATTCTACTTCACCTAAGATCCTGTATCTTATGTAAATTATGACTCTTATTCCTTAAAAGGTAAGTAAATCAAAGATTTCCCTATTTGTTAAAACTTTACCATTATGGACTCAGAGTCCTACTAGGATTTGAAGATCCTATGACTAATATATAAAGAGAGGTCATGCCTCTCATAAAGCATCCAATAGTCCATACCACTTACTAGCAATCAAAATTCTTGCTCGTAAGAACTAGTACTTTCGCCGTAGCTCTATTCTTCGATTAAACTTCGGTAAACCCTTCCTTCCCTTAACCCTCACTAAATAGTCTTATTCAGCCTTACTGACTTGAGCATCTAAGTGTCTCTTTTAAGCTTTTAGCGTGCATATTAAAGATTAGTGACTAATTGTGTTAGATTTAATTTTGTATTTTGTAAAGCCAAATCGTTGATTTTTGATACACACTAAAAATTTTGGGATGTTCACATTAATTATTGAATATGTTGACATGAGATTTCGCACCAAACTTAGAATTCTCTAAGTTTTTTAACTTGCCCAAAGAAATCGATAGATATATATATCACATATATATTTATTTGAGAAATATCAAAGTGTGTGTTTAGGATTGTTATAGCTTAAGAAATAATCAATTAAGTTTTAAACTACAACAATGAAAGTGTTTGGTAAACAACTTTTAAAATTGATTAAGTTTGAATCTGATTATAAAATAATTAGATTTATAAAAGGATTATAAAAGGTACCTACGGTAGTTTTTCAAAATCATATTATTTTCAAAATTGATTTTGTATGTGTGAATTAAAAATATACCCTTCTATTATAAATTTACTTATAAAGAAATTAAATAAAAAATTAATTTAATATTTTTTTTATGAAATAAATAAAATTGAACTGATAGATAGCGGCAACAGTGGACTAACGGCAGTAGTTGCTGGATTCTGGTGACCTCTGACGATGCGCGTCACTCTCATCGTTGGCCTTATCAGGAATTCAGGATCGACGTAATTAGCCGATTTGTCGGAATACAAAAGGCCGCCAAATGTTTCACCACCTTCTGTGGAAAAACGACTTGTAGGAATCCAATGAAATCACCTTGGTCAGATCCAATATTTTTTTTAATTGATTAATAATTTATTTAACATAATTTTTTATTACATTTTTAAATATTTATTAAATACATAAAAAAATACAATTTAGAATTAGAAAAATATTTTAACAAATAAAATGTTTATTTTGATCATTATACATACACTAACAATTTCAAAATCCATCTTACCAAACATAACATCATAGATTTTAAAAATCAAAGTAATTTAAAATTTTGCTTTACCAAATACATTGAAAATTATTTTCATGAACTAATTCTTTTCAAAATTGGATAGTGATAGAATTTGAGGTGAACTTGACTCCTCACCCAATAAGACCTTGTTGAATGGGAAGATTACCCCTCTTATAAACTAGTTGGCTTCAGTGTGCTTAGTCGGTGTGGGACTCCAACACTCTCTCTCACGGTCTAGCCCATATGTTGGGTTATGCTTATTGATGGAGGTAGTTGTTGGCTCTAACTCCTCACCCACTGGTAAAGCACTCAGTTCAACTAAACTTGGGCTCTGATATCATGATAAAATTTGAGGTGGGTCTGACTCCTCACCTAATAAGGACTTGTTGAATAGGAGGATTACCCCTTTTATAAACCAGTAGGCTTGAACGTGCCTAGTCGGTGTAAGACTCCAACAGATAGTATTATCTTTGACTTAAACGTTACAACATAACAATATCTATCTGTAAAACAACTATTTAAGATGCATTTAATGGAGATTTAGTAAGTAAATAACCATTATTTTGGAGTTACTATTGATAACTTGAAAGTATATATTTTGTTAGTGATTTAATTGGATTATTTGTAAAAAAATGTGTTTAATTTGTGGAATTTGAATTAATTATTTCATAAATACCTTTTATGGGATCACGGGTGTATTTTGAGTATTTTCAGGTTCAAACTGATATTTGAAGGAAAAAGAATGATGTCAATGGAATTCGTGACAAGTAGGAACAAACGGTGCAAGAATCAAGTTGAAACGAGAAAGTTGTGACGCGTCGAAGATTCAACGTAAAATCTGGAAATCCTTCAAGATGAGCATGCTTCGATGTTTCAATAATAACTTGAGCTGTAGAAATTGGAATTCAACCATTCTTGAGGCGTTGGAAAGCTTATTCAGAGAGGTACAAAGTTTGTGTTGATAACTTTACCAAATTCTGAAGATCACAGACTCATGGGACAGAAAGAACGATCGCCGCAAGGACTGTTTTTGATCGCCGCAGCGACTATTTTTGATCGCCTCAGCGATGGGTCACGGGTCTGTTTGGGTTATTGCATTCTCCTAGTCTAAATTTGAATGGGTTAAGACATTTAATTCTTTCCTAAGTAACCTCCAAACCCTAGCACTATAAATAAGGATCTTTAATTAGTTTTTGGGGGATTAGAGAAGGAGAAAAGATGGCTACTATTTTGGAGATCGAAATTTTTGCAGTTCTCGTTCGCCAATTAGAGGAGTTTTTCTATTTTTCTTTCTTGAACTCATGTTACTGAATACAATGGTTGTTTTTATTACTGCAATTATGAACTAAATCCCTTTTCTAGGGCTAAAAATGTAGCCCAATTTATGAATATGTATTGACTTTATTATTGTTAATTCTTATTGAGCATTAATTATAAGTTTTATTCTTGTGTGTAATGCTTTCAATTATTAAGGATCCGAGGGTTGAATGATATGATGGGTTGGGTTGAGATCGAGAGATGAGACCTGATTTGTCTAAGGTAATAAAACCATAGATTGAGCGAACGCTAAAGATAGGTTACCGCGATCTATGAGGCTTTGGTAAATTCCATAAAACTTAATGACTCTTAGCTCTTAAATCCAGCTTAGAGATATTTTGGGTTGTTGCTTAAGGGTTAATTCGCTAATTGTTCGAGAGAAAGTTAGTAGAATATCATGGAGTTTGGCCTTTAGCATAAGCTTAATTAGGTTAACAATAATTGTCAATGCGTAGGATTAAATTGGTGTGAAATCTGTACCCTAGGTCTAGTCATATTGATCTGTTTACCAAAGTATTAACAAAATTATGCTTTTGTTTAGTTTTTAGTTTGTTTTCTTTTTCATTAAATTCATTCTTAAAATCATGTTTTATCAAATAGTAATAAAATAGACTAGTTTGGTATTTGGTAGGTAGTTCTCTTGGGATTCGACACTCATTTACTAGAGCTTTATTACTTGCGCGATTTCATATATTTGCGAATAGCCTATCAACTATCAGATAATTGAAGTGATTTTGCTGGCTACTAATGATCAATCTGGGAAGTGAAGGCTATAAGATCTGGATCTTGTTGAGCAACTTCCATATCATCTTCATGCAAGGACATCCATGCCTCAATTCCATCACCATCCCTTGTATCAAATAGCATTGTCGTTTCAACATGAGATCGTACATGGGTCACTCTAGTTGGCTTTCCCCAACCAAAATCTGGATAAATTAGCATCCTGCACTGCACAATCTAGCTAGTAAACCCATAAACATCTATTTTTTCAATGTCTTTGTGGACTTCTTCACCAGCCTCTATCCAGGCGTTAATCACAATGGACGATAAATCATCGCCATTTTGTTATTTTGCATATTCAGTAACTGTATTTGTTATTGCATCACCAATTAGACTCACCAAGTTGTGAAAATCCACCTCATTGCTCTTGTTCTTGAGTGTGAATTTCGCGATCACCAGCCTGAATAGGTTTCTACAACAATCATCTGAGATTGGCAGGACTGTTCTTCCTCTCATGTTCACTGTATGAAATATTAAAGAAGGCCTCAATTTCCCATGTTTAGTTTGATAAACCTAATGAGAGCTTTCCATATAATTGCTGTCACCAATTATGTTGAAAGTTGAACCTGTTTTGGTGAATGCAAACTTAGCCAGTCGAAAGAATGAAGAAGTCAAGAGTTGGAAATTAAGAAAATGGACTTGTGCTCAAGAGGATCACGCCACCGCGTAGAAGGTTGGTGGAGTCTGGAAAAAATTCCAGAAAGTTTATGCCGCGGGCAATGAGGATCAAGAAGTCCGCCGCGGCGCAGAACTCCTCATGCCGCGGCGTGAGTCGCATTTCAAGAATTCTTGGTTAAATTTAGTTTTTGTTAAGTAGTTTAATTATTTTCCTGTTTTGAGAGTTACAGTTTAGGAAAAATTCCTTGTTTTAAGAGAATTGTTATTTTAGTTAAGTTTTGTTTTAGGAATAGGAATTTGGGTTTATGTATTTTCCTTTTCTTAGTTTGAGTTGAATTAGAAAGTAGTTTTTAATTAGGATTAATATTGTAGTCTCTTACTATAAAAGAGTTGGAAAGTTGTCTTTGTATTTTGAGTCATTCAAATTAATAAAGTGAAGTTTAGTTTCTTTTCTCCAAGTTCATCACGTTTTTGTGCTTTGCGATTTTGATTTATCACTCCTAATTCCAACAAATTGCACCCTTGAAGGTTTTTCTGATTCTTTGCCACTTTCTTTTGCACAATCTTTCTCAGATTCGATACCGCTGGGCCATCGAAAACAAACGTCCTTGATGCAGTCTTTAATCCGGGGATAATTCTTTGCACATCTTAAATTCAGGAACAATCTATCTTGGGAGTAAAAGCGAAGGTAAATAAAAGCTTGGTTGATCAACTTATCGAACCCTAATCGGCATGAAGTAGCCCATCCATCACTAAACTTACTCATTGTGAACCCATCAGCTATCTTATGTGAAATGCACATAAGATAGCTGAGGATTGATTGAAGAACAATGACAAGTTATCCAGTATTGATTTGTTCATTAACTTTTTGGTTTTGTGGTAAAGGAAAAGAATAATAACAAGAAAATGTAATTGATTCTTGGGATGACAAATGAATCGCTAAGAGCAATTTATAGAAAATCGAAGCTTAGATACCTAATTGATCACTTGAAATTTTCAGGGACTGTTAGATACTCAAGAATATGCTACTGAATTTTTTTTTAAAAAAAAAAAAAGCAATAAAGAAATCTGAAACTAGGTTATTTTTTTAATGATTTTAATGAAGGTGGACTGTTTTTAGGTAAAAGAATACGCTATTCTTTCAAATTTAACCTATCATTCTCTTTCGTTTACCCAAGAAGAGTCCACCTTCGTTCAAAAAGAACGACCCTGCGTAATTCACCTACTTCTAATAATTATCAAGACAAACAAAGAGTAAGCCCATCGACCATATGACAGTTTGGCTTCCATCCTTCAACCCCTCTAAAAACTAATTCACTTTAACATCTTTAGAACAAAGTGGAACAAGTATCATCTATGTCATGACCTGGCAAGAGTCCCACATTGGTGGGGAAGGACTGGGTAAAGGGTGTATAACCTTGGGAGTTCTTCAACTTGTTAGTCGCATTTTGGGTGGAAAACCCGGAAACAAAAACATGAAGATTTTGCATCACCTTTTGACAGTTGAGAACCCGGGTTGTTATAAATGGTATTAGAGCCGACCTTCCCTATGATAGGTGGTGATCCTCATACGAGAATGTGTCGCCACAACCTTTAGAACCTCCATAAGAACATAATGCATGTTTAGTTAGACCAGGTTGATAAATGGTATTAGAGTTGACACATCCACGATAAATGGTGAGTCATACATCTCCCTCCCCAACCTTTAGAACCTCCAGAAGAACATAATATATGTTTAATTAGTGTTTAATATTAATTCATTAGTTATTCCAACTTGAAAGAATTAATAAATTGAAGAAATCATTGAACTACTGGTGATATATAATAAGCCAAATATCTTTCCCAACAATTATGGATGAAATGTGTGTAGTGCTCCTATTAGAGTTTGTAACGGATTGAACATAATTCCTATCTAACAAAATCTTGGTCAAATTTTGAACGTCAGGTGAGTGAGAATCGGCATGAAAGAATTTATGAAGCTCCATAATAAAGCTTTAAATGCTATAAAAAAAGGTGGGAGTTCTTATAAGGTTCTAGTTGATTTAGCTAAAGAAATTTCCAAATTAGAGTTTCAAGTAGAGAAGAATAAATAGGCCTGATCGAATTGGTTTCTTACAATTGATCTAGTGGCTGAATTCTTAAGTTTCAAAAGTAAGAGAGATTAATTATCTCTTTATTATGATCATACAAAAAAGTGACTTATAAAAACATAAAATTTGTGATTGGTTTTTTTTTTTTTTTTTTTTTTTGAGTAAACTCGGTAATCGTATTAAAGAATAAAGAATAATAGCCTAAAGCCGAACCCTTGGACAAGACCAAGAGCTGCGCTACACAAAAGGAGCAAAAGGAAGGAACACCAAACCTAAAGCACAAAAACAAAGCAACCTGACAGACTAAAATTTTGTGATAGATTTTAGACTAAGTCAACATAGATTACATATGTACATATTTTAATATATCATTATAAATATTATATAATGTTGCTTTCGTTCACAAATATAATCCTACTATAAATAAGCATTAAACTTTATTGTGTGATAGGAATAACTTTTATTATCATCCCCTAAATATGAGACAAGTGATTAAAATAATAATTAACAAAATGTTGTGTTTTGTTAGCCAGTCTGAAAAGAGGGCAATTTCGTAAAACTGCAAATCCACAAAAGAGAGAACGGCATCGTTTTGAGAAGAGAAGAAAAACTTTACTCTTTAGTTTATCATTTAGCTGGGTTTTACTCTCAGCGTCAGTCTTCTTCTCTCTTCCTCTGTATATAAACAAATGTATCTCTCTGAGAATAATAAGAAAAAGATTCACGCATTTTTTCAATTTTCTCTCTTTTAGTTTTTCAGTTTCACATGGTATCAGAGCCTAAGACAAGCGTCGACGGCAACGATCTGAGCAATTGATTTTTTTTTTTTTCTCTTCTCAGCTTCAATGGAGAAAATGCAAAATGTTTCAGCTAATCCTCAGCTCTCAATTTTTTCGTCAAGTCTTCAGGTTGTCACTCCCAAACTGACGAGAGATAGCTACACTGATAATTACCGATTCTGGCGATCGCAAGTCCTCTTCGCTGTAGGAGCTCATGAACTCGAAGAACATTTGACAGGTTTAATTCCCTGTCCAGCTCCTTTTATTAGCTCTATTTCTTGTTCAATTGAGTTGAGTGATAGTAAAGCATCTGAAACCCTAGCTAAAGAAAAGCTTAATCCAGCTTATGCAAACTGGAAATGACCTGACAAGTTTCTTGTCACTTGGCTTCTTGCCTCAATTTCTGAGTGCATGTTCACTCTTGTTGCAAAATGTTAGTTTGCGTCTGAAGTATGGTTTAAGCTAGAAGCTGAGTTTGTAACTGAGTCAAAGGCCAGAGCCTTACATTTGAAGAATTTGCTTCAGATAACTCAAAAAGGCAATTTGAATATTCATGATTATGTTAAGAAAATGAAAGGCATTGCTGAAAGCCTGTCTGCGAGTGGTCAAGTGATCTTAGATGAAGATCTTCTTCAACATATTTTAGACGGTTTAGGTCCAGAATTTGACGCTGTTGTTGTCAATCTGACCTCCAGAGTAGAATCTAAGGTTGATCTTATTACTTTGCAAGAGGCTCAGTTTTTGTTGCAAAAATATGAGTTGCGGCTTGATAGGTTTAATTCTATAGAGTTTCATGGAGGTTCGGTTAATGTTGCTTCTCTTGAAAATTCAAATAGTTTACCTAGTAAAAATTCGGTGCCTATCAATGCTAAGGTTTCCTCTGCACCTATTGGTACTTCTAATTTGGTCACATATAGTCAGTCTCAACTGCAAGGCTTACCTAATCCTCCCATAGGTTCTCAGAGTTATCCTCAGTTTAGTTCGAATGATCCTGGATCAAACTTTGGAAATTTTGGTGGAAATTCAAGCCATTATTACTCTTCATACAGACCTGTTTTTGGGAGGAGGAGAGGAAGAAACAATGGCGAGGCAAGCCTATTTGTCAAGTTTGCAGTAAGATTGGCCATACTGTTCATTCTTGTTATCTTGCTACAATTCTACTTACACTGGTATACCTCCTCAAAGTAACATGTCAGGACAAGGTGGTTCTGGTCCAGCTTTTCATAATGGATTTTATGGACCTCAGTTTGGAAATCAAGCATTATAATACTGGCAGACCATATAGTTCTCATTCTGGAAGTCAGCATGTTGTTGGTCCCACTACTGGATCTTACGATTCCTCATCTCAGTCAACTATAAATTCCAACTTGCACAGTCAACAACAACACACCAATCTGCAAGGCACGCCATTTTTTACTCATCAACATCAAGGGTTTCATGTCCCTAGTCAACAAAATTCCTACCAAAATGCAATTCCTAACCAAGCTTTTCTTGTGTCCAACCAACCACCTTCCCCAAACCAATATCCTCAAACACACATGACTGTCCCAGTTACTGCTCCTGTTGATCTAGCCTGGTACATGGATTCAGGAGCTATTGACCATGTAACTCCTGATCATACTCAACTAATTTCCAGCAGACCCTATGATGGAGTTGAGCAACTACAAGTTGGTAACGGTGAGTCTCTCCATATATCTCATATAGGTTCCACTTTATTTCCCAATTCATTTCATTCTAAGTGTTTACATTTGCGTAATGTGTTGTGTGTTCCTAGAATAACTAAAAATCTCCTTAGTATTTCTAGATTCACTAAAGATAATCAAGTAACTGTGGAATTTGACTCTGATTGTTGTGTTGTTAAGGACAAGGCTACCAAGGACAGGTGTTATTCTGAGGGGAGGACTTAAGGCTGGTCTGAACCAATTGCACATACCTTCTTGCTTCTCCTCTGGTTACACTTCTGGTGGTCTAGAAAAGTCATCTGCTTTGAGTTCTAGGTTTTGTAATACTTTGTCTTCAAATAAGCTAGTCGGTACTGATAATCAGTATAGTCATAGGTTGCCTCAGTCTATTAGTTCTCTGAATAATTTTCAAGATGCTAATGCCAAGTGTAATACACTGATTAGCAGTCCAATGAATGCTGTAGTTAATAACAATCATAGGATGGAAGATCCACAATTATTTTGTAGCACTAAAAGTCCTATCTCATATGCAAATGATTGTATTCCTGATTTCATTAATAAAACACAATGTTTAGAACACTCTGGTTTAAATCCTGTTAATTCTGAGTCTGATATGTTTGGTTCTACTGTTGCTATTTCTGATATTTCTGCTAATAATAATAACATCTCTGATTTGGTTGATGATTCTGGCAGAATTTCAGATAATACTTCTGATTTTGATAATTATTCTAGTCTGAACAAAGCTGATTCTGATTCTGTCTTTTATGTTGCTTCTGTGGTTGATACTAATGCATATTCTACATCTATGTTGAAAGATAATGAAAATTCTATGATTGATGTTAATGCAAATCCTGCTTCTATGTTGAATGATAATGAAAATTCTGCTATGACTAAAGCTCTTCCTGTTCACAATGCTACCACAGTTTTTCAGGCTAGTAATACTAGGAAAAATGCACTGTCCCTTTGGCATAATTGTTTAGGCCACCCACATACTGATGTATTAAGTAAAATCCTACCAAACATTCATCCAAGACCTTCAGAACCAGTCTCATCATTAGGTTTTTGTGATGCATGTAAATTAGGAAAACTACATAGAAATCACTTTCCTAGTTCAACCTCTAGAGCTTCACAGCCGCTTGAAATAGTTCATAGTGACATTTGGGGACCAGCACCAGTAGCTTCCTTAGAAGGTTTCAAATATTACATTTATTTCATTGATGACTACAGTAGGTTTACCTGGATGTTTCCCTTAAGAACCAAAGCTGAAGTTCAGTCCACTTTTATCAAATTTCACCATTTAGTTGAAAGACAACTTGGCTATAAACTCAAAATCTTACAGTCTGACCAAGGAGGAGAATATAGGGGTCTAATTCCTTATCTTACCACTGTTGGAATCCAACTTAGGAATTCTTGTGCCTATGTACACTAACAAAATGGGAGAAGTGAAAGGAAGCACAAACATATAGCCGAAACAGGTCTGACCTTACTAGCCCATGCATCTATGCCGTTGCATTTTTGGTGGTGTGCGTTTGATACTGCTGTGTTTCTTATTAATAGAATGCCTAGCTCAATTTTGGATTTTGTGTCACCATATCAGGTTCTTTACAGTAGAATTCCTGTTTATTCTGAGTTAAAAAATTTTGGTTGTGCTTGTTTTCCTTTTTTGAGAGATTTTCATAAACACAAGTTGAATTTTCATTCTTCTAAATGTGTTTTCCTGGGTTATAGTTTAAGTCATAAAGGGTACAAATGTCTTAGTTTAGAGGGAAAAATTGTCATTACTCCTAGTGTTCAGTTTAATGAACTAGAGTTCCCTTTTTCTATTGGTTTTAATCAACATTTGTCCAGTTCTTGTTTTCCTTCACTCAAAGCAGAAGTCCCTCATAGTTCTTCTACTTGTTTTCGATTTGTTTCTATTCCCTTTTCTAATGGTACAACCAGCAAAGTCTCCTCTACGTGGACTGTTCTGTTTCCTAATCCTTCTCTCACTAATAACAAGTCAACTCCTAGTTCCTCATTTCAGGACATTAATAACTCTATTCACAGTCCATCTATTCCTAAACCATCCTCTAGAATCCGTACCTTAATTTCAAAAACTCCATCTAACAACCCTGATACTTATACTTCCTTATTACCTACTCTCATTCCATCTTCTATTTCACATACATTTCCATTAGAAATAGATCTATCTTGCTATCATCTTCCCAATTCCATAATTCAAAAGCCTTCTATACCTTCACATTATACACAATCAGCTCAGAAACTCACTGATCACTCTCTTGTTGTTGACTTAACTCCATCACAGTGCATTCAATTTGAAATTCCTACCTATGCACCTAAAATTCGTCATAATCAATCTACCAACTAGCCTCTGATCACTAATACACATCATATGCTCACCAAATCCAAAACCAGTAATTTACCCTCAACTAGCCTTACCCTGACCAGATCTTTACCCATTCCATCAGACCCAGTTTCAGTAAATGAAATACTTGCTCTTGTTGCTTCAGTCAACCACAATCACCCCATAAACCAGTCCCTTATAACCAACACTCACACCAGATTAAAAATTAGAAACTCAACATCACTTGCCCTAGAATCTGTTCTAGTAACTACAGCCTCTGAATTTACACCTACAAACCAGTCTCTTAACCCTAATACATCTACCACAGTCACCAAGTCTCAAACTAGCAACTCAATCTCAACTGCCCTTACCCTGGTCAAGTCTCCACCAGTTAAACTTGAACCTGGTATAGTGACTGAAGCTCTTGCTTGTGATGAGTGGAAAAAGGCCATGCAAGATGAGTTCGATGCTCTTATTAGGAATGAAACTTGGAGCCTAGTTCCTCGGACTTCTAATGTGAACATAGTTGGTAATAAGTGGGTGTTTCGAATTAAGTTTCATGCTGATAGATCTTTTCAAAAGTATAAGGCTAGATTAGTTGCTAAAGGATTTCAACAAACTCCTGGCTTAGATTATTTTGAAACTTTTAGCCCCGTTGTCAAACCCGCAACAATTTGAATCATTTTCACATTGGCTGTCACTTATGGTTGGGATATACAACAAGTGGATGTGAACAATGCCTTCCTTAATGGTCATTTGAATGAAACAGTCTATATGAGACAACCAGAAGGGTTTGAGGTCTCTCACTTGTCTTCCCATGTTTGTAAACTTAACAAGGCTCTCTATGGTCTTAAACAAGCCCCACGAGCCTGGTTTGACAAACTAAAACAAGCGTTGGTTCACAAGGGATTTCAGAATTCAATATCTGATTCCAGCTTGTTCATTCTCAAGGACAACTCTGAAATTTTATATGTTCTCATATATGTGGATGACATATTAATAACTGGTTCTAGTTCGTCTAAAATTCAGCATCTTGTTCATGATTTAAACAGCCAATTTGCCTTGAAAACTCTTGGGGCTGTCACATATTTTTTGGGCTTAGAAGCAACCAGGTCAGCTGTGGGTCTACACTTAAAACAAACTAAATATGTCCATGATTTGCTTGTCAAAACCAAGATGCAAGAGGCACATGCCTATCCTACTCCTATGGCAGTAGGAACCAAACTATTTGCAACTGATAGTGAGTTGTTTAAAGACCCCAGTCTCTATAGAAGTACTATTGGAGCTCTACAATATGTCACCTTAACCAGCCCTGATATCAGCTTTATAGTGAATAAACTTAGTTAGTACCTTCAGGCTCCTACTGAGCTATAATGGCAGGCGTGTAAGAGAGTTCTAAGGTATGTTAAAGGTACTCAATTCCATGGTTTGCTGTTTAGACCAACAACCTCTCTTAATGTTGAATGTTATACCGATGCAGATTGGGGAGGTAATTTAGATGATCGACGGTCTACTAGTGGATATTGTGTGTACCTAGGTCCTAATCTAGTTTAATGGAGTTCTCATAAGCAAAAAGTAGTGGCATTATCATCTACAAAGGCTGAATACAGAGTACTAGCCCAAATAGCAACTGAATTGGCCTGGTTGGACAATTTATTTACTGAAATAGGGGTGGCTTTAAACACTTGTCCTGTCATTAGGTGTGACAATGTGAGTGCTGAAGCTTTGGCATCAAATCCAGTTTTTCACGCAAGAACAAAACATATTGACATTGATACTCACTACATACGTGATCAAGTTCTTGCAAAAAGGGTTATTGTGCAATATGTTCCCACCAAGCTTCAAATTGCTGATATTCTGACAAAAGCACTTTCCATTAGTCAGTTTCAGGTTTTGAAACACAAACTTTGTGTTGTTGAGATTCCAAATTCAGAGATTAAAGTTGACAATCGTTCAGGATCATCTTAATTCTCTAAAGCAGTGTAAAATTCTGCTAACACTGTAAACAGAAGAATCAGAGAATCAGCTGTATGTTGAACTTCCATTGTGCTGTTGTTTTGTGATGTTGTTTGTGGTGTGATGAAATGAATGCTGGTAGTAAGAATTAATATTGTAGTATATGCAGAAGCATCGGAAAGAATATTGAAGTGCTGCTGTTTTGAGAAGGTGTTTGTGGCATGTTGATAAAATGCTATTGATGTTTTTGGCTATATGCAGAAGCATCAGAAAGAACTACACATGTTGATAAAATGTTACTATTTGTTGCTGTTTTGAGCAGGTGTTTGTGGCATGTTGATAAAATGCTACTGTTTTTTTTTTTGCTGCTTGGAGTGCTGTTTTGCAGTACTTACTTGATGTTTGTGGTATGAGAATATGAATTCTGGAGATAAGTGTTGAATTGAAGTGATGGTTGCATTATAATAGTGTGTATGTTGGTGCTCTAAAATGAGTGCAGAGTGTAAGTATGAAGAAGATGAAGTGTTGAATGTGAAGGAGGTGAAGTGTTGAATGTGATAATGCTTGGTAAATGCTGGATGTTAGTAGGAATCCAATAATGTGGTGGTGGATTTTATTTGAAAAGTGCAGAAGCAATTCAGTAGTAATGTTGGTAAAGTTGAATTCTGGGTGTGATGTTTTATAGAAGCAGACGTAGTGAAGTAGTTCAATAGTAATGTTGGTAAAATTGGGCTGAGTTCTGGAAGTTTATAGAAACTTACTGGTGTGCAAAAGCAGATGCAATGTTGAATTCTGGAAGTTTATAGAAACTTAGTGGTGTGCAGAAGCAAATGCAATGTTATTGAAAGTGCAGGAAGTGCAGACAAGCAAATGCAGTTTTCTGATAAAGTGCAGGAAATACAAGCAAATGCAGCCTTTTGATGAAGTGCAGGAAATGCAGAAAATGTTTTGAAGACAACAAATTGAAGTCTAGAAGACAATTCAGTAGAAAATGGTGAAGAATTCAGTAACCGTAGTGCAGTCTGAGGGGGAATGTTAGCCAGGCTGAAAAGAGGCCAGTTTCATAAAACTGTAAATCCACAAAAGAGAGAACGACGTCATTTTGAGAAGAGAAGAAAAACTTTACTCTTTAGTTTATCATTTAGCTGGGTTTTACTCTCAGCGTCAGTCTTCTTCTCTCTTCCTCTGTATATAAACAAATGTATCTCTCTGAGAATAATAAGAAAAAGATTCACGCATTTTTTCAATTTTCTCTGTTTTAGTTTTTCAGTTTCACAGTGTTTCACTATTTATTCTATGACTTTGTTTTATGATGATACTAGAAATAGCTTTACCGTTCAAAACAACCATTGAATAAATGGGAACTTGGGAAGCATTCAAGGTTTATTAAGGGAAAGAATGACCCTTTGTAATTTCACCTTAAAATCTTATAAATGGATCACAACCTGTGGAACAAAATGGAACAAGACAACAAGTATCATCTACAACCTTTAGAACCTCTAGAAAGAATTAATGTATATTTAATTAGTGTTTATCAAGTCAAATAATAAAACAAATAATAAACCAAGTACTAGTTATTTGTCATCACTTGTCCGTGAAGTAGAAATCTTGAGATTTTAACTAGTCTTAGACTCCTATAAATTTTAATTAAATTAACCATACCATTATCAGAATACGACAATTATTGGGGTATGTAACTAAATTGATCTCGACAGGTATTATATATTTTATAGCTGAGAATGATTTATTAGTCAAGTGTTAGCAGAAAAGTATTTCACTAGTGGCATTCTCGAGTATTGAAAATACAGAATTTAATTTTCTTTTATTTTACATGTTTATTTTTTTTTAATAATAATAGTAAATAGCCCTAACTGTGAAAGTTATGGATTTGAGAGCAAAAATCAGAGAGGAAAGAAGAAACAGAAACTTTCTTATTATTTCGATTAAATGAACACTGTTACAAAAGTCAGTTTTAATAGCTGATTATTACAACACAGAAAATGACGACACTTTAAGCTTTCTAAAAACGTCACCGTTTGTTTAACCCCCAGTCAAGCTAAACTCTACTTACAGTTTCAGCTTGGTCATATTTGTCCAACAACCCCTGTCAAGCTAAACTGCATTTACAGTTTCATCTTGGTAATATGTGTCTTAATAGCCCCTGTCAAATAAACTCTGCTGAAATAAAACTTGCCACTAAGACCAACGCCTCATAACAAGTTGATCAGTTATTTACAACTGCAAACTGCACTTTCATACAATTTCACATTTTCAGAAATAAACTCTGTTGAAATAAAACTTGCCACTAAGACCAACACCTCATAACAAGTTGATCAGTTATTTACAACTGCAAACTTGCAAACTGCACTTTCATACAATTTCACATTTCCACAGCTTCACATCTGCACTTTCATACAACTTTCACATCTGCTCAGCTACAAGCCAATTGAGACTAACACCTCACAACAATTTGATCACTTGCCAATTTCTGCTTCACAATAGCACAACTGTGATTTCACATTTTCATAGCTTCACATTGGCACTTTCTTACAGCTTCATATCTGCTTAACTACAATCTGCAATTTCTCATTTTCACAACTTCACATCTGCTCAACTACAATATGCAATTTCTCATTTTCACAACTTCACATCTGCACTTTCATACAGCTTCACATTTCACAGCTTTACATCTACACTGTTATACAGCTTCACATCTGCTCAACTACAATTTCTTCACAACTGTAATTTTAGCTAATCAACTTAAAAGAAGTGGCTGCTGCTAACAATTCTAACTTCAATGTCACAATGATCTCAACTAACACTATCAACTTCAGTTGTACAGTTTCATCAACTAAAAAAAAACTGCAACTTCACAACTGACTGCAAAGCTATAACTCCAACTTCACAACAAAATTATAACTGCAACTGCAACTTTCATAGCTTAAGAACTCAACATAAGCAATCTTCATCTTCATAACTACCAATCTTAATAAGCCAAAATTACTCAACCAAAGCAACTTGTTCAACTAATGTTGTTTGTACCTTGATCAATAACATTCAATTTCTAATATAAAGTAAGAAATTGAGAAATGGACAAAGCTTTTGTTAAAATGTTGTTAGTAAACGGTCCCATATACGCAGCAAAAACATAACAAATATAATATAGAGATCGTTTACATGAGCCAAGATCAAGAGTATAATTTTACAATTCATATTTAAAATAAAATTTGTAGCAAAATAAATCTGAGTTTAAAGAAAACAAACGCACGTTGGAGGCTCCTCCAAATTTGTCAACGAATGTTTTGCTACCTATCCAAGTGTAGGATCGAACCCACGTAGTCCACACGAAGACAATCTCAAAAGAACCAAAGAGGGATTTGCTAGATCCTCTTTGGCTTTAAGATTAAGAAGAAGGGAAATCAATTGAATTGATTTTTTAGGCAAAAATGTTTTTTCCGTGGGAGTGTTTATCAAAAGGGGCTGTTGTGTGTTTTTAATTTCAAAAAAAATCAATTCATTTAATTAATTAACACACACTTTTCCTTTTATAGTTAATTAAGTTGCCCTAATCCCATATGGAATAGGCTTGTGCTCCAACCCAAACGCCCCATGTTGCCAAACACTCCCAATTTAATATTTTATTTTTTCCATCATTATCTCAATTAAAATCAATTAATATATATTAACATTTAACAATAATGATAATATATTTAAATATGTGCGAACACACATTTAAACGTAATTTTACTTATTTAATTTCTAACAAATTAAATAAAGACTACAACCTCATCAAATTTAATTGTATTATGAAATTACCAAAATACCCTTTCGCCTTAAAAGATGAAAACACCCTTCTTTCTTCTTGGATCTTAAATTGTCTTCTATGTGTGTGACCCATAGGCTCCTCATCATATCGACAGTGTATAGTATCACGATTAACACCAATTAATCATCTCACTAATACACATACCAAGATTGGCCCCTAGCAAGGCATCATGGCCACTCGATAGATTCAGATTTAGCAAAGTAGCTACCTGTCAATGATATGGTTACCGTGCAATTCGATCCTTTCATCATACGTTATCTCGACGAGACGAAGGCATAGAAATAGTGTCAACCTTTGGTTACTCTCGATATTATGTATTCAATTTCTGGACCAATGACCCGTATTATAAACTGGATAGAGCAACAACTCAATCCCACTGTGGCCACAGTTTTAATGTCATTGCCATATACTGAATTGCGCCGTGAGATAACTTCTCCCGTACCCGGGAGTGATGAATCCTCTGTCAATCCACCATAGTCTTCATACACTCCTTGATGCAGCCAATCACCACCGTATTGATAGCTCTGAAAAGAACTGCGTTAGGCTAGTGTCAAACTACACCAATCGGTGCACAAGGCGCTCCGGTGATCTCAAGTCTAAGGATCACATACACCACTATTCGTTAGAGGATTTATTCCATAGACACTAGGGTTACCATCCATATGGAATCCTCTGGTGGGTCAGTCCAGTGAACTTGCTACGGTGTAACAGCCTACAACAAGCACCCATGTGTTGCACTAGGTTGTCACCAAACAACCTTGACAAGTGAGATTAGTCACTGCCTTTCGATAGGGTCGTTCAACACTATGATAGCCTTACCGTATTATTTGTGCCCTTACTTCAGAATAATACTGGGGCTACAGACGTTTCTAGAATGGCCACCATATGTGCTCATAGGGTTCTCACTATCAAGATTTGAAACACTTGATACCCTTGTTACGGTTCTACCATTCTAAGGACACATATCAATACATATTGCAATAATAATGATTTTCACGATAAAGTATAAAATGCCTTTTATTGATTAATGAACATTATTAGAAAAAGTCAATTCCACAATAATTGATTGGCTCTAGGGCACCTACTCCAACAAATGTCTGCAATTTGTAACTTGGAGGGAACATATTGAACTACAAGTTTCTTGGCTAGAACTTGTTCACAGATATAATGTGCATTAATCTCAATGTGTTTTGTCCTAGCATGGAAAACTGGATTTGCTGCCAAGGCCCCTGTACTAACATTATCACACCAAACAATTGGAGTTTTGTCAAATGTTAGACCCAATTCAGAAAATAAACTTTGTAACCAAGCTACTTCAGTAACTGTTTGTGCCAATGCCCTGTATTCTGCCTCAGTGGATGATAAGGCAACAACTCTCTATTTTTTAGAGCTCCATTGAATTAAATTAGGACCCAAAAATACACAATATCCACTGGTGGATTTCCTATATGCAATGCTACCACCCCAATCTGCATCAGCATAACATTCTATGTTTAAACTAGCTGCTGGTCTAAAGAACAAACCATGGCTGGCAGTACCTTTAAGATACCTTAAAATTCTCTTACATGCTTGCCATTGCAAGTCAGTGGGAGCTTGAAGGAATTGGCTGAGTTTATTGACCGAAAAACTAATATCAGGTCTAGTAAGAAGCAAATATTGCAAGGCTCCTACGGTGCTTCAAAACAGACTATGATTGTCAAACAGTGGACCATCTTCAGGAAACAATTTAGTACCAAATGCCATGGGAGTAGAACAAGGATTGGCTTTAAGCAACAAATCATCTGCATATTTGGTTTGTTTGAGATGAATCCCATCTGCATTTCTAGTGACCTCAAGACCAAGGAAGTAATGTAAGGAACCAAGTGTTTTCAAGGCAAATTTGTCATTAAGCTCTTTCACCAATTGATGAACAAAGTCAATGTTTGATCCAATAAGAAGAATATCATCAACATAGATCAAGACATATGTAACCTGATTATTTTCCTTATGCACAAAGAGACTAGAATCAGATACTGAATTATGAAATCCTTTATTGATCAGAGCTGCTTTTAACTTGTCAAACTAAGCTCTAGGAGCTTGTTTAAGGCCGTACAAAGCTTATTCAGCTTGCAAACATGAGAAACTCTATGCTGATCAACGAAATCAGAAGGTTGTTCCACATATACAACTTCATCAAGCTCACCATTCAAGAAAGCATTATTAACACCCACCAGTTGTATATCCCAATTGTATCTGGCAGCAAGTGTAAAAATAATCCTAATGGTTGAGGGTTTTATGACTGGACTAAAAGTCTCAAAATAATCCAATCCAGCAATTTGTTGGAAACATTTAGCAACTAATCTTGCTTTATACTTCTGTAAGGTGCCATTAGCATGATATTTGACTCTAAAAACCCATTTATTTCCCGCAACATGCATATTTGAAGTAAAGGGAACAAGAATTCAGGTATTATTGGCAATTAAAGCATCATATTCGGTCTGCATGGCTTGTTTCCATTCTGGCAAACTAGGAGCTTCGACCGATCGGCTCTGATCCGGAAGAACTGAGAACTATAAAAACTGTAGGACAAGATGCTTTGCTCTTGTCATCATAGGGTGCACATTAAGAGTAGCATCTGATTACTCAATTTTATCAGAGTATTGAGATGGACACAGATCAACCTCAATAGAATAGATGGGAAAAACCTTGTCTGAAGGAATAGTTTGTGGTGATTGGAGAGATGTAGATGATGATGGATTAATGTTAGATGGAGCATCAGTTGCAAAAGGTGTAGAAGAGAATGTTGGTGAGTGATGTAAAGATAATGTAGGTGGTAAGATAGGTTGCTGTGTAGTAGAAGATGATGGTGAGTGACGTGAAGATAATATAGGTGATATGGTAGATTGATTTTGGGATATGGGAACAGTGTTATGAGAGAGAGGAAATGGAGAGGTTGTAGAAAAATTTTGCTTACCAGTTGTTGTAAAGAACTGAGGTATAGAGCACTTTACTGCAGGAGACTTAGGAGAGACTATAGACCGAAAGGGTACACTAAAAGACTGATAAGAAAAACAAGAAGATTGATTTTGGTAGAAGGAGAAAGTGTGGACAGTTTAGGATACTCAAAACCAGTGGAAAAAGGGAAATCAGACTCATTGAATTTAACACTAGGTGTAACAATGATTTTGCCATCAGGTGTGAGACACTTATAGCCTTTGTGAACTAAACCAAACCCTACAAAGACACATTTAGAGGAATGGAAACTAAATTTATGCTTATTGAAAATTCTAACAAAAGGAAAACATGCACAACCAAACACTTTGAGTGTTGAATAAATAGGAATTGTCTTAAACAGCAACTGATAAGGAGACAGATTATTTGTTGCAGGTAAAGGTATTCTATTAATGAGAAATGCAACAAATTCAAAAGTATGCCACCAAAACTCCAAGGGCATAGAAGCATGAGCTAATAGAGTAAGACCTGTTTCAATAATGTGCCTATGTTTTCTTTCACTACGACCATTTTGCTGATGCACATAGGAACAAGAATATTTGAATTGAATGCCTTCAGTGGTAAGATATGAAACAAGTCCCTTGTACTCACCACCGGCCTTGATCAGATTAAAGGCATTTCAATTTATAGTTAAACTGTCTTTCAGCTAGATGATGGAATTTCACAAATATAGATTTGACTTCAGCGTTTGTCCTAAGAGGGAATAACCAAGTGAATCTACTAAAATCATCTATAAAGTGTACATAATACCTAAAACCTTCTGTGGAAACCAATGGAGCAAGACCTCATATATCACTATGAACAAGTTCAAGAGGTGCATTAGCTCTGGAATTTGAAGTAGGAAAGGTGTTTTGATCATTTTCCCTAAATGATAGGCATCACAAAAGGGAACTGGTAGCTTAGGTTTAGTGACCAGGGATTCATTTGATGTCATACTTGTTAAAATCTTTTGCAAGGCTGCTAAGTGTGGATGTCCTAACCTCATATGCCATAGCATAGCATCATCATTATGTTTATGAACAACATGAACAGATGGTAGTGAAGCATTATTACTATTAGAGACAACTAAAGAGTTATCAGATGCAATTAAACCTTTATTAACACAGGATGAAATAGAGTTATCAGATGCAACTAAAGCTTTATTAACACAGAATGAAACAGAAACATCATTGTTTTTATTAACACAAGATGAAACAAAGTTATCAGTACAAGATGTAGTAGCATTTTGCATACTATTTATTTGATCATCTAAATTATCATGTAGCACTATAACAACATCTTTATTGATGGTACAAGTATGAGACTTAGCTAAAGGTTCAAAGGTCAGGTTGACATTATAGGAACAATTTTGAGGTGAAATCGACGACTTTAAGCAAGAAGGTGAATATGAAGGTAATTTTGGGGAAAGATTCAGTTGATATAAGCCTACTCTAAGCTCTCCTTGTAGTAAAGTTGCTCTGGTGACTTTGTCCTTAACACTATTGGTATCAGGATAACCTTGTTGACCAAATTGAGAACTAGGCATAGATTGGCCTATCTGTCCAGTAGCAACATGGTAGTTACCATGTAGTTTATGACTTCCTAATGTGTTTAAGGATGGATCAAGACTATGAGACACATTAGCAAAACCAGGGTGACATGCTGAGTATGATTACTAGGCATAGATGTGGAACTAGTTTTTATTGTAGCTAAAGTGTGAACTGAGCTATTATGAAAGTCTACTGAATTGAACTTGTCTAACCTGATTTCGTACTTCTGCAATAAAAATTGAGCTTCTTGCAAAGACACTGAGTCAGTTCTAGTTTCTATTCTTGAAGTAAGATTTACAACAACAACGTCATATTCTGGACCTAGTCCATCTAAGATATATTGGAGTAAATTTTCCTCAGAAATAATTTGTCCACTAGCTGACAAACTGTTAGAAATTCCTTTCATCTTTCTAACATATTCACTTATACTAAGATTGTCTTTGCTAGTATTTTGAAGTAAATTCTTTAAATGTAAAGCCTTAGCTTTGGAGTCCGTAATGAATTCTTTTTTAAGAACAAACCAAATTTCAGTGGAATACTGACATTTGGAAATAGTTCTAAACATATTCTCAGATATTGAGGCTAACAACCAACTCACAAGAAACTTATCAGTTCGTTTCCATAGAGTGTAAGCTGGATTGATCTTTTCTTTAGAAAACAACTCAACATCTTGACCATCAACAGTATCTTTAGAACTATCAGAATTGCTAGGAATTAAAGGAGCTGGACAGGGAACTAAACCTGTTAGATGATCTTCCAATTCTTGAGCTCCTATTGCAAAAAGTACTTGAGAGCGCCAGAATCTGTAATTGTCTAGATTAAGCTTTGGATTAATAACTTGGAGACTAGAGGAAATAGCTGAGGAAGTGAGATTAAGAGAATTGTTGTCAGAGTTGTGAAACAATTTGTCGATGTTGTCGGTTGAATTGGAGCTATCAGATTTTTCCGCCATTGACGTTAGTCAAGGATGCTCTGATACCATGTGAAAGTTAGGGATTTGAGAGCAAAAATAAGAGAGGAAAGAAGAAACATAAACTTTCTTATTATTTCGATTAAATGAATAGTGTTACAAAAGTCAGCTTTAATAACTGATTATTACAACACAAAAGATGACGACACTTTAAGCTTTCTAAAAACGTCACCGTTTGTCTAACAGCCCCAGTCAAGCTAAACTCTACCTGTAGTTTCAGCTTGGTCATATTTGTCCAACACTAACACTCCCTAAAAATTTCAAGCGATCTATTGGTTATCTAAGCTTGGATTTTCTATCAATTGCTGCTAGAGATCCGTTTGTCATCCCAAGAATCAATTGCATACTCTTGTTATTGTCCTTTTCCTTTTACCACAAAACAACAAAATTGATGAACAAATCAATGGTTAACCTGTCATTGTTCTTCAATTAATCCTTATAATTTTGAACCTAACTAATTAGCCGGCAAACATATATTTATATAATGACACTGACTTAGAGGTTTCTATACTTGGAGATCAGTTCTTATTTATATCCATGCACAAAAATTTTATCTTCACATTCACTTGGCTCTCCACGCATCTACAGTTAAGATGGGAAGAGAGCAAATCCCACCTCAATATCCTCTTCAAATCCTGTCCTAGAAGTTGATAAATCCGGCAATTCCAACCCCTCATAACCTTCGCAACTTGAAAATATCAGCCCTTGATCAATTATATCCTACACTTTATCTCCCCTTCATTTTCTTCTATCCTAATTTCAGTGAAAAAGAACTTCAATTATCCGGCAAGAAGTTGGAGAAATCACTATCCAAAATTTTAACCCTCTTCTATCCTTTAGCAGGAAGGTATATCGATGACAATCTTTCAATAGATTGTAATGATAATGGGGTTGAATTTATAGAAACCCCAGTAAATGGCAAGCTTTCTCCATTGCTTGGGAGAGATGTTGATTGCAGGCAGCTTAGCCATTTGATTCGTCACCAATTTGAATCACTTACTAGTCCTTTATTAGCAATTCAATGTAACATTTTTGAGTGTGGTGGATTAGCTATTGATTTGTGCATTTCATTCACTAAGTTTATTGATTCATGGGCTACTTCATGCCGATTAGGGCTCCATAAAGTTGATCAACCCAGCTTTGATTTACCTTCCCTTTTGCCCACAAGAGAGACGATTCCTGAAATTAAGCCTGTTCAACGATTTAATCCCGGATTGAAGACTGCGTCAAGGACGATTGTTTTCGATGGTTCGGCAATATCTAATCTGAGGAAGATTGCAATAGAAGGTGGCAAAGAATCACACAAACCTTCAAGGGTGCAATTGGTGATAGCAATTATTTGGAAAGCTCTCATGAGGGTTTGTCGAACTAAACATTGGCAATTGAGGCCTTCTATAATTTGTCATACAATGAACATGAGAGGAAGAACAGCCCTTCCAATCTCAGATGATTGCTGTAGAAACTTGTTCAGGCCGGTGATCGTGAAATTCACACTCGAAAATAAAAACAATATGGTGGAGTTTCACCACCTGGTGAGTCTACTTGGTAATGCAATTAGAAGTACAGTTACTGATTGTGCAAAACCACAAAATGGCGATGATTTTTCCTCCATGGTGAGTGATGCCTGGAAAGAGGCTGGTGAGGAATTAAACAAAGATATTGATAAGGTTGATGCTTATGGATTTACTAGTTTGTGCAGGATGCCAATTTATCCTGATTTTGGTTGGGGAATACCTGCTCGAGTGACGCATGTACAATCTGTTGTTGAACTCATTATGCTATATGATACAAGAGATGGTGATGGAGTTGAGGCATGGATGTCCTTGGATGAAAATGATATGAATGTTTTTCAGCAAGATCCAGATATTATAGCTTTCACTTCCCAGGTCGATCATTAGTAGCCACCAAAATCATTTTAATTATCTGGATAGAAACTCCAGAATAATGGTTACTTACTAAATCTCCATTAATTGCATCTTAATATATTTTTTATCCAGATTTGTATTGTTATGTTGTAATGTTTCTAGTCAGAGATAAAAGTATATATGTTGCATGTTTGTTTATGCATGTATGATCTTAAAATCATATATAGCGATTAGTTGTTAATCTTTGATCACATTAAAAACTCTGGGAGGTTCATACAAGAGAATTTCACATATATGTTATCAATTCTTGATGTGGAAGTCATGAAATTTTTAATGTACGGACTAAAGGCCAGCTATCAATCGCCAGTTTCACAAAATACAAATCAAAACTAATTATAATGATCATTCACTAAATTTTAGTGTGCATATTAAAAACTCTAATATGTCTAACTTGTACGTTAAAAACTTCAATATGTCTTTGTTTAAGAACTTTTGTGTATATTTATTTCTCTCTTTGACTTTTACACATCCCTATCATAAAATACAGCAATGCAAGTCTTACAAAAAAGCCTACAAAGGAGATATATAAAGTTAACCTTCACCCTTCAACTTCATCATTTCTCTCTCTCTCTCTCTTTCTCTTTTTCCGTTTTTCTTTTGTTTTTTTTCTTCATTTTGTAAGCTTCTTTGTAGAGTTCTTTGTAAGGATAGACTTATTCCATAAAATATATGTTTATAAAAATGGATGGAAGATTCAACAAAGAAATTGTCAGCTTGCATTGGCCATGCCAGCAATAAAACCTCTCCCAATAGACCCTCAAGAACAGAGCCCCATCCCAATGAATCAAGTATGATCCACAGGCTCGATGCTTAAGTATCATTGCTTGTGGAGCCCATCCTCTTATCACAAGTCCTCTCCCAGCCACACGATCTTCAAATCTGACTGGAACAATGCTCTAATCATCTTCTTTCCCTTATAAATTTGACTCCACTCTTCTCCAATGCCTCACCTAAAGCTTCCATTTGTAGCTTGTTCAATGTGATTTGACTTCCAAATCCCACATGCACCACTGATTTATCCTCGTGGCACGAATCAAGCCATGTGATCACCTCCTCTGTTGGGATTGGAATAGCCTCTCCTCGTTCTGGGCCAGCTTTGATTGGTAGCAATGGCCCCACTCCCCAAATACATCATGCTTCATGAACAATTTATCAAATAAATCAAATTTCTCGCTCTCTAGCTCAATAAATGAATTAAAAACCAACCCCCAGCTTTGTTGGTCTTTGATTCTTGTTTCCTTTTGAAAATCGCTTATGTTTCTTATATCATTAGACCAAAAGGAGACAAAGCATTCGCATTAATCAGACTAAATACGATGCATTTGACGCCCAAATTCAAAACCAAATGATGAGCAAACTGTTGGATTGTGAACACTTTTTGGTAGTTGATGAAGATGTTGCTGAAGAAGAAAAGGTATATATGCAGTGAAGAAGTTGAGACAAGAGAATTAAACTTGTCCAAATGTGGCATGCCACGGCAAAAGAAAAAAGTTTGCAGCGGCGACAGAAGTTGGCTGCAGCAGTGGAAATGTTTACCACGGCGATCGCAAAGATCTTTAAGATGGTCGTTGCTGTGGCGATAATTCGACAGTAATGCAGTCTTGATTAGGAAGTTCGATTTTGGTTAAATTCTTGTTTTTAGAAGATTTGTTTTAGGATAATTGTTAATTTAGGAAGGATGTCTCTTTGAGTTAAAATAGGAGAGTAGAGTTCAAATAGGAAAGTTAATATTGTTTTATTTTAGGATTATTATTCCTTTCCATATTTAAGTAGAAGAATAGACTTTTTTTAGTTTTATTATTGTTATCTCTTTCTATATAAGAGAAGGAAAAACTTCTGTTTTATGTAATTGAGAGAGAGAAGTTAATTAATAAAAGAGTAGAGTCGGATGTTTTTTTTTTTCTGAAAATTTTTGTGTCATCACTACTGTTTATGTTGTTGTCGCTCCCAATTCCAACAATTGGTATTAGAGCACCCTCTCAATTTCCAACACTTGGTGTATAGCAATTGATTATATTGCTATCAATTCCAACAAATGTTATCAGAGCCCTAATTCTTAAGAAACCTATGGGAGATGGAACTTGTGAGAAGATATGTTACTCCAACAGAAGACTGGATTGAAGAAGCCAACACTAAAAGTTGTAGGCTAAAAGCAGTTGAAAAAAAAGGAGTAAGCATGTAATGTACTTATTATAAACCTTGGTGAATGGGAAGGAGATCGCCTCTATGGCTGGTGCTCTGGCACTCCAAGATCTTCCTAATTATTTTGGTCCTTGCCATTCATAGCCTTTTTTCCGTTCCTTCTAGTGTCCATATTTATAAATTGTTTAATTTTTGTTTTTTAACATGTATAAGAACTACTGTTAATATTTTTCTTCAAATACTATTATATCCTTATCTAAGGTAGAAGATAGAGGCTGAAGATAAAAAATTATGGGGTCTAAAGATCACTTAGCTTTCTCTAATATTTGGTTAAACATACAAGTAAACGGTCCAATATAGAATATCAATGAAAGGAATAACATAGAGATTTTTTTTTTGTTCACTCATTTCTATCAAATTTGAATAAGATTAAAAGAGATTAGTGAATTTTGAAAATTCATTAGAAAGAAGTCATAAGATCACAAAAAGTGTTTGTGTTTATCCACTTCAAATTGTTGTGTAATATTTTGTCTTACACACAAACAATAGGTTCAATATAAAACACTGAAGGAAGGAATAACAAAGAAGAATTAGAGAAGAAAATGAAAACACAAAAGATTTACATGGTCTGGCATTACGGGTACTCCCACAAGAGGGAGCTACCCAAAAGGATCTTTGAATAAAGTAACTTCTAAAAGACCCAATATTTCATATATTTATCATACTATAATCTTTAAGACTTGGAGAAACCGAACATCCGGAGGAGTCATAAATAAATGTGTATTTACTAAAGGAAATTCTAATATAAGTTGGTAAATACGTCTTTCCTAATTGTAGGTGGATAAACTGATCCTAAGAAACAAGGACTCATATTTAATGTTCTATAAGGAATATAATGCCTATTTTAACACAGTATACTTTTTATTGGATAGTTGTTGATATTTTTGTCAAACTTATGTTTTGGTGGACAATGAATTTGTTATAATCCAGCCTAAATCAATCTACGCATCAATAACAATCTAAACACACAATCAATCACAAAAACAAACCACAACAAGAAGAATTTTATCGTGGTTCAACTATGCTTTAAGGGATAGCGTATATCTACGTTGAGCTCCACAATTGAGGGGCTCTCTGCACTAAATTTATCATTTATTTAGTTTACACAAAAAACACTCAACTCCTCTCTGCAGATCTCATAACACTCTTACCACTCTCTTGACACACAACTGTAGACTAATTACAAGGAAATACTCAACTTGGCACTTCCTAACCGGAGAGTAAACAAAACCCCCAATATGTGATCCCTTGATCACAACCCAAAATACAGCAATTGTTAGAGTCATGAAAGTGACTCCATTTTGATGATAAAAAGACCCTTTGTGTAATTAAATTGAAGTTATATTGAGACCATTGAAGAAATTTTGGAATTATTAATGGAAAATCAAATTTTAATTTTTCCTTACAATTTGTGCATGTTTGGAATGATTTTGAGATATTGTTAGTCAATATTAGGGTGTGATTTATCTATTAGGTATGAATTCGTCTCATTTATTTTGTTCAGTGGGTAAATTGTCATATTTTGGGGGGTTGATTTTGTTAGTTTTCATTCACGTAAGGACTTACCTAAAATTTGTCAGACATATTATAAAACAACATGAATAGTTCCAGATCTGGGCAGCCGCCTCCCATCATACCCAAGCTCATCTGGCCAGATTCTGGCGAGTCTCTGGCTACCATTCATCTCCTCCAAGCGTCAGTTCACCTTCCACCATCACCCCCACCGTGTTTCCTCCGTTTTCTGGCAACATTACGCACTTCATTGCCACGCCTCTTCACATTTCAGTGATGTTTGTGCTTCTTTGACAATGATTCACCTTCCCCAGCATCGATATCCACATTTTCGGCCTTCCAACACCCTCACACGCCCTTTTCCGTGAAAGATCGTCATAAATCGCCATCTTCCACCGCTGTGCCTCTTCACCTTCCAGCCGCGATTTCGCTCACTTTCGAGCGACTTTTCATCTTCCCAAGACCTGATCTGAACTCCCCATCACCTGAGCTTTCCATCAGTACCTTCGAATCCTATTTCCACCACCATTTGCCGAAAGACTTGTCGGAAAACTAACATATTCTGGCGAGTTGCAAATGTTCGTATTTCAGGCTATCCATTGGTCGTTTCCGCTCCTTCTTCACATCATCTCACTATCGGTTATGTCCTCTTTGCCATGACAGCCCCATTTTCGACTTTTCAGTCTTCGTCAACACCACCATGAGCGGCTGAGCTCCCGGTTGTTTATTATGGTGTAGGCGAGATCAAGATTGACTCTGTTGCTCTCCTCATCAACTCTCGTCTGGTTGGATGAGCCCGATTGTAGGACATTTGGTAGTATTGTGTTTTGAACTATATTTGTTTTCGTTTCATGTTTGATTTCGATATTTTAATGTAGTTTGAGCATAATTTGTGATGAATATAGTTGTCCATTGTGATTAAATGTTTTCATAGAACTTACTGAATGATAGACATTGGTTTTAGATAATTAAATGATGAATATTATTTTTCATTACATTGCATCAATTGTTATTGAGTTGCGCTCGGATTTAATGTCATTTCTATTGTTGTTGCGTTTATTGTGAAGTTGGTTGATTGGATGATACGTGTTGACAAATTGTATTTGTTAATCGCGTACCAACTAGTGGTATTGTCTTGTAGTGTTTGTCAGCATTCAATGATAGCCTTTAACCAATCGAACTTGAGTGATCGGGTGAGACAGGATAGATTATACCTAGAGCGCCGGAAAGCCATTTCATTGCTCTAACTTGCGTTACAGGTTTAGGGGATCGTAGAGTGTGGATGAGAATTGTGTGAGTTGGTCTCGTGTCGAACCAACATCGTAGCGGCAATGTTTTATTATAAAGTCTTCATTAGTTTTAATTTCAAGCTTTTATTATTTGCATTTAGGTTGTTTAGCTTAATTAATCAATTTGTCAATTTCATTATCGTTACTCAAATTTACACTAGGTTGCTAGTAATTGCTCCTTGTGGATTCGACCATGCTTACCGCTGACTACAGTATTTAGGAATAATTTTGCGACCGTGATGACTGGCTCGACAGCAATCAAGAAAGTTTCATACGCAAGAACAAATAGCACTAACAGAGAAGAAAATCACTTAAAGGAGAGAGAGAGAGAGAGAGAGAGGAATTCTACTCCTTTTTGTTGATTTGCCACGTGAGAGAGGGTTGCTTTTATATGGCTAGGCAGGTGTCACATTGAGAGCCATTTGATCACTTTTTAAATCAAAGGTCACTAAAGGTGCAAGCAAAAAGGGCAGCGTTTTGACTTCACCTTTAACAAAATTGTTGAGCAAATATGTGCACACATTGTTCTTCTGTGCAAGCATCTACTATCTGACACATTTTTCCATGTGGCGTTTTCTCTTTGTTGTCTTGCCCATCAAGCTTATTTTGATTCATGATATTCTTATGTGGGCTAACTTTACAAGTGTCACAATTTTCTTATGTGGTCTTAAAAGGTTGTAAGGCTTTGTCTGTAATCCTGTAGGAAAGAGAAAAGATATGATTGTGGTCCAACAAAAAGTTGGAATTCTTTTCCTCCATGTGTTCAGCTATGTCAGGCTTATGCCTTTTGCCTTTTCATTTCATGTGTGTGCATAGTGGATGTGTGCTTACACACTTATGTCAAACATTTTCTTGTTGAATTTTATTTCGTGATTTACTTTGTGTGTGCGCACGTTTTTCTGTTGTGCTAACATTGCATGTCTAACTTACTTTTTCACAAGTTGCGTTTTTATCTTTATCAAGTGAGATATTTTTTCCCATCTGTTGTGTTGTCATGAAAACCACCTACAGGTGTCCCAATATCCTCTTGTGGTCTAGGGAAATAAGTTTTTCCCCTTTCTTGTTTGTGGTCCCAAAAGATTGGTGGAATCTTTTCCATTTTTGGACCAACATATGTCAGCCTTTGTTTGCTGATTTGGCAAGAATTGGGGAGCACGAAATTGGCCTATATAATCTTCATTCTTGCTCATTTGTAAAGCTAACCTTTGATATTTTATTTGCCTGTGCTCTGAAACTTTCAGAGTATTTTGCTTAAAGGTTCATTCTATGTTATTGTTCCAAACCTTCACCATATCTTATCCCTGTTGAATGGCTGATGGAACTTGGTTCTATTGTTGATGCTAGAGCATGGCTTTGGCAGTTGAAGCTTGGGTTGAGCTCAAGTGTTCTTTAGGTGTGTTCCCGGTGTGAAAAGATCCTTGGAGCAACAAGACATTAAAGATTCAAAGGGTGGTGTTTAGTGTAACTAGAATAGGGAGTTCTTTTTGCTATAGCTAAAATCAACTTTGAACTATATCTTGTAATGTTTGTTATTTAGTGGATTTGCTTCAATTTGGATGAGGTCCCATGGATGTAGACTAAGAGTGGTTTTAGCCAAACCATGTATATGCTGGTGTGCTTTATGTTTACCGCTTATGGATGTTGATTTATGCTTAAACTTGATAACCATTAATCAACTTGGTAAAATCTTCCGCTGCACTTTTAAAATGGGTATCTAACGTTGAATAGAGTTCACCAACTCTAACATTACTATTCTATCCTTAGTCATGGTTAAAGTGTTATTGTAGTATTATATTCTACCATTAATCATGTTAATATAAACTCTTATATTAGAATTAACTCTGTAATGTAAGAGATGATTTGTATACAAGTTTGCTAAATTTTAATAATCTTAAATCTAAATATTTATCTACCAATTAAGACTTTTAGGACCGTTCTTGTTTGACGAATCTAGTACTCTTTAGAGTAACTAAAATTTCCAAAATTACATTATCATATGATTTTTTTTTATTATTATAACTGATATTCTATATTGATTAGTGTTTTGAAACTCAACCTGGATCGGTTAGTTTGATCAAAAACTGGAGCCTTAACCAGTCTGGGTCGAGCATAAACCTAGCATGTGTAGTTAACCCATCGTGACCTAGAGTCGAACCGGGTTAACAGTATCAACCCACTGGTCTATAACACCCCACTTGAGGTACGTAGCTAATGTTTATTGTTTTGCTCTTATTCGAGTTGGTATATGGTTCATATTGTTTGGTTGGCCCTTGGTTGAATAGATGTTTTGGTTTGGTTGAGTGGTTGCCTTGAAATTGTAAAGACTTGGTGTTACAGACTTCGCCGGGGCGAAGAATAATCTTCGCCACGACGACGAGGTACTGCAATCAAAGAGGTAGGTTCTATAATTTTTCGCCGCAGCGAAGAGCCGAATAAAATGTGTATTGAGGTTTCTAGAGAATTCTTCCATAGGGGCAAAATGACTTTTCTACCCTTAGTTAGCAGGAAAATTGGGGAGTAAAATGTAAGAGGATTTTATGGAAAATATATTAGAATAGGGGTGTGTTTGTAATGAATTAAAGGACAAAGATGGAATTTTGGAGAAAGAGCAAGGGCAATATGGGAATGAATGAATATATTTTGAGCTAAAAAGGGAATAAGCTTCATAAACCCTTCATTCATTCTTCTTCCACTGCCATACTCTTTCACCATTTCCTCTCAATTCTTCCTTCAATCTTTCAAGGATTTTTGAAGGCTTTTAGTTGGATCTTGGTAGAAAATCAATCTAAGGCATCCTAAGGTAAGGATTCTTGCTTTAGATGTGAAGTTTTGCATATATTTGTACATTGAAGGCTTATGGTTTTATTGTGTAAAGTTGTAGAGAAGAGACAAGCATTTAAAGGAAAGGAAAGGAAAGTGCAAGTGTTATCTCTCCATTGCAAAGTAAGTAAATCCATCCCAAGTTGAAATGTGAGTAGAGATTAAGTAGAGATTTATTTATGCATATGAATGATATATTGAGAAATTGGGTTGAGATGAGTATTTGTTGTATGATTGTTGAATACACTTCATTGATGAGAAGTGTTAATATGTGATGAATATGTGATGTAGTTTGAAATGAAGTTGGAGGAGATTGAGTAATTTCTTTGGGAGTGCTCTTTATAGCAAGAATCATAGTTATATGAGGGAGTTTCCTCCCATTTTGGATGGTTCAAAAGAGGGATAGAACCATAGATAAAGTAGAGTTTTTGTATGCACATTAGTTGTTTGATGAAATACCATGAGTAGTAAACCTTAATTCTTGCAACATTGCATGTTGGCATTTCATGGGTGTATTAGTGGAAAAGAGTAATTGTGCATTGAGTAGTGGCTTGAGAAAGAGTAGAGAAGTATGTGTATGAACTACTCTAAGAGTAGAGAGAATGAGAAAATATGAAAAACGGGTTGGTGCTTTGTGATCTCCACTCAAAGTTATGAAAAGCGGGTTGGTGCTTTGTGATCTCCACCCGAACGTCACGAAGAGTGGGTTGGTGCTGTGTGATCTCCACCCGGCCGTGCCTCCGGTAAGATGAGGCCGTGACATATAGCAAAAATTAAGTAAGAGAACTGTGTGAAAGATAAAATAAATGAGATGAGAAAAGTGTAAGGAAAGAATTAAGAGAAAGAGTTACGGGGACAGTCGAGTAGAGGATCTACTTACTGAGCATTATCTTGTGCTCACCCCATTTTTTTTCTTTGTGGTTGCAGGATCTAGGTGAGAACGCGGTTGGACGGGCGTCGCCGAGCGAGGAGCAATAGCTACACTGTCCGCTATTTTAATGTCATTTTGTAAATGATAGTCTATTTTGTATAAAGAATGTTTATATGAAATAAAAGGAAAATTTTTGGGCCCATTTACTTTTGCTAATATACATGTATTCTACTTGATATATTTCTATGAGTAGTATAAAACAGTCATTACATCCGATTGGCCTGAGGCATAGATTGGGTCACTTATTTCACAACCAGCTAAACATCAGATTCTCTGTTTTGGTCCAATTGATAAACTCTAGATTAGGTTTCTTCATCAATTCGTTAGGCTCTTTCTTCAACTCAAAGTTTTGTGCAGCAAAAACAAATAGATCTGGACAACGAAGAACGCCAAGCAAGAACGGTTCTAATTCATGACTATGAGCAGTAGACAGAACTAATTGATTGATTTGTGATGGAATATTTTCCATGACTGATGATGTTAGTTAGATCAGCTCTAATACCAAGTTGAACAGAAACTTTTATTATTTGCCTTAGTTTTTATTTTATTTAAAATAAAAAGATTGGTTTAGTAATAAAATTTCATTATTCATTCATTGCATCAACCGTATGATTTTTTTTTTTTTTTTTAATACATTCAAAGGCCGGCCTCCATCACAAAATAATTAAACAGAAAGATGAAAGATGCATATATATTAAACATATATGCAACTAAGCATGAACTTGAACTTCGTGAGCATCTTCATTCATTATCCTCTTCAACGTTATTATTATCAGGATTTGCTCCACCAGTTCCCTTCTTGTGATCATTGTGATGATTCGACTTTGGAGCTAACTTTGGCTTTCTATTCATCTCCTTTGTCATCCTTTGTCATCCTTATTATTTCCCTTCTTGTGATGCTTTGGAGCTGGAGCTGGAGCTAACTTCTTGTGATCATTGTGATGATTTAGCTCTGGACCTAGAGCTGGACCTTCCATCAGCTTTCTATTTGATAGCCCAAACAAACCGCAAAAAATAATGCAAGGCTTCTCTGATTCCTCTTCTTCGAATATTGCTTCCACATGATTTTGCAGCAACAAGCCGCTAAGCAATACAAAGAAGAATACCCATTTTGTGATGTTAGAGGCTGCCATGATTGTATATAATTTATTTGTTTTGATTCGGGCTATGTTTTGTTTAATGAGCTGGAAGGCATTTTATAGATTTTTTTCATGCTGTTCTAATTTAGTTATTATCAATAAATAGCCCACAATTTCTGAGTTTGAACTTTTCCTAAGAGATTTTTGCGGATTATTCGAGAAAATTGTGGATTAGATTACTAGCTATAAATAGGCAAGTTCTAATTTGGTTATGCGAAAATTACTTTGTGGTCAATATATGTAATAAAAAGCCTATTATCCCTTAAAAAACATGGCGCTATGAGGAGGAGGATATATCAATTCAAAGTTAATTGTGTTTTATTGTTAATTGTCCTCTAATTGTGAATTTTCAGAAAAAAAAAAAAAAAAGTATCCTCTTAAGTCTTCTTAAAATGGTGCTCTCTAATTGTACATTTTTAACAAAAAGTGTCCTTTAGATGATAACATCCGTTAAATATATAAAATTAGGATGAGTAAATGTAAGTATTTTGTCAACTTATGAGTTTAGTGTGGCAACACTAGTTTTGATGTGGGGAATTCATATTGTTTCATACACAATCATTTATGCTCTATTCTAGTTGTCATGACACTGTGTGTAAATGTGACCACAGTGAATTAAGTCTGGTTTCGTGCATGTCATGTGGGCACATCAGAGTTCATATGATGACACAAGCCTAGCCAGATATTTATGTACAGTTGTTGCATTTCCATTAGTTGCTAGGATATTATCCTTATTTGAGATTTGTGTAAGTGGTCCATGTACACTTGTCATTAGCCCATATGTGTATTGGAAAATTTTGTTTTGCTTTGTTTGTGGTCCTTGAGAGATTGAGAGAAAAGTTGAGAGAGTTCTGGAAATTTTGAACTCTTAATTTCTGATTTTTCTTAACTGAACAGTAATCGTTTAGTGAGTGTTTTATATAAGAAGAAGCAACTGTGTAAACAATTGACATAAAGAAATCCAAAATGACATAGTTTGGAGCTGTTGTCACAGTATTAGTAATTATAAAAAGGACCTTCATATTTTGTCCTTTTACATTTTTGGCTATCATTCCCCCTCAAATTGGACTATTCTTGTCCTTTGCTGTACTTTTCGTAAGGTTCCTATTATCATTCCCCCTCAAAATAGAATGTAAGATCTATAGAAACCTTTGCTGAACTTTGTAGTTAAGAGACTACTGAATTGAATTTCTAATATGACAACAAAATGAACTTCCAACAAAAATTTGCAAAAGATGAACTTCAACTCCACACAAAAGATGAACTGCCAACATGACAAAGATAAACTTCCAACATAATACTATAGAGGATGAACTTCCAACATGAAACATGCAAAAGATAAACTTCCAACATACACAACTACAGAGGATGAACTTCCAACATGAAACCGCAAAAGATGAACTTAAACTCCACGCAAAACTGAACTTCTAGAAATGGACTCTTTAAAGTGCAGAGAGCCAGAACTGAACCTTTTAAAACACACTTCAATACACAATTCAGTACACAATTGAATTTCTAACATGCAATCAGAGTTGAACTTCAAATAGAAACAAACTTCTAGAAATGAACTCAAACCTGAGAATAACATTTCCAAAAAAAAAAAAAAAAAACCAGAACCAAACTTCTTTAAACTACAGAAAGCCAAAATCTACCTCATACACCAAACCAAGCTTACTTTGTGTCTAACCATGTTCCATCCCCGAGTCAACCCTCTGGTGCACATGTAACACCCACTTCGAATTAATGCTCCTGTTGATCCAGCTTAGTACATGGATTCTGGAGCAACTGACCATGTAACCTCTGATCCCAATCAGTTGACTGTCAGTAGAAATTATGATGGAGTTGAGTAGCTACAAGTTGGCAGCGGTGAGTCCTTACATATTACCCATATTGGTTCTACTTTCCTACCAAATATTTTGCATTCCAAGTGTTTACATCTAAAAATTGTGCTGTGTGTTCCTAGGATCACTAAAAATCTTCTTAGCATATCTAAGTTTACTAAAGATAACCATGTTGTTGGGGAATTTGACTCGGATTGTTGTGTTGTTAAGGACAAGGCTACCAGGGCAATACTACTACAGGGAGGACTTAAAGCTGGCTTATATCAATAACATATTCCATCTAAATTTCTTTCATCTCATTCATCTGCTATGTTAGACAACTCTGACCTTTTTCTTCCTCAGTCTTTTATTACTTCAGTTAGTCAGTCTAGTCATAATAATTGTACTGATAAAGAAATGAGTTACCCTTGTCATAATAGAAATAAGTTGGCAGGTCCTGATCTCCACTCTAATGATTGTAATACTGTTATGAATACTTGTAATTCTCTTCTAGTTAATAAAACACGAAACGTGGCTCTTTTGGATGATTTTACCTCTTCAATTTCTCCCACTATTTTGCATAATCCTGGTGATAATTTCTCTAATACTGCATTGCACCATTATGATGTTGACATTTCTCATACCTCATCACATTTGTGCACCAAAGCACTCTCTGATGACAACACCAACACCTCTCACAGTTTACCCACTATTTTTCAAGTCAATAATACCAAAACACATATGCTATCTCTTTGGAATAATAGGTTAGGACACCCTCACTCTGATGTGTTACACAATATTTTGTCAACTAAGGATAAACAATCTCTAGGACCTGTTTCTGTTTTGCCTTTCTGTGATGCCTGCAAATTAGGCAAGTTGCATAGAAATCACTTTCCCTTGTCTCAATCTAGAGCCACACAACCTCTTGAACTAGTTCATAGTGATGTTTGGGGACCACCGCCATTGACCTCCTTAGAAGGATTCACATGCTATGTACACTTTATTGATGATTATAGCCAATTTACTTGGCTCCTTCCCTTAAGGACAAAAGCTAAAGTCAATTATGTTTTCATTAAGTTTCACCACCTGGTTAAGAGACAATTTAATTCTAAGCTTAAATGTCTCCAATCCGACCAAGGTAGAGAATATAAGGGTCTACTGTCATACCTTACTATTGTTGGTATTCAATTTAGGCATTCTTGTGCTCATGTTCACCAGTAAAATGGAAGAAGTGAACGCAAACATAGACACATAGCAGAAACTGGCCTCACTTTACTTGCTCATGCTTCTATGCCATTGCACTTATGGTGGTTTGCATTTGACACTGCTGTTTTCTTAATTAATAAAATGCCCACTCCTGTTTTAAACTTCATCTCACTTATCAAGTGCTTTTCAAAAGATTACCAGTATATTTTGAACTTAAAACTTTTGTTTGCACTTGTTTTCCTTTCCTGGGAGACTTTAACAAACATAAACTCGGTTTTCATTCATCCAAATGCACTTTTGTTGGGTATAGCTTAGTGCATAAAGGCTATAAGTGTTTAACTTCTGAAGGTAATTTTTTTATCACTCCTAATGTTCAATTCAATGAAAAAGAGTTTCCTTTTGCCACTAAGTCTGATCAGTCTCTATCAAACCCCTCTCACTCTCCTATTGCCTTACTTAATTCACCAGATACCACCTCTCCTACTCCTAGTTTCCATTTTATTTCTATTCAGTCCACACCTAATATAAGTGGCAAAGTCCCTCTTGCAGTGGCTAGCTTTGATACCGTAAGAGATTGAGAGAAAAGTTAAGAGAGTTCTGGAAATTTTGAACTCTTAATTTCTAATTTTTCTTAACTGAATAGTAATCATTTTCAGTGAGTGTTTTATACAAGAAAAAGCAACTGTGTAAACAGTTGACATAAAGAAATCCAAAATGACATAGTTTGGAGCTGCTATCACAATACAGTAATTACAAAAAGGACCTTCATATTTTGTCCTTTTATGTTTTTGGCTATCAATCCTATGAAAGTTTGGTGAAAACTTTCCCAAAATAGCTAAATACGAAAGCAACTTGTTGGTCGGTTGTCCCCTTGCATTGGTAAGCAAGTTTTCTATATATTTGTCTTCTCCAATGCATTTCTTTTCAAGCCTAAATATACCTCTGATAATACTCTACATATTCCCTAAGGTTTCATTTGTTTTCATTCGAGTTTCATCATGCTTAGGTAGGCTTGAAATACCTTGTTTAGCTTTTGCTTGTTTGAGCTTGGTTGTGGAACATGGTTCCATTGTTGCTTGCTTGGAGTGGTTCAAGCGGTTGGACCTCAAGGCCGACTAGGTGGTCTCGGGTGTTGTGATGGCTAGATGTTCAACCAAAGAGTGAAGATTGAAGTGTTGTCATAAACAGGGAGTGTTTTGAAATTTGTGCTTATCTTTAGCTTTGTATTTGAACAAAAAGAGTTTTCCATAGTGGATTAGCTTCTTTTGGACCTGGTCCCATGGATGTAGGCAAGTTTTTCGACCATGGGACCTATTGTTTGTGTGTAAGACAAAATATTACACAACAATTTGAAGTGGATAAACACAAGCACTTTTTGTGATCTTATGACTTTTTTCTAATGAATTTTCAAAATTCACTAATCTCTTTTAATCTTAGTCAAATTTGATAGAAATGAGTGAACAAAAAAAAAAAAAAAAAAATCTCTTTGTTATTCCGTTGATTGATATTCTATACTGATTACTTAAGTTTAACCAAATATTACAAAACAATTTCAAATGGATAAACACCAACACTTTTTTATGATCTTAAGACTTTTTTCTAATGATTTTTCAAAATTCATTAATTTCTTTTATATCTTAGTCAAATTTAATAGAAATGATCAAAACTATTGCTTAAAGCTATTAAATTTTGTATGTAATGTTAAAAAAAAAAAAAATTCATTCAAACACCCAAGAATGAGGTAAAGAAATCACCAACATTACTTCTAAAAGATATTTTTGATAGTTTTTTAACTTTTTTTTGGTTAAGACATCCCTAACAAATATTGTGTTTAATATATTTTGAGTTAAATGCTTAAATTGGATAGTAAATGAACTTCAATAATAAAAAATATGAACACCATAGACGAGCAAATAAAAAATTGGTTTAATAACGCAATTTTATTATTCATACTGCATCAACAATATTGTGTTTTTTTTTATTGAATACATTCAATGGACGACCTCCATCATAAAATAATTAAATAGAAAGATGAAAGATGCATATATTATATAAGCACCTACTTCAGCTTCGTAGTCATCTTCATTTATCATCCTCTTTATCCTTTTTATTTTTCTTCTTGTGATGCTTCAGCTTTGGAGCTGGAGTTGGACCTTCCATCCAATAATGTTCTGAAAACCAGACCGGACCATCTGGTCGGACCGGTTTGACCAATAACCGGTGGCCTATCCGGTCCGGTATCTTTAAAGAACCGTTAATTTCATTCAAAACGGATTGGACCGCGGTTGGACCGTCAGAATAGTGTCGAATCGTGGTCCAATCGCAGCTCAATCCCGCTGGATTCCGACATGGTTCGAGGGAGAAAACACCACCACTAGACTTGACGGCATCTCCACGACAAAACCCAACCATTTTCAGTCGCCTTCGTCGCTCGCCCTCCACCCAAAGTTTATGCGATCGTCGGACTTCTTTTGTTGATTCCGGCGAGTTCCGACTCCAATGGAACTCCCTAGAACCACCATCAGATTCGCCAAACCTATACATCAAAAGCCCCATGATTCCAAACCTCGATTGGCCGTCAATCGTCGCTGCCGCCACCATCACCAGTCTCTTCGCGTGACAGGGGTGTCTTGGACAAATTTCAAACCTTAAGGGAGTATTATAGGGGTGTTTTTGATGAATTTTGAACATTCAACGACTAAAATATAATTTTATAGAATACGGTCCAACCAACCGATCCAACCGGTCAAACCAAAAATCGGACCCTTTAACGGGTCATAATCCGGTCCGATTTTCGAAACATTGCTTCCATCAACTATCTGTTCGATAGCCCAAATGAACCGTAGAAAACACTGCAAGGCTTCATTGGTTCCTCTTCTGCTTCCACTTTATTAGGCTTCATTGGTTCCTCTTCTTCTTCCACATGATTTTGCAGCAACAAGCCCTTAATCAATACAAAGAAGAATACCCATTTTGTGATGCTGGAGGCTGACATGATTGTATATAATTTATTTGTTTTGATTTTGGCTATGTTTTGTTTAATGAGCTCAAAGCCATTTTATAGATTTTTTTTATGCTGTTCTAATTTAGGTGTTATCTATAAATAGCCCAGAATTTCTGAATTTGAACTTTTCCTAAGAGATTTTGGCAAATTATTCTAGAAAATTGTGAATTATATTACTAGCTATAAATAGGCAAGTTCTAATTGCGGGTCAATATATTTAATGACAAGCAAATGATCGCTTAAATATTGTTTCTTTTCTTCTATTTGCTCTATGTAACTGTTAAAAATTGGTATCATAACTTTTAACATCTGAATATTTCATACCTATTGTTTTACTAAATTAATATTTAACATGTCGGTTATATTGTTTTCCCTTTAAAAAGTCCAAACAAAATAGCTTGGATTCATAAAATAATTTTTTAAATCTTTAATAGATAATTTGAAGTTATTGTTTTGTTCAATAATGTTAATATAAGAAACAAAGCAAATGTTGACTGAAGTTGACCAATATCAGTTGACTTAGTTGACTGCTATTTTGTTTGTATTCTGTTACATTTAGTTGAGCTTTTAGTTGTAACAATGAGTGTATAAAGACTGCACAGTACACTGGTTTCTACTAAGAAATATAACAAACACGTTTCTTCCCTAAATTTTCTTTCTTTTTCTCTCACTTTCTTTAACTTTCTTGTTCATTGTCATTATTCATTTGGTATCAGAGCCATCAACAAACGTCACCAATGGCTGATTCCTCTTCAATTCCTTCCTCATTTAACAATTCGAACAAAATCTCTTCAGATACTGTTAACCTCATCAATTCATCTTCAATGAATTTGTCCACACTTCCAATAATTTCACCAAAGTTAAATCGAGACAATCATCGATTTTGGAAGTTCGAGATATTATTTGCAGTGGGAGCCCACGATCTTGAAGAGCACTTGACTGGATTAATTCCATGTCCAGCTCCGTTCATCAGAGCACAATCGGACACGTCAAGCTTAGAGATAACTAAGAAATCTACCCTTGAATATATACTTTGGAAGAAGACTGATAAAATGCTAGTTAGTTGGCTAGCTACTCTCATCCATATCAGAGTCGATGTTTGCTGTTATTTCCAAGTGTCAATTTGCTACTGATATATGGCTCACATTAGAGAAAGAATTTCTTACTGAATCTAGGGCTAAGACATTACATGTTAAGAGTCTTTTACAAAATACAAGAAAGGAGAACATAAGCATGCATGATTACTTCCTTAAGATGAAGAGTTTTGCAGAAAATTTATCATCTAGTGGAGTAGTGATAACAGATGAAGAATTGCTTAATTACATTCTGGATAGACTAGAGTCTAAATATGATGCAGCTGTTGTGAATATCACAACTAGGTTAGAGTCCAAGCTTGATCCCATATCTGTCCAAGAAGCACATATAATTTTACAGAAACTTGAGCTTAAGCTTGAAAGGGAAAATGCAACGATGAATTATGTTGTTCACAACGAGTTTCATGGAGGATTAGCTAATGTTGTTGCTCTCTCAATTGATAATGAGAACAAGAAAACAAAATCTGGCCAAATTTTGTCATTGCCTACGCAACAAACCTCCACTCATAATCCAAGTACCTTTAATGTTCCCAACTTTAGCCCTTCCTTCTTTGGATCTAACCAAACTCAGTCCAGTTATCCCCTACCTCAATTCAATTTTACAATCAGTAGTTTCACGGAGGTAGTTTTGGTAATAGAGGAAGAGGTAGAGGGGGTGGCAGAGGCAAATTTGTTTGCCAAGTATGCGGGAAAATAGGTCATTTAGCCTTGAATTGTTACCACCGATTTGATGTAAACTTTACAGGAGATAACACCTCAGTTAGAAGCAACTTTCACTCTCCTAGTTTCACCAGACAACCCTCATTTAACTCTGGAATTAGGAATTTTGGCATTGGTAATTCTGGAACTGGAAGTTTTTACTACCTAGCTAATAGTCATGGTGCTCATCGCTATGTGAATAATCCCTACTGAGGATCATCAGTGATGTCTCAAACACCTCCCTCATTTCACCAAACACCTAGATCCACAATTGCACATGTTGATAGTCAACCAAACTCAACTGCTGCTCATCTACACAATTAGGCTCTGATGGCTCAAACTCAGCTACACAACTCTCATCCTGTAGCCAAAAACTACATTGCCACACCTTCTACAATACATGATGTTGCATGGTACATGGATTCTGGAGCTACAAACCATGTTACCTTTGATTTTTCTCAACTTACAAGAAGCACAAGTTATGCAGGCAGTGAATAGCTCCAGGTTGGCAATGGTGAGCTTCTTTCTATTTCTCATATTGGTTCTATTGATTTAAACAGTCCATTTAGAACTCTGCACCTTAGGAATGTCTTGTGTGTCCCTCACATTACAAAAAATCTTCTTAGTGTTTCTAAACTGACTAGAGATAATCCTGTCACTATTGAGTTTTTTATTGATTCTTGTGTGGTTAAGGACAAGCTCTCCAAAGTAACCCTTCTCAAAGGAATGCTTAAAGGTGGATTATACCAACTTCAAGCTCTAGTTTATTCTTTACCTACTACTGCAAAAGCCTTGGATTCTTCTGTTCAACTTCAGCATAAAAGCAGTCTAGTTTTTTCAATAACTAATTATGTAATAAGCCTTGTAGCACCTTTTTTCCTACACAAATGTTGCCTACACAAATGTTGCCAAAACATGTTTTCAATAAATGTAAATATGTATGTGTTGATTCTGTTAATCAAAATTGTATGCAATACACTAGACCACTTGTATTTGAAACTGTAGTATGTACTGGTGATGCACCTATACTCAATAAAAAAAAATCCTCTTCAATCATTTCCTGTTCAATCAACTAATATCATGTTATGGCACAACCAATTAGGACATCCTAATTCTACCATTTTTGCAAAAGTGCTTGATGCTTTACACTTACCTCACCTTGCTAAGAATGATATAACATTCTGTTTAGCTTGCCAATTTGGCAAGTTACACCAATTCACATATCCTAGATCCACATCTCATGCATCTAAACCACTTAAGTTAGTATACTCAGACCTTTGGGGACCTTCCCCTGTCACATCTCCCAAAGGCTATAGGTATTACATCCAATTCCTTGATGACCATAGTAGATTCACCTAACTTTTCCCTTTGAAAGCTAAATCTGAAACTTTTAGCGTTTTTTAACAATTTCATGTCCTAGTTGAAAAGCAATTTAACACATCTTTAAAATGTGTTCAAACTGATTGGGATGGTAAGTATAGGAAGCTAGTACCTTACCTACAAGAACATGGTATCATCTTTAGACATTCATGCCCTCACACTCACCAACAAAATGGTAGAGTTGAGAGAAAACATAGAGAAATTGTAGAACAAGACCTGACTTTGCTAGCCCAAGCCAGCATGCCACGTAAGTTTTGGTGGTTTGCCTTTCAAACAACTGCCTACCTCACCAATAGACTACCCCTATCAGTGTTGTCCAATACATCCCCTTTCCAAGCTCTATTTAAAACTCCTCCAAATTATTCCCTCATTAAAGTTTTTGGGTGTGCTGTCTACGCTTTCCTTCGACCTTATAGCAGTCACAAGTTTAACTTTCACACCACCAAATGCACCTTTATTGGGTATAGTTTGCATCATAAGGGATACAAGTGCTTGGATACCTCTGGTCGAATTTATATTTGTCAAAGTGTATTTGATGAATCTAATTTTCCATTTAAAACATCTAATTTTTCTGGTTCAAATTCTGCACCTTATTCCATAAACACTGAACCTTTTTCCAGTTCCTTTATTCCTTCAATTTGGCATATACCTGCTTCTGTCTCCAGGATATCTTCCAATCCTGTTTCAGTTCCACTTTCGTCTACTTGTCCTTCCACACTAGGTCACTCAATCTCACAAGACATTGCATCTTCTAGTTCACCTACTTTATCACCTTCCTGTTCTCCTAAATCTAATTTACCTCAGACTTCAGCCTCCGCACAATCCAGTCCAACCACTGCACTTAGTATGCCCTCTCTTTCTCCTAACTCTACCTCATCCACGTCACCTATTCTATCCCCTATAACTATAGGATCAGATGAGTCTTAAAACATAATTCCTCTTACTATTGAACTGCATTTAACCAAGCCTCCACCTCCTACATTGAACACTCATCCCATGCTTACTAGGTCCAAAACTAGAGCACATAATACTATCCTTGTTTCACCTTCTCCTCTTGATAACAAAGAACCAGCTACAGTCATAGAAGCCTTCTCTCACATTGCTTGGAAGGCTATCATGCAATCTGAATTTGATGCCTTGCTAACTAACCAAACTTGGGAATTAGTTCCTGCTATCTCTGATATGCATCTTGTAGGCTACAAATGGGTCTTTTGAATAAAGTATAATCATGATGGATCCATTCAAAGGTTCAAGGCAAGGCTTGTGGCAGCAGGTTTCCAACAAAATCCTGGATTTGACTATCTAGAAACATTTAGTCCAACGGTTAAGTCACCAACAATCAGAGTTATTTTGAGTTTAGCAGTGAATAATGGTTGGGAAATTTAGCAAGTTGACATTAACAATGCCTTCCTAAATGGTAAACTTACTGAAAAGGTATACATGACTCAACCTGAAGGCTTTGTTAGTCCTTAACATCCTTATCATGTGTGCAGATTAGTCAAGCCCCTTTATGGTCTAAAACAGGCCCCTAGAGCCTAGTTTGATCAGCTCAAAAAAGCCTTTTTGAGCTAGGATTTTGTTCACTCAATTGCTGATCCAAGTCTCTTTGTCTATCAAAAGATGGAAAAGATTGTGTATGTCGATGACATTCTACTTACTGGAAATGACATCAATTTGCTTCATGAAACAATACATAAACTGAATACTCAGTTTGCTTTGAAGGTTCTAGGCTCACTCAAGTATTTTCTCGGCTTTGAGGTTACTAGAACAACATCCTATCTTCATATGAATCAAGAAAAATATGTCAAAGATCTCTTAACAAAGACTAATATGTAGGATTGCAAACCATGTACTACTCCAATGGCTATTGGCACCAAGTTAATTTTAGAAGATAGTGATCTTTATGAAAATGCAGCTCTATATAGAAGTACAATAGGAGCCCTTTAGTACTTGACATTATCCAAGCCTGACATTGCTTATTGTGTTAACAAACTAAGTCAATTTCTCAAGGCCCCTACACAGAATCACTGGCAGGCTTGTAAAAGATTGCGTCGGTATCTTAAAGGTACCTCTAACTATGGACTTCTCTTTACTAAAAGTTCTAGAATCAACCTAGAATGCTATACTGATGCTGATTGGGCTAGTACCATTGAGGACAAGAGGTCCACAAGCGGCTACCACATTTTTCTTGGCACTAACCTACTGCAATAGACTTCTAGGAAGCAGAAAGTTGTGGCTCTATCTTCCACTGAAGCTGAGTATAGATCACTTGCTCAAGGATCCACTGAATTGGCATGGTTTTGTAGCTTATTTTCTGAACTTGGCCTTGCCTTATCAGAGATTCCAATTATTTGGTATGATAACCAAAGTGTTGGATCTCTCGCTTCTAACCCTGTGTTTTATGGAAGAACTAAACACATTGAACTTGATGTACACTATGTTAGAGAACAAGTTACTTCTCACAATCTCAAAGTCCAATATGTGCCCACTGAACATCAAAAGGTAGATATCTTTACAAAGGCTCGGCCAGCCTCCAGGTTTGAAACTTTAAGACACAAACTGACCATACAAGCTCCACCTTCTTCTAGCTCAGTTGGCTCAACATCTAATACTCAGGCTGTTACAATCTAATGATAGTCTTGATGGTTTGGATTGTTTAGTAGTCAGTGCAAAGTTCTACAAAGCAATTTTTATTTTTTATTTTTTTTTTAATGAGAAGTTGCAGTTATAGTTTTGCTTTGTGAAGTTAGAATTACAGTAGCTGGAATTACAGTTTGTGAAGTTAGAATTACAGTAGTCGGAATGAAACTGTACAACTAAAGTTGACAGTGTTAGCTGAGATTAGTGTTAGCAAAAGTTACTTCTTTTAAGATGATTAGCTGAAGTTGCAGTTGTGAAATTGAAAGGTTGCATAAAAGTGCAGATGTGACGCTGAAATTACAGTTGTGAAGAAATTAGCCCTTTGTAGTTGAGCAGAATTGTAATTGAGTAATCAGTACATAATCATGCAGTAGCTGTTCTCAGAATTGTAGTTGAGAAATCAGTACAGAATCATGCAGTTCTCAGAATTGTAGTTGAGCAATCAGTACAGAATCATGCAGTAGTTGTTCTCGGATTTGTAGTTGAGCAGTCAGAATGAATTTGTGAAGCAATTAGCCCTTTGCAGAATGAATTTTGCCAGAATCATGCAGTTGTTCTCAGAATTGTAGTTGAGCAATCGATGAGAATCATGCAGTAGTTGTGCTCAGAATTGTAGTTGAGCAGTCAGAATGAATTTGTGAAGAAATTGGCCATTTGTAGAATGAATTTTGTATTTATCATGCAGTAGTTGTTCTCATAATTGTAGTTGAGCAGTCAGAATGAATTTGTGAAGAAATTAGCTCTTTGCAGAATGATTTTTTGCCAAAATCATGCAGTTGCAATTCTCAGCTCTTTGTAAAATGAAGTTTTCAAGTTATTTGGCTTGCGTTTTTAGCTTATGAAAAGCCTCCTATTAATTAACTTGGTTGAGTAAAGAAATCATGGAAGTTTGATTGACGGGAGGATGTTAGGTGAAAGAAATAAAAGACTGGACTTCAAGGAAGTTTGATTTACGGCAGGATGTTAATATAAGAAACAAAGCAAATGTTGACTGAAGATGACAAATATCAGTTGACTTAGTTGACTGTTATTTTGTTTGTATTCTGTTACATTTAGTTGAGCTTTCAGTTGTAACAATAAGTGTATAAAGATTGCACAGTACACTGGTTTCTACCAAGAAATATAACAAACACGTTTCTTCCCAAAATTTTCTTTCTTTTTCTCTCACTTTCTTTAACTTTCTTGTTCACTGTCATTATTCATTAATTATATGATATGAGAGATATTTTCTAAGCATATTTTGATTTCAAGATTTTTTAATTTCTAAATTTATTTGTTGTTGAACTTATAAAATCAAAGTAATTCCTTTTTTTTTTTTTTTTTAATTAATGGGATGTTGTTGTAATATCAAGGTTCATAAAAGGAATTCATATAGAGTGATGCTATTAATTTTATTAGTCCCCAACTCTAATAACCTTTGTTATTCATATTTTAACTATGATATCTCGTACTTTTTATCACTGAAAAAAACTACTATTGGGTAAATCCATTGGCGGGCATACATTAAGGAGAGGGGAGCAGATGCCCCCAAGAATTTTGAAAATTTTAAGACACCCTCATGGTTTTATCTTTTTCCAGTTGTGACCCCCCTTTCCTTATAAACTTAATTCCCTTTGTTCTCTTGTGCTTTAATAAAATTTATATCCTTTATGTGTAGTGAGGGGATAATTGAATGGGCTTCTAAAAGAGAAACCAGGTGGGCAATAATTTCATTGGAGAAAGCGAAGCGATTGTTAGACCCCATAATTTTTATCTTCACCCTCTATCCTATATCTTAGATAAAGGTATAATAGTATTTGAAGAAAAATATTAACAATAGTTCTTATACATATTCAAAAAAAAAAAAAAAAAAAAATTAAACAATTTATAAATATGGGCACCAGAAGAAAAGGGAAATAGGCTATGAATGGCAAGGACCAGAATAATTAGGAAGATCTTGAAGTGCCAAAGCACCAGCGATAGAGGTGATCTCCTTCCCATTTCCAAGGTTTATAATAAGTACATTACATGCTTAGTCCTCCTTTTTTCATCTTGAAGTGCCAGAGCACCAGCGAGAAAAGCAATCTCCTTCCCATTCACCAAGGTTCATAATAAGTACATTACATGTTTACTATAGATGCAAAAAATCAACAGTCACGGAAATATGGTATAATCCCATGAGGTTAGGTCCATTGACAATCCGTTGGACTTGCACACATAAAGAGACAAGTATGAAGCTTACGGGAAACACCAAGGTAGTGTTTGCCGTAGGCAATTCAACGTTTAAGTTAGCAAGGCTGAAAGAGACTATTTAATAAAAGTCAAGGAAAAAGTGATTACCGGGAGTCTTGTCAAAGGCCAGGACTACGGCGAAGGTGTATAATTCTTGGGAGCAAGAATTTAGGAGCAAATAGGTGGTTTTGAGTAGTGAAGATTTCATGCCTTATGAGAGGGTAGGAAATAGACCCTTTGTTTATATAGTGAATCCTGTGAATCCAAGGGGTTGGAATCTTAGTAGGACACTGAGTCCTACTTTGGGAGATAGTCCCTATCATGAAAGAAAGATGTTTTCTTGTTCTTATCAGATTACGTTTACTAGTTTGAGTAAGATTCAAGATCTTAGCAGAAAAGGAAATAAAATGGGATTCTGATTTCCTATTTATGGATTGTTGTAGGCTAATGGGCCGGAACCCAAAATAGGAAATAAAATATTGTATGGGCTTGTAAAAGAGAAACCAAGTGGGCATTAATTTCATTAGAGAAAGCCAAGTGATTTTTAGACCCCATAATATTTATCTTTAGCCTCTATCTTCTACCTTAGATAAGGGTAAAATAGTATTTGAAGAAAAATATTAACGATAGTTCTTATACATATTAAAAAACATTTAAACAATTTATAAATATGGACGCCAGAAGGAAGGGAAAAAGGTTACGAATGGCAAGGACTAGAATAATCAGGAAGATCTTGAAGTGTAGAGCACCAGGGACAGAGGCGATCTCGTTCCCATTCACCAAGGTTTATAACCACAAGCCGCACAACCGGTACGCGATGGAAACAACCACACCTCCATGACAGGGACGCAAGGCATACAATTGATGCCATCAAGATCAGCAAGATGATCCTAGAGCACGGACTGGAGGCAAGGATGACCTTGAGGACAATCAGTAGACTGAAAGAATCTGAGTTTTGAAAGCAGAACTTCTCCAGCTTCACAGTTCTTTTGCGAACATCAAAGGAAAAATAGAGGCACTCTAGGATTTGGAGTCTCCTCTGTCCACGGGTATCCAGGATATCCGACTACTGAAGGGCTTTGCTTTGCCAAATATAGCAGCTTACCCAGGCCAATCTGACCCTATCAAACACGTCTGTCTCCTCAAAGAATTGATTGCCATATATGACATACCCTAGGAAGCCATGTTTAAAACTCTTCCTCTAACCTTTAGAAAGGCAGCTAACAAGGGTTTTGCAGGCATATGAAATCATGTAAGTAATATAGTCTGAGTAAACGGATGTCAAACCTTGTAGAATTACTAGTTACCAATTATCAAAATAAACTACCCCTTTCACTATTTGATTAACCGAAAATTGGAGATATGAAATAACTAAAAATAACAAATTAAAACAAACTAAAAACTAAAGAGATAAGATTGCAAAACTAATAAACCTTTGGCTGTGAAACAATATGATTAAACCTAGGGCACACATTTCATACCAATTTAATTTTATGTATTAATAAATAATACTAACTTCGTTAAGCTTTTTTTAAAGACCAAATTCTCTAGAATTCCAATAACTTTCTCTCAAACAATTATCGAATTAACCCTCTATTACCAACAGAAGATATCTCTAAATTGAATTTAGGTCTTAAAGGGATCATTAAGTTTCATGGAATTTACAACAGTCACACAAATCACAGTAATATATCTCTAGCATTTGCTCAATCTATGACTTTATTACATTAGATTAACTAGATTTTGTCTTTCGATCTCAACCTAGTTCATTAGATCAATCAACTCTTGGTACCAAAAAAGTTGAAAGTTGTAAGAACCATAATAAAACTTAGAAAAGATATGCTTAAAAAAATTAATTACAATCCATCAACACATATTCATAAATTGGGTTACATCTTAGCCCTAGAAAATATTATTTAGTTCATAACTGTATTAAAAAGATCGACCAGTGTAAAAATAAAAAGCATGAATTCAAGAAAGGATATTAAGAAAAACTTCTCTAATGGAGGAACCAAAGCTCCAAGAATTGTTGCCTCGATCTCCAAATAACGGCTAGCCCTTCTCTCTATTCTTGTCTCTCTCCTCTAAAAGTAGCTAAAGACCTCTACTTGCTTTTAGGAGTGTGATTAGAATAATCCTATTCAAACTAAAACAAGAAAATTCGGATAAAGGTGTAATACACTTCATGTAGAATTAGGAATCTAGTCGTCGTTTCTTCCAATTTGACCTGAGACACCTCTGTCACGGTGAAAGAATTATTCTACCATGACAAATAAATATGTCCAAAACTGCACGTGATATCTTTTTAATCTAATGAAGTCATAAGCATATGAATCGTAGCCCTCTGAATTAGCTTTCCAATGGTTAAAGAATCATCCAAATACGAGATCTACAGCTCAAGTTATCATCAAAATATTGAAGTACATTCCAAGCACAAGCAAGTTCCAAGATTTACAACTCATTCTCGAAAAGCAATAATTTCCTCGTTCTAACTCCGATTCTTGAACCGTTTGTTCGTCGTCATCTTAAATTCCATAGGTTACATCCTTCTTCCTCCGAATATTATTTTTAAGCATTCATACCCTGAAAACACTCAAAACATATCCATCATCCCATAAAAGACATTTATGAAATAATTAAGTTATATTGCATAAATTAAGTTGAACATAAACTTTTATTGTATGACTGACTATTTTTTTTTTTTAAATCAAATGTAATGAAATTTCAATGTATCAGGGTTTTCATCAACAACATAGAGTCACAATTGAGAAAATAAAAAAAATTGGTTTAGTAACAAAATTTCATCATGATTTTTTTTTTTCAATACAGTCATTATGATAAATGAAGATGACTACGAAGCTGAAGTAGATGCTTATATAATATATGCATCTTTCATCTTTCTATTTAATTATTTTATGATGGAGGTCGCCCGTTGAATGTATTAAAAAAAAAAAAACAAAAACAAAAAAAAAAAACAAAACAAAACAAAACAATACTGTTGATGCAGTATGAATAATAAAATTGCGTTATTAAACCAATTTTTTATTTGCTCGTCTATGGTGTTCATATTTTTCATTATTGTAGTTCATTTACTATCCAATTTAAGCATTCAACTCAAAATATATTAAACACAATATTAAAGCTTAACTCAAAGTATAAAACACAATATTTGTTAGGGATGTCTTAACCAAAAACAAGTTAAAAAACTATCAAAAATATCTTTCAGAAGTAATGTTGGTGATTTCTTTAACCTCATTCTTGGGTGTTTGAATGATTTTTTTTTTTTCTTTAAACTTTACATACAAAATGTAATAGTTTTAAGCAATAGTTTTGACTCATTTCTATTAAATTTGACTAAGATATAAAAGAAATTAATGGATTTTGAAAAATCATTAGAAAAAAGTCTTAAGATCATAAAAAAGTGTTGGTGTTTATCCACTTGAAATTGTTTTGTACGTAATATTTGGTCAAACATACAAGTAATCGGTCCAATATAGAATATCAATGAAAGGAATAACAAAGAGAAATTTTTTTTTTATTCACATTTCTATCAAATTTGACTAAGATAAAAAGAGATTAATGAATTTTGAAACTTCATTAGAAAAAAGTCATAAGATCACAAAAAGTGTGTGTGTTTATCCACTTCAAATTGTTGTGTAATATTTTATCTTACTCACAAACAATAGGTTCTATATAAAACACTGAAGGAAGGAATAACAAAGAAGAATTAGAGAAGAAAATGAAAACACAAAAGATTTACGTGGTTTGGCATTACGGGTACTCCCACAAGAGGGAGCTACCCAAAAGGATCTTTGAATAAAGTAACTTCTAATATTTCATATATTTATAATATTATAATCTTTAAGACTTGGAGAAACCGCACATCCTGGAGGAGTCATAAATAAATGTGTATTTACTAAAGGAAATTCTTGTGAATCTTAAAGAGAAAGATGAAAAAAATCCTGATATTTTCTTCTCATTAACTGAAGAAGTTACAATTAATGAAGCTCAACTCACCTTTATACAAAGAATATTTGGTGAGTGAGAGAAACAGAAAAACCGTGAGTGAGTGAAAACAGAATTTAGTAAAGTAGAGTTGGTAAAGGCAGAGTAAGACGATGGGCAGAGAGAGACGACACCTGCTTTCGCGATGAATAAGAAGAAGTTATGAAGGTGAAACGACACCGCTTTAGCGATCGCCTTTTACAATAAATGGTCAACATGCCCCCTCAAACTATACTACTTCTTCCCACTGTTATTTCCAGCATCATGTGCTAACATTCCCCCTCAAAATAAACACCTTTGGTACTGCTTATTCTTCTAGGAAAAGAATGCCACTTCTGGGAAAAGAAAATGTCACTGTGTTTTGGACTTCAGCCTTTTAACTTGATTAAGTAGTTCAGCAATTTAAAAAAAATCTTGCTTCTTGCTAAGGACATCAAACACCATTGCAGCACGTCAAATACCATAGTTTCAATAATCTGCATTTTCAAACACCATTGTTTCAATCTGTTACATCAAACATCATTGCTCCAATCTGCATTTTCAAAACGATTCTGCATTGTCAACATTCACAATTCTACATTTTCAACATGCACAACTCTTGCAATTTCAACACCAAATATCAGTATATCAATCTGCATTTTCAACATACACAACTCTTGCATTTTCAAACACCATTGCAAGCCAAATACCAAATGCACATCAAAAGCCATTGCTTCAATCAGTTACAGCAAACATCATTGCTCCAATCTGCATTTTCAAAACTATTCTGCATTGTCAACATTCACAATTCTACATTTTCAACATGCACAACTCTGCATTTTTAACACCAAAAACACCAGTGCTCTGCATTTTTAACACCAAAACACCAGTGCACTTGCTCATTGCACCATTCTGCAGCATGTTAAACACTACCTTTTTCTGCAACATCAAAACCACTGTAACATTCTGCAGCATCAAACACTTCTGAAATATAGCTAGAGTTGCCAACTTTGTCCTGAACTACAATCGTATTGTTACAAGATCACTTGACATAAAGAATAACAACCTGAAGTTTTTCCCTCAAAGTATTAAATTGAGAGATTGACAAGGCCTTAGTTAAAGCATCTGCAATTTGCAATTTAGAAGGCACGTATTGCACAACAATGTTCTTGGCAAGCACTTGATCTCTAATATAGTGAGCATCAATTTCGATGTGCTTGGTTCGTGCATAAAAAACAGGATTAGCAGCAAGGGCTCCAGCACTTATATTATCACACCAAATAATTGGGGAAGAAGACAAGCTTATGCCCAACTCTGAGAATATACTTTTTAGCCATGCAACTTCAGTGGCAGTATGAGCAAGAGCTCTATATTCAGCTTCGGTGGAAGATAATGCAACTACCTTTTGTTTTCGGGAACTCCATTGAATAAGGTTAGGCCCCAAGAATACACAATAGCCACTTGTAGACCTCCTATCATCAAGGCTACTTCCCTAATCAGCATCAGCATAGCATTCAACAGCTAATGTTACAAGAGGGTGCGAATCGTAAACCATAATTTTGAGTGCCCTTGATGTACCTTAACACTCTCTTATAGGCCTGCCACTGTAGTTCTATTAGGGCTACCAAGAATTGGCTAAGTTTGTTGACAGGGAAGCTGATATCTGGCCTTGTTAAAGTCAAGTACTGCAGGGCTCCAATGGTGCTCCTATATAGGCTAGGATCATTAAAAGGAGCACTATCAGTGGCAAATAATTTTACTCCAACAGCCATGGGTGTAGAGCAAGAGTGAGCATCCAACATTTTTGTCTTGACTAACAGATCATTGATGTATTTGGACTGTTTCAGGTGAAGTCCCTCATTTGTTCGAGTAGCTTCAAGACCAAGAAAGTACTTCACTGACCCAAGAGTCTTTAAAGCAAACTTGTTATTCAAATCCTTCACAAGTTTATTGGTAAATGACTGATCTGAACCAGTGATTAGTATATCATCCACATAGACAAGAATATAGGTTACTTGAGTGTTATTCTTAAGAATAAAGAGGCTAGAATCTGAGACTGAATTCTGAAATCCATGAGACAAAAGGGCTTGTTTTAACTTGTCAAACCAGGCTCTTGGTGCTTGTTTAAGGCCATAAAGAGCCTTTTGAAGTTTGCACACATGAGAAGGATGATGTAGGCTTGCAAACCCTTCAGGTTGATGCATATAAACTACCTCATTCAACTCTCCATTGAGGAAAGCATTGTTGACATCAACTTGTTGGATGTCCCAACCATAGGTGATAGCAAGACTTAAAATGATTCTAATAGTGGAAGGCTTAATAACAGGGCTAAAGGTCTCAAAGTAGTCCAAACCAGGAGTTTGCTGGAATCCTTTGGCTACTAACCTAGCCTTATACCTTTGTAAAGAGCCATCAGCATTGAATTTGGTCCTGAATACCCATTTACTACCAACCATATTCATATCAGGAGTTATGGGAACAAGGGACCAGGTATTATTCTTAACCAATGCATCGAATTCACCTTGCATGGCCTCTTTCCATTCTGGACAACATAGGGCCTCTTTCACTGAAGATGGTTCAGGATGCACAACAAACTGTCCTAAAATGAGAAGGACAGTTTTGTTGGAGGCTGCAGTAGCTTTGGCCCTTGTTATCATTGAGTATGCATTACTAGAAACTTGAGGACCAGTAGGAACAGTAGAGAACTGTGATGGTTCCAAGTCAACCTCAAGTAAACAAGTGGGTAAAGTGGAGCTAATGGTAGGAGGGTGAGGATCTGAAAGTTGAAACTTGGTTAAATCTACTTCAAGTGAGCAGTTTGGTACTGAACTATTAGAGTCATATGAGGTGTTAGATAAGTGTTTAGAAATTGGACCTGTATGAGAAGAAGGAGTGGAATCTGTGATGTGTAATGATTCTGAGGAATGCTGTGATTGAAGATCAGTAATAGGTTCAGGACAAGGATTAGGTGTTGCTGTAGAAATCTCTTTCCTAAAAGTTGTGATGGGAATGGTTGAAGGACAATTTCTTGCTGGAGAACTTTCAACAGGAGCTGGAATGCTTGTATCAGCTGAGGAAGAAGGAATATGAACAGATACAAAAGGAAAAACAGTTCCAGTGGGCATGTTTACAGCAACTGAGTGACTGGGAGAGACATTTTTGGAAGGACTAGATGAAGAACAAAAATCAAGAGAGAATGGAAACTCTAATTCATTAAAATGAACATTAGGAGTAATAAAGACCTGTCTATCGGCTCTAAGACATTTGTATCCTTTGTGGACAACACTATATCCTAGGAAGACACACTTGGTAGAATGAAAATTGAATTTGTGTCGGTTATAGTCTCTAAGAAAAGGAAAACATGCACAGCCGAAGACTTTAAGAGAGGAATACACAGGAGTAAAACAAAACAACTTTTGGTAAGGAGAAACAAAATTTAAAACACCTGTAGGCATTCTATTTATTAAGTAAACAGCTGTGTCAAAGGCATTCCACCAATATTGTAAAGGCATTGAAGCATGAGCAAGTAATGTTAAGCCAGTCTCGACTACATGCCTATGTTTTCTCTTACTTTTCCCATTTTGTTGATGCACATATGCACATGAATGTCTATATTGAATTCCTGTTCAGTTAAGATAAGGAATTAACCCTTTGTATTCACCCCCTTGGTCAGATTGAAGACATTTGAGCTTAAGACTAAACTGTCGTTCTACTAAATGATGGAATTTAATGAAAACTGACTGAACTTCAACTTTTGTATGCAAAGGAAACAACCAAGTAAAACAACTAAAATCATCAATGAACTGAAGATAGTACTTAAAACCCTCAACTGAAGCAATGGGTGCAGGACCCCAGACATCACTATGGACAAGTTCAAGAGATTGTGTAGTTTTAGAAGAAGAGACAGGAAAATGATTTCTTTGTAGTTTTCCAATTTTGCATGCATCACAATAGGGAAGAGTTGAAACAGATTTTGATTTATGAATTTGTGACATAATTTTAGAAAAGACCTCAAGATGTGGATGTCCTAGACATTTATGCCATGTTAAACTGGAATTATCAATATTATAATTGATGTGATGAGCTAAGGGAGAACAGTTTGACATACTAGGTGATGAACTAATGACATTGTTTTTATGACTGAGATGTTCATATTCATGTGAACTAGTTAACAAGCCATGCTTGGGAAGTGCTGAATCAGAAACATTGTTATCACTAGGTGAACTAGTTGACAAATTATGCTTATTAACTACAGAATCAGAGACATATAAGCTGGTTGATGCATTATGTTTATCAAGCACAGAATTAGAAGCATATAAATTAGTGGATGCATCATGTTTATCAAATGTAGAATCAGGAACATGAGTAACATTAGCATTATCACAACTGGAAAAATTGGTAGAATTATTGGTGATTTTATTCTCAGAGAAGTGATTACAAGTATTTAACTCAGGTTGCTTGAGTTTACACAATTGACAATTTGAATCACAAGACAGTGATGCAACCTGACTTGAAGAAGACATAGACAGTAATGATGACTCAACGTTATCACAAATGGATCCAGACTCTGTTGGGGCAGACTTAGATTCTACTGTTGAAGACTTAGACTCTCCTGTAGAGACACTAAACGTGTGAGTAGAAGAACCAATAACAGGTTGTTTAGATTGGATAGATTGGAAAGAAGGAATGGAGGGAAGGTTCAGTTGATACAAGCCAGCTTTAAGTTCTCCCTGCAATAAGATTGTCTTTGTAACCATATCCTTAACCACACAACAATCAGAAGTGAATTCAACAGCCACATTATTATCCTTAGTAAATTTAGAAATGCTAAGAAGATTCTTTGTTATCCTAGGAACACATAGTACATTTTTTAGGTGTAAGCATTTTGATTGAAGTGAACTAGGTAATAAGGTAAAGCCAATATGAGAGATATTTAGGAACTCACCACTTCCGACTTGGAGTTGCTCAGTACCATCATAGTTCCTACTGATCTTTAGCTGGTTCAGTCGAGGTAACGTGATCGCTTGCACCTGAATCCATATACCAATCTGGATCCTGAGTATTGACTGAAGAAGTAGTCACAGAAGCTGGAGGATTGTTGTGAGCTGAAGAAGAAGTTTGATAAGATGCCAAATGAGCTTGGTTTGCAGGACACATTTGCTGACTTGGAACAGTATTAGTAAAAGTAGGTGAAGTAGGTTGTTGGAGGTTCTGAGGAGGACCAGCAAATGTCTGATGCTGATGTTGAACTCCAGTAAAGGTGTTATGTTGCTGCTGTATCCCATAGTCAGGATGACCAGAGAATGGAGCTGAATTGGGAAAATAACTTCCAAAATTAGCAGAAGCACCTGAGTATTGGTAACTTGCAGAAGGATTAGCTGGATGACCACCATAAGAACCAGCATATGAAGGCAGATGTTGTGGTGCTGAGTTACTGAAGAACTTAGCTCCGGAAGGGTGACTAGAAACTCCATATTGAGGAGGAGCTCCATTATAGGTAGAGTTATACCTATGATAACATTGAACTGCTATGTGACCAGCTTTACTACAGACCTGACAAATTGGTTTTCCTCTACCATAACCACGACCTCTGCCTCTTCCAAAATTGTTGAAACCAGTAGTCTGAATTTGATTCATAGGAAAGGCAGTGTTGTACTGATTGACTTGACCAGTAAGAGGTGTTACATCTGCTGAAAAGGGCTGATGTGGTGTTGAATTGACAACAGCATGGAGATTAGGAGGAAAACTATTAACTGAAGTAGGAGCTCTCAACGAATTGACTGGACCAGCAGCTGAATTAGTAGGATGAGGAACTTGAAGAGCAAAGTTACCAGTGGAGGCAACATGTACAGATCCCCCTTGAAAGTCAATTGTATTAAATTTATCCAGTCGCATTTCATACTTTTGTAACAGATACTGTGCTTCTTGCAGTGTGACTGAGTCAAATTTTGACTCTAATCTTGAAGTCAGATTTACTACTACTGCGTCAAACTCAGGTCCTAAACCATCTAGCACATGTTGAAGTAGTTCCTCATCAGAAACAACCTGACCACTGGCAGAAAGACTTTCAGCTATTCCTTTCATTTTCTTGATGTATTCACTGACATCTAAGTTTCCTTTCTGAGTATTCTGGAGAAGATTCTTTAAATGTAAAGCTCTTGCTTTGGAATCACTTAAGAATTCTCGCTCAAGTGTGAACCAAATATCCGTCACAAACTGACATTTAGACACATAACTGAACATACATTCTGATATCGAAGCTAGCAACCAAGTAACTAAGAACTTATCAGTTCTTTTCCAAGCTATATAGGATGGATTGATTTTTTCCTTGGTTAGGGTTTCCTTTGAGCTAACTTCTTCAAGATCAGAGGGATTATCAGAATCTGAAGCAATTAAAGGTGAAGAACAGGGAATTAAACCTGTGAGATGATCTTCAAGTTCGTGAGCTCCAACCGCGAAGAGAACTTGCGATCTCCAGAATCGATAATTGTCGCGATAATTGTCTCTTGTAAGCTTCGGATGAACAACTTGAAGACTTGAGGGGAACGCTGAAGTGTATGAATTGAACAAATTAGGTGTTCCATGTTGCATTGGGCTGGTAGAGTTACTTGATCCAGGAACTTTAGCCATTGACGCTAGTCAAGAGCTCTGATACCATGTGAATCTTAAAGAGAAAGATGAAAAAAATCCTGATATTTTCTTCTCATTAACTGAAGAAGTTACAATTAATAAAGCTCAACTCACCTTTATACAAAGAATATTTGGTGAGTGAGAGAAACAGAAAAACCGTGAGTGAGTGAAAACAGAATTTAGTAAAGTAGAGTTGGTAAAGGCAGAGTAAGACGATGGGCAGAGAGAGACGACACCTTCTGCTCAGATGAAGAAGAAGTTATGAAGGCAGAAACGACACTGTTTCTGCCTTTTACAATAAATGGTCAACAATTCTAACCTAAGTTGGTAAATAAGTTTTTCCTAATTGTAGGTGGATAAACTGATCCTAAGAAACAAGAACTCATAGTTAATGTTCTATAAGGAATATAATGCCTATTTTAACACAATATACTTTTTATTGGATAGTTAGTACTATTCTATCCTTAGTCATGGTTAAAGTGTTACCCTAGTATTATTTTCTACCATTAATCATGTTAATATAAACTCTTATACTAGAATTATCTTTGTAATGTAGGAGATGATTTGTATACAAGTTTGCTAAATTTTTAATAATCTTAAATCTAAATATTTATCTACCAATTAAGATTTTGAGGATTGTTCTTTTTTTATGAATCTAGTACTCTTTAGAATAACTAAAATTTCCAAAATTACATTATCTGATGATTTTTTTTATTTATTATTATAACTGAAATTCTATATTGATCAGTGTTTTGAAACCCGACCTAGACCGGTCAGTTTGACCAAAAATCAAAGCCTCAACCGATCTAGGCTGAGTATAAACCTGGCCTATGTAGTTAACCCATCGTGACCTAGAGTCAGACCGGTGAAACAGTACCGACCTGCTGATCCGACTGGCCCAAGGCACAAATCGGGTCACTTATTTCACAGCCAACTGAACAGTTGATTCTCTGTTTTGGTCCAATTGATTAACTCTGGATTAGGTTTCTTCATCAATTCATTAGGCTCTTTCTTCAACTCAGAGTTTTGTGCAACGAAAACGAATATATATGGACAAGGAATAACGCCAAGCAAGAACGGTTCTAATTCATGACTATGAGCAGTAGACAAAATTGATGGACTGATTTGTGAAGTACATTTATCAGATTGAAGACTTGGAACGATTTTGACAGCGGCAGAAAAACTTTCACTAGTGTTTGGTCGCTAAGAAAATGAAGTAATATTTTCCATGACTGATGATAGTTAGATCAACTGTGATACCAAGTTGAACAGAAACTTTTATTATTTGCCTGAGTTTTTATTTTATTATATTTTATCAAATCTAATGAAAGTTCAATATATCAGAGTTTTCATCAACAAATAATAAAAATTCATCAACAACCGAGAAAATAAGAAAATTGGTTTAGTAGCAAAATTTCATTATTCATTCATGATTTTTTTTTTTTTTTTTTTTTTAAAATACATTCAAAGGTCGGCCTCCATCACAAAATAATTAAACAGAAAGATGAAAGATGCATATATATTAAACATATATGCAACTAAGCATGAACTTGAACTTCGTGAGCATCTTCATTCATTATCCTCTTCAACATTATTGTTATCAGGATCTGCTCCACCAGTTCCCTTCTTGTGATCATTGTGATGATTCGACTTTGGAGCCAACTTCAGCTTTCTATTCATCTTCCTTTGTCATCCTCTTCATCCTTATTCTTTCCCTTCTTGTGATGCTTCGACTTTGGAGCTGGAGCTGGAGCTAACTTCTTGTGATCATTGTGATGATTCAACTCTGGAGCTGGAGCTGGACCTTCCATCAGCTTTCTGTTCGACAGCCCAAACAAACCGCAGAAAATAATGCAAGGCTTCTCTGATTCCTCTTCTTCGAATATTGCTTCCACATGATTTTGTAGCAACAAGCCGCTAATCAATACAAAGAAGAATACCCATTTTGTGATGTTGGAGGCTACCATGATTGTATATAATTTATTTGCTTTGATTTGGGCTATGTTTTGTTTAATGAGCTCAAAAGCATTTTATAGATTTTTTCATGCTGTCCTAATTTAGTTATTATCGATAAATAGCCCACAATTTTTGGGTTTGAACTTTTCCTAAGAGATTTTTGCAGATTATTCGAGAAAATTGTGGATTAGATTGCTACCTATAAGTAGGAAAGTTCTAATTTGGTTATGCGAAAATTACTTTGTGGTCAACATATTTAATAACAAGCCTATTATCCCTTAAAAAACATGGTGCTATGAGAAAGAGGATATATCAATTTAAAGATAATCATGTTTTACTGTTAATTGTCCTCTAATTGTGAATTTTCGGAAAAAGGTATCCTTTAAGTCGGTTTCTTAAAATGGTTCTCTCTAATTGTACATTTTTAACAAAAAGTGTCCTTTAGATGATAATATCCCTTAAATATTTAAAATTAGGATGAGTAAAAATTTCGATAACTCCTATAATCTCTTACATTTGAGTGCTAACTCTTAATGCTAAGTTGAAGTGTGAATTTTATAATGCAAGTGAATTTGAAAATTTTGATATTTTGTGATCAATATCAATGTTTTAATAACTGACCCAAGGTAAAACCTAACAAAGTGGCTGGGTCTCAGGTTGACCGATTGAATTTGTGTGATCAGCGGGACGGACCGGTATTATCATCATGTTGATCCAACATGAAAAATTGAAGAAAAAAAAAGGGTGACAAATCAATAAGTGAAGGACTAATACTTAACTAATAAGTATACCCTTTAATACATTTCCTACCACTTAATTAATAACACATGCCTTTTTCAATCAATAGTGAAGCCAACACCAAAACATAAATCGAGTTTGTGAAAAAAGTGACCCGATCGGACCGGTGGGTCAGAACTATTACACCGGTCCGACCCTGGGTCATGGACGAGTTAACTACACAAGTCGGGTTTATGCTCGGCCTAGACTAGTTGAGGCTCCAGTTCCCGATCGAACCGACCAGTACTAGATTCATCAATAAAGTCTTGATTGGTAGATAAATATTTAGATTTAAGATTATTAAAAATTTAGCAAACTTGTATACAAATCATTTCTTACATTACAGAGTTAATTATAATATAAGAGTTTATATTAACATGATTAATGGTAGAATATAAATTTACTAGGGTAACACTTAACCGTGACTAATTAAGGATAGAATACTAACTATCCAATAAAAAGTATTTTGTGTTAAAATAGGCATTATATTCCTTATAGAACATTAAATATGAGTTCTCGTTTCTTAGGATCAGTTTATCCACCTACAATTAGGAAAAACTTATCTACCAACTTGGATTAGAATTTCCTTTAGTAAATACACATTTATTTATGACTCCTCCAGGATGTTCGGTTTCTCCAAGTCTTAAAGATTATAATATTATAAATATAAGAAATATTGGGTTTTTCAGAAGTTAATTTATTCAAAACTCCTTTTGGGTAGCTCCCTCTCGTTGAAGTAGGCATAATGCCAAACCACGTAAATCTTTTTGTGTTTTCATTTTCTTCTCTAATTCTTCTTTATTATTCCTTCTTTCAGTGTTCTATATTGAATCTATTGTTTGCGTGTATGACAAAATATTACACAACAATTCCAAGTGGATAAACACAAACACTTTTTATGATCTTATGACTTTTTTCTAATGAATTTTCAAAATTCATTAATCTCTTTTTATCTTAATCAAATTTGGTAGAAATGAGTGAAAAAAAAAAAAAAAAAAATCTCTTTGTTATCCCTTTCATTGATATTCTATATTGAATCGATTACTTGTATGTTGAACCAAACAAAGCAATTTTAAGTTCAAGAGATTATTTGAAGCAGAATATAGAACAGTTGATCGAATCCATGAAAAGATTCAGCAGTTTATTAGTTTGCAACCAGGGGCTAATTCAGTGAAAGAATATTCAGTGAAATTCAATTCCCTGGCAAGGTGTGCGCCAGGAGTAGTGAGTATACCAGAGTTGGGGAGAGATAAATTCGTCCATGAGTTGAAACCAGAAATAGCCCGAGATGTGATGGCTGGTGCCCAGCCCCCTCAGACATATAGTGAAGCTTTGGAACAAGCTTTACGGGCAGAAATATTTGTGAATAAGCTAACCCCGGCAACTCCATTAGCAGTAGCCCCCAGTGTTCCACCTCCTGCTCCACAGAGAGATATAGTTGATGCCCCCATTAATAGAGAGGTGAGAAATAAGAAAAAGTTTCAACCCAAGAAGAACAGGAGGGATTGACAAAATAAAAAGCCGAGAACCAGTGAAGTTCCCCAGTGCCAGAAGTGTGGAAGAAATCATTCTGGGGAGTGCCTTAGAGATTTGGGCTGAAATGTATGCTATAGATGCCGGCAGCCAGGGCATATGATGAAAGATTGTAAAGCCCCTTCTGCACCTGCAGCACAAACATCTAGAGGTACCAATGCTCAAGTGTTTACAGTAGCCCAGAGTGAAGCTAAAGCTAGCCCATCCGTAGTTACTGGTCAGTTATTATTTCATTCAGTTCCCCTTTATGCATTAATTGATTCTAGAGCCACACATTCATTCATTACACATGGGATTTTAGAAAGATTAGGTTTAAAACCTATTAGAGTGGATTGTCTCATTAAGATAGAGTTACCAGATGGTGTTAGTGTAGTAACTCAAGAGATGTTTCCAGGGGAGTCCATAGTGATCCATGGAAGGGCATTGCCAGTGGATTTGATAGTGTCTGATATGCCGGATTTTGATGTTATTTTAGGCATGGATTTCCTGGGGAGGTTTGGAGTAGAGATTGATTGTCGGAGAAAGAAAGCCAGATTTAATCTTGATGATGGAGATAAGTTTAATTTTGGCGAGGGTCACCAGCTTAGAATGTTAATCAGCAATGTAAAGGCTAGAAAGATGTTAAGAAAAGGGTGCTCAGGATATATTGCTCATGTAGTGCACAGTAGTGATGTCCCACAACCAGAGATTCAGAATGTGCCAGTAGTTCAGGAGTTCTTAGATGTATTTCCGAAAGATTTGTAGGGTTTACCTCCGGAAAGAGAAGTAGAATTTAGTATTGAACTGGTATTAGGGACCACACCCATTTCTAAAGCCCCTTACCTGATGGCCCCAGCCGAGCTTCAGGAATTAAAAAAGCAGCTTCAGGAACTCTTAGATAAGGGTTTTATTCGACCTAGCCATTCTCCCAAGGGTGCTCCAATTTTGTTTGTGAAAAGAAATATGGATCTCTACGGATGTGTATAGATTACAAAGAGTTAAATAAAGTGACAGTGAAGAATAAATACCCGTAACCTCGCATAATGATTTGTTTGATCATCTGAAAGGAACAACAGTGTTTTCAAAGATTGATTTGAGGTTGGGTTATCATCAAGTAAGGGTTATAGAGCAAGATATTGCCAAGACTGCTTTTCGGACCAGATATGGGCATTATGAGTTTGTGGAGATACCTTTTGGGTTAACCAATGCCCCAGCAATCTTTATGGACTTAATGAACAGGGTGTTTCAGGATTGTCTTGATCGATTCATAGTGGTGTTTATTGATGATATCTTGGTGTATACTAAGACAGAAAAGGAACATAAAGAACACCTAAGATTTGTGCTATAGCGATTGCGAGATAAAAAGCTATTCGCCAAATTTTCTAAGTGTGAGTTTTGGCTAGGTCAAGTTATCTTTCTAGGCCATACCGTCTCATAAGAGGGTGTATCAGTGGATCCGAGTAAGGTAAAAGCAATTCTAGAATGGCAACAACCAAAGATAGTAAAGGAAGTTAGAAGTTTCTTGGGGCTAGCAGGTTATTATAGGCGGTTTGTAGTAGGGTTTGCTCAGTTGGCCAAACCGCTTAAAGCTCTCACCAAGCAGAGAACTCCTTTCATTTGGTCGAATGCCTGTGAAGAAAGTTTTCAAGAGTTAAAAAGAAGATTGACCATAGCTCCTATTCTTGTGTTACCACAAGAAGGTGTAGATCGATTATGACATTTATACAGATGCTTCATTTCAGGGACTTGGTGCAGTATTGATGCAGTTGGGTAGAGTAATAGCTTATGCTTCTCGTCAGTTAAAAGAGTATGAGACGAGATACCCTACACATGATCTGGAGTTGGCTGCTGTAGTTTTTGCACTGAAAATATGGAGACATTATTTGTATGGAGCAAAGAGTTACATTTATACAGATCATAAAAGCTTGAAGTATTTCTTCACCCAAAGGGAGCTGAATATGAGACAGAGGAGATGGTTAGAGTTGGTTAAAGATTATGTCTGTGAAATTAAGTATCAACCTGGGAAAGCCAATGTAGTAGCCGATGTCTTAAGTAGAAAAGCTTACATGTCCCGACTTACAAGGCAGAAAGAATTAATAGAAGAATTGTGCAAAGAACAGATTGAGGTCATACCAGGAAGGATTGCCAGGTTAGAGATTCAGTCTGCATTACTGGAAGAAATAAGAGGAAAGCAAGTTGTCGATGAGTGGTGTCAGAAAATAAGTCAATAAGTGCTTGAGGGTAAGATACTAGAGTTCCATCTGTTAGATGGTGTCCTCCGTTTCAGGAGTCGTTTGTGCATTCCTTAAAATGATGAGTTAAAGAAGAGAATTCTTACCGAAGGCTCATGACATACCATATACTGTTGATCCTAGAGCAACCAAGATGTATCAAGACTTACAGAAAGTCTGTTGGTGGCCAGGTATGAAGAAGGATATTGGAGATTTTATAGCTAAGTGCCTGGTTTGTCAACAAGTGAAAGCAAAACACCAAAGGCCATCAGGGTTGCTTCAGCCGCTTAGTATTCCTGAATGGAAATGGGAGAGTATTTCAATGGATTTTATTATAGGTCTCCCTAGAGTGCAGAAAGGGTTTAAGGCTACATGGGTGATAGTAGACAGATTGACCAAGTCAGCCCATTTTCTTCCAGTAAAGGAAAGCACTACTTCGGATCAATTGGCCTAGATTTACATTAAAGAGATAGTGAGACTACATGGAGTACCAAGACAATAGTATCAGATTGAGATTCCAGATTTGTCTCAAACTTTACGGACTAGTTTCTGAGGAACCACGGGTACCAAATTGGCTTTTAGTACCGCCTACCATCCTCAAATAGATGGCCAGACAGAACAAATCAGATATTTGAAGATATGTTAAGGGCTTGTTGCATGGATTACAGAATGTCCTGGCATGAGATGTTACCCTTGGTAGAGTTTGCTTATAATAATACACATATATATACGAGTAATAAAGTATGGGCCCATATTTATTTTTTCTTTATATACAAATATTTACAAAATGTTCTCAAAAATAACAACTTGATAGTGTAGCCCAACCCTTCCACTGTGTGATGTTCCGAGCAACCACAAGTTATCTATTACCTACAAAACATTAAAAACGACGGAGTGAGCACTAATGACTCTGTAAGTAAACCCACTATGCTACCCTTCTCTCTCCATTGCTTAAATCCTGAATTTTCTTTCCTTAGAACTCATTTCCCCGAGTATTCTCTATACTTTCTCTGTTCTTTCTCTGTTTTCTAATTTTTTTTTTCACTACCCATGATAATGAGCATGTTATTATGCATATTCATGATACAAATGCACAAATGCATAAATTATGCATTTTCTTTTCTATTTTTCTTATTCTGTTTTTTGTTTCTTTTTCGTTATTTCTTTCTTTCTTTTCTAGTCTTTCTTTCTATTCTTTCTTTCTTTCTTTCTATTCTTGCCAATCAAACTTAGTTGAGGCATGGATTTGGAACCTTGGTCGTGTGAGTGAATTCTCTAATTCTGGGTACAGTCCTCATCCACACACACTTCTAACAGACAGTACAATTCTTCTTTCTGAATTCTGAGGCCGCTCACTAAAGGCGGCGTGCATGTGGGACTATGTCACTCACAGCTCCCCATCGCAACAACTTTCTCTTCTTTTTATCTTCTTTTTTTTTTTTTTTTTACACTTCTTTAAGAAAAATTCAGATTTGAATATCTTTAATATCTTTGAGTATCTTTAATATTCTCACTTCTTTCTATTTTCTCTTTAACATATTTTAGGGCTTTTTCATGCTCTTATAAATATGTATGCATGTTGATGGTTTCATGCTCATAATTCTTTCTAAATTCACATATTTAAATGCAATTATGCATTATGAAATGCAAACATGACATTCTCTACCATCTACAAACTCATCCCAAAGTAACACATAATCATTCACATACATGCACTTCTCTTTGGCATTTCATCAAATAATTCATGTGCACAAATCAACACTAATTTGGCGACACTTCTATCTTTATTTTAGGCCACCAAAAATTTGGAATAAACTCCTCTATAATTAACTCCAAATCTGCCCAAAATACACTTCAAAATTTTCACTTCAATTCTTCCAAATCTCATCCAAACATTCATCAAATAACAACTACACCCACACAACTTCTCATGGATAGGTTCTAATCATTATTCAACATCAAATCCATCAACAATTTTACATATAACACACATATATATATGCATAAAGAAAGTTCTCTACACAACATAACTTAAATCATACTTAGGGTAGGATTTACTTACCTTGTGCTTAAGTAATTCCACTAGAATCTCTCTTTCTTTGGTAGACTTGTTCTTTCTCTAAAACCCTAAGCATAAACACTATAAGAATTCAACACTTTAAAAATTAATCTCACATCTATTGCAAGAATTCTTACCTTTGGGTGCTTAGGATCAAATCAATACCAAAAGCCCTCTAAAATCCCTTGGAAATTTGATGAAGAGATGAGAGAAATTGAGAGTGAAGTGGCTTGAGAGGGAGTAGAGAATGATAGGGTCTTTTTGCTTGAACTCTTAATATCTCATATTAATATGCATACTTTCCCATTTTGCCCTTACACTTTCTTTAAAATTCCATCTATGTCCCTTAGTCAATTACTATAATGCCCTCATTTTTAATACATTCTCCATGAAATTCTATCTCTTTTCACTCCCCACCTTTTCAACTAATTTTGAGTGAAAAGACCATTTTACCCTTAATGCAAGTTTAAGGCATATTCTTCACATTTTCTCAAAATAACTTTAGCAAAAAAATCTACTAAAGGTATAAGAGCATAAATTAAATTACGTACTTATATATATTTTTAATGAGTTTTAGTGATTATTTTACGAGTATACTAGCTAGAAAGAAAACATTACATAAACACCAACACTTTTTTATGATCTTGTGACCTTTTTCTAATGATTTTTCAAAATTCATTAATTTCTTTTAGAGTAAACAACATATTCCCACCCAAGGTTTAGTGAAATCCCAAGTTGATACGCTTGGTTCCATTTATTTTATATTTCCACCCTTAAACCGATGGCATTATCAATTTTTAGAGTGTAGAGGGTGATATTACCATACTGCCCTTAACAAATAAATTAATAAATTATTTTTAACCCCCCAAATTAGTACAATTAAAAATAATCAATGCTACTTCCAAATTAATTTCAATAAACCACTCATCTTCAACCTTTCTCTTCCATCTCCGGATTTATGTTTCCAAGCCAAATTGGCCTGATTCCAGCATCGTTGGAATGCCCCGACACCACTCAACACATCCCCATAGGGTGGCTATTTAAGGAGCGTTTTTTATACCCCCAAGGGGGTGTTTGGCACACCACACTAGAATGGAATGAATTGGAGTGGATTAAATTTAATACTTTGTGTGATTGGTGTAACATCAAACTAAACTTAATGAAATTAAGTTTAAAATAAACAAAATTAAATTAAATATTTTAAATTAATAAGAATAAAATTTTTAAAATATTTTTTAAAATTAAAAGAATTTGAAACTGGCTGGCAGGGACACTAACTACTGACAATGATTATGACATGGTGTCTGGTGACACCATCGACACCGTTGTGTAGATCATCTGGCAATCTATCAAACGATAGTGACAGGGAATCTTTCGGTGAATCCAACGAAAAAGATTTAACCAATCTTTTCAGCCTTTTCTAGCGAAACAAATTTGCCGGAAGACTCCCCATCACTACCATTGGATAGATCATCTGACGATCATCTAATGATGTTGGCAGTGCCGCGGAACTCAAGTTGTAATTCAATCCTCCCAAAGTTGCAGCCAAACACATGATTAAATTTTAAAATCCATTTTAGGGTTGTTGTTCATCTCTTAGTACAGTTCAATGCAGTGCAATACTGCAAAACAAACATACTCTAAATGTATTTAATACTTCTAAATAACAATGATCTCACAAGAGATAAATAAAATAAACTATCGTAGAAAATTCATTTACCCTTATATAATGTTAAGGGTGTGTTTGGTTGGGGGTATTCCCCTATTACTGAGGTAATGTCATCTTATATTACTTGATTACCATGTTTGGTTGTCAAGTAATATAAGACTCCAGTAATCTTCTAAAATCGATAGTAATTACTGTTGGTTATATAGGCGGTAATCTAATTACCTCCATTTTCTTAGGTATTTTAAGATTACTTAGTAATCTTAATTTTGTTCCAATTTTATCTTTAACAATTAAAATTTTTGGATAATAATGCCATTATTTTGAAATTAATTTACATGAACCTGCCATTACAATTTTTTACCCCAAATCAATTAAGCTTTTGAACAATAATGCCCTTATATTTAAAACAAATTGGAGGCCAAGCAAGACCACCGTTGCCCACCAACCACCACCAACACCCGCCATTGGCCACCATCAGAACGGTGCATAATCAGTCAGATCTGGCCGGCCATGTGTCGATATGGTGATTTTCGACCATATTGACGACTATAGATCTGGTCGAAAACAACCAAATCCATGGTCCTTAACAAACAGATCCATGGCGTCATGTGTCGAAAAAGATTTGGCCATTAACGGCCATATCCATGGCACACAACGACCACAGATCAGGTTGTTAACGACCATTGATCTGGCCAAAAATCGCCAAATTGATGCATAGCCAGCCAAATCTGACTGGTAGTGTGCTCGTACGACAACTGTCGACGGTAGCCAGCGGTGGTGGCTTGTGATCGACAATGGCTTGGAGTGGGTATTTAAAAAATAATAATAAAAATAATATTATATTAATATTTGAAAAGGAGGACAATTTAGTAATTTATATAACATAGCCACTAATTTATTCCTCCCAACCAAACATATCAATATAACATACCCACCAATATATTTCAACGAATCAAACACATTTCCCTAAACATTCCCTCAACAGTAATATATCTTTCTATTAATATAAGCAAGTTTTCTATATATTTGTCTTCTCCAATGCATTTCTTTTCAAGCCTGAATATACCTTTGATAACACTCTACATATTCCTTGAGGTTCCATTTGTTTTCATTCGATTTTCATCATACTTAGGTAGGCTTGAAATACCTTGCTTAGCTCTTGCTTGTTTGAGCTTGGTTGTGGAACCACGTTCCATTGTTGCTTGCTTGGAGTGGTTCAAGCGGATGGAGCTCAAGGCCGACTAGGTGGTTTTAGGTGTGAAGCTTGTTGTGATGGCTAAATGTTCAACCCAAGAGTAAAGGTAATGCAGAGGATGGAGGACTCAAATCTTATTAGTAGTGAGAGAAAATGCTCTCTCTTCTCTCTAGGATTAGAAACCAGCCCTCTTTCCATTTTTTTCTTCTCCACCCACCACCCCTCTCTCCACCCTCATCCTCCATCCTCCATCCTCCATTTTTACCATTAAACTTCACCTGTCCCTCTAACCAGAGAGCTTCATCATTTCCTTTACTTTTCTTTTCACATTTTCCTTCACAAACCTGCACTTTGTTTTTCTGTTTTTGTTAACCTTTTAGTTTGCTATGTTTCAGTCCTTTTTTGCTGTGTTTGGGGGTTTTATTTGGGTTTAAATCAAGCTCCTTGGTTGTTTGCTCTCCTGTCTTCTCTTTTGCTCATTGGTGGCTATTGTGGTTGAGCTAGTTTATGTGGGCTGTTTCTTGGTTTGGCCGGATTAGGAAGAAGGTGGGTGGTTGGAGTTTTGCTGGTTGCTGGAGTCATTTTGTTTATTTTCATTTTTTTTTGGAGTTGCTGTTTGGTGTTGAAGTGAGGTAGGAGTAAAGGGGCTGTTTATGGTTCTGTTTTGACCGAAAATGTAGAGTGGGTTGGTGGTGTAACTTTGTTGCTACCGATTCTTCTTAGTCCTTTGGAGTGTGGGTGCTTCTTTGGCTAGAGCTTTGCTGTTTTGGCTAGAGTTGTCTGCATTTTTTGGTTGTTGTTCACTAGTTGAGTGAGATAGCTTGAATCCATCCAAGTGTTATCAGGTTCCCTTCTCTCTCATTGGCTCATTTGGACTTTTTAGATTTTTTTCTTATCCACATCTCTTTAGACTGGTTAATAGGCTGTTCCATAAGTTTTTTGCCATGTCACTTGTTTTTCATTGGTTCCCCTTTAATTTCCTTATCTCTTATCTCTTTGACTTCAAATTATGACAACTCACCAACCAATCATCCATCTCTCCCCTCCACCTCATCAATCTCAAGCTGACTCATCTTGTCATATCCCCCAAGATGCCACGTCAGCCTGCCACGTCACCAACCCTACCACATCACCAAAAAACAATTTTTTCCCTCCACTTCCCAAGCCTTCCCAAAGCCATACTTTGCCTCACAGTGGTCATTTTCTTGTGAATTCATTGAATACAAGTGAGGCAAAGAGTTCCAGTGGGGTGTTTTAGAAGCAGCAAGTTGTGGGTGGAAAAGAGATTGATAAGGTTGGTGTGGAAATGTGTGATGGAAATGCGCTGGTTGATTCAAAGGTGCCTCCAATTATGATGCATGGCGAGAAAGCGGTGAGTAGAGGTGGGACTATGGGGGAAAAGGTGGATGAGGAATTGAAGCCTGTTGGTATTGCATCTTGGAGAAAACTTTTTGTTTCGAAATCCAGTGCTCCAATGGAATATTTTGCACCGGAAATCCTTGATGATAGGAGGAGGATAAGGGTTATACCTCCTAAAGAGGTTGCTGATTTGGGGAGGGACAAATGGGGAAATTGTCTCGTTGGTTTCTTCCTTGGTAGAAGGTTGCCATTCTCTCTTGTGAAGGGTTTTATCGATAGGAATTGGAAGTGCTTCGGCAAGGTTAGTGTTGTCTCAAATGGGGTTGGGGGCTTTATTTTGAAATTTGATAATGAGAACTCCAAGGATGAGGCCTTGGAAAGGGGCCCTTGGCATATTGGGGGGCAGCCCCTTTTACTCAAAAAATGGCGTCCGAATTTAAAAATGGTGGGTGAAGGCATTAGTAGTTTGCCGATTTGGGTCAAATTTAGTGGAGTTCCATTGGAGTTTTGGACTGCTAAAAGGTTGAGCTATGTTGCGAGCGCTATTGGGAAACCTCTCTACATGGATAACATCACGGATGGGGGGGATAGATTGGAGTATGCAAGAGTTTGTGTTGAAATTGACACAGCTTCTTCATTCCCGAATTTAGTGGAACTAGGCCTCCCGAATGGTGATTGTGTAAACATAGGGGTGGAGTATTCTTGGAAACCGAGGGCCGGCTCTTTGTGTAGAACTTTTGGGCATAATTTAAAGGAATGTCACTTGGCCCCTAGATTTGAGAAGGAAAGCGTTGAGAAAAAGAACTTGAATCTTACTCAAGAATGGCGAATGGTGACTAAGAGGAAGGAGAATGTGTCAAAGGACGTGGTTGTGCAAGCGGAGAATGTGGGCGAGAACTCTAGCCGCAAAAAACAGCAGCCCATTAATGAGTCGAGAGTCACGGTTAGTAAAACAAAACCCTCCACTAATCAATTTATGGTTCTTAGTTTGGGCAATAGGCTGGATAATGGGGAACTAGATGGCGAAGAGTGTAGTGAGAATGTCGAAGATAGGTTTGGAAAAGATAAGGATGAAATGAGTAGGGTAAATGTTTTTAGCGGGGCTGATCTTAACAGGGGTAATAATCGAGGTGTGTGTGACGATTGGGGTAAGTGTGTTAAGGGGAATGAATATGGGGTGAGTGTTCCTAACATAGAAGAGAGGAGATTGGAAGTAAGCAAAAGGTTGAATGCTCTAAGTGCTTGTGACAACGGCGGAGAAGTAACCCCACCTAGGGGTCCCTTGGTGGAAAACAATGAGGGGTGTGAAATGGGGTCTACTTCACCGACTATTGTGAGATTCAGAAATTTGATTCGAGTAGATGAAAAGGAATGTCTTAAGGAGGGGAACAGAAGTCTTTCTAAAAGCCAAAAGAGGAGATTAGCTAGGAAGGCGAGAGAAGTTCCTAGTGCCCAACCGCCCTATGATTTAGCTTGCTTCGTGGAATGTAAGGGGTCTTAATTCCCCTTTGAAACAAAAAGAGGTTAGACATCTAATCTCTTCCAATAAAATTGAAATTTGTGGTATTTTGGAAACTAGAGTTCATGAACCAAATTTTGAGGTTATTAAGTCCTTGACATTTGGGGGATGGGATGCTATCCACAACTATGTGTGCTGCCCTAATGGTAGAATTTGGGTTGCTTGGGATCCTAGTTTGGTGAGGTTCGAAGTCATACAATCTACGGCTCAAGCCATTCATGGTAAGGTTGTTATTCTAGACTCTAATTACTTCTTTGTTTGCTCATTTGTTTATGGCTCCAATGGTTCGCTAGAAAGGAAAGAATTATGGAGAGACTTGATGGGTAAAGCTCAAGATTTTGAGGAAATACCATGGGTGATTATGGGTGATTTCAATGCGATGAGATTTGGGCATGAAAAAATTGGGGGTTCCTATAGGTGGAGAAATTATGTTTCGGACTTGAATAATATGTGTAATGACACTAGGCTTGAGGACCTTCGGTTTATGGGTATCTTTTTCACTTGGAGTAATATGAGAGAAGGGGAGCATAGGATTACTACTAAGATTGATCGAGCTCTTGTGAATGAAAAGTGGGGCTATGTGTTTGGTAACTCCATAGCCAATTTCTCCCCCCAAGCATTTCGAACCATTCTTCTTGTATTGTTGAGTGTGGGGTTATGTCTTCACCTAGGAAAATCCCATTTTGGTTCTTCAACTTTTCGGCTCACCATGAAAATTTCATTAGCGTTGTTAGTAAGGCTTGGGAGGAAGAAGTTAGGGGTACCCCTATGTATCAATTGGTCACTAAATTGAAGAGAGTCAAAGAAGCATTAAAAGTGTTTAACAAGAGGGACTTTGGGAATATCTCGGCAAGAGTTATTGAAGCTAGAGAAAACCTCCTAAAGGTCCAACATGCTCTTGCCTCTAATCCTCTTGAAGAGAACCTTATTCTTGAGGAAAAAGCCAAAGCTTTTAATTTTAAATCTTTAAGTTGAGCTGAGGAGTCTTTAGTTAGGCAAAAATCTAGAATGCAATGGCTTAGAGAAGGTGACCAGAACACCAGCTACTTCTTCAAATGTGTGAATGGCCGAAAGAATAGAAATAGAATCACCAAGCTTAAGAGTGATAACGGCATGGTTTTTGAAGACCCTTTGAGCATTAAGGAGGAAATTGTTAGCCACTTTAAAAGAGTATTTGAGGAGCCGAGGGGTACGAAGGACTACCGAGGTTTATAGGAACTTATTGAACCTTGCATCACTAGTGATATGGCTAATAGGATGACTGCCGAAGTGATGCATGAGGAAATCAAGAACACACTGTTTTCTTTGGGCAATAACAAAGCTCCTAGACCAGATGGGTTTGGTGCCTATTTCTTCAAGAAAGCTTGGGATGTGGTGGGCAAAGATGTGACTATGGCTATTAAAGACTTCTTCAAAGAGGGCAAGCTTCTTAGGGAGGTAAATTGTACTTCAATTGCTCTTATTCCCAAGTGTGATAATGCTTCTTTGTGTAAGGACTACATGCCCATTTCTTGCTACAACATTATTTATAAATGTATCACCAAAATCATTGCGAATAGAATTAAGAGTGCTTTACCTCTCTTCATTGACCCAGCACAAGCAGCCTTTGTTGGTGATAGGAGAATAGGAGATAATATCCTGTTATGCCAAGAACTGGTGCACAACTACAATCGAGCTTCGGCCAAGGAGAAAAGGTGTGCTTTGAAAGTTGATTTAATAAAGGCTTATGACTCGGTTAATTGGGAGTTTTTCTTACAAGTCCTTAAGAATTTTGGATTCCCGAGTATACTTGTCAATTGGATATCCCAATGCATCACTACTTATAGGTTCTCGGTGGTCATCAATGGGGAGCTGGTGGGTTTCTTTGGGAGCTCTAGAGGGCTGAGACAGGGGGATCCGTTATCCCCTTACTTGTTTGTTATTGCTATGGAGGTTCTCTCTAGGCTCTTGAATAGAGTGGCAACTAATCCGAACTTTAGTTTTCATTGGAGATGCAAGAAAATAGGGCTGACTCATCTTTGTTTCGCGGACGATCTCATGCTTTTTTTGTAAAGCCGAAGGTATTTCTTTATCTCTCCTTAAGAATGCTTTAATTACCTTTGAAAGTTGGTCAAGATTGAGTGCTAATCCGAATAAGAGCAATATCTTCCTTTCTGGTGTGAATGACAATGAGAAGATGGAACTCTTAAGTTTGATAGGTTTTGCCGAGGCTACTCTACCCATAAAATACTTAGGTGTGCCCCTTATTACCTCTAAGTTAACCTTTGGGGATTGCCAACCTCTCTTGGATAAAATCTTGGCTCGGGTTACCTCTTGGAGAAGTAGGTTTTTATCCTATGCGGGGAGGATTATTTTAATTAAGTCGATTCTTTGAAGTATCCAGATTTATTGGTCGTCTCTCTTTATTCTTCCTGCCAAAATTCAGAAGGAAATTGATGCTAGGTTGAGAGCTTTTCTTTGGTTTAGAGTTAATATGAATAGACACAAAGCTAGAATAGCTTGGGAGGAGGTATGTGTACCCAAAAATGAAGGCGGGCTTGGGTTTATGAAATGTAAGGAATGGAACCTCGCCGCTTCTTTAAGACATATTTGGAACCTGTGTAATCATAGAAACCATACTTTGTGGGTCTCTTGGGTCCGAATTCATCTTTTGAGAAATAGAAGCATTTGGGACATCAGCATTCCCCAAAATTGTATATGGTCATGGAGACATATCCTAAAAAATAGGGAAATGGCTAGAAAGAATATCAAATATCACATTGGCAATGGTAACACCACTTCTCTTTGGTTTGATAACTGGCACCCGAACGGCCCCCTTGTTTGCATCTATGGGGATAGGATTATTTATGATGTAGGGATTGCTAAAGATGCTAAGGTGAGTTCTGTGATTGATGGATGCAATTGGAAGTGGCCAAGTGCCAATTCTTGGGCTCTTATTAATATGAGGAACTCTGTGAATTTCACACCTTCCAATATTGATGACAAGATTTGTTGGATACCCTCACCTTCGGGGGATTTCTCTACCAAATCGGCTTGGGAAGCTATTAGAGGAAGAAGAGCAAAAGTTGAGTAATGTGACTTAGTGTGGTTCTCAAATGCTATCCCAAGATACTCTATGATCTTATGGATGGCTATTAAGGAGAGATTACCTACAAAGGAAAGGTTGATGAGGTATGGGGCTACTACTAACGCTCATTGTTGCCTTTGTAACTCATCTATGGAATCTCTTAACCACTTATTTTTTGCATGCCCTTTTTCTAAGTCTATTTAGAGTAAGATCCTTATGCTTGCTGACCTTGGCTATGTGGGTAGACCCTGGCATGATTACATCCCCCATTTGGCAAGGAAATGGAAAGGTAAGAGCATAAAATTCACTTTGGGTAGGCTTTGTTTAAGGGCTACGGTTTATTGGATATGGAGGGAGCGGAATTCACGGATTTTTAGGGGTGACTATAAGGATTCCTTCACCATAATTGATGTTATCAAAAGTGTTGTGAGAGACAAAGCTATAGATCTTAGGAATGTCAAAGTATCCTATAGCAATAGGAAGTTGGCGAATGATTGGGGCCTACCTAGATCTATTTTCAAGTTCCCGACACCATTTGAAGACTGGATTACGGAGGGTTACGCAGAATGGTTTTTGCTTGGTTGTGTTTCTATCATTTGTAACGAGTTTGATATTGTGTTTTTCTTTTAAATGATCCTAACCTAGGGAGGTGTCCTATGGTAGGTGAAATTGTTGTTGTTCTCTTTGCTTTCTTCTTGGTTTTTGTGGTTTAAGATTAACCCCAAGAGTGAATGGCCGTTTGTAGGCTTGTTTCCTTTGATTCCTATTTTGGGGCATGTCCCAAAATAGGCTAGTCACCCTTTATCAGGCCTTTGTACATTCTTCTCTTTTTTAATTTATTTACTTACTTAACAAAAAAAAAAAAAAAAAAAAATGATGGAATGTTTTGCAACTTGTGTTTATCTTTAGCTTTGTATTTAACACAAAGAGTTTTTCATAGTGGATTAGCTTCTTCTGGACTTGGTCTCATGGATGTAGGCAAGTTGTCGAACTATCTAAAAATGTGTTATGTTCTTTATTTGTTGCCATGGATATTTTGTGTATGTTGATGATGATTAAAACAACACATTAACCACAAATGAACAAGTTAACACATTCCGCTTAAGTTTTAACAACTTAAAAAAAAATTTAAAACTTTCAATAAACGTTTAGAAAACTCCTATAATCTCTTACATTTGAGTGCTAACTCTTAATGCTAAGTTGAAGTGTGAATTTTATAATGCAAGTGAATTTGAAATTTAGACATGTCGTGACCCATATAAATGTTTTTAATAACCTACCCGAGGTGAAACCCAGCAAAGTGGTCGGGTTTCAGGTTGATTGGTTGAACCAGTCTGATCAACGGGTCGGATCGATGATGTCACCATGCTGACATTAGTATGATGATGTCATCCAACATGAACAATTGAAAAAAAAATGTGACAAATTAGTAAGTGGACAATGGCCAACTAATACTTAACTAATAACTATACCCTTCAATAACATCAGTAGGTCATTTTCCAGGATCTTGTATTCTACGGTTCCTAGAAACAATAACATTATCAAGTCATTTTCCCACACCTAATAATCAAATGACAACCAAGAGAGGGAACATGTGAAGATTTTAGATTACATTATGTGCTTTGCTTCCAAAACCATGCTCCAACTCCAATTAATCTACAACAAAGTCTAGCTAGCTTAACAAAGCATAGGAAAAATGAAAGGTAAATTTCAAAAAAGCCATATCAAAGAACCAAAGAATGGAGTAAAAACCAGTAAATCATCTCCCAGCATTTGAATAAACTAATTTAATCCTAAGTTTCGCAAAAAAAAAAAACTGAGAGATAGAAGAAACCCTCGATTTTGCACAGTGGGAACTCAAAGAGAATGAAGCCTGCAAAAGATTGCATAGCAGACAATGAAGGCTACAAAATGAAACCAGTGAACCGATGATTTGATTGATTTTGCACAGTGGTGACTTGGAGAGACTAAAGGTTGAAGAAGATTTTGTGCAATAGGATGGAAAATGGTCAAATTTGGGATTTAGGGTTCACAAAAACATAAATCATGTTTGTGAAATAAGTGACCCAATCTGTGCCTCGGGCAAGTCGGACCAACAAGTCAGTACTATTACATCAATCCGACTCAAGGTCACGGCAGGTTAACTACACAGGCCAAGTTTATACTCGGCCTAAACTGGTTGAGGCTCCGGTTTTCAATCGAACCTACTGGTCTGGATCAGGTTTCAAAACAGTGATCAACATTGAATATCCGTTAGAATATCAGGTTTCAAATTCCTTGGAATGCCAACAACTTTCTCTTAAACAATTACCAGATTAACCTTCTATTACCAACACAAGATATCTCTAAATTGAATTTATTTATTATTCTAACTGATATTCAATGTTGATCAATGTTTTGAAACCTGATCCAAACCAGTAAGTTTGATTGAAAACCGAGCCTCAACCAGTCTAGGCTGAGTATAAACCCGACTTGTGTAGTTAACCTGCCGTGACCTGGAGTCGAATCGGTGTAATAGTACTAACCTGCTGGTCTAACCAACCTAAGGAACAAATCGGGTCACTTATTTCACAAACGTGATTTATGTTTTTGTGAACCCTAAATCCCAAATTTGACCATTTTCTATCCTATTGCGCAAAATCTTCTTCAACCTTCATTCTCTCCAAGTCTCCACTATGCAAAATTGATCGAATCACCAGTTCACTGGTTTCACTTAATTTGTAGCCTTCATTGTCTCCTACACAATCTTCTGCAACATTCATTCTCCCTGAGTTCCCATTGTGCAAAATCGAAGGTTTCTTCTCTCTTTGAAATTTTTTTTTTTTTTTTTTTTTGGGAAACTTAGGATTAAATTAGTTGATTCAAATGCTGGACATGATTTACTAGTTTTTGCTCCGTTCTTTGGTTCTTTGATATGGCTTTTTTGAATTTTGCCTTTCATTTTTCCTATGCTTTGTTAAGCTAGACTTTGTTGTAGCTTAATTGGAATTGGAGCATGGTTTTGGAAGCAAAGCGCATAATGTAATCTAAAATCTTCACATGTTCCCTCTCTTGGTTGTCATTTGATTATTAGGTGTGGGAAAATGCCTTGCTAATGTTATTGTTTCTAGGAACCTTAGAATACAGGATCTTGGAAAATGACTTGCTGATGTTATTGAAGGGTATAGTTATTAGTTAAGTATTAGTTGGCCACTGTCCGCTTATTAATTTGTCACATTTTTTTTTTCAGTTGTTCATGTTGGATGACATAATCATACTGACATCAGCATGGTGACAACACCAATCCAACCCATTGATTGGACTGGTTCAACCGATCAACCTGGAACCCGACCACTTTGCTGGGTTTCACCTCGAGCAGGTTATTAAAACATTTATATGGGCCACAACATGTCAAAATTTCAAATTCACTTGCATTTTAAAATTCACACTTCAAATTAGCATTAAGAGTTAGCACTCAAATGTAAGAGATTATAGGAGTTTTCTAAACATTTACTAAAAGTTTTAAATTTTTTTTAAGTTGTTAAAACTTAAGTGGAATGGGTTAACTTGTTCATTCATTGTTAATGTGTTGTTTTAATCATCATCAACATACACAAAACATCCATGGCATCAAATAAAGAACACAACACATTTTTAGATAGGTCGACAATTTGCCTACATCCATGGGACCAGGTCCAGAAGAAGCTAATCCACTATGAAAATCTCTTTGTGTTCAAATACAAAGCTTTCAAATACAAAGCTAAAGATAAGCACAAATTACAAAACACTCCTTGTTTATGACAACACTTCAATCTTCACTGTTTTGTTGAACATCTAGCCATCACAACAGGCTTCACACCTAAGACCACATGGTCGGCCTTGAGCTCCAACCGCTTGAAACACTCCAAGCAAGCAACAATGGAACCACATTCCACAACCAAGCTCAAACAAGCAAGAGCTAAACAAGGTCTTTCAAGCCTACCTAAGCATGATGAAACCCGAATGAAAAAAAATGAAACCTCAAGGAATATGCAGAGCATTATCAGAGGTATATTCAGGGTTGAAAAGAAATGCATTGGAAAAAACAAATATATAGAAAATTTGCTCACCAATGCAAGGGGACAGCCGGCCAACAAGTTGCTTTTGTATTTAGCTATTTTGGGAAAGTTTTCACTAAACTTTCATAGGACCACAAACAAAGCAAAACGAATTTTTCCAGTACACATATGGGCTAATGACAAGTGTACATGGACCACTTACACAAATCTCAGATAAGGATAATATCCTAGCAATTAACGGAAATGCAACAACTGTACATAAATATCTGGCTGGGCTCGTGTCATCACATGGACTCTGATGTGCCCACACGACATGCAGGAAACCAGACTTAATTAAGTGTGGTCACATCGACACACAGTGTCATGACAACTAGAATATAACATAAATGATTATGTATGAAACAGTATGAATTCCCCACATCAAAACTAGTGTTACCACACTAAACTCATAAGTTGAAAAAATACTTACATTTACTCATCCTAATTTTAAATATTTAAGGGATATTATCATCTAAAGGACACTTTTTTGTTAAAAATTTACAATTAGAAAGCACCATTTTAAGAAGACTTAAGAGGATACTTTTTTTTTCCCCCGAAAATTCACAGTTAGAGGACAATTAACAATAAAACACAATTAACTTTGATTTGATATATCCTCTTTCTCACAGCACAATGTTTTTTAAGGGATAATAGGCTTTTCATTAAATATATTGACCACAAGGTAATTTTCGCATAACCAAATTAGAACTTGCCTAGTTATAGCTAGTAATCGAATCCACAATTTTCTCGAATAATTAGCAAAAATCTCTTAGTAAAAGTTCAAACTCAAAAATTGTGGGCTATTTATTGATAATAACTAAATTAGAACAGCATGAAAAAAATCTATAAAATGCCTTCGAGCTCATTAAACAAAATGTAGCCCAAATCAAAACAAATAAATTATATACAATCATGGCAGCCTCCAACATCACAAAATGGATATTCTTCTTTGTATTGATTAGCAGCTTGTTGCTGCAAAATCATGTGGAAGCAATATTCAAAGAAAAGGAATCAGAGAAGCCTTGCATTATTTTCTGCGGTTTGTTTGGGCTATCAAACAGAAAGCTGATGGAAGGTCCAACTCCAGCTCCAGAGTTGAATCGTCACAATGACCACAAGAACTTAGCTCCAGCTCTAGCTCCAAAGTTGAAGCATCACAAGAAGGGAAAGAATTAGGATGAAGAAGATGACAAAGGAAGATGAATAGAAAGTCGAAGTTAGCTCCAAAGTCGAATCATCACAATAATCACAAGAAGGGAATTGGTGGAGCAAATCCTGATAATAATAACGTCGAAGAGGATAATGAATGAAGATGCTCACGAAGTTCAAGTTCATGCTTAGTTGCATATATGTTTAATATATATGCATCTTTTCATCTTTCTATTTAATTATTTTGTGATGGAGGTCGGCCTTTGAATGTGTTTAAAAAAAAAAAAAAAAAAAAAAATCATATGGTTGATGCAGTGAATGAATAATGAAATTTTTTACTAAACCAATTCATTTATTTTCTCGGTTGTTGATGAATTTTTATTATTTGTTGATGAAAACTCTAATATATTGAACTTTCATTAGATTTGATAAAATAAAAACTCAAGCAAATAATAAAAGTTTCTATTCAACTTGGTATCGGAGCTGATCTGACTAACATCATCAGTCATGGAAAATATTCCATAACAAATCAATCCACCAGTTCTATCTACTGCTCATAGTCATGAATTAGAACCATTCTTGCTTGGCGTTCTTCGTTGTCCAGATCTATTCGTTTTTGTTGCACAAAACTCTGAGTTGAAGAAAGAGCCTAACGAATTGTTGAAGAAACCTAATCCAAAGTTTATCAATTGGACCAAAACAGAGAATCTGATATTCAGCTAGTTGTGAAATAAGTAACCCGATCTGTGCCTCGAGCTAGTCAGACTAGCAAGTCGATACTGTTGCACCGGTCAGACTCTAGGTCACGACAAGTTAACTAAACAGGCCAGGTTTATGCTCGGCCCAGACCAATTGAGGCTCCGGTTTTTGGTCGAACCAACCAGTCTGAGTCGGGTTTCAAAACACTAATCAATATAGAATATCTGTTATAATAAAAAAAAAAAAAAATCATCTGATAATGTAATTTTTGACATTTTAGTTACTCTAAAGAGTACTAGATTCGTCAAACAAGAACAGTCCTAAAAGTCTTAATTGGTAGATAAATATTTAGATTTAAGATTATTAAAAATTTAGCAAACTTGTATACAAATCATCTCTTACATTACAAAGTTAATTCTACTATGAGAGTTTACATTAACATGATTAATGGTAGAATATAATACTGGGATAGCACTTTAATTCCATGACTAAGGATAGAATAGTAATGTTAGAGTTGGTGAACTCTATTAAACGTTAGATACCCATTTTTAAAGTGTAGCAGAAGATTTTACCAAGTTGATTAATGGTTATCAAGTTTAAGCATAAATCAACATCCATAAGTGGTAGACATAAAGCACACCAGCATATACATGGTTCGGCTAAAACCACCCTTAGTCTACATCCATGGGACCTCATCCAAATTGAAGCAAATCCACTAAACAACAAACATTACAATATATAGTTCAAAGTTGATTTTAGCTACAACAAAAAGAACTCCTTGTTCTAGTTACACTAAACACCACCTTTTGAATCTCTAATGTCTTGTTGCTCCAAGGATCTCTTACACCGGGAACACACCCAAAGAACACTTGAGCTCAACCCAAGCTTCAACTGCCAAAGCCACACTCCAGCATCAACAATGGAACCAAGTTCCATCAGCCATTCAATAGGGAGAAGATATGGTGAAGGTTCGACACAATAACATAGAATGAACCTTTAAGCAAAATACTCTAAAAATTTCAGAGCACAGGCAAATAAAATATCAAAGGTTAGCTTTACAAATAAGCAAGAATGAAGATGATATAGGCCAATTTTGTGCTCTCCAATTCTTGCCAGGTCAGCAAACAAAGGCTAACATATGTTGGTCCAAAAATGGAAAAGATTCCACCAATCTTTTGGGACCACAAACAAAAAGGGGAAAAAGCTTATTTCCCTATATCACAAGAGGATATTGAGACTCCTGTAGGTGGTCCTCATGACAATACAACAGATGGGAAAAAATATCTCAGCTGATAAAGATAAAAACGCAACTTGTGAAAAAGTAAGTCAGACATGCGATGTTAGCACAATAGAAATGTGTGCGCACACATGAAGTAAATCACAAAATAAAATGCAACAAGAAAATGTCTGACAGAAGTGTGCAAGCAAACATCCACTATGCACACACATGAAATGAAACAGCAAAAGGCATAAGCCTGACATAACTAAACACGTGGAGGACAAAAAGAATTCCAACTTTTTGTTGGACCACAAACATATCTTTTCTCTTTCTTGTGGGATTACAGACAAAGTCTTACAACCTTTTAAGACCACATAAGGAAATTGTGACACCTGTAAAGTTAGCTCACACAAGAATACCATGAATCAAAATAATCTTAATGGTCAAGACAACAAAGAGAAAACGCCACATGGCAAAATGTGTCAGACAGTAGATGCTTGAATAGAAGAACAATGTGTGCACATATTTGCTTAACAATTATGTTCAAGGTGAAGTCAAAATGCTGCCGTTTTTGCTTGCACCTTTAATGAACTTTGATTTAAAGATTGATCCAATGGCTCTCAATGTGACACCTGCCCAACCATATAAAAGCAGCCCTCTCTCACATGGCAACTCAACAAAAAACAACAAAGTTCCTCTCTTTCTCCTTTAAGTGATTTTCTTCTCTGTCAGTGCTCTTTGTTCTTGCGTCTAAAACTTTCTTGATTGCTGTATTTTGGGTTGTGATCAAGGGATCACATAGTGGGGGATTTGTTTACTCTTGGGTTAGGAAGTGCCGGCTTGAGTATTTCCTTGTAATTAGTCTATAGTTGTGTATCAAGATAGTGGTAAGAATGTTGTGAGATCTGTAGAGAGGAGTTCACTGTTGTTTGTGTAAACTAAACAAAGGATAAATTTAGTGCAGAGAGCCCCTCAATTGTGAAGCCCAACGTGGATGTAGGCTATCCCTTAAAGGATAGTTGAACCATGGTAAAATTCTTACTGTTGTGGTTCGTTTTTGTGATTGATTATGTGTTTAGATTGTTATTAACGTGTGGATTGATTTAGGCTGGATTATAACAAATTCATTATCCACTAAAACATAAGTTTGACAAAAATATCAACAACTATCCAATAAATGTATATTGTGTTAAAATAGGCATTATAATCCTTATAGAACAGTAAATATGAGTCCTTGTTTCTTAGGATCAGTTTATCCACCTACAATTAGGAAATACTTATTTACCAACGTATATTAGAATTTCCTTTAGTAAATACACATTTATTTATGACTCCTCCGAAAGTTCGGTTTCTCCAAGTCTTAAAGATTATAATATTATAAATATATGAAATATTGGGTCTTTTAGAAGTTACTTTATTCATAGATCCTTTTGGGTAGCTCCCTCTTGTGGGAGTACCCGTAATGCCAAACCACGTAAATCTTTTGTGTTTTTATTTTCTTCTCTAATTCTTCTTTGTTATTCCTTCCTTCAGTGTTTTATATTGAACCTATTGTTTGTGTGTAAGACAAAATATTACACAACAATTTGAAGTGGATAAACACAAACACTTTTTGTCATCTTATGACTTTTTTCTAAAGAATTTTCAAAATTCATTAATCTCTTTTTATCTTAGTCAAATTTGATAGACATGAGTGAACAAAAAATAATCTGTTTGTTATTCCTTTCATTGATATTCTATATTGGACCAATTACTTGTATGTTTAACCAAATATTACAAAACAATATCAAGTGGATAAACACCAATACTTTTTTATGATCTTAAGACTTTTTTCTAATGATTTTTCAAAATTCATTAATTTCTTTTATATCTTAGTCAAATTTAATAGAAATGAGTCAAAACTATTGCTTAAAACTATTAAATTTTGTATGGAAAGTTTTAAAAAAAAAAAAAAAAAAAATCAGTCAAACACCCAAGAATGAGGTTCACCAACATTACTTCTAAAAGATACTTTTGATAGTTTTTAACTTGTTTTTGGTTAAGATATCCCTAAGAAATATTGTGTTTTATATTTTGAGTTAATCTTTAATATTGTGTTTAATATATTTTTAGTTGAATGCTTAAATTGGATAGTAAATGAACTACAATAATAAAAAATATGAACACCATAGACAAGCAAATAAAAAATTGGTTTAATAACGCAATTTTATTATTCATACTGCATCAACAGTATTGTGTTTTTTCTTTTTTCTTTTTTTTTTTTTTGAATACATTCAATGGGCGACCTCCATCATAAAATAATTAAATAGAAAGATGAAAGATGCATATACTATATAAGCATCTACTGCAGCTTCGTAGTCATCTTCATTTATCATCCTCTTCATCCTTCTTATTTTTCTTCTTGTGATGCTTCGGCTTTGGAGCTGGAACGGGAGCTGGACCTTCCATCAACTTTCTGTTCGATAGCCCAAGCGAACCGCAGAAAACACTGCAAGGCTTCATTGGTTCCTCTTCTGCTTCCACTTGATTAGGCTTCATTGGTTCCTCTTCTGCTTCCACATGATTTTGCAGCAACAAGCCGCTAATCAATACAAAAAAGAATACCCATTTTTAGATGCTGGAGGCTGCCATGATTATATATAATTTATTTGTTTTGATTTGAGCTATGTTTTGTTTAATGAGCTCAAAGCCATTTTATAGATTTTTTTATTCTGTTCTAATTTAGGTGTTATCTATAATTTCTGAATTTCAACTTTTCCGAAGAGATTTTTGCAGATTATTCAAGAAAATTGTGAATTAGATTACTAGCTATAAATAGGCAAGTTCTAATTGAGGGTCAATATATTTAATGACAAGCAAATGATCCCTTAAATATTGTTTCTTTTCTTCTGCTTTCTCTATGTAACTGTTATAATTGGTATGATAACTTTTAACATCTGAATATTGCATACCTATTGTTTTACTAAATTAATATTTAACATGTCGGTTCTATTATTTTCCCCTTAAAAAGTCCAAACGAAATAGCTTGGATTCATAAAATAATTTTCTAAATCTTTAATAGATAATTTGAAGTTATTGTTTTTTTCAATAATATGATATGTGAGATATTTTTTAAGAATATTTTGATTTCAAGATTTTTTTTAATTTCTAAATTTATTTGTTGTTGAACTTATAAAATCAAAGTAATTCCTTTTTTTTTCATTAATGAGATTTTCTTGTAATATCAAGGTTCATAAAAGGAATTCATATAGAGCGATGCTATTAATTTTATTAGTCCCCAACTCTAATAACCTTTGTTATTCATATTTTAACTATGATATCTCACACTTTTTATCACTGAAAAAAACTACTATTGGGTAAATCCATTGGCGGGCATACATTAAGGAGAGGGGAGCACATGCCCCCAAGAATTTTGAAAATTTTAAGACACCCTCATGGTTTTATCTTTTTCCAGTTGTGACCCTCCTTTCCTTATAAACTTAATTCCCTTTGTTCTCTTGTGCTTTAATAAAATTTATATCCTTTATGTGTAGTGAGGGGATAATTGAATGGGCTTGTAAAAGAGAAACCAGGTGGGCAATAATTTCATTGGAGAAAGCGAAGCGATTTTTAGACCCCATAATTTTAATCTTCAACCTCTATCCTATATCTTAGATAAAGGTATAATAGTATTTGAAGAATATATTAACAATAGTTCTTACACATATTCAAAAAAAAATTAAACAATTTATAAATATGGACACCAGGGGGAAAAGGCTATGAATGGCAAGTACCAGAATAATTAGGAAGATCTTGAAGTGCCAAAGCACCAGCGACAGAGGCGATCTCCTTCCCATTCACCAAGGTTTATAATAAGTACATTACATGCTTAGTCCTCCTTTTTTCATCTTGAAGTGCCAGAGCACCAGCGAGAGAGGCGATCTACTTCCCATTCACCAAGGTTTATAGTAAGTACATTACATGCTTATTGTAGATGCAAAAAATCAACGGTCATGGAAATAAGGTCTGATCCCATGAGGTTAGGGCCACTGACAATCATCTGGACCTGCATACATGAAGAGACAAGTGTGAAGCTTACGAGTGTCGTAGGCACTTCGACGCTTAAGTTAGCAAGACTGAAAGAGAATATTTAATAAGAGTCAAGGGAAAAAGGATTAGAAGGAGTCTTGTCAGAGGCCAGGACTATGGCGAAGGTGTAAAATTCTCGGGAGCAAGAATTTAAGAGCAAGTAGGTGGTTTTGAGTAGTGGAGATTTCATGCCTTATGAGAGGGCAAACCTCTGTTTATATAGTGAATCCAAGGGGTTGAAATCTTAGTAGGACATTGAGTCCTACATTGGGAGATAATCTCTATCAAGAAAGAAAGATGTTTTCTTGTCCTTATCAGATTACGTTTACTAGTTTGAGTAAGATTTAAGATCTTAGCAAAATAGAAAATAAAATGAGATTCTGATTTCCTATTTATAGACTATTGTAGGCTAATGGGTCGGAACCCATAATAGTAAATAAAATATTGAATGGGCTTGTCAAAGAGAAACCAAGAGGGCATTAATTTCATTAGAGAAAGCGAAGTGATTTTTAGCCCCATAATTTTTATCTTCAGCCTCTATCTTATACCTTAGATAAGGGTATAATAGTATTTGAAGAAAAATATTAACGATAGTTCTTATACATATTCAAAAAAAATTAAACAATTTATAAATATGGATTCCAGAAGAAAGGGAAAAAAGGTTATGAATGGCAAGGACTAGAATAATCAGGAAGATCTTGAAGTGCTAGAGCACCAGCGACAGAGGCGATCTCGTTCCCATTCACCAAGGTTTATAACTACACGCCGCACAGCCGGTACGCGATGGAGCCAACCACACCTCCATGACAGGGACGCCAGGCATACAATTGATGCCATTTGGAGGGAGAGACAATGACAACAACGTCAAGGTCAGCAAGATGATCCTAGAGCACGGACTGGAGGCAAGGATGACCTTGAAGACAATCAGTAGACTGAAAGAATCTGAGTTTTTGAAAGCAGAACTTCTCCAGCTTCACAGTTCTTTTGCGAACACCGAAGGAAAAATAGAGGCACTCTAGGATTTGGAGTCTCCTCTGTCCACCGGTATCCAGGATATCCGACTACTGAAGTGCTTTGCTTTGCCAAATATAGCAGCGTACCCAGGCCAATCTGACCTATCAAACACGTCTGTCTCCTCAAAGAATTGATTGCCATATACGACATACCCTAGGAAGCCATGTTTAAAACTCTTCCTCTAACCTTTAGAAAGGCAACTAACAAAGGTTTTGCAAGCATACGAAATCATGCAAGTAATATAGTTTGAGAAAACAGATGCCAAACCCTGTAGAATTACTAGTTACCAATTACCAAAATAAACTATCCCTTTCACTATTTGATTAACCAAAAATTGGAGATATGAAATAACAAATTAAAATAAACTAAAAACTAAAGAGGTAAGATTGCAAAACTAATAAACCTCTGTTTGTTAAACAATATGACTAAACCTAGGGCACACATTTCATACCAATTTAATTATATGTATTAATAAATAATGCTAACTTCGTTAAGCTTTTTCTAAAGACCAAATTCCCTGGAATTCCAATAACTTTTTCTCAAACAATTATCGAATTAACCCTCTATTACCAACACAAGACCAACACAAGAAATCTCTAAATTGAATTTAGGTCTTAAGGGATCATTAAGTTTTATGGAATTTACAACAGTCACACAAATCACAGTAATATATCTCTAGCGTTTGATCAACTTATGGTTTTATTACATTAGACTAACTAGATTTTGTCTTTCGATCTCAACCTAGTTCATTAGATCAATCAGCTCTTGGTACCAAAAGAATTGAAAGCATTAAGAACCATAATAAAACTTAGAAAATATATGCTTAAAAAAAATTAATTACAATCCATCAACACATATTCATAAATTAGGTTACATCTTAACCCTAGAAAATCTTATTTAGTTCATAACTGTATTAAAAAGATCAACCAGTGTAAAAATAAAAAGCATGAATTCAAGAAAGGATATTAAAAAGCATGAATTCAAGAAAGGATATTAAGAAAAACTTCTCTAATGGGGGAACCAAAGCTCCAAGAATTGTTGCCTTGATCTCCAAATAGCGGCTAGCCTTCTCTCTATTCTTGTCTCTCTCATATAAAAGTAGCTAAAGACCTCTACTTGTAGTACTAGGGTTTTAGGAGCGTGATTAGAATAATCCTATTCAAACTAGAACAAGAAAATTTGGATAAAGGTGTAATACACTTCATGTAGAATTAGGAATCCAATCGTCGTTTCTTCCAATTTGACCTAAGACACCTTTGTTGCGGCGAAAGAATTATTCTGCCACGATGAATAAATATGTCCAAAACTACACATGATATCTTTTGAATCTAATGAAGTCATAAGCATATTAATCGTAGCCCTCTAAATTAGCTTTCTAAGGGTTAAAGAATCATCCAAATACGAGATCTATAGCTCAAATTATCATCAAAATATTGAAGCACATTCCAAGCTCAAGCAAGTTCCAAGATTTACAACTCATACTTGAAAAGCAATAACTTCTTTATTCAAACTCCGATTCTTGAACCGTTTGTTTGTCGTCATCTTAAATTCCATAGGTCACATCCTTCTTCATCCAAATATTATTTTTAAGCATTTATATCCTGAAAACACTCAAAACATACCCATCATCCCATAAAAGAGATTTATGAAATAATTAATTTATATTGCATAAATAAAGTTAAACATAAACTTCTATTATTTGACTGAGTTTTTTTTTTTTTTTTTTTTTTTTAATCAAATGTAATGAAATTTCAATGTATCAGAGTTTTCATCAAAAAAATAATAAAAATTCATCAACACCATAGAGTCACAACCGAGAAAATAAAAAAATTGGTTTAGTATTAAAATTTCATTATGATTTTTTTTTTAAAATACATTCACAGGCCGGCCTCCATCACCAAATAATGAAACCGAAAGATGAAAGATGCATATATATTAAACATATATGCAACTAAGCATGAACTTGAACTTCATGATCATATTCATTCATTATCCTTTTCAACGTTATTATTATCAGGATTTTCTCCACCAGTTCCCTTCTTGCGATCATTATGATGATTCGACTTTGGAACTAACTTCAGCTTCCTAGTCATCTTCATTTGTCATCCTACTCTTCATCCTTATTCTTTCCCTTCTTGTGATGCTTCGAATTTGGAGCTGGAGCTGGAGCCAACTTCTTGTGATCAATGTGATGATTAAACTTTGGAGCTGGAGCTGGACCTTCCATCAGCTTTCTGTTCGACAGCCCAAACAAACCGCAGAAAATAATGCAAGGCTTCTCTGATTCCTCTTCTTCAAATATTGCTTCCACATGATTTTGCAGCAACAAGCCACTAATCAATACAAAGAAGAATACCCATTTTGTGATGTTGGAGGTTGCCATGATTGTATATAATTTATTTGCTTTGATTTGGGCTATGTTTTGTTTAATGAGCTCGAAGGAATTTTATAGATTTTTTCATGCTATCCTAATTTAGTTATTATCAATAAATAGCTCACAATTTCTGAGTTTGAAATTTTCCTAAAAGATTTTTGCAGATTATTCGAGAAAACTATGGATTAGATTGCTAGCTATAAATAGGCAAGTTCTAATTTGGTTATGCGAAAATTACTTTGTGGTCAACATATTTAATAACAAGCCTATTATCCCTTAAAAAATATGGTGCTATGAGAAAGAGGATATATTAATTTAAAGTTAATCATGTTTTACTATTAATTGTCCTCCAATTGTGAATTTTCAGAACAAAGTATCCTCTAAGTCCGTTTCTTAAAATGGTGCTCTCTAATTGTACATTTTAAACAAAAAGTGTCCTTTAGATGATAATATCCCTTAAATATTTAAAATTAGGATGAGTACAAATTTAGAAAACTCCTATAACCTCTTACATTTTAGTGCTAACTCTTAATGCTAAGTTGAAGTGTGAATTTTATAATACAAGTGAATTTGAAAATTTTGACATTTCATGATCAATATCAATGTTTTAATAACCGATTGGAGGTAAAACCTAACAAAGTGGTTAGGTCTTGGGTCGACCGATTGAACCGATCTGATTAGCGAGTCAGACCGGTATTATCATCATGCTGATCCAACATGAAAAAGTGGAAAAAAAAAAAAAAAAAAAAGGTGACAAATCAATAAGCGAAGGATAAGCAGTGGCCAGCTAATACTTAACGACTTATAATAAGTATACCCTTTAATACATTTCCTACTACTTAATTAATAACTCATGCCTCTTTCAATTAGTAGTGGAGCCAACACCAAAACATAAATCGGGTTTGTGAAATAAGTGACCCGATTGGACCGGTGGGTTGGTGCTGTTACACTGGTCTGACCCCGGTCACGGCGAGTTAACTACACAAGTCGGGTTTATGCTCGACCCAGACCAGTTGAGGTTTCGGTTCTCGATCGAACCAACTGGTACTAGATTCCTCAAACAAGAGCGGTCCTAAAAGTCTTAATTGGTAGATAAATATTTAGATTTAAGATTATTAAAAATTTAGCAAACTTGTATACAAATCATCTCTTACATTACAGAGTTAATTCTAATATAAGAGTTTATATTAACATGATTAATGGTAGAATATAAATTTGCTAGGGTAACAGTTTAACCGTGACTAAGGATAGAATAGTAAATAAAAAGTATATTGTGTTAAAATAGGCATTGTATTCCTTTAGTAATTACACATTTATTTATGACTCCTCCGGGAAGTTCGGTTTCTCCAAGTCTTAAAGATTATAATATTATAAATATATGAAATATTGTGTCTTTTAGAAGTTACTTTGCTCAAAGATCCGTTGGGGTAGCTCCTAAAGAAATAAAGACGGTTATGAAGAGAAAGATTTTATTAATCTTTTCACTTAATGAAAACAGCAAAAGTGTTGCCTTTTTATACAGATTTCGTTTACTATGCCTAACTAATTGCAGTTACAAAAACTAACTCTAGTTAGTCTTTGACTTTGTACACAATTCATCATTTAACAGCTCCACCGCGTGGAAGTATGTATAATGTCCAACCACGTAAATCTTTTGTGTTTTCATTTTCTTCTCTAATTCTTCTTTGTTATTCCTTCTTTTAGTCTTCTATGTGTTTGACAAAAAATTATACAACAATTTCAAGTGGATAAACACCAACACTTTTTTATGATCTTATGACCTTTTCCTAATGATTTTTCAACATTCACTAATTTCTTTTAGAGTAAACAACATATTCCCACCCAAAGTTTAGCAAAACCCTAAGTTGATACCCGTGGTTCCATTTATTCTATATTCCCACCCTTAAACCGACAACGTTAGTAATTTTTAGAGTGCAGAGGATGATATTACCATATTGTCCTTAACAAATATATTAATATATTATTTTTTAATCCCCAGATTAGTATAATTAGAAATAATCAATCCTACTTTCAAATTTATTTCGATAAACCCCTCATCTTCAACCTTCCTCTTCCATCACCAGATTTTCGTTTTCAGGCCAAATTGGCTTGATTCCGGCATCATTGGAATGCCCTGACATCGCCAAACACATCCCCATGGGATGGCTATTTAAGGAGCGTTTTTTATACTCTAAGGGTGTGTTTGGCACGCCACACTAGATTAGAATGAATTGGAGTGGATTAAATTTAATACTTCACGTGTTTGGTGTAACATCAGACTAAATTTATAGGTAATTAACTAAATAAAATTAACTATTTTAAATTTTAAATTAATAATAAAAAAATCTTTTAAAATTAAAAGAAATTGAAACTGGCCAACAGGGACATCGACTACCGACAATGATTCTGACATGGCATCTGTTGACACTATCGGTGCCATTGTGTAAATCATCTGGCGATCTATCCAACGAAAGTGACAAGAAGTTTTTCCCCGAATCCGTTTTGTTGGAAAAGGATGAAAAAGATTCAACCAATCTTTTCAACCTTTTCTGGCAAAACAAATTTGCCGAAAGACTTCTCGTCACCACCATTGGGTAGATCATTCGATGATCATCCAATGATGCTGTAGTGTCACGCCCCCTCCCGAGTATCCCTATCCCACCGGATCCAGGCGCTCCAGGGGACTCAAGATCCCGAAAGGAAGGTGAATACTCTTTAAAAAAAAAAAAAAAAAAAAAAATTCATAAAAACAATTCCATTTATAGACAAAAAGTAAAAAGCAGTGCATTTGCATGTTTAAGGTTTAGAAGGTTGAAATACACAAATAATTATTCTAAAAACAGGAACTGAAATCCAGTTACAAAAGAAACGTAGTATCAGAGTCCACTAAAGTTTGTAAAAGATGCAAATCATCATACCTCAAGGCCAACCTAGAGTGTAGAGTATGCTCCACACGAACTCGATCTACGGTCCTAGGGGAGAAAACATAAAACAGTGGGCTGGGAAGCCTGGTGAGCGTATAATATATTTTATACGAAAATAACTTTAACTTTGAAAACATGCATGAATAATTGTATGCCACACAACACTAATGTATTTGCATGAATATATATATATATATATATATATATATATATATATATATATATATAAAATTCTCGGATGCCATGAAATCACACACCACTATCATATAAAATAAATCAATTATCACCACCCTACTAGCGCTTAGGGGCCTATATCATAACTATCTGAACCAGTCCCTAACTCAGACATGAAGCTACACCACCCGCACCCTCCCTGGGGTGGCACCATCCATGATCTACCCTCGGGATGGTACGAACATCATTGGATAACCATGCTCGACCCACAGTCTACCCTCGGGGTGTCATGATATGGTATCAAATATAATCTCGCCCACATTCTACCCTCGGGGCATCCAAAATCCCACACCGGCCAATAACCGCCTGGTGTAATCCCGCCCAGAGCTCGTCAGGCGTCCGTCTTGTTCTAGTAGGATATCCCAATCGTTTGGTATGACGAACCATCTCAATGCGCGCATGAGGATAATTATCAAATACTAGCTGATGTCTAGAGGGGTATTGGGTACAGTTTCTAATCCGGGAGTCAAACATAATAATAATCATGCATCCACAATTTCATTCCAACTATGCATCATGCATGTCTTATGCATATGTAAAGTGTAATATGATATAAAATTCCAATAAAAAGGCATGTAATCATGAATGCAATGCTCACCACGTCAAAATACAAAAATATGTAAAATTCTATTCACACCCTATATTTATCATCAATTTAAATAAGATCCCAAAGCTTCTAAACATGACAATTAACCCTTTGCTGCCAAGAGCCTACTGCCCAAAAAATCTAACATTTTTATTCAACACTCTTTCTGCAATTTCCAAAATAAAATGGACCATTTATAGGATTTAATATCTCATTAACTTCATATCCATTTTACCTTAATATTAATTCTACCTTTTTACCAACTTCCAACACTCATTCCCACTCAACAATCACGTTTAATCAAGTCCGCAGTTTATGAAAATGCAGCAATTACTACACTGATGGCTCCAAAAAATACCTAGCCAACAATACAACAACAATACAGCAAAAATATATAATATATATATACTTTAAGTAAACCTCTAGGTCATGATTTCATACCCATTACCACCAAAAAAAAATCCAGACAATCTCTAACCTTTTAGGCAAAGTAAATGTTCACATTCTATACAATATAGGCCAGCAGTCTCATGCCCATTATTTCCCAAATTTTCCAGCCGTCCACTCATCACAAAGCTTAACAAACATTCAAATATAAAATTCAAAATTCATTTAGTATCCACCCATATTCATGTTCCTAATCAAGTCAATTTTATAACTAACCCACAACCTTCCAATTCATTCCACACAATTTAATTAGCTGACTTCCCACACATGCAATTACATCTTACAATGCAATTAAACAAAATTATATCATTAATACACCTTTCCAGCAACCGAAATGCACATGCAATATACCATTCAATTCATGTAAAAGCCATGCCTAATTATAAGTAACATGCAACTCATAAGTACCTCTTTTTAATAGCAATTTACCCAATATTTTCATAAACATAATTCCATACTCTCAATTCCAAACACATGCATGTCACGGAGATTTCAATTTATTAGAAATTCAGAACTAAAGAACTAAAATAAAACCTCAATCAATTGGGTATGCACATGCATATGATCATTCCAACCAACACATGATTTTAAATGCAAGTTTAATAATATTCCACTCACACTTTCTCCTTTGCTTTTAACTCAAGTGCTCAGTCCTCCTATCTTCTTCACCTATTTGATCCAAAATTATTATAGGAATTAAGATCTAAACAAAGAGAAGATGAAAGATCGATTAAAAACGATAAAGGATTGAAAATGCATGCGTAACCTTATTCCTTTATCCCAAAATTTCTCTGAAAATTCTTCTCCTACAAGCACCACTCGGCTCTCCTCTATTTTAACTCAAATGTTATTTTTCTCTCTTTCAATGAGCATAGGAGAATGAATGTGAAATGAGAAAGACAAAAAGAATGAAACAAGCTTTTCCTCACACTTTATTTTTTTGTTTCTCTCGGCTATCTCTTTCTCCACTCCACCATTCCTCATCTCAATTTAATAAAATTTCACAAACATCAATGGCAAAACAATGTGCCAAAACCGTGGGCTAATTCTCCAAAAGCCCTTTAATCCATTTTGCAATAGCCAATTATCATGCACCCCTTAGTCTTTGATTCTTACATCTTGCACCCCAAAATCCTTTAAATAAAGTTAAGTTTTATCATGATCTCACCCCTGGAGAATTATGCATGTACCCTTGCATGACACAATATTAAAAAGACCCCTCATCTTTAATCAATTTCATAATATTGTTGAAAGATTTTCACACTTCCAATTTCACACAAGTGCTCTTGCAAAACTACTTAATAAACCCACCATGCCTTATTTCTTACTAAAACATCTCTAAAAAGTTTCAATTCTTACATATTACCCCCTAGATTCACATAAATAAAATTAAATAAAACCCACAAAGAAAATACAGAGTATTATAGGCAGTGTGGCAGAACTCCAGTTATAATTCAATCCTCCCAAAGTTGCAACCAAACACATGATCTTTTAGGGTGTGTTTGGTTGGGGGTAATTCTCCATTACTGAGATAATATCATATTATATTATTTGATTACCATTTTCGGTTGTCAAGTAATATAAGATCCCAGTAATCTTCCAAAACCCATAGTGATTATTGTTGGTTATAGAGGTGATAATCTAACTACTTCCATTTTCTTAGGTATTTTAAGATTACTTGATAATCTTAATTTTGTTATAATTTTACCTTTAACTATTAAAATTTTTGGACAATAATGTCCTTATTTTGAAATTAATTTACATGAACCTGCCTTTACAATTTTTACCCCAAATTAATTAAGCTTTTGGACAATAATGCCTTTATATCTAAAACAAATTGAAGGCCACCTAAGATCACTACCGACGCCTGCTAGCCATCATAACCGCCCACCATCGGAGCGATTACTCCGATAGGTGGTGGCGTCTTGTTGATATGGCCATTTCTAGATACATCGATGGTTGAAAACGACCAGATGACCGTAGCTCTAGCCGAAAATGACTAGATCTATTTTTGCCAGAAATAGCCAAATCCATGGTCTTTAATGGCCAAATCCATGGCGCCGTGCGTTGGAATAGATCTGGTCATTAACAGCCACATATCTGGTCATTAATGGCCATTGATCTGGCCATTTTCGGCCAAGTCGTAAGGTCGTCCGATCGTGCATCGGTATGACGACTGTGGGCAGCGACCAGCAGTGGTGGCTTGCAGTCGGTAGTGGCTTGGGGTGGGTAGGGGTGATTTTATTACAAATTAAACTTTTATATGGCTCAAGTGTTTTAGCAAAATCTCAAATTTAGGGGGTTAAAAAAAATTATTCAAAAAATAATAGTGTATTAATATTTGAAAAAGAGGGCAATTTAGTAATCTATATAACATAACCACCAATTTATTCCTCCCAACCAAACATATCAATATAATATACTTACCAATTTATTCCAACCAACCAAACACATTTTCCTAAACATTCTCAATAATTTTCAATGTAATGTATCTTTCCATTAATATAACATTCATATTATGGTGCGTTTGGTTCAAGGAATGTTATATTACTGAGAAATGTTGTATTACTAGAAAGATAGATTACTAGGAAATCTTTAGAGAAATGTGTTTGGTCAGTTGGAATAAATTGGTGGGTATGTTATAATAATATGTTTGGTTGGAAGGATAAATGAGTGAGGTATGTTATGTAGATTACTAAATTGCTCTCCTTTTTAAATAATAATATAATATTATTTTTATTATTATTTTATTCTATTATTTATTAAATTATTTCTTTTAACCCCCCTATATTTGAAATCTTGCTAAAACACCCCAACTATATACAATTTTAATTTGTAGCAAAATAACCCCCACTCACCCTCGGCCACCATCAGCAGCCAACCACCACCACCGACAGCTGCCGTAATGGCACACAATCGGTCGGATCTAGCTGGTCGTGCACCGATAAGGCCTAATCCGGCCAGATCTAGCCGTGAATATGGCCTTTTCACGGCTAGACGGCCAGATCTGGTCGTTTCTGGCCATGGATCACAAATCCATGGCCGAAAACATCCTTACCGGCACACGACCGACAAGATCTTGCCGGTCTTATGCTGATATGATGACTTTTGTCGACGGCCAATTGTGGTGGCTAGCGACTGGCAGTGGTCTTGGGTGGTTGGGGGTATTTTGTTAACTTTTAAACTTTTTTGTGACGAGGTTGTTTTAGCTAAATTCTCAAATGTAGGGGGTCTGGGTAATTGTTATTTGGTAGACATATGAGGACAAATGTGTCCAAAATAATAAAAGATTAAGGGCAAAATAGGATCAAGATTAAGATTACCTCGGTAATCTTATATTAACACCCCTTAGGAAGGTAATCTGATTACCCCCAATATTACCAATAGTAAACATTATTTATAATAAAAGATTACGTAATATTTTATTACTTGACTACCAAAGGAGGGAATCTTGAAAATTAAACAAAGATTACAAGATTAATCTTATATCACCTCGAACCAAACGCTACCTTAATACAATACTTCCTAAACCAAATGCACCCTAAGGGGCCATTTGGATCGGGTTAATATTAGATAACTGGGATAATATTTTTTAAATTGAGCAGATGACGATATTTGGTTGGTTTGTAAAAAATTATTCTCGTAATATTTTAGATAAACAGTAGCATTTGGGGGGTAAATTTTCGATAATCTTAATACCTAGGGGGGCTGTTATTAGAACTTACCCTGGTATTACAATTTTTTTCCCATATTGCCCCTAAACAGTTAAGCATTTGGTCTAAATTAACCTTACATTTGCTAATATTTACAAAACACCCAATCACTCATGCAGACACTTTTGTCCTCGCTTTTTAAATTTTTCGGACGACATTGCCCTTGTTGTTATCATTATTCACAAAAATGCCTTTATACCGAGAACGAGCCACCATCAGCAACCACCGTTGATCTCTATCGGAGGTTGCCAAAAGTCGCCATAATGGCATACGACCGGCCGTGCATCGATGAAACTTTTTTTGACCATGGATCTGTGATCCATGGTGGAGCAGTCTGAATCTGTTTCACAACCAGATCTATGGCCATTTCATGGCCAAGCATGTGGCCGTGAAACGGCGATTGATCTAGCCATGAAACAGCCATGTCTTTGATCGTGAAACGGCCAGCGTGTCCCAGCCAAAGACCTGGCCATTTTACAGCCAGACTGTGGCACTGCCAGCATCACGGTTAGATTTGTAGCATTGCCAACGTCCACCAAAGATGGTGGCTAGTTGCCTGTAGTGGCTTGGGGTGGGTAGGGGTGTTTTTGTTAAGTTTAAAACGTTTTTTGTTGTTAGGGTGTTTTTGCTAAATCTAAAAAGTATGGGTTAAAATATTATTCAAAAAATAATAATAAAAAATACTGTTAAATTAATATTTAAAAAGAAGGACAATTTAGTAATCTATATAACATACCCACCCATTTATCCTTCCAATCAAACATATTATTCACCAATATATTCGAACCAACCAAACACATTTTCTAAAACATTCTCAGTAATCTTCAAGGTGATTTTTTATTCCGTTAATATAATATCTCCCTATAATAAAACATTATATGATTCAAACGTCCCCTAAGTGTAACAACATTTTACTGTTCAATGTTCCTAAATTGAATTATTTGAAACGTGTGTTCATCTTTTGTCAATTTTGCAAATCATTGTACTTAAATTGATAATATAACAATATTATTCATAAAACAAAAGGGTTAATAACAATAATTCTCCTTTGCTTTAACTAAATCATAAAAATTCTTCTGTGGTTATATTAATAACAAAAGTTCTTCTACTAACTACTGTTTTTTGTGTTAAAATAAAATATAAAAGGATAATTAAGTAAACATTAATTAATCCATCCTATGTTAAATTCTAATTATTTATTCACAATAGTAGAATTTATAGTTATTTCGGATTTTTTTTTTTTTTTTTAATTTAAACCTCAGGGGTTGAGAAACCCCTAATAAATAATGTGAATCTAATGACGCGGTAACTTTACCGGGACAGTATCCTTCTAACCCAATTGGATTTATAATTTTCATTTCTTCAATATTTTTTTAAACTTAATCTCTCAAGAACGAAGAAGATCTACGTTTCTCTGCTTTCTGCTTCTCCAATCGAGTAAGTCACGGCTCTTTGAGGCAATTTTAAATTGCCCATCAAAATTTTCAGTCTTATCATTTTAGCCCTCCATTGTTTTTGATTTGGGCCGTTCATTTATGCTCAGTTTGGTTGGTCTCTTCTTTGATGAAAACCATGCGTTTAGACTAAAGAGAGCTTGAATTTTAGTGGGTTTGTTTTAGAATGAGTGTTTTCGTTTTGTATTGATGTTAAATATAGTGTCTTTTAGTAGCTAATAATTGCTTATGAAATGCTTATTCTTTTAGAATTTCATTAATTTAAGTTCTAATTTCATGTCTTTTATTCCCTGTTGTGGATTAAATTTGTTATGTTTTGCTTTAATGTAATTCTGTTTGTTTCTTTTAGATTTATGTCCTTTTTTAGTATCTTCTAATTCAAACTGTTTGATAAATTTCCTGAGTGAGGTTTTTTTTTTTTTTTTTTTAATTTTTTGCTTGTATAATTTTTATATTTGTTGTATATTCTGGTTGTTTAGTTGCCTACAAACTTTTTTTTTGTCAATTTTTATAATTTTATGTTCTAAAATTTGAATATTTTCCTTTTCCAAATTCTGAACTTGAATTGGTGTTCCCTTTTTATAGCTTTTAGCTCGTAGCACTATTTAACGACATTTCTATTTTTCTGGTGAACGATTTCGGTCTTTGAAGATGTTATTTTATTTGAAAATGATATGGATTGTGAAGAAAATAATAGCTAATCATGTTGTCTGGCAGTGGATTCAGACGAGGGAGCTGGAGCAGTAGAGAGCTCTGCGGGAAGGGATATGGATGTGTATGTAGGAGATTCGATTGTGGAACCATGTGAGGGAATGGAGTTTGAATCTGAAGATGCTGCCAAGATATTTTATGATGAATATGCACGAAAAGTGGGATTTGTTATGCGGGTGATGTCTTGTCGACGTTCAGAAAGAGATGGTCGGATTCTTGCACGTAGACTTGGATGTAATAAAGAGGGTTATTGTGTTAGCATCCGAGGGAAGTTTGGCCCAGTTCGGAAACCAAGACCAAGCACAAGGGAAGGTTGTAAAGCAATGATTCATGTAAAGTTTGATAAGTCTGGAAAGTGGGTGATAACTAAATTTGTAAAGGACCATAATCATCCACTTGTGGTGGCGCCACGAGAAGCTCGTCAAACAATGGTGAGTTTTTTTTGTTCTTATTTGATTCTTTCAAAATAGGTGATTTATCTAATTCTGGAATGTGAAGAATTTATTTACTTCATTTTGGAAAGCAAAAGATTTGTTTATATATGAGCTCCTTGATTTAGGACTGGAAATTCAATTATTGCAAAATTATTTGGCCAGCCTTCCATATTTAAGGGTTTGCAATTCCCTTGGAACATCCCTGTGTCTATAGTTTCTGCTCTTTTTCAGGACAGAGGTAAAACACTTGTGTCTAGATATTGAGTGCTGAGTATTTTTTATCCACATAACTCTATACATTGCCTTTGGCATTTCTTGTCGATTGTTTTAAAATCTACATTTTGCTTGACATATGGAGCTTAGTTATCAATACAAATTCTAGGAAGTTTAATGAACTAACAGTGTTCTAAACCAAATTGAGCTGGTTCTAAACTTGTATGGATATTGTCATCAAAGAGACTTTGTTTTTATTGGGAGGAAAGGTTCACCAACAAAAAATGACTGTATTCTTTAAAATTGTAGTAATTTATTGCTATGAAATTAGAAGACACAAGCGCAAGAGTGAATCCAAATTTGTGAAGTTAATCTGGATAAGAAGAATTCCATTGTGAAGTTTATCAATGACTTGAAAAGGCTTCATCTTGATCAAGAACTGTCATCACTCTTCTTGATCATATAAAGTTAATTATTTAGTTCCAATTTTCAAAATCCACTTTTGGAATATAAAAACAAATAAGAAAGCTGGTTGTAACCATAGTGCAAACATAAAACTAGTCATAGTAAGAAGCACTTTAATTGGGATTTTAAATGCACTAGCATTTATGTCTTACCGAAAAGAAAAAAAGTTGCTAACATTTATGATAATAATGTTTCAAATTGGGACACAGAAGTTGCTTTTATCCAGCATTTAGATTTGCTGTGTTGGAAGGTCTTTTCTATAGGCTTTGTTCTGTCATTATTATATGCGAAACTTCGGTTTAAGCTCTGCTTCTTGTTCTCTCAACTTAATGGAACCAGAACTTTCACCATATTTCACAAGTTTCCATTGTACTATCTGTTTCTTTTCCCTCATTTGTTTTACTAGTTTCGCATTTTCTAGTCTATTTGGACATGCATGCATACAGACAACACTGCTTGTGCTCGTGTATCGGACTGTATCTGCATTAGCATGTTTAAGTCTGTTTGTGCATGATGTAGTTACGTATTCTTTTTTTTTTTTTTTTTTTTTTAAATCAATGAACTCTGGTTATAAATTGGACATGCAGAATGATGCCTATGCATGGGTGCTTTTTCTCTAACCACTAATTATGGACTAACTCCTTTTTCATTATTGCAGGATGAAAAGGATAAGAAAATTCAGGAATTGACTTCAGAGCTACGATATAAGAAGCGGCTATGTATAGCATATCAAGAACAACTTACTGCATTTATGGAAGTTGTTGAAGAGCATAGCAACCAGCTATCGAAGAAAGTTGAGAATGTAGTCAACAATCTAAAAGAATTTGAATCTATAGAAAAGGAGCTTTTGCACCCTAGATAGCATTAAAGTGAGTATTCAGCACCATTCTTAAATTGGCTGTGCAATTATCTGTACTCTTTTCTCTTCTTCTGTACTGCTCAGGTTTATATTTGTTTATACGAGTTGATGTCTTGTAGCAAATTAGGCTTTTTAGTTGGTTACTTTAGATGATTTTATTCGAATGTACAATATAGTTGGCAACTTTGATGATTTATACCAGTAATTTTCACAAAATCATGCTTTTTTTTTTTCCTTTGCATTTCTTTTTTCTTTTCTTTGGGCTGAACTGCTGCTACCTCGCTCAAAATTCTGTAGTAACGGTTGAGATACTTGCTGACAACCCAATTCAGTAAGGTTGTCTACTTATCCTTACATTGTAAGATCCATTTCATTTTATCCGATGTGGAATATGACATTTGATGGGGCTTTAGCCTTATTGTTGTCATCAGATGTAGTTCTCTCGATACTTTCTTAAAGTTTATATTTTGTAAATTCAATCTTAATTTTTTTTGCTTATACTTAAGTAGTTCATTATGCTATACAAAGGCTTTGTTCTGTGCAAAACTCGGTTCCGTGCTTGCCCTTTCACTTGGTGAATTATCTGGGATGCCCATGTTTGGATATTTATGTTAGAAAGGTAGGTCAGAAATGAAACAACAGGAGATTGAATTTGCCAAACAGATATATTCTCATTGTAGTTCAATTTTGTGTTCACGGTCAGTTTCTGATTCTGAATTTTGTGTTGTCGTCGGTAGGGTTCCAATCAGAATCTGTTCCGGAAAATTACTGGCTTAAACTGAGAGTGAGTTGAATATACTAGATGCTTAATTCGAACAACTCAGAGTGTTTGTTTGGCGTGGTTTATTTATAAAATAATTTTTTATTCTTTGTTTGGTTAAATTGTTTTTAGTAGTTCTTTATTGGTATTTTAACATTCATTCAACCAAATAATCAACATTTTTTTATTTTTAAGAAAAAAGGTTTGAACTTGATAAACTTTTTTAACTACAAAATAAAGTTGAAGCTGGTTTAAGAGTATATTGGTAAATATGAAAAAAGCAATAAAGATCTTGTTAATAGGTGTACTACTTTATAATTTGATCTATCCTATCCAACTTGTTTTGACCATTTTTCAGCCATGGATTTAATACGATCGATGGTGTAACAATTGTTGAGGTGGTAAATTTAATAACCATCTTCAATCTCTTTTGACATCCATACGGTTGAAAAATTGTGTCTTAATTTATGTTGAAATTTTAAGTTAAAAATCCCTCTCCTTTATAAAAGGTCGAACTATAACTATTTGCATTATCAATAATGATTTGGAAACTGATAATTTGTACCCAATTTTTGTATTGATCGTATGCGACATCTAGTCATACGTGATCATGTTGAAGATAACACGTCTTCTGTGAATGAACGACTGTTTAACAATAATAAACAACTGTTTATCACAAATGAATGAACATCCACAAAAATAACTCTGAACTCCTGTCTATATTATTTAGACGGGAGCTTATTTGATGTCCACCTCTTTTGAACGCCGTCCATCAAATTTTAAAAATGAAATAATGAACGGCGTCCATCTCTTTTAGATATTGACCATAAAACCAAAAACAAAAACAAAGACACAAAAAACATAAAAACAAAAGTTTCTTCACCATTAACCATGTAGTAGCATGGCAATGCAGGAAAGACTTCCTCTCCATTTGCTCACCCTAAACTCCGTTTCCCTCCACCTACCATGATTTTCTCTCCCTTTCTCGCCCCAGAAACCTCCATTTTCCCTCATTTTCTTCCAAAACAATCACCCCTCTTCCACTTATATCCCCCAAAATCACACAAATTGAAGAGCCCAAAGTGGGGCTATTTTTCCGTCATTTTCTCACAAACCCCTATCCAGAGAGAAGAGCCGATTTTTGTGTTGGAGTAAGAAGCCTCTCTTTCTCTCTCTCAAATTCAACTCTTAACATGAAGGCAAAGCAAGACCCTATAACTCATCTAGAGGAGATGTTGAACCAACTACAACAGCCAAGAAGAAGAACAAGAAAAGAAAGAGAGACAAACCGCCCAGCTTAACAACAATGGCTCAAGAGGCAGAGAGGGTGACCGCGAAAGTTGAGCTCATTCCTGACCAACCTAACAAAACTCCACCTCTAGTTGGCTATTTCCCATCTGTGTTCAGCCCTCAGACCGGGGAGTAAAGGAAAGGGGGAAACGACAACAAGGGTTAGAGTGTATAGAAATGTTATGCCTGGGAAATCAAGGGCTGACGTGGGAAATCACGTGATGGAGTGTGACCTGCTCCCGTCAGAACGGTAAGCGCACGTTAGGCCTGCCAGACGTTATGGAGCTTCCACGTGTCCATTCCCTACTCCAAATCGCATGAAATCAGCTTGGAAGGTGGGCAATGTGACGTAAAGCCGGATTTAGTCCTGACATTCACACCAACCCACGGATTTAATGATGATTATTTGCACTCATCTCACTATAAAAATGGGAAGGCCCCTTCATTGAGAGGATTCGGCCATTTTACACTCTGAAATAGCTCTCTCTCTCTCTCTCTCTCTCTCTCTCTCTCTCTCTCTCTCTCTCTTGTAGCTTTGTATTTACTTTTCCCTAATCATTTGTAAGTCAGTCCGTTGTTGCGACCTAACCCACAATACTAATACAATTATCAGTGGACGTAGGACTTGCTACCTTAGAATCCGAACCACTTTAAAAACCTCTCATTGCATTTACTCTACATTTTATCCATAATCACGTGTGTCTCTTGACCAATCAACGTTACGCACGTGTCAATTAGTTGGTGTCAAAAATCAAGCATCAACAGTTTGGCGCTAGAAGAAGGGCCAGATTTAGTGTTCATCCTTCATCAGGAGAATCTCTAACCTACTGGTCCTACAGCAATAAATGGCCCCCCAATATGAACCTGAGCAAGCCAACCAGCGCGCTGAGGAGTTCCTCTGACCCAAGGGGATACCTCTTCCAAAATACTTCCAGTTCCACAACATGCTGCGATGGATATCCCAGCAGCTTCGCAGCTTGACCCTGCCATCAAAAACTACCTGGAGAGGTTCGACAGCACTCTCCAGATGGTCAACTAAAGGCTGGACCATTTGGACCAAGGCGTGCCATTTAGAACAGCTGGGGCGATGTAACCGCCAAAAACGCCTGTAGGTCGCGCGAAAGCACAACAAAGAGAAATAGCCCGTGCCGTGAGCACTGCAGCATATAGACGTAAGGGTAAGCAAGTGGCAAAAAGCAAGCCTACGGGCTCCAGAGGGCCAACGAACACAAACCGTGCCCCAAGTAGGGTGCCGGCAAAGCTGAGACTCGGCGAAAAAGTAAATCCTGAGCTGTCCCATGCCACGTCGCAGGTGAACCCAAGCAAAAGTCTTTGGGCGGGGTAATTATTCATCACCCGCCCAGACGATCTGATCGCTATCATGAGGGTGGTCCCCACACCTCACGGGGCGGTTCGTACCATTGCAAGGGTCGTGAAAATACCCTGAACCATCCATCGCCTTCACACGCCTCTAGCCAGCTTGTGTCGAGAGCGACTGGAAGTGTCAGCCGAGGCAAAGAGGAGTCCGACCTCTGGACTCTCCTAAATCGTGATCGAGAGGGCCAGACTCGCATGGGTGAAAGCAATCCCCAACTGGCTCCGTTATCACAAATTTAGGAGCTGCAGCGAGCTTTGGACAGCTGAGAGAGTAGCAAAACGAGCAGGCCAAGGTCGCCTCTACATCCCCCTTCTCTCCCGAAGTGTTAGCTGCTCCACTCCCACCAGGGTTCAGAATGCCCGACATGCGACCGTTTGATGGGAACCATGACCCGTAGGATCATTTGTATGAGTTCAACGACCTTATGGAGCTCCACCAGGTTTCGGATCTTGCAAAATGTCGTTGTTTGGCCGTGACTCTAACTTTTCATGCCAAGCGGTGGTTAAGGTCGCTCCCAACGGGATCGATTAGTTCGTGGCCTCAGATGAGCACGACGTTCCTACGACATTTCCAAGCAAATCGAAAGTTCTCGATGCCTTTGAGCTATCTCAACAACATAAGGCAAGAAAGGGATGAATCCCTACAATCCTATATCAACCGTTTCCACAGGGAACTCAACAAGGTGGTTCATGCCCCCGAAGAGTCTATCCGAACACTCATTATAGCTGGAGTTCGCCCGCAGACCGACATGTGGAAAGAATTACAAGCTGAGAAAGATGTTTCCCTCACCAGATTCTATAACCTCGCGGAGAAGTATCTCCATGTAGAAAATTTATTGGCGGCACTGCATCGTCGTGATCACGGCGCTTCGAGCAGTATGTTTGGTCGGGGAGAAAGTAGGAGAGCTAATCGCAAAGGAGACATTGACGATCAGCGAAAAGGGAAGAAACCCCGCTACGAGCACAAAAAGTCCTATGCTCTCGTTCCTCGTAGCGACCGCGACAAGCCCCAATATACTCCACTGAATGCCTCTGTATCTGCCATTCTTGATAAATCCGAAGAAGCCAATCTGCTCGGAGAAGCGAACCCATGAAAACCCCCACGACAGCAAGAAATAATAAAAAGTACTGTCACTATCACCAGGACAATGGGCACCATACTGATGAGTGCCGAGCTCTGAAACAAGCAATCGAAGAGCTTATCAAGAAGGGGCACTTCAAGGAATACATCGATGACTCTGCTCCCTCGAAAGAGAAAGATCGGGGGGAGCCAAGTAAGAAGCGTCGCGATCAAAAGGGGTGCTCGGTCTCAACTTGATTTTCGGGGGACCGCACTTCATTGGAAATTCACGAGGTGCCCAAGAAAGGTATGCTCGTGAAGCACATCATGAGCCCATTAGAGTGATGAGTGCGGATCGACGACCACAAAAGGTTCGCCGGGAGGTGGAGATCTCTTTCTTCGAGTAGGATACGGCCAGGTTACACCATCCCCACGACGACGCCCTTTTAATCACTCCCCTGATAGGGCGCTATAACACCCAGAGAATGTTAGTGGATACCGGGAGTGCTGTGAACATCCTGTTCGCATCTACCTTCGAAAGGATGAATTTGGACGAGGATGACCTGAAGCCTACCTCGTTCCCGCTATACGGATTTACAAGAGACCATCTCATCCCCAAGGGAACAATCTCACTCCCAGTCACGTTGGGCGATTTTGTCGAAGTGACCAAGGTAACTGAGTTTTTGGTCATGGATTGCCCATCCGCCTTCAATGGGTTCCTGGGGCGACCTCTACAAGAAGCTTCAAGGCAGTCACTTCAATTTACCATCTGAAGATGAAGTTCCCCACCCCGACGGGGATCGAGGAAGTCAGCGGGTCTCAGTGCGCATCGCGTGACTGCTATGTAAAAGCGATCCAGATGGCGTATAAAGAAAAAGGGGTTTCGCGAAGTGCACCCCGAGAGGCTATGGCGATCAGTAGGATCGAGCTGCAGCCTGGCCCAATAAGGGATAATATGGATCCTCGAATTCAGGAAATCCCTTCTAGCGGCCCAGTTGGGGACTTGTCTGAAGTATCAGCCGACCCGAAAGAGCCAAGCCGAGTGCTAAGGATTGAGAGCAGTCTCGACCCTCGCTCGCATCCGAATTGATAAGCTTCTTAAGGGAAAACATTAACGTGTTTGCATGGTCGCACACAAATATGGTCGGGATCAGCCTAGAGATTATTTGCCATGCATTGAACATCGACAGTGAAGCCAAGCCGGTTCGCCAAAAAAGAAGAGCAATGGATTTGGAGCGGTATCTGCGCTAAAATCAGAAGTGGAAAACCTCCTCCAAAATGGGTCCATCCGAGAGGCACTCTACCCGACCTGGGTTACCAACCAGGTCTGGTAAAAGAAAGGGCGGAAAGTAGTGGACCTACGTTGATTTTAGCGACCTCAACAAGGCTGCCCGAAAGATAGCTTCCCTCTGCCAAGAATCAACCAGCTCGTGGACGCCACCTCGGGGCACGAGCTGTAAGTTTCATGGATGCATACTCGGGATACAATCAGATCCCGATGTATGGCCCAAACGAGGAGCATACGTCCTTCATCACAGACAGGGGGCTGTATTGTTACAAAGTTATGCCTTTCGGCCTCAAGAATGCTGGCGTAACCTACCAGCGGCTGGTTAACCGGATGTTCTCCGACCAGAGCAGAAAACAATGGAGGTCTATGTGGACGATATGTTGGTCAAATCCCAGGTCGCCTCAGAACACATTGCACATCTCGCTGAGATGTTTGACATCCTTCGATTGTACAAAATGAACCTTAATCCTCTCAAGTGTTCATTTGGGGTATCATCAGGAAAGTTCCTAGGGTACATGGTTAATCAGCGAGGGATAGAAATAAACCCCGAGAAGATTCAAGCTCTGCTCATATGGAGAGCCCGACCAACAAAAAGCAAGTCATGAGCCTAAATGGGCGAATAGCAGCACTAAGTCGCTTCATATCGAGGCTAATAGATCGCTGCTTGCCGTTTTTCAATGTTCTGAAGGCCAATAAAAAATTCGAATGGACTCCCGAATGCGAATAGGCTTTCCAGAGTATAAAAGAACACCTCGGGAAGCCACCTCTCCTCTCCAAGCCTCTTCTGCAAGAGATCTTGCCCCTGTACCTGTCCGTCTCTCAGTTCGCGGTCAGTGCAGCCCTAGTTCGAGAAGAGGAAAAAGTCCAATGGCCTGTTTACTACGCAAGCAAGTGTCTGTCGGATGCTGAGATGCGGTATCCGAAAATGGAACGATTAGCTTATGCCTTGCTGATCGCTTCCAGAAAACTGCGACCTTACTTCCACGCCCATACGATCCACGTAATGACTAATTACCCCCTCAGGCAGGTCCTTCAGAAGCCAGAAGCTTCGGGTAAACTGCTCAAATGGGCCATGGAATTAAGTCAGTTCGACCTGAAGTACAAGCCTAGATTGACCATCAAAGGGGAAGCTATCGCGGACTTCATTTCAGAATTCTCTTATCTCCCGAATGAGTCAAAGCAACAGCCCAGCGAAGTCATCCAAGAGACCATTCAGAACCTATCGACCTAGAACCTTTATGTCGATGGATCATCGACCAGGAAAAGGGCAGGAGAAGGTCTCCTCCTCTTGAGTCCCGAAAGGGCTCGCATTCGCGGCATCCTGCCGTTCGGATTCAAGGCGACCAACAACAAAGGCGAGTCTGACTACTGCTCGCCAATTACGGTTGCTTGAGAGAAATGGGCGCAAGCAGCGATCGGTGTCCACGCGACTCTATCTTGATGCGTCAACCAAATCCTAGGAGAATACCAAGCCAAGGAAGAAAACATGATCCGTTATCTAAAAAAAGCCAAGGCCGCGCTCGAGCCGTTCAAGCATTTCACGATCACCCAGATCCCCAGAGATAGCAACTCTATGGTGGATGCCTTGACAAAGATAGCCTCATCGTTAGACTCAGAGGCACCTGATAGCATTCCTGTTCAGTTCATCGAGGCCCCGAGCATCAGCCCGACCGAGCAGTGGGGACGTGAATGTAACGCAATCAGACTCTTGGATGACGCCCATTTACAAGTATCTCAATGATGGGACCTTGCCAGACGACAAGGTCGAGGCAAGGGTCCTGTGAGCAAGATCTGCTCGTTTCATACTTATCGGGGACCAGCTGTACAGGAGAGGATTCAGTGCCCTCTCCTCTGATGTGTAACCAGTGAAGAGCCAGATTATATCATGAAGAAAATCCATGAAGGGATATGCGGTAATCACACTGCCGCACGATCTCTCGCGAACAAGATTGTTCGCCAAGGGTATTATTGGCTCCGGATCCAAGAAGATACCCATAATTTTGTTAAGAGGTGCGACAGGTGTCAGCGGTTCGCGAACATTCCGTGAGCCCTCTCTCACGAGTTGGTAACGATGTCTAGCCCATGACCATTTTCCCTGTGGGGGATCGACCTTATCGGTCCCATGCCAGTCAAAAAAGAGGGAGTTAAGTATGCCGTGGTCGCGGTAAACTATTTCACAAAATGGGTGGAAGCTGAACCGCTGGCCGCGATCACGACCAGAAAGCTGAAAGACTTCGTTTTCAAGAACATAGTGTGCCGCTACGGAATTCCTCACACCCTCATTTCGGATAATGGAAAGCAATTCGACAACGAGGAGTTCAAGCACTCCTGCGACGAGCTGGGCATCCATAAAAAAATTGCCTCATTCGCCAGACCGCAAGCAAATGGCCAAGTTGAAGCTGTCAACAAGACCATCAAGCACACTCTAAACGCCAAACTTGGGGCAGCCAAGGGAAATTGCGCTGATGATCTCCCCGAAGTCTTGTGGGCATACAGGACAACTCCAAGAACCTCTACCTCAGAAACACCCTTTTTGCTAGCCTATGGCTACGAAGCAATGATTCCTGTGGAGGTAGGAGCTGGTTCTCTTCAGAGAGACTTGTACGATGAGGTTGAAAACGAAGCACTTATAAGGGCGAGTCTGGATCTTGTTGAAGAGCACCGCAGCAAGGCTTCGCTAAGGATAGTAGCCTACCAACAACATGCGAAGAGGTTCTTCGATTCAAAGGTCAAGCGAAGAGACTTCCAGGTCGGAGACCTTGTGCTAAAAGAAGTTCTCCTCGGAACCAGGGAGCCAAGCGCGGGGGTATTAGGACCGAACTGGGAAGGTCCGTACTGGGTCGATAAGGTGATCAGACCGGGGACTTACCATCTCAAAAGGTTGAACGGTTCCAGAGTACCCCGAGCTTGGAATGCTGAGCACCTCCGGCCATACTATCAGTAATCCCGAACTCAGCTCTCATTGTAAATTAGTTTTGATTTTGTTAGTTTCCTTTTTGTTGTAAAGCATTATTCTGTTCGTTTGCAACAATTCGCATGTAATATTGCCTATGTAACAAACTGAATTGTAAACTACACTCATGTATGATTAAGCGAACAGCAATTGAAAGCAAAATATATTTTCATTTATGTACAGCAAAAATTGTTTAAGACCATATTAATTCCAATGGAGTCGGTCTCATTGCACTATGCCTGATCGATAGGGGGATCCTTCGAAGCAAGACCCGAACCCTCTTCCTGGTCGGATCCTCGGGTGGCTGCTGCTGCTTGATCATCTTCCCTTGCCAAGATCTGCAAGGTCTCTTGCCACCCCTTTGGGAGGTCGGACATATCTAGATCTGGGTTCTTTGGTCGCAGGGTATAAATGGACCTGATCGCCCAGTCGGCGGCCTTATCCTCAATCTCCTCTGACTGGATCCGCATTTCTTCGATCAGGGAAGTAATTTTTCCCCGACTCTCTTGGAGTTCAGCCTCGAGCTAGCCTTTCCTTTTCGGAGGCCTCCCTTTCTTGTTCTGCTCATTGAGCCCGTATTAAGGTCGTCTAGAGCTCCTAGTCCTTCTCTCCGACCTCCTTGGAGAGCCTAGCGGTTGTCCTCTGAAGCTCTTTTACTTCCTTTGCACGCCGTTCAAGCTCCGCCTTTTGGAAGTCAACTGTCCGCATAGCGGCCTCCTTTTGGTTCAAGTATCTATTCGCCGCCTCAAACGATTGCGTTCTTTCTGCTTTGACGGTCTCTAGGCTCTGTTTGAGCTTCACGATCTCCTCTTTCAGATCATTTGCCCCCTTCGCGGCCCCCAATCGAGCTTTCTCCATGGACATCCTCATGGCAAGCAAAGCCTGCAAACAAGAAGTGAGTTAGAATGAAAATGGAGGACACTCTTTAAGAACAGTTCGTTTACCTTGCTTAGATCTGGAACGACGTGGTCATCAGGTTATCGCCCGTATCGACGAACTCATCATATGACTCGATAGTCCACACTCAAGCAGAGAGTAGACTATCGACTACAGTTATTCGGGCAGGTTCCCCAACGAATCCAGCACTGGTGTGTCCTTCGCCTTGTCGGCAACAACCGTCTCGTTTGCGGGTTCCTTGCCCGACCTCCTTCTGACGTCCCGCCTCGACCTTAGTGGTTCTTTCTCAGATTCGGTCTCTGACTCGACGACCTGAATCTGCTTCCTCTTCTTCGACCGTTGGGCCGGAGCCTTTCGCCTTGGGCGAGCAAGTGGTGGTTGAGTGACCTATTCTGTCCTGGTCGTTTCTTGCTCAGGATGGGACTGGGAAAGCGCGACAGTTCGCATCGGTTGTATGGTTGTGGGGTGAGTAGCTTCGGCCACCATTTCTTTCCTCGATCGTGGGAAGTTGAATGGTGCTCGCCGGGGCTGCTTGGACTTTTTCGGAGGCATGGTCGCTGCATGCAAGTACGTTAGTAACTAAACAAAAATTATTCTACGACCAGAAGGGAATCAGTGTAACTTACATTCTAGGGACTTTAAAGACGCGTTGTCACTAAAAAAAACCGTACTTCCGCAAGTTTGCGGTCATCACGAGCTTCCTTGCATCCCGACTTTCTTCGGGGAGGACCCCAAAAGACATGATCCTATCTGAGTCGGTGAGCAGGTCTTGGCTGGTCGTCTTGTTAACTACAAAAGAATGCAGGTTGTTAGAAAAAGGAGGTGCACAGTTAATGAATCTAGCGAAGCAGGTGGACCTACGGAAAGCGGCAGTATGGCAGATGCGTAGCTGTAAGAAGAAGAACTTCGTCGTAGGCCCCCGCGTTGTTGGGATAGCTATGTATCCCTTCAGCGATGGTAGATCGCCGAGACAAGTAATAGGAGTCTTTGTCCTTACTCCTTTTGAGGTAATACGCGACGCCGAGCTCCACCGTTGTTAGCTCACCCAAGCCGCTCTCATGGTACGCGATGTACATTGCAACGACAATAACATATGCGTTTGGCGTCAACTGCATTGGTATGATCCCGAAGTGATCCAAGACCAACCTAATAAAAGGGTGGAAAGCAATCATCCCCCCACCCTTGAAGATCTCTTCAGAGATCGCAGCTAGGCCATCGGAAGGATGCCACGACGACCGGGTGGCATCGAGGAACACCTCCGCGCGGATGCCGAACTGTCTCTTTATCCTCTCCAATTCTTCTTGGGTGAGAACCGAGAAGACCTCAAGAGATTCGTCCACGGGAACATCCCGCGAAGACGAAGGCGGCACCTTCGGCGGATCGGATGTTGAGGGTTCCATTGCACGATGCAACAGCGGATAGAAGGTCATTTTAGCCATCGTATGTTGTCCCGTACGGCGGCATTGAATAAAGTCCCTAAACCCTAACAGTAACTCGAGCCGCCATTCACGGCTCAAACCCGATTTCGGCGTCACGTCTCTGATGAAACATCAGATGACCCAACGCCATTGCATCGCAAACCACCAAAAAAAAAAAAAAAAAAAAAGGGAAGAAAAAACCTTTACCTTTTGGTGGACGGTTCTTGCTTCAGGTATCGGAGAGATGTCAATCGGAAAAGAAAGGCTTCCGGTTTGCAGAGAGTTTTCGCTCGAAGCAAATGGGATTCTGGTGGCCTCATCTGGAAAATCTGGGTTTTTATATGGACTACGAACCGGCATTTACTGCCCCTCGGAATCAAAACGACGTTTCTCTCTCTCTCTGTATTAAATGCGTCCCACGCCGCATTTATTGCTATGATGAAGGTTGTCGTTTCGGGTGTGTCATGCAATTAATGCTCTGCCAAAGCAGTAGCACGTCAACATACAACGCATTTAATGCGCCTGGCAGATGCCTGACACGCGCAGAGCGCTGTCAGCGCAGAAACGACCTCATTAAATTTCCATCTCTAAGGCAGTAAGGAACGCCCGATGAAGTCAGGTCGCTTGGGCGATGGCTGTCAGGTCGTTTGGGCGAGGTTTGTGCGAGGTCGTGTTCGCAAAAGGCCCTATCCCGAGCTTCTTTCATTCAGGTATGAATGATCAAAATCTCCAGTCGCGGCATGATTTAGTTTCCAAGGTTCGATCCTCAAACCTTAAAAACTAGGGGACTTCTGTTATGCCTAGGAAATCAAGGGCTGACGTGGGAAATCACGTGATGGAGTGTGACCTGCTCCCGTCAGAATGGTAAGCGTACGTCAGGCCTGCCAGATGCTGTAGAGCTTCCACGTGTCCATTCCCTATTCCAAATCACGTGAAATCAGCTTGGAAGGTGGGCAATGTGACGTAAAGCCGGATTTAGTCCTGACATTCACACCAACCCACGGATTTAATGATGATTATTTGCACTTATCTCACTATAAAAAGGGGAAGACCCCTTCATTAAGGGGATTCGGCCATTTTACACTCTGAATTAGTTCTCTGTCTCTGTCTCTCTCTCTCTTGTAGCTTTGTATTTACTTTTCCTGAATCATTTGTAAGTCAGTCCGCTGTTGCGACTTGACCCACAATACTAATACAATTATCAATGGACGTAGGACTTGCTACTTTAGCATCCGAACCACTTTAAAAAGCTCTCATTGCATTTACTCTACATTTTATCCATAATCACGTGTGTCTCTTGACCAATCAATGTTACGCACGTGTCGATTAGTTGGTGTCAAAAATCAAGCATCAACAAGAAACATGAATGAGAGGAAGCAAAAGACGGGGAGGTTGGAGTTGGTGGTGAGTCGTGCTAAGTCAAGTCTGGGGTTTGTGGTGACTACCTATGCTGGTGAAGCTACGGCACCACAGTTTTTTCAGTATGCTCTTGAGGTTATTGATAAGGAGAGCTAGACTTTGAAGATTGTACCTATCAACAAAGCTACGGATATTGAAAATTTTGCACCAAAAATGTGTATCAGCCTACGTGTACCTCTGACTCACACCAACAGTCCAACAACAAAGTTATGGACACCGAAAATTTTGCACCGAAAATGTGTACCGGCCTACGTGTATCCTTAACTCACACCAACAGTCCAAACGCCTAATTTTTCTATAAATATTTTTTTAGTGAATGGTCGTCCATCAAATATGGACGGCCGTTCACTCACATGGACCCCTGTCCATATTATATGGACGGGGGTCCATATACGACGGACAGACATCCCCATTTAAAGGATGCCCGTCCATAAATAAAATACAATAAAAAAAATTTATAAACATTAGGGACGGTCGTTCATCCGTTATGGACGGCCGTCCCTTCATTTTGGATGAGCGTCTACAAATAAGGGACGCCCGTCCTTAACTAAAATATGAAAATAAAATTAAATAAAACTTTGGGGACGGCCGTCCATAAATTTTGGACAGCCGTCCCTTACGTTTCGTCCTACTTTTAAAAAAAAAAAAAATTCTAAACAAACTTCGCTCTTCTTCTTCATCTTCATTCCCCATCTCCTCTCTTTTTCTTCGTCTTCATTCCCCATCTCTTCTCTTCTTCTTCGTCTTTGTTTTATGAGATAGACGTGCCAAATCCAAAGGCTCCAAAGCCCAGAAAACTACAGAAGCATAACATGGAGAGCCTAGAAAACTACAGAAGCAAAGCTCGTAGGTTGCCTTCCTTTCCGCTTGACCACCTCTTGACATCAGCATCCAGTGTTTCAGCTAGTCTCTGCAAACGGAAATAAATTGAAGACAATAAGCAAAATATGGCACTAGTTCAGAGCTTGAGAAATATTTTTTAGTGGAGTGAAGGTTTTACATTTCTTTCACTTACTCTCTTTGAGCAAGAAGATCACGCATATTCTTCTCTGCAAGAGCTTTTGCCTACAAAAACACCAGAAGCAAGAAGTTTGTAAGAAATGGAGAAGGCATTCACAAATTTTGATAAAATTATAAGTCATACCGCACGTTCAGCTGTACGGCGATACCTTTCTAGTCTAGCTTTACACCTCTGAGCTGTTTCACCTTCAGTCCCTTCAGATCTCTCAATATTATATGAAGCTTCAAGTAGAAAAGATAAATGGTTAGAAGCAACAAGCAAAAGATAACAAAAATTTTAAAATATTCATTCACTTAAATATCCCATCTACAAGAAACCAACACCTGGTACTTCAAAGATTACATACCAACATAAGCTGAGGAATATGGATATCTTAAACCACTAAAGCTGGCACTCTGATATTTCTGATCCTATAGATCCTGCCATTTTCCATCAGTTAAAACACTGCCATGACTATGCATGCTACAAAACATCAATTAAGTATATACTCACATTGGATGAAATTGGTCTCAGTGTACTGTTTCTGGAAGAAGCAGATAACTTATCTGGAAAAGTTCCACGTTCCTACTAGGTTAAACATTGCACCGGTTTACCCAAAAATACAGTTAAAAGATAATGTTGCAGGTGGCTTCCCCTTCCTACAAAGGTATCTTCAATTTATACCACAAATGAAAATAAGGGAGTTAGTATTACCAGATCTCATGAGGTTCCTGGAAAATCTAGTACAGATGGGACATCATCAGGTGCTGGGAAAAGTGGAAGTCTATCTCTAGATGCTTTAGCCAAAGCTAAGAAAGCTTTACAAATGCAGAAGGAATTGTCAGAAAAGCTGAAGAAGATACCATTGGTAAGAAGAATCTGCACTATTAAGAAAGTTGTTTCTTTCCTCTTCTCTCATGTGGTCAATTTTATGTTTGTTTAGTAATATTTATTCCTTGGTAGACACTGAATGCTGCTTTTCATTGTTTTAGTTGAACAAGGGCACAAGTTCAGATGGTAGCTCAGTCTCTGGATTGAAAGACAGAGAGAAAGTGCCATCCTCTGGTACTGGAATAATGCAGGGAACAAGATCAACAACTGCAAATGCTTTATCATCTGGTGCAATGCCTAGTTCATCAAACTTACAAGCTGCCGCAACAGCTTCTGTGAAGCCACCTAAAAGTGGGGTGCCTACTATTCCTGGCCTTACTAATATACCCAACATTGAAGCTGTTAAACGTGCTCAAGAGCTCGCTGCTAAGATGGGCTTTCGTCAGGACCCTTAAATTTTTGGGTAAATAGGTGCAATGTTTAAGCTCTCCCTGTTTTGCTTATGTAGTTTTCTGGGCTTTGGAGCCTTTGGATTTGGCATGCCTATCTCATAAAACAAAGACGAAGAAGAAGAGAGGAGATGGGGAATGAAGACGAAGAAAAAGAGAGGAGATGGGGAATGAAGACGAAGAAAAAGAGAGGAGATGGGGAATGAAGATGAAGAAGAAGAGGGAAGTTTGTTTATAATTTTTTTTTTTTTTTTAAAAGTATGGACGGCCATCCCCAGAGTTTTTATTTTTTTATTTTCATATTTTGGTTAAAGACGGGTATCCCTTATTTGCGGACGCAAAATGAAGGGATGACCGTCTATAACGGATGAATGACCGTCCCTAATGTTTATAAAAAAAAATTATTGTATTTTATTTATGGATAGACGTCTTTTAAATGGAGATGCCCGTCCGTCATATATGGACCCCTGTCCATATAGTATGGACGGGGGTCCATGTGAGTGAACGGCCGTCCATCTCACTAAAAAAATATTTATAGAAAAATCAGGTGTTTGGACTATTGGTGTGAGTCAGGGGTACACGTAGACTGGTACACATTCTTGGTGCAAAATTTCCGATGTCTGTAGCTTTGTTATTGTATATATTGCTTCTAATAAAGTAAAAAAAAATTGAAAAATTGACATCAAGTTGAAAATTTTATGGAAAATGTTCAATTTTTATGTAAAATATTTGAGTTCTCGGTTAGCTTCCGTAGATGGATGCCGTCCATTATTTTATTTTTTAAATTTTATGGATCGTCGTCCGTATGATTTGGACACGGTCCATGTAAATGACTCCCGTCTAAATTATTTAGACGCAATCCATTATTATTTTCGTGGACATCCGTCCATTTGTAATGAACGATCGTCCATCAAATATGTATGAACTTCCATAGTTATTAGACGGTCGTTTATTCACGGAAAGCGTGTATTGTATCCAACGTAGTTAGGTCTGACTGGATGCCATGTACGTCGATACAAAACATTGGTATAAATTATCGGTGTCCATAGCATTATTGATTTTACCATTAGAATTTTAGAAATAAAATTTTAACTAAATGCACCAAAAAAAATTGATATATTGCATACAAAAATCGTTAGAATATATTTTTAATTTAGAAATATTTACATTATCTTTAAAATTATGAAGATAAATGAATTAAAAATATTTTTTTTAAATATTTAATAATGATGGTTTACATGGATGTGAATTGCTGAAAGGGTTTAAGTTTAACAAAGACAATTAAAAGTTAAAATTTTAAATAGCCCCTCTAAATTCGCTTAGTTTAAGAGACCCAAAAGATAACCGGAACTTTTTTTATAGTACCCGTATTCTAACAACTCCATCCAAGCAAATACTAATGTACCCACCGGCCACCACTTTCAGTCATAAAGTCTCTGCAAATTCCACACTTTTCCACTCTAGTGCTTCGAAATTCGAAGATTTTTCGATTTTCTTCCTCAAAACAGGTAAAATTTCATGCATTATTGTTTCTTTTGAGTAGTTTTCTTGGCATTTTTGTTTATGAACCCTTTCATCTATACTATTGAATTGTTTATTTCTGTTTGTTATCTTCAATGTTTTAGGGTTTAGAAGCCTTTGAAGGTGGTAAGGATTGGACCCTTTGATTAATTTTCTTTATGGAACTCTGGTTATGTGCTTAAGAGATTATTGGAATTTGTTTTGTAAATTTATGTATTATTTTCATTCTTCATTGCGTTTGATGATTCTGAGTATACCCATGTTTTTGTTTTTGGGAAAGAAATGAAATTATAAATGTTGAATAAATAGTCTTTTCGGTTTCGTATGATGAAAACTTGATAATGTACCAATCAACACAACTCAATAGGCAATATTAACAACCACCAATACGAATAACTAAGCAAACCATACAAGTTATCCACGAATGAGACACAAAAATTAAATCAAGAATCAAGACTAGTAGAGCACTGTACTGGTATTGATCACTTGGAATGTGAGCTTAAACGGAGCTTGTTTGATCATCTAATGATAAAGTTGATTATCAAAGCCCTAAGGCCTGGTTCTTTATCTTTGGCTACTGTCTTTTTCTCTCCACTTTCTTTGTTCTTTTTCTTCACGTGTATTATACAACACTCCCTCGCTTCCTTTTTTATTTGATCTTTTATTTTGGTGTGAGCCTTTAACATATGTGGTGGCCTGCTAAGTTCCCCTTACGCCTCTTGTGGTGAGCTCCATCATACACAATCTGCTTGTACTTTCAGGTTTTTCTTGGGCAATGGCTTTGTATCATATCTGGCTCTTTCTTAGTTGTATTAATCTTCTCAACCTGCCATATCTTTATCTCTGGCACAGCACTGATCCAATGATATCAAATCAATGTGCTTGGATTTTGAATTAAAAATATGCTGTCACAATACACAGCACGTTTTCCTGTTTCGAGCCCAATTCCCAAGGGATTTTTCTTATCCATTGCCTGTCTTTGCTAGCTTCATTCACCACAATATATGGTAGACTGATGCAAACCTCAATCGCCAACAGTTCACAACTCCAATAAATCACAATCCAATGATCTCAACACAGAATTCAGATAATGAAATTAGAAAATAAGTATTTGTATTAATTCACTCACAGTGATACAATATCAGTAATGCAAAAGAAACAGACTAAAGAACGTAATAACAGGTAAAGTTGCTAACAATTCGAGGAGTTAGTGGCCTCCCTCAGAGTTCCCTTTTTAACAAAATATGTATATCCCCTTTTTGAGCAGTCCTGCCCTATTTATATACACGTGAGCTTTTCCCAAGGTAACCAACCCCACAAGACACGTGTACTTATTCCTAACTAATTCCCCTGGCCTCTGGTCACACTCTTCTCATGCCTTCCAGTCATGCTCTTCTCCCTTCTCCTCTGTCTCTGATAGCTTTTAGTAAGAGGTGGCCTATCATAGACAAAGCAACACACTTTTGTAGCTTAAATTTCCATGAACCCCTGCCAAGGTCATCCAATACCCTAGAGTAGATAGACTCAATATCGGCAGCTACAATTGCATCTTTTTAACTCTGAGATATCTAACGATCCTTTTAATTGCTAGCCGATGGTTTTTAAGATTAGAGAAAAGCTTTTGAAAAATCCAACACCATGAGATGTATGGCCTTGAATTTACCATGATATATGTTGAATTACTGATTATTGATATGTAAGGAACTCTACTTATTTATTCTTTTTCTTTCTCACCTGTAGGATATTGTTGTTTGCTAAGCCTGAAATGGTTCAATAGGGGATAACAACAAACTGATTATGCATTACTCATGTTGAATAATTTGTTGGGATGATTAATTGGGGTGATGTGATGAAAGTACAATTATACTTCATATTGCCTTCCTATTGAAGTATCCGTGAATTCTGGCTTTTCATTATATCATTTATATGTGCTTATTTGCTTCTGGGGTTGGTTTTTATTGTTGTCTTTTTAGTGATTTTGTTGCTCTTGGAATATCTCATTTATACCCTGGTGTTTTAAGCACCATCTGAGGTTGACTGGGAAACAACTCTGGAGTATCTATCACATTTCACTTTATTGTTTGTGTATTTGTTCTTCTGTTAAAAAAGAAAAAAGAATTTTAGTGTTCCTTATTATTCATGGTTAACATGCTACCTTTTTGGGAAAGTGCAATTTTAATTTTAATGTGTGATTGTGATTGTTTGATTCAGAAGTAGCAGAGCACTCGGCTTTCCTCTGTTTATAGATCTATGTGCACATGCAAAATTTGCCAATTCTGCTCTATGTTTACCAGTTCCAACTTTGAGTCATGGAGACTTGTTAGTTTATTCAAAATCTGAAACTCAGTAATGTTTTCTTTAATTGGATTTGAAAATAGGTCTCACTTTTCTCATGTTTTTACAGGGTTTATGGTGAACTTCTAAATGTTGGGGAGGAGCTTTGGGAGGAAATGTTACCATTACAAATGGGTACTCGATTGTACCAGCTTCTGGGGTTCAAATCAGATAATTGGTATGAAGTGAAGATATCGTATCCAGCTTCTGTATGTGATTTTCTTTATGTATGATTTGTTGCTCTTTGCTGCATTCTCATTTTGAGAACTTATTTCTGGTGTTCTGTGTCTGCTTGCTTTTCATTGCAACTGAAGAAAGGCAACTTCGACTTGAGTTTGAATCAGAACAGAAGGTTATTGAATACTGAAAAGTTGATATTCAAGACTGATAGTCTTGATGTGCTCAACGTATGTGACGAAATTTGTGGATGCAGTCTTGTATGTTTTATGAGATGATCTCAAAGTTTTGTCTTGTGCTCCGGGTGGAATATATGTTTTAGTGACTGTGGAGCCTGAGGGGACTGTTGCAATACCACTGCCACATGTACAAGAGAGGGTGTTTATCATTTTTAATATCGGTAATATTCAATTAATTTATTCAATCATAAATTTGTGTTCCACTGTTGCATAAAAATTTGGTTAAGCTATCCGTATTTGCCCTTGACATATTTTAGAAATGGTGATCCCTCTCTCTCGTCATGTTCTGTGAAAGAAGTTCTAACACTTAGTATTTCTGTCATGATCCCATTTCAGCTTTTTATTCCATTATAATGATGCTGATTCTTTTATTTGCATCCTTAATGATGATTTCATAAGTAATCGTACAAAATTCTACCAAAACTATAAGATCAATATGGCATGTCGAGGCTCCTAAAATGGTGAAAAAAAGTATTGCCATTCTGGACTAGCTTGTTATAATAGTTGAAAAGATCTAGGTTCCTTCATTCCAAATATGTTTTCAAGGAAAATTTTACTACGACTTTCACTGTAATTTATCAATAAACAGACAAAAGTTATGTTTGTTTCTCGGGCGATGTCCCTTCGATAACTCTTTCCCTTCCCATCTGACTGCGCTCCCTTTTACCTTCCTCCTGGATATAGCTTTTGTTTATCTTGTTTCTGTCACAGCACTTTGTGAAATGCTTTTGTTTTCCAATCTCCATTCATACTCTATGGTACTTCGTAAATCACCATATCTTGAATTAATTAAATAGTTCTGTTCTTTTTGACAGTTAGCAATGAACTATTACTGGGCATCCCGTACAAAGCTTGTAGGTTGTTGTCTTCATGTTGATCAATTTGGTATCGGCGTTCATTTTTCCTCATTTTCTTCCGTACAATTTGCTGCTAAAAAATGAAAAATTCGTGTTGGTTGCTCAGTATATTTCCAAGGAATCTGATGGATACCTCCACTAGAACTCTTTACTTGCAACGCAACTTCCAAACAATTCACACAAGCACAGCAACACCAGACGCCATGTACATCAATATAAACCAGAACAAAAACCAGAACAATAACCAGACAAGGGAATGCAAATACGATTCTATTAAAAGTTAAGAATTTTGTTCAACAGACCCGAATAACAACTGGAAACAAAAAGAAAAAGATAAGCTGGTCTTCGAAGGCCAGCACCTCCCAAGACAGACCAATACACAAATTTCAGAATGTTGTCCCTCTGCCCATCCTTCCCTTTTTATTCTAACACCCAAATCCCAATCCTAACTAACTACCTAGCCACTTGTCTCAATGCGTTTTCCCCTTTTTCCCCCTTTGGCTTGTGCCTTTGCCTTGCGTGTGTACCACTTTGAAATGCAGGGTCCATCATTACCCTCCCCAAGAAGTGCCAACTTGTCCTCAAGGTGGAAAGATGGGAACTGATGGCAGATAGTTTCACAAGGTTCCCAAGTATTGTCACAAGTTGGCAGGTGTTTCCATTTGATCAAAACTTCATAGGTGCCATCAACCAACCGTCGTTTGAGTAGGGCATGTTTGAGTTCCACCTGAAGCACCATATCGCCATCCAAAAAGGGTGGAAGAGGAAGTGCTGGAACTGGATGTGAACTGACCGATTTCAGTTGCAATACATGGAAAATGTTGTGATACGAGCGGTGTCTGGAAGTCTCAATTGATAGGCCACAGGACCAACTTTTGCTAACACCTCATAGGGACCATAAAACATGGGGCTGAGTTTTTCATTAGGCCTTCGTGCCAAGGATTTTAGACGATACGGTTGGTGTTTCAAGTAAACCAAGTCCCCTTCTTCAAATTGAACAGCCCTCTTCTTTCCATCCGCTTAGGCCTTCATGGATTCTTGAGCCTTAGACAGATTTAGTTTGAGTTTATCTAAGATATGGTTTCTCTCTATCATCTGGGCATCCACTGCCTCAACAATAGATGCATGTTCAGAGTACCTGATAAGGGCTGGTGGGTCTTTGTCGTACAAGCTCGGAATGGAGTCAAACCTGAGGACCGATTAAAGGTCTTGTTAAACCAATATTCTGCCCAACTTAACCATTTGGGCCATTGTTTTGGCTGTTGTCTAGCAAAGCATCGTAGATATGTCTCAACACACCAATTGACTACTTCGGATTGGTCATCTGATTGGGGGTGGTAAGCTATGCTCATGTGAAGATTAGTACCGGATTGTTTAAACATTTCCCTCCAAAATGTACTCATGAATAGCCTGTCTCTATCCAAAACAATTGTTCTCGAAAAACCATGGAATTTTACAATATGCTGGAGAAATAAATTGGCTACCTCAAGTGCTGTGTAAGGATGCTGAAGAGGAATAAAGTGGCTGTACTTTGTCAGTTGATCAACCACCACCAATATTGTATCAACCTGATGGGTTTTGGGAAGGCCGACGATGAAGTCCATCGAGATGTCTTCCCACACTTGTGTCGGTATGGGTAAGGGTTATAATAGGCCAGTTGGTTGAAGGTTATCATATTTATTTTGTTGGCATATAGAGCAGTTGTGAACAAACACTTGGTTGTCCCTCTTCATGCCTTCCTAATATACAACTTGAGACAGTCGTTTGTAAGTGCGGAAGAACCTGGAATGACCCCCCATGGGGCTTGAGTGGAACTCCCGAAGAAGCAACTGAACTTGTGAACTCGATCGCGGTTAAACGAGTCGATCATAAAAAAATAACTGATGCCTTTGAGGATCCGTAATCAAATCCCGACTTTTTTGCTCAACTTCTCATCCTGACGGATGGGTTCTTCCCACTCATCTCGACTGCCAAAATAGCAAGTATAGATTGCCTTGCATTCTGCCTATTCTACTCTCCTGGATAAAGCATCAACCACCTTGTTTTCCAGCCCAGGTTTGTATTGTATCTCAAAATCCATGCCTATAAGCTTGACTATCCACTTCTGTTGATCTTCCCCAAGTAATCTTTGATCATTCAAGTAGTGAAGGCTTCATTGGTTGGTTCTTATGACGAAATGCTGTAACACCCACATTAAGGTACGTAATTTTACTTATGCCCTAATACCCTTAGTTGGATTTCTTTGAAGTTACCTTAGACAAATGTGAAGAAAATTCCTTAAAACTTCATTAGGGGTAAAATGGTCTTTTCACTCATAATTAGTTGAAAAAGTGGGAAGTGAAATTAAGCAAAATAATGTGAAGAAGATAATAAAAATGAGGGTATTTTAGTAATTGACTAAAGGACATAGATTGAATTTCATAGAAAGTGCAAGGGCAAAATGGGAATACATGTTTATATTATTTGATATGAGGCTTTATTTGAGGAAACCCTAACATACCTTCAGCCCTTGTTCACGCCACCTTTACCCCATTTTCTCTCAATTTTCTTCACTAAATTTCAAAGGAAAATCATAGGATTTGGCTTGGATTTTTGGAGATTTTCAATCCTAAAGCATCCTAAGGTAAGATTCTAGCAAAAGGAGTGTAATTAAACTTTAAAGTTTTAAATTCTTATGGTTTTTATATGATCTAGGTCCAAGAGGAAGAGATTTAGAGCAAAAGGGAAGTGATCTCACATATTCAAGGTAAGTAAACCTAATTTGAACCTTGATTTGAGTAAGACTTGTGTTGAATGAATTTTTGTATGTTTGTATGTGATGGTATGAGAGAATTATTGGCTGCTTTTGATGTTTAATTATGTATAAATTCTAGCCATTAGAAGTAGTGTATGGTTATGTGATGATTTGGTGAAGTTGTGAAAGATTTTTTGTTGAAATTTTTGGAGTGTAGAAAAGTGATGAAATCGGCCAGGTTTGATACCTAAGTTAGTAAGTTTTTGGCTCACAATTTGGTGGAATTAGAGAGTTGTGGAAGTATAGCCAACATTGTAATTGCGTGTGCATATGAAGTGTTTGATGAAAATCCAAAGAGAAAATGCATGCATGAGTTGGCTAAACCCTAATGAAGAAAGGGTTAGAGAAAGGCAAGAATTGAAGTAGGAAGATTATGTATGGGCTTAACCAAGTGTAAATGTTAGTATTCAAGGGTGCATATTGTTTTGCCAAAATTTAGAATATCACTTGGTCATGTTAGTTTCATGAGAGAAATGACCCTTAGTGCTTGGTTCTAGTACTTGAACCTTTACTACTTCTTGAATAACACATGAAAATGTTAGAGAAGAATTGCAAGTTAAAGTGTTATTTTGATATGACAATTGTGATAGTAGAGAATGGTAGAATATGTCATGACATACCATTATGCCATAATGAATTTGCATGTTTGTAAATGTGAATTTGGAAAACATATTAAAGAATGGGCTTGATCATGCATATATTGTGCACATGATTATATATATAGCCTTGATTTAGTAAATGAGAATATGAAAGAATATGTTAGCAAAGAATGAGAAAGAAATAAAAGAAAATGACTAGTAATTTTCTTTTAAGCTAATATGCAAATATGTATATTTTCTCATTTACTAAATAATGCAAATGTAGAATTTTCATAGCTTAGAAATTCATGTTGAAATATGTATAGCATCTCTTTCTATTATCTTTCTACAGCATGCTATGATATAAGGTTTTTGTAATGGGGAACCCCGTGAGTGACAGAGATGCCCACATACACGCCGCCACGAGCGAGTGGCATCAACAGAGAGATACAGTATTTGTACAGTCCGTGAGTAGTGTATGTGGATGAGGTTGTACCCAGTAGAGCATACCTACATGCACATCGCAACGAGCGAGCGCCCACAACAGAGAGATACAGTACTTGTACAGTCTGTGAGTAGTGCATGTAGGTGAGGACTGTACCCTCTCACATGGCCAGGGTTCCAAATCCATGCATCAACCTAGTCCGATCGGCAAACCAGAAAGAAGAAAGAAAAGAAAAAGAAACAAAGAAGAAAAGAAAGAGACATAAGAGACAGAAAATAGAAAAGAAAAGGAAGTTCTTTTCTCAGAAAAGTTTATTATTCTACATATGTATTATGCTACTTATGTGATTCAGTATTTCTTATGTGCTCGACGATGTACAGTTTTATTCATTATCTTTGCACGTTGGTAAGTAGCAAATCAGAGTATCAGAAAAGAATGCAGAATATTAGAAAAGAATGAAGAATATTATCAATGAATAAAGTAAGAAAAGGAAATCAGAACATGAGTAACGGAGAAAACCCAATAATGCAGTTTGGTTTACTTGCTGAGCAATTAGTGCTCACTCTGTTATTTTACTATTTTGTTGGTACTAGATGATTTACGACTAGGTGGGACGTCAAGAAGCGGAGGAGTTTGGCGACACTGTTCAAGATTACCTTGTGTTACTAAAGTATATCAGTATTTTGTGTATATATTTATATGAATTAAAATTAGAATTTTCGGATTTTACATTATGTATATATGTTTATAAAATTTATTTAGTGGATTTTATCTTATATTTCTCAAAGAATTACTAGCTATACAGTATATTACAAATGCCGTCTAAGAAGGTAGTGTTTCCACTTTTGTATTGCCAAAACAATTGCCATAAGCTCTCTTTCATAAACCGACTTCGCTTGAGACCGGGGTGAAAGTCCCTAACTAATAAATGCTAATGGTCGCCCTTCTTGCATTAAGACAGCCCCAAGTCCCAAACTTGAAGCATTTGTTTCAATAACGAACATCTTGGAGAAATCAAGCATAGCCAGGACAGGTACCGTTGTCATCACTTGTTTTAGTTCTTGGAAACTCGCTTGGGTAGATTCTGTCTAGATAAAAGAGTTCTTTCAAAGCAGCCCAGTGCTTTTGTGCCATATCCCGATACAAACTTCCAATAGTAGCCGATGAGCCCCAGAAAACCTCAAAGGGCCTTAATGTCCTTTGGTACAGGCCAGGATAGAATTTAATCAATTTTGGCCAAATCAACAGAGATACCCATAGGAGATATGATATGACCCAAGTAATCCAAATGAGTTTGTGCAAACTTACATTTTTTTTGGTTCACCACAAGCTGATGTTGTTCCAGAATCTAAAAGGCGATATGCAAATGTATGTCAAGATGTCCTCGAAGAAGACTAGTATGAATCGTCGAAGGTAAGGCTTCAAAATGTCATTCATCAAGGCCTAGAAGTGGATGGCAAGTTAGATAAACCAAAGGGCATCACAAGAAATTTGTAATGGCCTTCGTGTGTCCGGAACATCGTTTTGTATATGTCAATGTCCTTTACTCGGGTTTGGGGGTAATCGAATTTGAGGTCCAGCTTGGAAAAGATAGTAGCTCCACCTAATTCATCGAACAACTCATCAACAGTGGGTATCAAAAACTTGTCTGGAATAGTGATCTTGTTGAGTGCCCTGTAGTCGACATAAAAACACCACCCTCTATCTTTCTTCCTTACCAACAATACCAGGTTGGAGAAAGGACTCTTGCTTGGTCGTATAATTTCGGATACTAATATATCGTGCACAATCTGCTCAATCTCATTCTTCAAATAATAAGGGTACCTATAGGGTTTAATGTTAGGTGGCTGACTTCTAAGCTGTAGTCTAATAGCATGATTGTGAATCCTAGCTGGAGAAGTCTCGCGATAGGTTTGAATAGCTTCTCATGATGCTTCAAGAGTTCTATAACCCTTGTATTCACACTTGATTCTTCCTCAACGAATTTCCCTTCAGCTCGTAACTGCATATGATCAAGTTCAATGTAGTAGCTAGGTCCCTCAAACTGAAGTGTTTTCAGCATTCTCTTTAACGAGACCATAGTTTTGCTTAAAGTTAGTTCCCCGCGGAGTGTCACTGGTCCACCTGCACAATGAAACTTCATAATCAACTTCTTCCAATTAGTCGTGGATTCGCCATGTGTCTCTAGACAAGCCACACCCAAATGACGTAGGCTCTGCTCATCTTGAACGAATTTTTTTTTGCATAATGTCAACACCCTGTAGCTTAGCTTCAGTCGTACATCTCTACACTCCTCTTGACATTTCACATTGAATCCGTCCCCCACTCTCACCCCAAAAGCTTTGGTATGTAGCATTGGAATTTGTAGCTCATCAATCACTCCCTGGTTAATGAAGTTATGCGATGCACCACTATCCACCAAGACTAAAACTTCTCTGCCCATAATCTCTCCTTTCAATTTCAAGGTCCTCGGTCCTATGATGCCCACAACCAAACTCATCGCTAACTCTGCTTCCTTTGGAACCCCATCATTAGTCGTATCTTCCTCGATAATTCCAACATCTTCTTGTCCCTCACCATCTTCAACCAATAAGACATGGAACTGGCGTTCACTACATTTATGCCCTAGGGAGTACTTCGCATCGCACCGATAACACAATCCCTTATCCCTCTTCAATTGAATCTCCGCTTCCGTCAACTTCTTGAACGGAAACCCTCATCTGAAAGTGCTTGACTTGGAGTTTGTAGATGAGGTTGAGTTAGAGTTGGAGCTGGAATTAGAAAATATCTCGCATGGGTTTTTATGGGCTATGGTGTTATATTGGTTGGACGCATTAATAAAATTGGTTTGGGCTTTGTGAGTCTCTTCAGGCCTGGTTTGAGAAATGAAATTACGTGGGCTAGTGTTAGCATAGCTCCATTTATTCTGTCGGCCCAATTGAGAACGGGCCTCTTCAATCACTAAGTTCCTCTCCTCAATCCTTTGGGCCAAGAGGGTTACACTTGTTAAGGAATTGGGTTGTTGCAGTTTGACTTCTACCTTCACCTTCGGTTTTAACCTATTGAGGAAGGTTGCTATAAAGACATCCTCCCTCTCTCCAGTAGTTAATGTCGCCACCTCCTTAATTTTTCTCTGATATTCAACCATCGTTCCCTTTTGTCTTATGGCCATCAAGAGCTCTAGTGGGCTGACCTCTTAGGTCTTAGTAAATCGTTGTAATAGAGCCACCTTGAACGTCGGCCACGTCTTTGCCTCTGCCCGAGACTCTGTCCATTGGTACCAGTAGAGAGCCTCCCCCTCTTGCATTGTGCTTTCGTGGATACCTTATGTTCATCCGGGATCTGGTTGATGGAGAAATACCTCTTTACACAAAAAAACCCCACCCATAAGGATCTTCGTTGGAGATGATGGGTAGCTCCAGCTTCCGACCACCCCAGTCACGGTGATTTCTCCGATCTCTGTCGTGGTTCCAACCCTCTCCATCTAGGTTTCCCCATAAGGTTCCACCTAGGTTTCCCTAGTCCCCGTGAGGATTGCCCTCTGTTCTACCCCTCTGTCACAACTTGAGTCTCTGGTAACATTCCTTCTACGCTCTTCTTCTTCTTCATCTTTCTTGAGCATCCAATTTTACATGTCCATCAAGATCTCCCTCATGGAATTCACTGTTTCAATCACCCTAGCTACGTCCCTCTAAACAACTGCCATATCTTTTTTCACACCCTCTACTCTATTCTCCATCCTAGTGTCAACCATAACCCAACTGATAACCTGGCTCTGATACCAAAAATGATGGATACCTTCATTGGAACTCCTTACTTGCAATGCAACTTCGAAACAATCCACACAACCACAGCAACACCAGACGTCACATACATCAATATAAACCGAAACAATAACCAGACAATGGAATGCAAATACGATTCTATTAAAAGTTAAGAATTATGCTCAACAGACCCAAATAACCAAATAACAACTAGAAACAAAAAGAAAAAGATAAGTTGGTCTTCGAGGACCAGCACCTCCCAGGACAGACCAATACACCAATTTCAGAATGTCGCCCCTCTACCCATTCTTCCCCTTTTATTCTGACACCCAAATCCCAATCCTAACTAACTACCTAGCCACTTGTCTCAATGCATTTTCCCCCTTTTGCCCCTTTGTCTCGTGCCTTTGCCTTGCGTGTGTACCACTTTGAAATCCAGGGTCCATCAGAATCTTAGAGACTTGATTTAGAATTTACCAGTTAAGGTTGTTGCCAATGTTTTGGTTATGATGGATATTTTAGTTAGTTGTATAGATGTTTTTGCTGTCTCCTTGTTTTACTTCAAAAAAAAAAAAAAAAACAATTTTTGATAACTTTTATGCATTTGAAAACCTTGTTCTTTCATACTCTTCTAGGTCTTGAAAGGACAAAGTTGATTATGATTAACCTTTACTACCATGATTTAAGAATCTATTAGGTTAACTTTACGTTTAATATTGTAGAGTTTGAAAGTAGAAAAACTAACGCAATTAATATGGCTAATAAAAAATAGTATCATAAAAAGATAAATTTTTAATTATTTTACCTCATAGGCCTAGAAAAACCGAGTGGTCGTAGTGCACAACTATTATTTTTTTTTTTTTTTTTTTTTGTGATCAAGGGTGTCCGAATCAGTTTTTACGTACTTCAATAAATCTCTCGAAGCATTGATGTTGACAGCCGAATAAATCCCCTCAGTAATCACCCTTATTAGCAACTCAGGTGGATTGAACTCAAGATCTCTTGAATAATACATTTAAGAATCCTAGTTATCTGTTGGACCACTCAATAGTAGTTATGCACAACTAATGTTGCCTGGTCTCCAAATTATTTCCTATGTATTGTAAAATATCTATGGGCAGGAATTTTTATATCAATTTTATGTCAAAATTTTAAGCGAAAAAATCTTATCCTTGATATATGATTGACTTATATTGTTAGAATCTTGATATGACTTTTATGTTAAATATTAGAAATTTATCTTAATATGATCATTAAATGTTAGAAATTTATCTTAATATTAATCTCTATCATAATATTTGTTGTAAAATTTGAGTATCTTAATTAAATAACATCTATTTATAATATCATTTTTTGCCGTTGAGTGTTAAAAATTTATGGAAAATGTTTACTTCTATTTCTATATTTTGGTAAAAGTTAAAAGACATAACTCTCTAAAATGGATATGATATCAAAATCTTTATGAGATTTTCTAAATAACAAAAATTCTCTTATAATTAATAAACTATTTCGGTAGAACTTATACTTTTAAAAATTAATAAATATTTATTAAATTATTTTCAAACTTTTTATTTTAACAACTAAAATTTACCGAGTAAATTTTCTTTTATATGTATATCTTGATTGTTCGAAAAGTCTACTCCCACACATCACATCACATGACCTTCCCAAAAACGGCTCCTTGGACCTTTAAACTTTTGTCTTCGTCTTCACTTGAACCCCCGAAACCAGAGCTTTCAAAACTTTCACACCACCCCCCATTTTCTCTCCCTCTCAAATGGATGATCCCAGCGTTGGAGGACTCATTCAACAAGCTGTTGCTGCACCGGGAGAACCCAGCACTGAACAGACCCAGCTTGAAACAAATCAGCAAGAGCCTCACGAGGGCATGTTCTTCGAATCCGAGCAAGAAGCCAAGTCATATTACGACGAGTACGCCAGGCGGGTCGGGTTCTTGACCCGGGTTTTGTCCTCGAGAAAGTCGGAGCGTGATGGGTCTGTCATATCTCGGGGACTTGGGTGTCGAGGAGCTTGTGGGAACCGGAGTAAAGGGCAGAGAGAGAGCTGTTTGGCTATGGTTTTGTTGAAGAAGGAGAAGCAAGGAAGATGGGTTGTGAGGAAGTTTGTAAGAGACCATAATCATCCTTTGGTGGCTCACTTGCCTAAGTGTAGGAGAAAACTTGTAAGCGTTTTTTTATTTTTTATTTAGTTATTTTTTTTTTAAATTAAATATTTTAGCTTTTTTTTTTTTTTTTCCGGATTAGTTGTAATGGTGGGGGTTTTAGAAGGTGACCCTTTAGTTTAGTTTAGTTTGGTGTAGTTTAGTTTAGAGCTTGATGAACATGCAGGGGAAGTGGAAGGATTCTGTAGTTTACAAAAAAATGAGGTTTCTAACTGTTTAAACAGGAAATATATACTTCATTATCGTCTAAATAGAGTTAACTTCATGATTGAAAGTATTGATATTGGAGAAAATGTTAAAGTTAAGCTTGAATTGTGATGTTGAATGGGTAATAACATTCATTGTAAGATAGAATGGAAAGCTTTTAAATGGGAATGTAAGATTTATCAAATGTTATGAACTTGGTAGTTAGTGTCAAAACTTAACACTGTCGTAGTGCTTAGGTTTGTTCTTCTATGTGGAAATTATATGGTTTCACAATTTAGTTTGGAAGTAGATTAATTAAAAAAGTATGCATTTGTGGATTTTATTCTTTTGAATTAGATTCTTAGAATGGGCATGGGGTTTTGATGTCAACAACCTTGGATCTTTAGCTTCAAAATATTTTCTTTAACTGTTTGGCACTTCTAGGATTAATCAAGTTAAAGTAATAGGGAATTATATTGTGCAGAATAAGGGATAAGCAAAGCTATATTGTTTAGAGACAGGCAGTCCTTCGGCATTCTGCCAAGTGACGAAATGATGGTGTGGGTTCACTGGGGCTTAGGTCTAAATGTTGCTAATCAGAGGAGAAGATAGAGTTAAATGAAGAGGATACAAACGCCTGAGACTTGTAGTCAAATACCAAATTCATGTGATCTTTAATAGAGTTCTACATATAAAGTAGGGAAAAAGAAGCAGAGATATAAGATTTGGGAAACAAAATGGGATATCGTGACCAATAGCTACAAAAGCGAGAAAGAAAGGAAAAGGAGATAGTCAAGGGGTATAACGCCTAAATTATTATTTTTTTATTTTGTAGAAACAGTCTTTATATGAACTTAACATAGGTTTATTTTGGAATCCCAATACTTAAAAGACTACAGAACTTTTACAATGTTCAGCAAGTTACTCTTCCATGAGGATCATGACGATTAATTGCATCTTTTCTTTTCCTTAGCTTTTTCTTTTTAATCATTCAACATTTCCAGATATTGACATATTTAATCATTTTCAAGTATGAACCCTGCTGGAAACTGGACCTGCCATTTTACTTGGGCTTTAACTTTATTCTAGTATGGTTTTGGTGTTACGTGGTTTATCAAAAGTTACTTTCTTATGTTACCAACATTGGCCCTGCTATTATGCTTTCTTATACAATCTGGTTTTTATTTAATTTTTTCTAGGATGAGAAGGATAGGAAAATTCAGGAATTGACTGCAGAACTGCGGATTAAGAAAAGGTTAAGCACAGCATATAGAGAACAGTTAAATACATTCATGAAAGATGTTGAAGACCATAATGGACATCTATCGGCAAAAGTTCAATTAGTTTTTGACAACTTGAAGCAGCTTGAAGCTGAAAGGCAGGAACTGTTACACCGGAAATGACTTCCATATGCAGAGTATATCATCTTTTGCTTAGATTGTTAGGTATGCCTCTTAATTCACTTCGGTTGTTTATCTTTTGCTTTAGTGGTATTCTTTTTGGTAAATGGGAAGTGTTTTCGCTAGAGAAAAATATATGGGATCCTATGAACATACCCTTATAATCGAATGAATTTATCAGCTTTTACATACATTCAAGGAAGTAGTGATAGAATACATGCTATCTCAAAAATTGAGGTCATTCGATCAGTCGAAATTTCATTCAGTGGCTGATCTATCCCTAATTTTACCTTCACTGGATGACAAGGTCTGCTATTCAATATTTTATTGATACTAATGGACTTTAGAATTCTGACCGGAAAAAGTTTTTTCTGGACATCCAAATATGCCTTTAACTCTTAAAGAAATTGATTTGAAGTAATGGTTATCTGGAGCTTGTTTCTGTTTATATATTTTGCCATTTAACTTATAGTGGGTTTCTTTCAGAAAATTTGAAGATTATTATCAGTTGTGTTTTTCATGATGGGAAAAAAGAACATGACATTCTTCTTGCCACAATCAATGATATTTTCAGTTTTGTTCTTTCACAAAATCATATTGAATCCAACTTGCGAAAATTCCATGATGAATAGTCAAAAGAATTGTCTTAAACAAATCTAATGCATCTAGCAAATTGAATTTAATTTCGTGAAAATAATATTCATTCAGGGATATATTCTAACGCTATAGTGATCTTCTTTCTGCTTTAGGTATATATAATGAACCAGAAATGTAACTTTGTCCATAGAAGCAAAATAGCAAGCACTGACAGAGAGCTAGATAGCAGTTTGTATTACTACCGATGAACGCATCAACAGAGTTGCTGTTAAGGAAATCATGCTGAAAACCGGCGCAACATTAAAGCTCATAGTTGCAATTTTAGATTCAAACTGGTTTCAGTAGGTACATCAGAGCAGGAATTGAAGTTTCACTGTAAATTTGAGGGAAAATCGTTCCTGTATGCGTTTTGTCTTTGTTACTTTTGTTCCTTTGATCACTCATCACTGGTAGTCTGTTTTACTAAAAGGAATGTAGATTTTACAGGTATTTGTTACATGTTACTTGTATTTGTATACACACTTCAATAAATCCCCTGTTATCAAATCTCTGTTAAATCATAATTTGATTATATGATTTTTTTTTTCTTTTTTTGGTATTTCCCCAAGAGATCATGACAGAGAATTTTATATATAAATAACATTTTTATACAATATTTCTCATACAACATAATTTAAGAAAAGATGATTGACAGATTTTAAATTAAAATTAAATTTTTACTTAATTATTTTTTACCACATTATGTTGGATAAAAATATTGTATGTGTAGTATTATTTATATGTGTGTGTGTGTCGAAATTTTTATCGTGCACATCAAAGCATTGTTTTATAACCCGGATCGGAGGGCAAACCGTTTTACTGTCCGGGTCACGGTTCAATCGGTCCAACCGGTTGGACCGGTCGGTTGGACCGGTGACGTCAGCAATATTTTATTTTTAAAAAATTACATATTAACCCCTTAAATCTTATATATTACAAAAATTTCCCTAAAAAAGTTCAAATTGGTCCCTAAAATTTTTGTTTATTCCAAAAATACCCCAATAAAATTACCAATTAATCCCTAAACTTTTGATATATCTTCAAAATACCCCTATAAAATTACAAAGTAACCCTCATAATTTTAAAATATTTCAAAAACCCCCCTGAGACCTAAACCGGACCGGAGAAGCTACCGGTTCACGGTCCAACCGGTCCGACCGGCCGGTCCGGTCCGGTTTTTAAAACAGAGCATCAAAGTAAGCATTCGCCATTTAGACACTAACTTTACAAAACCTAAAATAAAAAATCATTTATCGACATTCATTTATTAATAATGTTTTATTTACAATTAAGTCATATAACCGGACAAAAATTTTACAAAATTTATGTAAAATGACTACTAAGTCATTTGTTTTTTACTTTGTTATATGACTCAATTATAAGCATAACATTAATCTTGGTATCCAATAATTTGAAGACATTCACACATTTTGTAAGCATGTCAAAGTTGTCAACCCATATTTCCTTTTCTACCACCCATGTCCTGAAAAAAAAAAGTAAGAAAAGAGAGTCATTTATATATTTGATTATTTGATTATTTATTCATTTAATTATCATTAACATTGTTTGTTTTGTTTTTAAACTATTTATACATGCAATAGTAAATTTTCCTAGTATTTTGTCTAATTAAGGACTTTTATTCTCAATTATTTTCAAGTTCTTAATATTTTTTTATCAAACTCATATATTGATTATAAACAATGAAAATGATAGTTAAAATATTGATTTATTTATAATCTATAAATCCCCAATTTCACCTAACTTGAAATCTAAGTAAAGTAACAAAATTGTTGAAAGTATAAAGAAATTTTATAAAGATTGTTGCATAAAGTGATGTTTTATATTTAATATTTTATTAATTTCCTATCACGTCATTTTATATAAAAATCTTTATAAGATATTTTTTGCATTTATTATTATCCAAATGATGAATCTTGCAATCACGGAAAAAAAAAAAAATTATTATTTACCATCCAATAATCTCTAATTTACTTAACAGTAATTTGAAATTGGATTACCGTCCAACTCTATCATCTTTGAAAGGGGAAAAAAAAAAAAAAATCACTGTAAGAGGATTAGGAGTTAGGACCCTTCGTGCATATAGCTAAATATTATAAATAATACAGTGTTATTATATTTTTTAAAAGTTCTAATTACATTAATCCGTTGAAGTAAAATATAATAACAAAAATTCTTTTAAAGTTTATTACGTTTGACAGACGTTAGAGAGTTTTTCCTGGTTTGGGTAAACGTAAACCTTGGGTTTAAAGAATAATCACAATTAATAAATGTAATAAGAGTTTGAATAATTCTTGAGGATAGCGCCAAAGCTCCTAAAAAGGAGCGCTCAGCTAAAACCGCCAGGCAAAATCCCAATTCCCTCTAATAACTAACCGCCACCTACACCCCCGCCCTTTCTTTTTCCTGCTTTCTTTCTTTCATTGTTACTTCTGTTTTCAGAAAAAAAAAAAAAAAAACTCTTAGAAAAATGATTTTACAATCACTTTGAATTTTGACCACCTCCATCAAACTCATAAATAGTTAAAATCAAAGTAAGTCCTCTATCGTTTCATTCATCTTTCTAGTTCAATTTTTTTTTTTTTAATTATTATTTGTTGTTTTTATTATTACAAACTGTTTAACTAGGTTGGCTGTTTGTTTCCCGAGAAATTTGTAGAATATCAGAGTAAATGAAAATAAAAATTTTTGTTCAATTAAGCCAGTTACAGTATTTGTGTGAAGCTTATCTAATTCACCATCATGTTGCCTTAGTTTAATTCAAGTTTCATTTTCTATTTGTTTCCTCTGTTTTCTCGGCGGCCAAAAAGAATATCCGGTTAGTTATATGTATTTGTTATTTATTATTGTTCGGCTTTAGAAGAAGAAATGGAAATTGTTAGTTATTTCTAGTTGTTTGTTAGTGTTTATTTTTAGGCGAGGATGGTGCTTTAGTGTGAGGTGTTGTGGAAGTAGTGAATTGTTGTTGAATTTATGAAAATTAAATAAAAATGATTGAACTTTTGAAGTCTAAAGATGAAAAGAGAAAATTTTAATGTTCTTTTAGTTTATTTAATTCTCAACATGGTTGGGAATTCTTTACTAAGTTGAGAACATGGTGTTGTATTAGTCTGATTACTCTTTGAATGGTATTTCAGCCATTTCATTTAGGCGTTTAAGTTTGATTTTGGGTGTTTGATCAAATAACTGTGTTGTCCGTATTGCATTAGAGTCTTGGTGGGATTGATATTGACAAGGTTGTGAGTTGTAACCTTGGGTATTTTTCACTTAGAGTAACTTTGTGGAAGAGTTGAATTCTTGTTCTGGCATTATATTGTAAGCTTCATGTTTTTAGTTAGGAAATGAATGTAAAAATTGCTATCAATTTCTTGTGGGGGTTTAACATGTATATGACATGGTATGCTTTCTGGTGGTATAAGCATATGCACTTGCAACAATGTTGGTGTGTGCATTTTTATGCTTAATGTGAGGACTATGCCAGTTTAGGCGTTTAGCCTTTTTTAGTTTGTTCTATAGTGATGTTAACTCTCATTTTGTTGCTTGTCAGTGGATATGGAAACCGCTGTAGAAGACAAAACCATCATAACAGAAAGTCTCATGGGAGGTGAGTCTGGTGTTTGTGAAGTTGACACAAACCAGGAACCATACGAGGGTATGATGTTTGAGTCAGAAGAAGCTGCCAAAGCATTCTATGATGAATATGCTAGACGAGTAGGATTTTTGACACGAATTGTTTCATCACGTAAGTCTGAGCGTGATGGGTCAATCATCTCTCGTCGACTTGCATGTAATAAAGAAGGATTTAATGTCAACCGTCAAAAGTCAGGGCGGGTTCGTATACGAAAGCGAGAGAGCATACGTGAAGGTTGCAAGGCAATGATATTGGTGAAGAGAGAGAAGCCAGGGCGGTGGGTTGTAACCAAATTTGTGAGGGAGCATAATCATATTTTAGTAGTTTCTTCCGAAAATGGTCGACCAGCTCCTGTAAGTGGCTGCCAAATTGGTTACAGTGTTCAGTTTATTTATATATTGATCTCTGCAATTGGTTCTGTTATTCACAGGATTAGCACATCCAGAAATTTAGATGGTCACTCTATACTCCTCAAAGATATACAAAATCAGAACTTTTCTCTTTGGGTTCCCTTTCTTTCTTCTTCACTGGCCTTCCCATTTTCTGAAAATTTAGAAAACATGAGTGGTCAAGAACCCTCAGTGATGATTGTGAGCTCTTTCAAGTTCCAACAAACTTTTCACATAGAATACTTTTTTAGGAATTTGGTGTTTTCTTTACCTCTTAGATTGTTCAAGAAAGAAAATAACCAGGGTCATGGCTAGAGATTATTGGAAGTAAATCACCAGGGGAATTTAGTGTTTTCTCTACCTCTAGCCAGGCTGAAAATTAAAAAAATCATGATGGGCATTTTATCGTAAACCACATGGGGTTATAATTGTTTTTTGTAGCCATGGCTAGCCCTCTGCTAGTTCTGCCACTGCAACGAACATCCAATCTTGAATAAGCTAGAGATTTTTCAAAAAGATGTAGAGAGTGATAACACCATTTCAGTTGGGTCTAGCAAAAGTCCGAGGATATATGAGAGGAATATTTAATATAAAGAGACTGCATATAAGATTTTAATATAATAATGTCATAGTTGATAAGCTAAATTCAACATATTTTAGTGGAAGAGGATGATCCAATGGTTGAGTTGCTAATTACTACTAGAGGTGATCAAAACTTAAGCTTCTGTATCCCCACCAGAAATTACTTCAGGTTCTGGTAATGCAATTAATGGGAATGAGGTGCTTAAAGAGATGAAAAACTTTAATAAACATAAAAAGGAAGAATGAGAAACATAAAAAACTGAAATATATTGGATGAATTGTTTGTAGCAGCAAGTTATCTTGCTGAAGCCTTCTGAGTTAATATTTTGCTTATAGCAAGGTTGTGGGTACTTTTTTTTTTTTTTTTTTGCTCAGTGAAAGAAACCATACAAACCATAATTGTGATAGACTGGTTAGTGATCTGCAGAGACAGAAAGTTGAACTAGCTTGGATTGTATGATCTGTTCTTGGATTATATTATTTTTTTCAATTGAGTACCTTGATATGGGATATTTCAAGCTTACTGCCGAAGAAATTTTTCTCATGATCACTTGCAGATTGGTTTACTCCTGAATATTGATTGATGAAAAGTTGTTAGGAAGCTGTCTAGAATAATCATAAATTATGTTCTTTGTAACAATTAAACATATAAAAAATTGCCTATGGTCATGATTTTGAAAGTATGAAAAGCTAGTGTATGGTTTCATAGGTTTGATCATTTAGTTTTTTTAAGGGGAAGTGAAGCTGAAACTATGTGCTTGTTCACATAATTTGGATTCTGCAATTGGCTGACCTCAATCTGATGGCCTTCCAATGGTACGCTTGTAGTTGGCTTGTAATGAGTATATTTCCCAAGATAACCTCATTGATTCTATAAAGTACTCCAACTCAACTGGGAGAATAATCTCCGTGGTTGATAAAGCATCCTTCCATCAACTTCATGCTTGAATGCTACTTGAGTGTGATGTAGATAATTACCATTTTACCACTAGAGAGAGTAGTTTACCTTAGTAAAAACCATTTTGTTTATTCACCTTATTCCGTGAAGAACCTATTAGCACATGAATTGAAAAAATATGCTATATTAACTTCTCAAGTATTTTTAAAATTGTATAATGTTTTTGACTGTTTCAGTGTTTGCCATATCTGCACTTTCCCAATGTCCTCAAGAACTAGTGAAATTATGTAACCTCGTGAATTGGGGTTTCTTATGCATTTAAGATTTCTTGAAGCAAACTGGGTTATGTGCTGATGGATAGTTTTCAACATAACCAAAATAGTGCTAAATTTTTATTATAAATTTCCTAGTGAAGGCAAAAGCATTGTTATTTATCTTTCATATCTTTACCAAGGTGATTACAGGGGATTCCTTTAAATTAGAATAATATCAAAAAATAATATGTATTCATTAAGGGGTAACAAAATATCTGAAATTGCTGCATATGAGCTTCTGTGAAGATGGTTGGACATTACTCTCAGACTTAAACCAGATGAACCATTCTCTACTAATGGATATAATTTTCAGTTGGAAACCTATATGAAATTTATATTGAATTTTGAGAAGTTCATTATGTCCGCAAAAACACTTCAGGCGGTATTTGAAGCAACTGATGGCTGTGGTGTTGTGGTCAAACTTTTACTGAAGTAGTTTGGGAAAAGATTTTGCCTGTGTATTGTTTAAATCCATTGGGAGACTGACGCCGATGCATTTTTCAATTATGTTGACTTATCAACATTTATCCTTCTTAGAATCTAGCCACCATTACTATGATTTCGTAAAAGAAATAGTTTTTTCCATTTGTAAGCTTATACTAGCGTATTTATATTTTAGATTGACTTGTCAAGAAGTGTTCTTTCTCTATATATCTATTGGCTTACATATTGTGTTGTCTTGCCAAAATGAAGGCAAAATATGTTACCGTTTCCTACATCTATCCTTGTGAATTTTCAGATATCTAAATCATCAATGTATTATGATTTAGGGTGAGAAAGACAGGAGAATCCGAGAGCTATCTTCCGAGTTGCATCGTGCAAATCAACAATTAGCTGCGTGTCGAGAGCAGTTGCGAATGTTCATGTCATATATCGAGGAGCATACCAAGTGCCTATCGAAAACAGTTGAAGGGGCTGTTCATGACATAAAAGAGGTTGAATCTCATGAACCTAATCTCCATAGTTAATCTCTGGCATTTCTAGTGAATATTTAAGAAACTTTGTACTCTTGTAAATAGGTAAAGGGGTCAACTAAATTATTTAACCCTATAATATATCTCATTCCAGATTTTGAATACTCCCTAGAGAACCATGTTCATCTTCTACGTGTATACTTTGTAGAGTGTATAATTTGAAATATCTAACCAGTATGATACTTGAGAAGATAGTTATTCTTTGCTGTAGACGCATGGGATCTATGTAATTAAGAAAAATTATTTGGCAGAATCATTCTGTTAGCGATATGAGTTTTTTCTCCGTATTACAACTTTCAACTAACACCTTAAGAATTCTTGAAAATTACGATGGGTCAATTTTCGTAGGATTTGCAAAGGGGTGTAATCAACCTGAGCCAAGTATTGGGAAGCTCAAGGTCACTCGGCTTGAACAGTTGGAGCTCGAGCTTGAGCAAGCTCAAAATGTTGAGCTCGACAGAAATATGAGGGCTTGGGCTCGACTCGATTAGGGCTGTTAACGAGCCAAGCTGAGCCGAGTTTTTGGCTTAACGAGTTCGACTCGTGAGAAAGAAGAAGAATTCTAGCCGAGCCTCTAATTTCTTGACTCGGCTCAACTTGTAAAGAGAGAAAGAGATTTCGAGCCTGGCTCGCGAGCCAGCTTAACGAGCCGAGTTAGAACCGGCTCGCGAGCCAGTAAAAAGCATGCAATTTTTTTAAAAAATTGGGTGCAGATTTTCTCTCTCATTTATTACTCTCTCTTTCACTTCTTTTTCCGTCTAATTTATTATTGATCTGCTTTCTCTTCTTTTCTCTCTAGACTCTAAAGGCTCACATTTTTTTTTTTTTTTTTTCCCTTTTTTTTTTTTCTTTCTTTCTCCTTGTTTCCCTTGCTTTCTCTAGTCTCCACCAACTCTGAAGTTATTCTCTTCCTCTTCTCTTTTGTTACTTATTACTCTTTGCTTTCTCTCTCTCTAATGACACATGTTTCTTCTAATTTCTCTTTCTTTCCTTTTTTCCCATTTTCTCTCTCTTTTTTTTTTTTTTTTTTCATGCTTTCTCCTTGTTTCCCCTGCACTCTCCACCAACTCTGATTTCTTTCCTTCTTTCTTCTTTTTTCCCTACACTCTCCACCAAATCTGACTTCGACAACTTGCCTAAAATGGTTTGGTTTGGTTTTAGGGGAAAGAATTTTAGTCGCATTTTTAGGGATTTTAACATCGGGGTGTTCTTTGTTATTTTTGCAAACTTTTTGTTTTAAAAATTTTAGTTTAATACCCTATACTTAATGAAACCCCTAAAATGCCCCTAATAATTCAAGCCTGGCTCGGCTCGCGAGTCTAATGAGCCAAGCGGAGGCAGGCTCGAACTCGGCTCGCGAGCTTAACGAGCCGAGTCGAGTCGGCTCGCGAGTGGCTTGTCTTGTTGAACAGCCCTAGGCTCGATTACCTGTGCATAGCGAGCTCGAGCCAAGCTCGAGTTCGAACCAATGTCAGTAATTAGAAAACATTTCTTCAACCCAAATCAATCAGCAATCACGCGAAACTCTCTTCCCAAACAAACAAGATTATACAAAATATTTTAACACATAAACAAGAGTACAGGACCGAACATAGATAACAAAGGCTTTACTAAACTAGAAAAACTACAATCAAACACTAGGATGTGGGCAAGCGATGGCCAGATCGTGACTGCCACGATCCAGCAAGAGGTGGCCTAATTGGGCCGCCAAAGTTTGGGCAAATATGGGTCGCCAAAGTTTGGCTAAATTTAGACTTTTGGAGAAGGGAAGGGGGAGAGAAAGAGGAGGAGGAGAAAAAGTGAGAAGGAGAAGCAAAAAGATGGGTGAAGAAGAAGAAAAGAGAAGAAGAGAGGTGGTCAAGGAGAAAAAAGAAAAGAGAAGAGTGAGTTGGCAGGAGAAGTTAGGGTAAGAAATTCGAATTTTGAAGGGATGTAAATGTCACATTTACATAATGTTAGAAGGCAAAATGGTAAATTATATATACCCCCAATAGTTGCAACACTTGTATATATACCCTATCAAGCTCCAGTAAGCTTGCGAGTTGCTTGAGCCGAGTATTAGGAAGCTCGAACTCGGCTCGATGCGGCACTCAAGCTAGGAATTTCAATTGATTAATACTTAGAGGTTCGCACAGGAGAAATAACATTAAATATTATAAATATATTAATACAAAATTATATACTAAAAAATCAACTTATATAATCCTATTTGAGACATTGCATATTTAAATTGAAACAATGAATTATTATTAAAAAAATAATAATAATGTACATGCTCATAGTTGTGCTCTTGCAAATAGATTTAACAGTCAACTAAGTTACTTACCTAAATTCTGTACAGCTCATTGAAGATGTGGAAAACTGTTTTCATATGTATTCTAAATTATAGTATACAAAACAATGAATTATGAATTTAATTAATAATATAAATTATAGTATATAAAACAGTGAGTTATATTGCATTTGACAAAAAAATGTTTGGCACAATCAATTGTATTTTTTTATTTTATTTTTTTTGTGCAACTATTTGGATCACCATTCAATATTGGAAAAAAATTATATAATTTATATTTATCATTAAAATAAAAGTGTATTTTGACATTTAATCCCAGTATGGTGTGTGTGTGTGTAATTATATCTACAACTATTTGAAAATAATAATTTTATTTCATTCTTTGTATCTTATTATGTGTTTTCATATGGACCAGAGTTAATTACAATTCTCCCTTAACAACGTATCACTAAATAATATTTTGCCCTCTATCTGAAACAACAATTTACTCTTATTATCACTAAAAGTATTATGCACTTAAATTTTGGCATCTTGGCTTTTGCTTCATTAATTGACTTTATTATAAGATTTCACAGCTTCCATTATGTGTTTTCATTTTACCTTTGGACGGTTAAATTAAGTATTGAAACCGTAAAGAATAATACATCAAGGGATAAAATTTATATTTCAAATACATGCGGGTGAAAATTGTCATTCCTTGATAGCGTAAGGGGAAATTGCAATTAATTCTATAAATAAAATGTAAGGAGTTTCTAGCATTACATAGATTCAGTATGTTCAGCATAATGCATATAATTCTTAGCTAACAACAATACATGAACTTTTTATACTAGAAAACCACCAGCTGTTAAATATTATATTGGTTAGATAATTCTAAAATCTAAGTACTCAAAATAATAATTTCACTTTTTTCTTATACAGTGTGGCATGAAAAAAGAGGAAATGGTTTTATAAAATATGAGATGAAACTATATATTCAAATAAATTAATTTCAATAAAATGGAAAAATAGTTTATGTATAGTATAAAATTTAAAAAAAAAAAAAAAAAGTTTCCGAATTTATACCTAGTATGATTAGCATTCAATGTTTTTTGGAAAAAAAAAAAAGAAAAAAAACTGAGTATTTTAGATAATTTTGGGTTAGTTTACAAGAGAATTGAATATTGAAATAAAATGCAAGCAAACGACATGTTCCCACCCGAGGTTTCGTGAAATGGCAAGTTCCCAACCCTAGCTTCATATATTCCAGATTTCATCCCTTAAATTAATAGAAAGTTGTTTAATGTAATAGTTAAAAAAGGTAAAATGGTCATTCCAAATCCTAGATCTCATTCGACCAGAATTGCATCAGGCCGGGTGTGATTCTGACACTTGGACCGCCACCAAATCCAGACTTCATCTCCCCCTCCTCAAACCACATCAAACTCAAATCCAAACTTTATACCCCGAAATTAAAACACCCCAGATCCAAAAACTAAATCAATTCAAGAATCTACCCACGCGACTACTGTCTCAAGCCAATCTAGCTTGATTCCGGGGTGGTTGGACACCCCCAACACCACCAAACACTTTACCTTAACCCACACACCAAAACCCTTTCCATCCCCACCCAAGGACACCCTTCAATCACTGATCGCCGCTCATCTAGGGTACACACTCTTCAAGCTGATTTTCGGTTGATTTCAGCATCGAAAATCAACCTTGACACCACCATTCACCTCACTAGCTTCCACTTATCAAAACCCCTATCATCCCCAACCCAGGATCTCCCATCAATCATCAGCCATCACTCATCTAGGGTTCGCATGGTTCAAGCTGATTTCCAATCAACTTCGACATTGAAAATCAACCCCGACACCATCATTCACCTCACCAACTTCAACTCACCAAAACCCATGTCATCCCCACCCAAGATCACTGATTAATCGTCGGTCGCCGCTCATCTAGGGTTTGCATGCTTCAAGCTAATTTTATAATAGATTTTGACATCGAAAATCAACCCTAACACCACCATTCACCTCATCGGCACCCCCCCATCATCCTAGACCGTGAAATGACCATCGGTCATCATCCACCACTTCCCCATTGACTTCACATGATAGTTGTGATTGGGTTTGATTAAAGTTTTTTTGGGAGTTCATTTGAAAGGAGATTGATTATGTTTGGAGTTTATTTGTGTTGTTGATTGATTGTATCATTTTCTGACCTTTCTCAACACAATTTTCTGGTCAATGGTGGTAGAGGTGAAGGCAAAGAGGAGGTGGAGACAAATTTGAGATAGGGGTTATTTTGAATCAAAAGCAAAAGATTCAAGGACAGTTTGGTAATAGCGCTCTCTATTTGAGGGTGGGAATCTAAAATATATGAAACCAGAGGTGGGAACTTGCCATTTCGCTAAACCTTAAGTGAGAACATGTCGTTTACTCATAAAATGCATACACAATTCGTATACATTTAATGTATAATTGATAAAAGCTAAGAATTATATGCATTATCCATACTCTAAAAACTCGAAAATAAAATATATGGAATCTCGTTATAAATTCAACTAATGAGGCAAAGCCAGAGTGCCATTTACATTTCTAATATTACAAGTGGTATAAATGTATTATAATAAAATATTTAACTATGGCATTAAGTACTTAAAATTGCAGATCTCCTTTATCTCATAAAATATTTTCATGGTTTTCAATCCACTTGATCTCTTTTATCTCAGCCACATTTTGTTGTGCAACGGAAACACAACTCTATTAGAATAGAAATAAATGGCCACAATAAATGGAAAAATAAAGAACACCAAAGAAATTAACAAGGTTTGGTATTAGTGCCTACGTCCTCGGGTGCTGTAGAAAAACTTCACTATTGTTGAAGAATATTACAAACTTTTAGGCAATACTACAAATACCCTAAATAAAGGGAATATAAAAAAAACTCTAAACTATAGGGTAAGAACCCTTTACAATAAGGGCGTTTGGTACCCCCATTATTGAGGTAATATCATCTTATATTACTAGATTATCAAGTTTGGTTGTCAAGTATTATAAGATTCGGGTAATCTTCCAAAATCAATAGTAATTACTGTTGGTTAAATAAGTGGTAATCTGATTACCTCCATTTTCTTAGGTATATTAAGATTACTTGATAATATTAATTTTGTTACAATTTTACCCCTCATTAATAAAATTTTTGGACAATAATGCATTTATTTTGAAATTAATTTACATGAACCTGCCATTACAATTTTACCCCTAATTAATTAAGTTTTTCAAAAATAATGCCCTGGTATTTTAAACAAATTGCAGGCCACCCAAAATCACCATCGCCGTTGCCGTTAACAACCATTGCCCGCCAAAGTGTCTGGAATGGCTGATCGTGCGCCGATCTAGCCGTCATCTCTAGCCATTTCTAGTCAAATCTACGGCTAGAGATTTGGTCATTAACGACGGGTAGAATCTAGCTGGCCGTTAACAATAACTAGAATTTGGCTAGCGGTTAGCAACAACCAAAATCTGGAGGTTGTTAACGACCAAATTCTGGTCGGAGATCTAACCAAAAATGACCATATCAATGCACGATCGGTTGGATCCGGCAATTGTCGGCTGCCGTCCGATGGTAGTGGCTGGCTATCCTCTTAGGTGGTTGGGGTGCTTTAGTTAATTTCTAAACTTTTATTGTGGGTGTGTTTAGCTAAATTAATTAATGTAGGGGGTTAAAAATAATTTAAAATAATAATAACAATACTAACATAGAAGGACCATTCAATAATCTATATAACATATCCTCCAAATTATTCCTCCCAACCAAACATATAAATATAACATACCCACCAATTTATTCCAACCTAATCAAACACATTTCCCTAAACATTCCCAATAATCTTCAAGAAATCTATCTTTCCATTAATATAACATTCTCAGTAATACAACATTCTCTGAACCAAATGCATCCTAAGAGTATAGGAGTAAATAATTTTTGGGATGAACAATAATAAAATTTGACCTCCTTTATATAGGCCCAAAATCCTAATCTCATTTATATTCCCATTTGATGTAGGATTACAAATTATCCCATTCTTATTTCACTAGGAGTGGGATTACTAAATTCTTATTCCATATGGATTACTAAATTCCTATGCCTTATGGATTGCTAATAAGTCAATTTTTAACAAATCTCCACCTTGACGAATTGGCAACCTTCAAAGTTCTTCTGTATTCTTCTAACAAATTATGCAACACCTTCAAATGCGCCAAATGGCGCGATCAAACTCACAAGATGTTGATCAAGCTCAAACAATTATTGAACTTGACCATTGTCACCACTTTTGTTAGCATATTTGCGGGATTCTCAGTAGTCCCAATCTTTTGTAGGAAAATTCTTCCTTTACTAATGGTTTCCCGCACAAAGTGGTAACGAACATCTATGCAAGGTCGAACTGAAATATTATTCTTTGCAAGTGAATAGCTTTGACTATCAAAATAGACAGTGATCTTCATAATCTTCAATTCTTCAAAGAGTCCTTGTAACTAAATAGCTTCCTCTATTGCTAGCCCCTGTAACTGCCATATATTTTGCCTCTATAGTAGACAAAGTAATAAGCGAACATCTATATGCTTGGTGCGAACATGAAATATTGGATTCTTTGCTAAGTGAATAGCACTTTGACTATCAAAATAGATAGTGATCTTCTCCTAACTAATCTTCAATTCTTCAAATAGTCCTTGTAACTAAATAGCTTCCTCTATTGCTAGCCCCTGTGACTGCCATATATTTTGCCTCTATAGTAGACAAAGTGGTAACGAACATCTATATGCTTGGTGCGAACATGGAATATTGGATTCTTTGCTAAGTGAATAGCACTTTGACTATCAAAATAGATAGTGATCTTCTCCTAACTAATCTTCAATTCTTCAAATAGTCCTTGTAACTAAATAGCTTCCTCTATTGCTAGCCCCTGTAACTGCCATATATTTTGCCTCTATAGTAGACAATGCAACTATAGACTATAAAGAATATTTCCAACTTACTAGAACTCCAACAAGAGTAAACACGTATCTAGTAGTTGTCTGACGCTTATCCAAATCAACAGCATAATGGAAATCAACATAGCCAATAGCAAAAATGACTAAGATCATCATCCTGCTCAAAAACCAAACCAATGTCTATATTACCTAAAATGTACCATAAAATCCACTTCACAACTTGCCAATGTCCTTTACTTGGATCATGCATATACCTGCTCACAATTCCAACTACATGTGAAATGTTGGGCCTAGTACACACCATTGCATACATCAAGTTACCTATTGCATTTGAATACAGAACCTTTGACATATATTATTGTTCTTCATGCGTACTTGGAGATAACGATGCACTAAGTTTTATATTAGAAACAAGTGGAGTACTTACATGTTTTGACTTTTCAGTTATGCTAGAACGTTGTAAGACCTTCTTTAAATACTGTGTTTGAGTCAAACAAACCTTGCCTCACTGTGTCTCTGCAAATCTCCATGCTGAGAATCTTTTTGGCTTCACCTAAATCTTTCATCTCAAACTCTTGATTCAACTATGATTTCAATGCATCAATCCTTAACAAGTTTCTAAAAGCTACCAACATATCATTAACATACAATAATAAATAAATGAAAGAACCATCTTGTAACTTGTGAAAATACACACAATTATCAAATTTTCTTCTTGTGTACTTTTAACTCATCATAAACCTATCAAATCACTTGTTTCACTGTCTCGGAGATTATTTCAAACCATAAAGTGGCCTTTTTGGTTTACAAACCCAATCTTCCTTCCTAATAACCCTGAATCCTTCTGGATGAGTCATATAGATTTCCTCTTCCAAATCACCGAGGTTTTCACATTAAGTTAAGCTAGTTCAAGATTCATCTATGCTACCATGGCCAAAAAAATCCAAATGGAAGAATTCTTCACTACCAGAGAAAACACCTCATTGTAATCAATTCCTTCTTTCTGAGCGTAGCCTTACGCTACCAACCTTGCCTTGTATCAAATGTCTTTCAAATTAAGAAATCCTTCTTTCTTTGCATGTACCCATTTGCATCCAATTGCCTTCTTATTCTTTGGTAATTGAACTACCTCCCAAGTTTCATTCTTCTAAAGAGACTGTGTCTCTTCTTTCATGGCCTTTTTCCACTGACCAATTTCAAAACTGCTGTCTGCTTCATTAAATTAAAGTGGAAGGAACTTCTCCATCATCGATTGGGAGTGCATAGGCTACCATATCTTCAAAACGAGTAGGCTTGCAAATTTCTTGTCTTGGCCTATTAACGACAATGGATTCCTATTGAGGTTATTGGGAAGAATTCGCATCTTCAACTTCAATGGACTCCTCTATCATAGGAGGATCATTTTTGCTTCAACATTTCTAGTTGGGCTAATAGATGTTTTTTGAAACTCTGCCTGCTACCAAGTACTTTTAGCCTTTATCTAGTTTCCTGTTTTCTTCTCTAACATAGAAGACTTATTAATTGTAATATCCCTACTAAATAGTGTTTTCTTTGGACTTGGACACCAATGTCGATATCCTTTCACACTTGAGGTAATTCCCATGAATACTTTTTTCTTTTCTCTAGGATCAAACTTAGACTCTTTCACATGATAATAAGCAGTGGAACCAAAAATATATAAAGAGTGGTAATCAGAAACAGGTTTTCCAGACCAAACCTCTAATGGAGTTTTTCCCTCAATTGCAGTCAATGGTAAATGATTAATGAGATGGTGCGCATAAATAACTGTCTCAGCCCAAAATTCCTTGCCTAACCCAGCATCAGACAACATATATCAAACTTTTTCCAGTATAGTTTGATTCATGCATTCTGTCACCCCAAACTGTTGTGGTTTATTTCTTATTATAAAGTGACGTATTATACCTTCGTCTTGACAAACTTTCAAAAAAGGATCACTATGATACTCTCCACCATTATCTATTCATAGTTGCTTGATCTTTCTGCCAGTCTGAGTCTCAATCATCTTTTTCCATTTAAGAAAAACTATGAGTACATTGGCTTTAGTCTTCATAACATACACCCAAAATCTTTTGGAAAAGCCATCTATAAAAGTGAAAAAACAGTGCATACCTCTCAGAGATGTTGTTTTGATAGGTTCCGCCATACATTAGAATGAAGATAATTCAGAATACTTTTAGTATTATGGATTGTAGTGCCAAACTTCATTCTTGTTTGCTCTCCTAGAACACAATGCTCACAAAAATCCAGCTTATAGGTCTTTGCACCTTTCAATACTCCTTGATTCACCAAACTAAGTAAAGATTTTTCACCTGCATACCTTAAAAGTATATGCCACAGCCTGAGCATTTCTAAATCTTTTTCCTTTTGTGCGACTATAGTTGCCATTCCAATAAATGTACTACCATTATAGTAATACGGTTTGTTTCTCCTTATACCTTTCATTACCAAAAGAGCGTATGAAGAAAACTTTAGAGTTCCATTTCATTTATTCACTATGTAGCCTTTAGATTCCTAGGCTCCCAAAGAGATGAGATTCTTCTTCAATTTCGGTCCATATCGAACATCTTCCAAAGTTCTAGTTGAGCCATCTTGATTCTTCAATTAAATTGGATCTATCCCAATTATTTTGCAAGCATCATCATTTCCCATATAGACAACTCCACCATCTAGTTCTTTAAAATTAAAGAACCACTCCTTCTGAGGACACATATAATAGGTGCAACCTGAATCCATAATCCACGCTAACCTAGATGTGGATAATAGGCTAACTGGAGAAAAATCTAACTCATCTTCTTTATGCTTAACAACATATGCATCAGAAACAGCTTTGCTCTATTTCTTTCTCAACTTTGGACAATCTTTTTTCCAATTCTCTTTCTCACGACAAAAGGCACATTGATCTCTATTTATTTTTTCCCTTGAATAAGATCTTCCCCTTTTCTCCTTCTTACGACTCTGGCTATATTCTTTTGTTGTAAGTACCTTTGTTAACTCATTTCTAGTCTTATTCTGATCTTTCTTCCAAATTTCATGATTATATAAGGCATAACAAGCATCTTCAAAAGACAAATTTTCTTTCCCATGAAGAAGTGTAATACTAAGATGATCAAACTCATTCGGAAGAGAACCAATCAATAGCATGGCTTTATGTTGATCTTTTGAATGTTTCATCCAAATTTTTGTTGAATGTATCAATGTGGCTACCGATACTCGTACTTGGTTGCAACTGAAGACGAAACAATCTTTTCATCAAATAGAGTCGACTCTCATTACTTCATGTATTTGTTTCCCAATGCATGCCATAACTTACTGGTAGACTTTTCTTTCATGAATGATGCTTTTGCTCTCTACAAAGACATGAGTGAATCATTCCACAAGCTTTTACACTCAACCTCACCCAGTCTTTCTCATCAATATCTTCTGGTTTTTCTTCCTTTAGAACTATATCTATATCTTATTAACACAAGTTATCCATTACCTCACACTGCCATAGGCCAAAATTATTTTGACCATCGAATTTTTCAACATCAGTTTTTGCATTTGTAACCGTCATTGGTTTTACTAATGTAGACGATGATGCCATTTGTTCTTTACTCAATTTTCTTAGTGGAGAATCTTCTGGTGATGATACCATTTTGTCTTACTCAATTGACTTGGTAGACAACTTCCCTAATAACCAAGCTCTATAAATTATTATATTCAATAGCTCCTTGTCTGGTAACAATGTAAGACTTGCCCATAACCTCCTCGCCCATGAGGAGCATTTGAAGGGCTAGCACTATTGCCACTATGGAGGCCATAGTGAAACGGACCAACCCAAGCGCCTCCTGATAGTTGTGACTACAAGTTAGGGACCTCATTATCTGGAGAACCAGTGTTTTTGTCCACACGATCATTGGTGGATGACATTGTTAGAGCATGGAAGAAAAAGCATAGAAGAGGAAAACCTAGAATTGCTCACAAGACTCAGAGCAAAGGATTTGTTAGTAGATGATGAAACTTCAAACCTCATGCACATGTATTTATAAGGAGAAAAGGCACTATAGTGTCACTTTGATATCCCCGAAATGCCTACAACCCTTGACACTTTAGGAAATGGCATGGCAAGTCAATTGCATCCCATTGAATACAACACCTGACAACGTCTGATATTCACCAAATAACTAAAAAGCTAAAGGCAGAAGAAAAGACTGCAAGCGACAAGACTAGATAGAACAACATTATTGGGATTTGATCGCAGAAGACTTAGTTTACCAGGCTTACCTCGACCCTAGAAAACTAGGGGCAATTGTTATGTGGGAAAAATCCCAAGCTCAAATTAAGCAAAAAACTTGGACCGAGTAGAGGAGATCAGGACGCCCCTTAGCTTGGAGTGAGCATCAAGCCCAGAAAGAAGGACTAACCGAGGAAGAAACACAAGCTCTCGACAAGAAAGCGCAAACGTAAGGTGTGATGAGATCAAGAAAGTGACCCATTCTAGGAAAATATATGTCCCCTTAGACAGATCAACTCACCATGTATAAGATGCATACTATGATTGAACGGCACGCGACCATATAAGCTCCACGTGCTCTCTATGCACCCCATCCAAGAGGATAAAGGCACCTACCATCAAAGTGGATATCCATCATTAGCTACGGCGTAGGGGCATGTGAGCTTCCGGCCACTATGCGACATCGAGTAACATGGCTGACGCATTCACCATCACGACATTCTAAAACTCTCTCTCTTTGTATAAAAGGGCAATAGCCATATGAGAGAAGGAGGGACAATGTACATACAAAAAAAAAAAAAAAAAAAAAATGATATAGATATAGAGAAAAAAGGAAGAAATAACAGAGCATCACTCAGCTCCCTCTGTACTCTTAGCCTTCACGACCAATTAGAAGGATTTTTTCGATCACCAGAAAAATCCATCCTTTGTATTCCTAACACCACACAAAGCAATAAAATAACAATGGACGTAAGCCTTATTCATTCTCACGGCCGAACCACTTTAAAAACGCTAGCTATTTATCATCTACTAGGAGGCTCATCACCGCCTTGAGCTCCACTGCATGCTACACGAGTCCCTACTGCTAATTACCAGGAATCACGCACCCATCTTACTTGGTTCTCTCAAGAGTCAATCGAGCACCCTTGGTTGGTGTGTGTTGACGTCTCAACGATTTAGTTGTTACAAAAATTCGCATCAATAGGAGTAAATAATTTTTTGGGATGAACAACAATAGAAATTGACCTTCTTTATATAGGCCCAGAATCCTAATCCCATTTGTATTCTTATTTGATGTAGGATTACAAATTATCCCATTCTTATTTCACTACTAGGAGGATTACTAAATTCCTATCCCTTATGGATTGCTAATAAGTCAGTTTCCAACATATCTAACCCCCTTTTATCTTACACTCAATCTTCAAATGCAAAATAGAATAAATCCCGTGCATTATATGGATCCAATCCCTTCCCATAATCACATTATATGCAAACAAAGCATTGATTAATATGACGTTCACTTCTACAGTTCTACCTACTCTTGTTACGTGCAATCGTATTGACCCAATTACCAAATAAAATTCTATCAAAATGGAAGAGTGCTACTTCACACAAATTGCATTATGAAATATTTGTGATATAGAGAGTTTTATTCATGGTGAATGACCACTATCATTATGAAATATTATAACTACAACATATGGGATATTTAGAAAAAAATAAAAATAAAAATAAATAAATAAATAAAATTGTACATTGATGTGTAGCCTGTGATAGAGAATCTATTATTTGTAACTTGACCAAACAAGGCCCTGTTTGTTTTTTCAACTTCGGTCGAAATCTAACTTAATTTCTATTTTTCAGTCTTTTTGGTGTGTTTAATTTTTAACCTAATGCTCATTTTTTTTCCTAAAATTCAGTAAATTGAAAAAAAAAAAATATATATATATATATATAAACAACTTTTTGAATGGTTTGTTCTAATTGGGTTGACATCATTATCCTTACCGTTTTACATAAACTTTTATTCAATTATCATTTTATGCCCCAACATTTTTACTTCAAAGATTCTATATATATTTCACATCTTCAAATCTTATGTTTTTATATTTGTCAACTTAATAGTTTTTGCATTATTTAAACTAATAAAACTTAAAACTTTATTTTAAGTAATATATTTTTATTGTGAGAGGGGCATATATGTCAAAATAATAATTTTAAGATATTTTTATGTGAAAAGACAAACAAGTTAACACTTGTAAACATATTATAAAATATATACATAAAAAAACCCATATCATTCAGATTTAACTATTCAAATCTATTCAGTTTTTAACCAATTAAGTTCTATTCAATTTTCAGCTAAAAATAAATAAATAAATAAATCTAAGTCATCGTGCTATCTTTGATTCAAAGAATAATAAATATGATTGGAACCTAATACGTTATTTTTTTCGTAATTAGTTGAATAAACTAGGTGGATTATTGTTCTAAATGATAAAATGTTAGAAATTTTGATGGAAATTTAATAACAGGTAAAGAATGATTAATTATTAGATGCACTAATACATTATTTAGAGATATATTAGTAATATAAAAATAGTTTTAAATTTTATGCATATATTTATTTAAATGTAATTTGATTCTTTTAGTGAAAACAGGAAATAAAATTACTAATTATCAATAAATAGTGTAAATATACTATTTATATAGAAAGATATTTGACAAATAAAAAAAAATCAATTTATATATATTCCTATTTGAAACACTGTAATTTTTTATTCAACTGAATTACCAATAAATTAGTTGTAAACAATTCAATTGAATTACCAATAAATTAGTTTAGAAAAATTTTCTCATTAACTAATTCCAGGGTACTATACATTATTAACTTTTCTCATATTTTTTAAAATAGTAGGTTACAATTTTAGTTAGTAAGAAATATTCAATCACTATGATATTAAACCTAAATGATGTATACTAATTTAGATATACTAATTTCTACACATCAAAGTGTACGACTAGTAGAACATAAAATTATATGAATGCCCAACTGCTTGAACACACTAATTCTATAATACAATTCAAAAGTTCCCTTACAACATTTCCTCTATATAATGTGTGAAAGAATGTATCTTATATTAATTCCGTACATAAATATAACTAATGAAAGGATTTTTAAATATTTATTGTTCAGAGATATTTGCTGGAAAATTACTTTAAATAATATCTCATTCTTATATAATATACAATAAAGTAATTATACATTTTGCTGCATGCCTTACGTCTTATGTTACAAATCAATTTGTCAACCATTTCTCATTTAATATCTAATGATCATCGAATTCCAACCAGATTCTCTCTATATGGTGTCATGCACAATTTGTTTCTAACCATTGCTATTCCTGGTCATGTTGCCCTTGAGCAATTCAAACCCTAATTCAACTTAATGGTCGTAGTTTTGAACAACAAATTATCTTGTTAGCTTTCAACCTTTTCATAGCAAAGGTTCCAAATCCCTTAAATAACCTCGCTTTATATCATAATAGTAGGCATTATTTATTAGCTTTCGGGACAAAAGTAGTTTAGAAATAGTTTGAAAAAAAAAAAAAATGTAGACATATATATAGTAGGTTTAAAATTTTGATAGTTTAAAAAATTAAAATGACATATCTGAGAAACAATATTACTCTTTAAAAAAATGCTAAAAAAACTTCATAACTACCTTGGATCTGAGAAAGTCATTTATGACATTTAACCTCTCATAACGGGCATTCAATTAACTAAGAAAAACATTACCCAAACAAACTTTAAACAAATATAGCAAACAGCTTCAGGTACACATGTACCTGGCTTATAAATACCTTAACAGTCCTTCATTCTACATATCATAAACAAAAAGAAAAAGAAAACCACAATCAAGAATGGCTGAAGAGACGAAACGATTCTACATTCTTGCAACCTTGCTAAAAATAGTTCTAATTTCTTATAACCTTATCCCGATTGTGCTTTGTGAACCAGAGATCATACCTACCGATTCATCCAAACTTGACGCATGGATTGGCCAAAACATCAAACAATTCGTAGAAACAAAAAGCTTGGATGACGAAAAAGGCTCTACCTTGGACGATGTTTTGGCCACCGCGGAGGCTGGTCTCAAAGTGATAAGTCCAAGAAAGATGGTAGTGGAGATTTTAAGACGGTGACCGATGCAGTGAAAAGCATTCCATCGGGGAACACAAAGAGGACGATAATTAAGATTGGGGGAGGTGAGTATCGAGAAAAGATCACCATTGATAAGTCCAAGACATTTATAACATTTTTAGGGGATCCAAAAGGCATGCCAAAGATTGTGTTCGATGGAACAGCAGCCAAATATGGCACGGTGGACAGCGCTACGGTGGCTGTGGAGAGTGACTACTTCGTTGCTATTAACATTGCATTTGTCGTACGTCTTTTTATTTTAGATATTGTGTTTTATTTATATTATTTGTCGTAACACGTTTAACCAATATTTTTTAATATGATCCAATATATAAATTATTTGAACATTTTGTCATGTTTATAACTATTAGCTAATTCGTTGGACGCGACAAACCAAATGTAAGCATGAAACTTGTAAGAACAAGATTTCTAGTCTTTAACCTCCTGGTGTATGACTTAATATTCATGTTTGTTACTTTTTACTTTTTTTTAGAACTCGGCTCCCAATGCCGGATGCAAAAAGAGGACGATCAACAGGGCGGTGGCATTGAGAATATCAGGAGATAAGGCAGCATTCCATAATTGCAGGTTTATCGGTTATCAGGACACCTTGTGTGATTTTGTTGGCAGACATTTGTTCAGAGACTGTTATGTTGAAGGCACCGTCGATTTCATCTTTGGAGATGGCCAATCCCTATACTTGGTACTTCAAAGACTCTCATGGTTTTATAAATTATTATAACCTTATAACCTTTATTTATTCTAAAATTCAGTTAAGAAACATTGGTTTTAAAATAAGGAGGATAAAAAAATAAAAATAAAAATCTAAACAAAATTAATGCATTCATCCTTAGGTAATATAATAAGTAACGCATTTATATTTCACAGTTTACATCAATACAATAAGAAGATGGTTATGATAATGGGTACAAAAGGAATACGGGATCGACTTTTTGACAAGCATTAAAGCTAACAATTACATTCTTTATGTAGAACACGACTATAAAATCGGTGGCAAAGGGTTTATCAGTAATAACAGCACATGGCAGAGAAGAAGTGAGTGGCAAAAGTGGATTCGCATTTGTCCACTGCAACATAATCGGCAGTGGTGACACATACCTTGGACGTGCGTGGAAGAATAGCCCTAGGGTGATATTTGCTTACACATACATGGGTGAACACATCAACGATCAAGGATGGCTTAGTGGCATGTACCAAGAATCTAATAGCAATCAAAAGTATGGTACTAATCATATTTTACTTAAACTAAACGATCATGATTTTTATTATTATCAAACATCATAACAAATTGTGCTTTTTTCTTTTTTTTGAAACTGCAATTTTTCAGAAAGGTATATTATGGAGAGTACAAGTGTATGGGACCAGGGGCTGATTCTACAGGTCGAGCTAAATTCTCCAAGACATTATCAGATGCAGAAGCTGAGCCCTTTTTGAGCATGACTTACCTTGATGGAAACAAGTGGGTTCTCCCACCTCCCAAGGTGTGAACTTCTTCAGTAATAAATACATCTAACAGCAAGGCTCCATTGAAGGAAAGCTCAACTACGTACAATGAAGAGTGTGGATATCAAATATTTTTCAAGTTTTATTTTAGATGAACCTTTCTTGATAACCATTTTTTTATTTTTTATTTGTTTCCAATATTGTTACCTTCCCGGGAAGGGATTGTATAGAAAATATAGGAGGATCTCGATCAAAGCTATTGGCGCTAATAGGAGTATCGCCTTGCACATTGAGCTTTTACAATATTATTTGGTTTTTTTATCAATAATCGGTGACTGTTGCAGCATTCAACCTCTTTCTAAATCTATCATGGCTTTCTATAAATGCTTTCAAATGATTTTATGTAACCATTCTTTTGAGAATTCAAATTTGAAGGTTAATATATTTGGTCCATCTCTAATGGAGATTCACATTTATTTTATTGGTAAAATTGAGTTTTGAATATTTTTACTTTTAGTTAGAATAGTTCACATGCAATGATATAACATTTTTGCGATAAAGGAGAAATTTCCATACCTATTGAAAACAAAAATTGAAAAGGCAAGTGTGTAACATTTTAATAGTTAGAATATTTCAATTAACTAACCTTTTAACCTAGATAATTGTAATTAAAAGCATGACAGATTAGTAACCCTATATTGTTTTTACGCATTTATATTCTTCATGGTGTCATCATTGTGTATCCTAAAGTCGCTGTTAGTAAAAGGTCATTTGCGTAATTGCAGCATGTTTCAAATCAAAATGCTGTCGTTTCTAGTCACTGTTTGTCTTTACTAAAGCTCAGCACTCTTAACTTTACTCTTTTACTTTACTGCAAGTTCAGAGCAGCTCTCTTTCTCTTAATATAAAAGAGAAGCTAAACAGCTATACGCGAATTTTAATTTTCAATTTATCAGATCTGCAGTTTTCTTCAAAGTTCTCTTTACTCTTTCTTTCTTCTTTCTTTGAAACTTTCATGGTATCAGAGCCTAAGACAAACGTCTATGGCTGAGATTCCTCGAAAATTGCAATCATCTAACAACATGGAGAAATTGATTAGCAATTCCACTAGTTTCCACTCTTATGCTTTCTCATCAAGTCTTCAAGTGATTAGTCCGAAATTGACAAGGGATAACTACAGAGACAACTATCAATTTTGGCAATCTCAAGTATTATCTGCTGTAGGAGCTCACGAACTTGAGGAACACTTGACCGGTCTTGATCCTTGTCCTGAACCTCTGATTGTCTTCGATGAAGAGTCCTCATCTAATTTGAGTGTGAAAAGTTCGATGGAAACCCTAGCCAGAGAGAAGATCAATCTAGCTTACATTGCTTGGAAGAAAACAGATAAGTTCCTTGTTACATGGCTTTTAGCTTCAATTTCAAAGTGTATATTCAGTAATGTTTCTAAATGTAAATCAGTTACTGAGATTTGGTTTGCATTAGAACATGAATTCTTAACTAAATCTAAAGCTAGGGCTCTACACTTGAAGAACTTGATTCAAAATACACAAAAAGGAAATCTTAGTGTTAGTGATTACATTAAGAAAATGAGAAGTTTTGCTGAGAGCTTATCGGCCAGTGGTCACATAATCACAAATGATGAATTGCTTCAACATGTATTAGATGGTTTAGGTCTGGAGTTTGATCTGCTTGTTGTTAATCGACTTCCGATGAGTCAAAATTTGACTCGGTCACTCTCTGAGAAGCTCGGTACCTATTACGAAGTATGAGATGAGACTAGAAGTTCAACTCCCCTGATTTTCCACTAAGTTCAGCACATGTTGCCTCACTAAACACCTCCACTAATAAGTCCTTATCTGTCACCACAGGGACAATATCGTCTAGTTTCCCTATCTCATCGTCACACACAAATCAGTTACCAACACCTTTACCACAAACCTCACCACTTCCCTATTATACTCCTCCTGCTAGTTTTCCTAATCCACCCCTTCCTCACTACAGTTTACCTGAACAGGTAAACTTATTTGGTCAGTATGGTTCTTTTTCTACTTATCGACCACCTGGCTTTAACACAATGAACAGAGGCAGAGGTCGAGCAAACAATAGAGGCAAACCAGTCTGTCAAGTTTGTAGCAAAATAGGTCATACTGTAGTACAGTGCTACCACCATTACAACTCAACTTACAATGGAGTTCCACCTCACCAACTTAGTTCATCCAATCACCAATTTGGTTCTGATCCTGCTTTTTCCCAGTACCATAACAAACCTTCCAATAACTTTCAACCATCTCATCCAACAACTACCTCCTATGGAATGAATTCACCAAATTTTCATCAACACACCCATCCTTCTTCACAGATTACTCAGTCCTCACAGTCCAACCTAAAAACTCACCACATTTTCCCCAACAACAGCCAACACTCACTGTTCCCAGCCAACAATTTAACTCACCAAACCAAGCCTACTACATTGCACATTCATCTCTTTTTTCTCAGACCTCCACTCTCACACCCATGACCATTAACTCAACAACTCCACTTGATCCAGCCTGGTACATGGATTCAGGTGCTACTGACCATGTTACCTCAGATCTTAACCAGCTTGCTATCAGTAGGAGCTATGATGGGAGTGATCAATTGCAAGTAGGTAGTGGTGAGTCCTTAAATATATCTCATGTTGGTTTCTCTCTTTTACCTAGTTCTCTTCAATCTAAATGCATTTTCTTGAAAAATGTTTTATGTGTGCCTAGGATAACCAAAAATCTTCTTAGTATCTCTAAACTTACTCAAGATAATAGTGTTGTTGTTGAATTTGACTCTAAGCATTGCCTTTGTTAAGGACAAGGCTACCAGGGCGGTGCTTCAGAGGGGAGGACTTAAAGCAGGCCTATATCAGTTGCATGTTCCAGCTAGTCAATCACTTAGTCCTAAGTTTGCTCATTCTCAGCTTAAGTCTTCTGTTTCCTTAGCTCCCAAATCGTTTTTTACTTCCTTAGGTGATAAGTCTGTCAATTTAGAGGCTTGTAAGAACAATAAAATTGAGTTGCCAGTCACTGCTGTTGGTAATAAGTCTGTCAACTTAGGAACTGTTGATTTTCAGTCCAATGTATCTGAACAGAATCCATGTAATTCTTCTCTATTGAAGTCTATCAACTCTAATGCCATGGTTGTTGATTCTGGTACTTGTAAGAAGAATTTCTTTGATATGAATAAAAGAAATGTTTTTGCTAACTCTTGTTCTACATCTGCTGATTCTAATGCTGACAATATTCATTTGCATTCTATTAATAGACATCATTTGCATTCTGCTCATTCAGCCATATAGTCATCTAATTCTGGTTTAGTTTCTCAAAACACACAGTCACTTAGTTCTGGTTCAGTTTTCCAGAGTTCACAACCCACTGATCATATCCATGACTTAATATCTCACACACCTTCAACTTCTCAAGACACCAATACTAAGGATAATTCTTTAATACTTTGGCACAATAGACTTGGTCATCCCCATGCAGAAATCTTACACAAAATTTTGGTTAAGTTACTTAAAACCTCAACCAAGGCTAATTTCTACTCTTCATTAGGTTTTTGTGATGCTTGCAAAATGGGCAAAATACACAGAAATTCTTTTCCTATTTCCCATAATAGAGCAACTCAACCACTTGAAATAGTTCATTGTGATATTTGGGGTCCAGCTCCTGTCACTTCCTTAAAAGGCTTTAAATACTACATACACTTCATTGATGATTATAGTAGATTTACATGGATATTTCCTTTAAGAACTAAGGTTGAAGTTCACTCTGTTTTTATTAAGTTCCATCATTTGGTTGAAAGACAATTCAATTATAAGATGAAATGTTTACAATCTGATCAGGGAGCTGAATACAAGGGTTTAATTCCTTACCTAACCAATGCTAGCATACTTTTTAGGCACTCTTGTGCTTATGTTCACCAACAAAATGGTAGGAGTGAAAGAAAACATAGACATATTGCTGAAACTGGCCTTACACTTCTTGCACATGCATTTATGCCTTTACATTTTTGGTGGTTAGCCTTTGAGTCTGCTGTTTTTCTCATAAATAGACTACCTACATCAGTTCTGAATTTTATCTCTCCATATCAAACTTTGTTTTGTCATGAGCCTCTTTACTCAACTCTTAAAGTCTTTGGGTGTGCTTGTTTTCCATACTTGAGAGATTTTCAAAAACACAAGTTTAGTTTTCACTCCTCCAAGTGTGTTTTTGTGGGTTATAGTCTTGTTCACAAGGGTTATAAATGTCTCAATTCTGATGGTAGAATCTTTATTACACCTAGTGTTCATTTTAATGAAACAGATTTTCCATTTGCTTATGGTTTCGGTTCTCAAGTGTCCAAGCCTTCCACTTCTCAAAATCCTCAAAATTCTCCAGCATCTTTCAGTTCTTCAGGTCTTAATCCTTTAGTCTCCAGTTTTCCTTTTGTGTCAATTCCATCAAGAATCGATAACAGCCATAAGTTGCTCCTGCAGAGAACTGCCCTCCACCAAATCCTTCTTCAGCAGTTGGTAAGTCATCTTCTTCTCCTTCACTTCATTCTTCAACTACTTTATCTCTTTGTTCCAATACATCCTTACATCATTCTAATCCTAGCACCTCATTATGCATGCCCACTACATCCTCTTCAACTTTATTAAATTGTCCTTTAGTTGTTGATCTCACCTCTTTTTCTCCTTTGACATACAAAGGTCAAACACAAATGAGTTCATCTAGCTGTCCACTTGCTTCTAGCTGTCCACTTGTTATTGGCTTGCACTCATCACAGTTTTCTACTGAAAAACATCCGCTGCATATCTCTTCCACCAATACACATCCCATGCAAACTAGAGCCAAGACAGCCTCCCAACAAGCCCTTAGTACTTCACATACCACTGCAGCCTCCCAAAACACTGATGACACTAAACCTACAGCTACCTTTAACACTAATGCGTTTTAGCCACCATCTCAAAATACCGCTGCCTTTGTCATTTCAAAACCTGCTCATTCAGAACCAAACACAGTAATAGAATTACTAGCTCATCCTGACTGGAATAAGGCAATGCAGGAAAATTTGGTTAAACCTACAGCTACCTTTAACACTAATGCTTTTCAGCCACCATCTCAAAATACCACTGCCTTTGTCATTTCAAAACCTGCTCATTCAGAACCAAACACAGTATCAGAAGCACTAGCTCATCCTGACTGGAATAAGGCAATGCAGGAAGAGTTTAATGCTTTAATGGCTAATGACACTTGGGTATTAGTTCCTAAAACATCGATATGAATATTGTTGGCAACAAATGGGTCTTTAGAACCAAGTTTCATGCCGATGGGAGTTTACAAAAAATATAAGGCTAGATTAGTAGCCAAAGGTTTCCAGCAAACTCCAGGATTGGATTACTTTGAAACATTCAGCCCTGTTATCAAACCCTCAACTATCCGACTTATTTTTTCTCTTGCTGTCTCCAAAGGATGGGATATACAACAAATTGATATCAATAATGCCTTCCTCAATGGCATTCTAAGTGAAACAGTTTTTATGAAACAACCCTGAAGGTTTTGAGAGTTTTCATATCCCTTTCATGTGTGCAAGCTTAAAAAGGCTCTTTATGGTCTGAAACAAGCCCCAAGGGCCTGGTTTGACAAACTTAAGCAGGCCTTGCTGGACAGAAAATTTGTGAACTCGATTTCTGACTCAAGTTTGCTCATCTACAAGGATAACTCTTAGGTTTTGTATGTCCTTATTTATGTGGATGACATACTTGTTACTAGTTCAAACACATCATAAATTCAGCAACTTATTGAAGGGTTGAATCATCAGTTTGCATTAAAAAGTCTTGGATCAGTTTCTTATTTCTTGGGATTGGAAGCAACAAGAAATTCAGAAGGGCTTCACCTAAAACAGACTAAATATATCACTGATCTTCTTGTTGAAACAAAAATGCAGGATGCTCATTCGTGTCCAACCCCTATGGCTGTTGGAAACAAGTTGTTTATAGGTGACAGTGAGTTATTTCTGGATCCTAGTCTCTATAGAAGTACCATCGGAGCTTTACAATATTTGACTTTAACTCTGTCGGACATAAGCTTTACGGTAAATAAGCTTAGTCAATATCTTCAAGCACCTTCTGAACTTCAGTGGCAGGCATGTAAAAGAGTGCTAAGATACATCAAAGGCTCGGTTTCATGGGTTACAATTAGACCATTGCTTCTATAAGTATAGAGTGCTATGCCGATGCTAATTGGGGAAGTAACTTAGATGACCGGAGATCCACAAGTGGGTACTGTGTTTTCTTAGGTCCCAACTTGATTCAATGGAGTTCTCGGAAGCAAAAGGTGGTGGCTTTATCCTCAACAGAAGCTGAGTACAGAGCACTTGCACACACACTACGCGGCTTGGCCAGGGACGACTTGTTTTACGAGTTAGGAGTTGTCTTGAGCTCTTCACCAGTAATCTGGTGTGATAACATTAGTGTTGGAGCATTGGCAGCCAATCCTGTTTTTCATGCACGCACAAAGCATATTGAGATTGATGCTCACTACATAAGGGATCAAGTGCTAGCTAAGAAACTTTCAGTGCAATATGTGCCTTCAAAACTTCAGATTGCTGACATGTTAACCAAGCCCCTATCTGCTGCTCAATTTCAAGAATTGAAAATGAAATTAAATGTGGCGTAGATAAATATGGTCGATCAAGAGAAGAAAGAAAGAATTAACGCATATGTTAAGTTTCGAGTTGGCGGCGTAAGTGTTTTCCCTTTGCCCTTTCATTTGTTGCAAGGGTTGGTTGGTTGATTGGTGAATGCGCCTTGTTTCTTTGTGCGTAATTGTAGAATTGTTTGTTTGTTGAAGGGTTGATTGAATTGTTTGCTGTTGAAGGATTGATTGATTGATGAATGCATAATTGTTTTCTGTGCAGAGCTGTAGAATTGTTTGCTGTTGAATGGTTGATGGATTGAATTGTAGAATTGGCTGCTGTTGAAATGATGCAGAATTGTCTGCACAAATTACAGAATTGTTTGTTGATGAAATGCAGAATTGTCTGCACAATTATGCTGTCTGAGTGTAGAATTGTTTGCTTTGTTGAATGGTTGATTGATTGAATTGTAGAATTAGCTGCTATTGAAATGTTGCAGAATTGTCTGCACAAATTGCAGAGTTGTTTGTTGTTGAAATGCGTAATTGTTCTGCATAAATTGCGTAATTAGTCAGCCGTTAAATGTTGCGTAATTGTCTCATAAATTGCGTAATTGTTTGTTGTTGAAATGCAGAATTGTCTGTACAAATTGCAGAATTGGCTGTTGTTGAAATGCACAAATTGCAGAATTGTTTGTTGTTGAAATGCAGAATTGTCTGTACAAATTGCAAAATTAGCTGCTGTTGAAATGTTACAAAATTGTCTGCACAAATTGCAAAATTTTGTTTGTTGTTGAAATGCAGAATTGTCTGTACAAATTGCAGAATTGGCTGTTGTTGAAATGCGAGTGCGCACTGGTCGCGTAATTCCGGCGTTGATGAAATGCGTAGTCTTTAATTTCTTTTGTAATTGTTTGTTGTTGAAATGCAGAATTGTCTGTAAAAATTGCAGAATTGGCTGTTGATGAAATGCAGAGTTAGAATTTCTTTTTGTTGGTGAAATGCAAAAATACAGAATTGTTTGGAGAATTGCAAAATTGCAGAACCTGCTTGCTGTCCAGAAGAAGTGAAATGCAGGAATTACTCTTCAACATTGCAAAATCTCGCTTGTCTCGCTAATTTGTCGTCGTAATTTTTTTGCAAGAGTTGAGATTAATCCAAGAAGAGATAGTATGAATTGAGGAGGAATGTTAACCACAAAATGATCAGAATTAGTTGTTTTGAGAAGGGACAGTATGGCTTAAGGGGGAATGTTAGTAAAAGGTCATTTGTGTAATTGCAGCATGTTTCAAATCAAAATGCTGTCGTTTCTGGTAACTTTGTCTTTACTAAAGCTCAGCACTCTTAACTTTAATCTTTTACTTTACTGCAAGTTCAGAGCAGCTCTCTTTCTCTTAATATAAAAGAGAAGCTAAACACCTGTAGGCCAATTTTAATTTTCAATTTATCAGATCTGCAGTTTTCTTCAAAGTTTTCTTTACTCTTTCTTTCTTTTTTCTTTGAAACTTTCAGTCGCTCTGTCGCTGTTAGCAAACGATAGAGACCAATGATTATAGGAGAAGTCGTAGCATTTTTCATGGTTCGAACCTGGGAAAGAGAGAATTACACAAAAAACAAAAAAACAAAAACAAAAAAATGGAAAAGCAATAATGAACAATGAACGTTACCTAAGAAACGAAGTTTTGTTGGATTTATGTATATTCAATCTTATATATTAAAAAAAGAGTATCCGCAACTAGCGTATTGAATTCTAGGAGGGATAAGGCCCAAAAGAGCCTCCAGAAACTAAATTTATCAAATGCTCTTAATTGCGACATTGTACCAATCACATGTCATTGTACCATTCGTCTACTCATTCGGAACTTATTCTAACTCTAGAAAAGAAAAAAGAAAAAAAAAACGACATTGTTTTACGGATTCAAATAAAAATGAGATTCATAATAAATTTTTTAAATCGTTATTACAAAATTAAAATTATGCAAGAATAAGCATCCAAAAGACAATAGGCAAATAAGACTTCATCTCTATGATAGAAATAAGACTAATAAACTCTATTCAAAGGGGAGTGGCCTCAGAAGAGTAAATCTCCATGTATACACTAGAAAAGAACAAATGAAGGAATGTCTTACTTGACAAACATAGATCTATATTTGTATTGCAACGACTTTTAATTCTATAATATCAAGCTTCCATATACTAATACTTGTGTTTGTGAAATAGGATATGCCTTGACCTCTTGACGAAGGACAATAAAATATCCCTAAACGTCAAATTACACATTATGGTAGAATTTAGTTAATAAATTATTTATAATTTGATAATTATTGTTTAACAATATAAAAAAAAATTGAAACATGTTTTTTAGAGTGTTAAGCTACAGGTTTTGTTAAATACATGAACGGAATAAGGATTCCTAATCTTGTGAAAGTTCTGTAATTTCTTTTTGTACCTTTTAAGGAATTGGCATAGCGAGGTTGCACATATCAAATATTTGGAGGAAACAATGCAATCGGAAAGGATAGAGGGTTCCCATTTCCATTCCCACACAAAATCCGTGAAGCAAAAAAACTCTTAAGAGCAACATGAGAGTGATTTAGAAAGGTTTGGGGAGCTAGCATGTGTAAGGAGAAAGATACCGAGCTTGAATGGTAACTTTTAAATAAGATTCAATATAAAATGCGAATGTTGTTTCAGAGAGGATAAAGATCATGCCTTGTGGTTTTTTGTTAGAATTCTATTTTGATTTGGTGAAAAATTGACCTCGTTAGTAAAATGAAATAAAAAAATAAAAATTTGACAACTAAGCGCAGGGGGCAATGTTTTAGTTTACTAGGTAATTATGTTCTAAGTAACAGGTATATATGAATATATCTTTTTTTAGTATAAGTTTTATGTTTAATATTGCAAGTTTTTCATTTTGCTGCATGCCTTGCGTCTTATGTTACAAATAAATATGTCAACCATTTCTCATTTAATATCTAATGATCATCGAATTCCAAACAGATTCTCTCTATATGGTGTCACGCACAATTCATTTCTAACCATTGCTATTCCTGGTCATGTTGCCCTTGAGCAATTCAAACCCTAATTCAACTTAACGGTCGTAGTTTTGAACAACAAATTATCTTGTTAGCTTTCAACCTTTTCATAGCAAAGGTTCCAAATCCCTTAAATAACCTCGCTTTATATCATAATAGTAGGCATTATTTATTAGCTTTCGGGACAAAAGTAGTTTAGAAATAGTTTGAAAAAAAAAAAAATGTAGATATATATATATAGTAGGTTTAAAATTTTGATAGTTTAAAAAATTAAAATGACATATCTGAGAAACAATATTACTCTTTAAAAAAATGCTAAAAAAACTTCATAACTACCTTGGATCTGAGAAAGTCATTTATGACATTTAACCTCTCATAACGGGCATTCAATTAACTAAGAAAAAGATTACCCAAACAAACTTTAAACAAATATAGCGAACAGCTTCAGGTACACATGTACCCGGCTTATAAATACCTTAACAGTCCTTCATTCTACATATCATAAACAAAAAGAAAAAGAAAACCACAATCAAGAATGGCTGAAGAGACGAAACGATTCTACATGTTAACCAAAATGTGAAAAAGGACAAACTGTGGAGGTCCTTGTTGTAATTTCCTAATGCTGTGATCACAGCTCTAAAATGGTGTCGTTTCAGTTAACACAGTGTCTTCTTTGTATAAAGATTCACTCTGTATGTGCTACTGTTTTTCAATTAAGAAATCAGTTGAAAAGAGTTCACGATTTCCAGAATTCTCTTCAGTCTCTATTTTTTTCATCAGTTTTTCACTTGGTATCAGAGCCAACGACAAGCGTCCAATGGCCACGATTCCTTTGGAAAATCAAACCAAAAACATGGAGGAGAGTCTTCATGGCTCACATCCACAAGCTGCTCGTCAAATCTGTAAGTCGTTAGCCCTAAGTTGACGCGAGATAGCTATACCAACAATTATAAGTTCTGGCGATCTCAAGTCCTGTTCGCGGCAGGAGCGCATGAGCTTGACGAACACTTGACAGGTTCAATTCCATGTCCTCCACCTTTTATTGTTACAAATCCTAAATGTTCAAATGAGCTAAGTGATAGAACATCAGCTGAAAACCTAGCTAGAGAAACAATAAATCCAGCTTATGTAGCTTGGAAAAGAACTGATAAACTACTTGTCACTTGGCTTTTGGCTTCAATTGCTAAAAATATGTTCTCCACTGTATCGAAGTGTCAATTTTCTACTGAAGTTTGGTTTACACTCGAAAATGAGTTTTTAATTGACTCCAAAGCCAGAGCTTTACATTTAAAGAGTCTGCTTCAGTCCAACTCAAAAAGGAAATCTCAACGTTAGTGAATTTGTTAAAAAGATGAAAAACATTACTTAAAATTTGTCTACAAGTGGACAAGTAATTACCGATGAAGAGCTTCTTCAGTATGTGTTGGATGGGTTAGGGCCAAAGTTTGATGTTGTGGTTGTCAACCTAACTTCCAGAATCGAATCCAAATTTGACTCTATCACCTTACAGGAAGCTCAGTTTCTACTTCAGAAATACGAAATGAGGCTTGAAAAGTTTAATACTGCAGATTTTCATGGAGGCTCAATCAACATAGCTTCACTCAACAATGCACAAAGTCTGTCATCTCTGACCACCACAAACAAAATGCATACAACACCTGCTGGTTTGACCACTGTGTCTACAACATCTGATGGATTACCTAATGTATCACCTTCTTTGCCGGGAACTCAGTTTTATCTTGTGCATGCTGGCTCCGTTTATCAAGGTAGTCAGAGCCATTCATCAGATACTGGTCATATGTATGGACAACTTGCTTCCTATTCTTTCAGACCTTCAGGATATAACTCTGGTGGTAGAGGCAGAGGTAGATCTAATGGTCGAGGGAGGCCAATCTATCAAGTTTGTAACAAGGTTGGTCATACAGCTATACAATGCTATCATCGCTACAACTCTGCTTATAATGGGACTCCACCGCAGTTTGGACCTTCTCCACAGTTTGGCATGTCCAACCCTATTGATTCTGGATACAACAGTCATCCACCTTCACAGCAGTCCCATTTCATTCAACAGCAACCTCTTGTTTCGACTATAAATTCCTATGGTACACAGCCACAGCCTGGATATATCTCTTATGGATCACAGACTCAACCAGCCACCACTACTGAGTATCAGGTTCAACAGCATTATAATGACTCACAACATAGGCCTCTTGCCACTCATTCTCAGCAAGGGTTTCATGTTCCCAGCCAACAGACTCAAAATCTACCTCATACACCAAACCAAGCTTACTTTGTGTCCAACCATGTTCCATCCTCTAGTCAATCTTGCAGTGCACAAATCACATCCAATTTCAATGCTCCTGTTGACCCAACCTGGTACATGGACTTTGGAGCCACTGACCATGTAACCTCTGATCCCAATCAATTAACTGTCAGCATAAATTATGATGGAGTTGAGCAGCTACAAGTTGGCAATGGTGAGTCTTTACATATTACTCATGTTGGTTCTACTTTTCTGCCAAATACCTTACATTCTAAATGTCTACATCTAAAAAATGTGCTGTGTGTTCCTAGGATTACTAAAAATCTTCTTAGCATATCTAAGTTTACTAAAGATAACCATGCTGTTGTTGAATTTGACTCGGATTGTTGCATTGTTAAGGGCAAGGCTACCAGGGCAATACTACTGCAGGGAGGACTTAAGGCTGGCTTATATCAGTTGCATATTCCATCTAGGTTTCTTTCCTCTCATTTACCTGCTAGGTTTGATAGTTCTGATCCTTGTGTTCCTCAGTCATTTGTTACTTCAACTAGTTAGTCTAGTCACAATAAATGTACTGAAAAAGATATGAGTCACTCTTGTTATACTAGAAATAAGATGGCAAGTTCTGTAAAACAACCTAATGATTGTAATACTATCCTGCATACTTGTAATTCTTGTCCTATTAATAAAACACAAAACTTGAATGGTTTTACTTCCTTAATTTCTCCCACTGTTTTGCATAATTCTGGTGATGATTTATCTACCACTGCATTGCATAATTATAGTACCAACTTTTCTCATATCTCATCACATTCAGGTACCAAAGCACTCTCTACTGAAAATACCAACATATCACATAGTTCACCTATTGTTTTTCATGTTAATAATACCAAAACACATATGCTATCTCTTTGGCATAATAGGTTAGGCCATCCTCACTCAGATGTGTTACACAATATTCTATCATTTATGGATAAACAACCTTCAGGATCAGCTTCTGTCTGACCCTTCTGTGATGCTTGTAGATTAGGCAAGTTGCGTAGAAATCATTTTTCCCTTGTCTCAATCTAGAGCCTCACACCCACTCGAGTTAGTTCATAGTGATGTGTGGGGACCAGCCCTACTGACCTCCCTAGAAGGGTTCAAATACTATGTCCATTTCATTGATGATTACAATGGTTTACTTACTTGTTTCTTTCCCTTAAGGACAAAAGCTGAAGTCAATTCTGTTTTTATTAAGTTTCACCACCTGGTTGAGAGACAATTTAATTGTAAGCTTAAATGTCCCCAATCCGACCAAGGTGGAGAATATAAGGGTCTACTGTCATATTTGTCTGCTGTTGGTATTCAGTTTAGGCACTCTTGTGCTTATGTTCACCAGCAAAATGGAAGAAGTGAACGCAAACATAGACATGTAGTAGAGACTGGCATCACTTTACTTGCTCATGCCTCTATGCCACTGCATTTATGGTAGTTTGCATTTGAGACTGCAGTCTTCTTGATTAATAGAATGCCTACTTCTGTTTTAAATCACATTTCACCTTATCAAGTACTCTTTAACAGACCACTGGTGTATTCTGAACTTAAAACCTTTGGCTGCACTTGTTTCCCTTTTTTAAGAGATTTTAATAAACATAAACTCAGTTTTCATTCATCTAAATGTACTTTTGTTGGATATAGTTTAGTGCATAAAGGTTATAAGTGTTTGAATTTAGAAGGCAAAGTTTATATCACTCCTAATGTCCAATTCAATGAACAAGAGTTTCCCTTTGCCACTAAACCTGATTAGTCTCACTCTGTTGCTATACCACTTGATTCACTAGAAACCACCTCTTCCATTCCTAGTTTCTCTTATGTTTCTGTTCAGCTCCCACATGATATAAGTGCCAAAGTCTCTCTTGCAGTGGCTAATCCTGATTCATGTCTCAATTCAACAGTTGGTAAGTCAGATTCTGCATCAATTTCAGCACTTCAATCTACTTCTAATATTCCTTGCAGCTCTACTTTTAATTCTACTGTCCCTTTGTCTCCATTACATCATACTACTGCCCCAATAGATGCTCCTACTACTTTAGGTCTAACTTCTTCTGATACAAATATTACAGGGTCAGCTTCTACTACAATTCACACATCTTTGTCCACCTGCCCTCTTAAGGTTGATTTTACCCATTTCAAAAACAATTGTACAACTAGTGAGTCATTATCCTTGCCTACCAATCAGCCTAGTTTACAGCACTCTTCTCATCCTCCTGGTTGCTCTCTTGTAATAGATTTAATTCCATCACAATTATCTGCTCCTGGTCCATCTTCTTTACCCATGGCCATTAATTCACATTCAATGATTACTAGGTCTAAATCCTCTTTACAACCTTCTACTGCCTCTGCACAAACTTGGTCTACCATCATCACTACACAACCTGAATCTTCCACAACAAAAATAGCCCTTTCACAACCTGAATTCTCAACAACAAAACCAGATCTTATACAGTCTTATACTGCCCTTACATCATCTACAACCACTATTCAACCTAAACCCGTGACAGTAAGTGAAGCCCTTGCTAGTAATGAGTGGAAAGAGGCTATGCAAGCTGAGTTTAATGCTTTAATGCAAAATGAAACCTGGAGTCTTGTTCCTAAGACTGCCGTTATGAATGTAGTTGGTAACAAATGGGTTTTCAGGACAAAATTCAATGCTGATGGGTCTCTCTCCAAATCTAAGGCTAGGCTAGTTGCTAAAGGCTTTCAACAAACACATGGGTTGGATTACTTTGAAACTTTCAGCCCGGTTATTAAGCCTAGTACCATTAGAATCATTCTTATAGTTGCTACTTCTTCCGGATGGGACATTCAACAGATAGATGTAAATAATGCTTTCCTTAATGGTCAATTAACTGAAACTGTTTATATGAGGCAGCCTGAAGGTTTTGAAGTTCCTCACCTTTCTTCGTGTGTGTGCAAACTTAACAAGGCTCTTTATGGTCTAAAACAAGCTCCAAGAGCATGGTTTGATAAACTCAAACAAGCCTTGCTCGACAAAGGCTTTAAGAATTCAGTTTCAGATTCCAGTTTATTCATCTTTAAGGATAATGCTCAAGTTCTCTATGTCCTTATTTATGTGGACGACATCTTAATTACTGGATCCAACAACCTTTCCATTTTACAACTGATTGAAACCTTAAATACTCAGTTTGCCTTGAAAACACTTGGTTCAGTGACCTATTTTCTTGGTTTGGAGGTAACTAGAACACATGAGGAAATTCACTTGAAGCAGACCAAATACGTTACTGATTTGCTTAAAAAAACCAAGATGCAAGACGCCCATTCCTGCCCCACTCCCATGGTTGCTGGTACAAAACTTTCAGCCACAGATAGTGAGTTGTTTAAAGACCCCAATTTGTATAGAAGTACCATTGGTGCTCTTCAATACTTAACCTTAACAAGGCATGATATTAGTTTTACAGTCAACAAACTAAGTCAGTACCTTCAAGCCCCTACTGAGCTACAATGGCAAGCTTGCAAGAAGGTTTTGAGATATCTTAAAGGAACACAGTCTCATGGTCTTTAGTTCAGACCAGCAGTTTCTCTTCACCTTGAATGCTATGCAGATGTTGAGCGGGCAAGCTTGGATGACAGGAGGTCCACCAGTGGATACTGTGTATATCTTGTGCCAAATCTGATTCAATGGAGCTCCTGGAAGCAAAGAGTGGTTGCCTTATCATCTATGAAGGCTGAATATAGAGCATTGGCACATACAAGAATCCCGAATTGGCATGGTTGGAAAGTCTGCCCCTTTCGAGTTGGGAATACCCCTCAATTCTTGTCCAGTAATTTGGTGTGATAATGTCAGCGCTGGTGCCTTAGCTTCTAATCCCGTTTTTCATGCTCGGACAAAGCATATAGAGATTGATACTCATTACATCCGGGATCAAGTTTTAGCCAAAAAAAATTTTTGTGCAGTATGTTCCTTCAAAACTGCAGATAGCTGATGTGTTAACCAAAGCCTTCTCCATTACTCAGTTTCACGAGCTGAAACAGAAACTCTATGTTGTTGACACTCCACAGCCTGTAAGTATTAACTGAAATATAATAGTGCTTAATCTTTGCTGTGTGTATGAACTGAAATTTGGTGAAGCAGTGGTCATTGAAGTTCTTGTGCTAAGCAGAAATATGGTAATCTGAAATATGATGAACTGAAGTGGTTGTTGAAATGGTTGTGTTAAGTTGAAATGAGATTTTGTGTTAAGAAGTGATTGTTGCAACTGTACTGATGTTGAAGTGGTTGTTGCAGCTTTGTGACTAAAGTTGCAGTATGTTGAAATGAAAACAAAAAAAAAAAAAAAAAAATTCTGTAGCAGTAGTTTTTTTATTAAGGCTGCAGTAGTTGTAGTTTCTGTTATTGAAATGCTCTGTAGTTGGAAAGGGTGCTTTGCAGTAGAAATTGGTAGTTGAAATGACTGCAAATAGTAGTTGAAGTTGTTGTTTTCTGTTATTGAAATGCTCTGTAGTTGAAAGGGTGTTTTGCAGTAGAAATGGTAGTTAAATGGTAGTTGAAATGACTACTAAACTAGCTGTTTAAGTGTTGGAATTGCTGTGTTTTGCTGAAATACTAAAGTATTGAAATGTGTTGAAGTTGCTTGTTTTTACTGAATGGTAAACTGAAGTGTTGAAGTTGCTGGTTGTACTGAAGTATTGAAATGGTTCACTGAAGTGTTGAAGTTGCTGTTTTTACTAAAGTGTTGGAGTTTTTTTTTCTTCCACTAAAGTGTTGAAGTTGCTGTTAAATGGTTCACTGAAGTGTTGAAGTTGCTGTTTTACTGAATGGTGAACTGAAGTGTTGAAGTTGCTGTTAAATGGTTCACTTTTGGAATGCTTTATTAAAGTGTTGGAGCACTGCAATTTATGATTTGTCCAATCTCTTTAAGGGAAAATGATATACAAAATGGAGTTCACAAAAGTGTAGCAAATATGATTGGAACCTAATACGTTATTTTTTTCGTAATTAGTTGAATAAACTAGGTGGATTATTATTCTAATGATAAAATGTTAGAAATTTTGATGGAAATTTAATAACAGGTAAAGAATGATTAATTATTAGATGCACTAATACATTATTTAGAGATATATTAGTAATATAAAAATAGTTTTAAATTTTATGCATATATTTATTTAAATGTAATTTGATTCTTTTAGTGAAAACAGGAAATAAAATTACTAATTATCAATAAATAGTGTAAAATACTATTTATATAGAAAGATATTTGACAAATAAAAAAAAATCAATTTATATATATTCCTATTTGAAACACTGTAATTTTTTATTCAACTGAATTACCAATAAATTAGTTGTAAACAATTCAATTGAATTACCAATAAATTAGTTTAGAAAAATTTTCTCATTAACTAATTCCAGGGTACTATACATTATTAACTTTTCTCATATTTTTTAAAATAGTAGGTTACAATTTTAGTTAGTAAGAAATATTCAATCACTATGATATTAAACCTAAATGATGTATACTAATTTAGATATACTAATTTCTACACATCAAAGTGTACGCCTAGTAGAACATAAAATTATATGAATACCCAACTGCTTGAACATACTAATTCTATAATACAATTCAAAAGTTCCCTTACAACATTTCCTCTATATAATGTGTGAAAGAATGTATCTTATATTAATTCCGTACATAAATATAACTAATGAAAGGATTTTTAAATATTTATTGTTCAGAGATATTTGCTGGAAAATTACTTTAAATAATATCTCATTCTTATATAATATACAATAAAGTAATTATACATTTTGCTGCATGCCTTACGTCTTATGTTACAAATCAATTTGTCAACCATTTCTCATTTAATATCTAATGATCATCGAATTCCAACCAGATTCTCTCTATATGGTGTCATGCACAATTTGTTTCTAACCATTGCCATTCCTGGTCATGTTGCCCTTGAGCAATTCAAACCCTAATTCAACTTAACGGTCGTAGTTTTGAACAACAAATTATCTTGTTAGCTTTCAACCTTTTCATAGCAAAGGTTCCAAATCCCTTAAATAACCTCGCTTTATATCATAATAGTAGGCATTATTTATTAGCTTTCGGGACAAAAGTAGTTTAGAAATAGTTTGAAAAAAAAAAAAAATGTAGACATATATATAGTAGGTTTAAAATTTTGATAGTTTAAAAAATTAAAATGACATATCTGAGAAACAATATTACTCTTTAAAAAAATGCTAAAAAAAACCTCATAACTACCTTGGATCTGAGAAAGTCATTTATGACATTTAACCTCTCATAACGGGCATTCAATTAACTAAGAAAAACATTACCCAAACAAACTTTAAACAAATATAGCAAATAGCTTCAGGTACACATGTACCTGGCTTTATAAATACCTTAACAGCCCTTCATTCTACATATCATAAACAAAAAGAAAAAGAAAACCACAATCAAGAATGGCTGAAGAGACGAAACGATTCTACATTCTTGCAACCTTGCTAAAAATAGTTCTAATTTCTTATAACCTTATCCCGATTGTGCTTTGTGAACCAGAGATCATACCTACTGATTCATCCAAACTTGACGCATGGATTGGCCAAAACATCAAACAATTCGTAGAAACAAAAAGCTTGGATGATGAAAAAGGCTCTACCTTGGACGATGTTTTGGCCACCGCGGAGGCTGGTCTCAAAGTGATAACAGTCAAGAAAGATGGTAGTGGAGATTTTAAGATGGTGACCGATGCAGTGAAAAGCATTCCATCGGGGAACACAAAGAGGACGATAATTAAGATTGGGGGAGGTGAGTATCGAGAAAAGATCACCATTGATAAGTCCAAGACATTTATAACATTTTTAGGGGATCCAAAAGGCATGCCAAAGATTGTGTTCGATGGAACAGCAGCCAAATATGGCACGGTGGACAGCGCTACGGTGGCTGTGGAGAGTGACTACTTCGTTGCTATTAACATTGCATTTGTCGTACGTCTTTTTATTTTAGATATTGTGTTTTATTTATATTATTTGTCGTAACACGTTTAACCAATATTTTTTAATATGATCCAATATATAAATTATTTGAACATTTTGTCATGTTTATAACTATTAGCTAATTCGTTGGACGCGACAAACCAAATGTAAGCATGAAACTTGTAAGAACAAGATTTCTAGTCTTTAACCTCCTGGTGTATGACTTAATATTCATGTTTGTTACTTTTTACTTTTTTTTAGAACTCGGCTCCAATGCCAGATGCAAAAAGAGACGATCAACAGGCAGTGGCATTGAGAATATCAGGAGATAAGGCAGCATTCCATAATTGCAGGTTTATCGGTTATCAGGACACCTTGTGTGATTTTGTTGGCAGACATTTGTTCAGAGACTGTTATGTTGAAGGCACCGTCGATTTCATCTTTGGAGATGGCCAATCCCTATACTTGGTACTTCAAAGACTCTCATGGTTTTATAAATTATTATAACCTTATAACCTTTATTTATTCTAAAATTCAGTTAAGAAACATTGGTTTTAAAATAAGGAGGATAAAAAAATAAAAAATAAAAAATCTAAACAAAATTAATGCATTCATCCTTAGGTAATATAATAAGTAACACATTTATATTTCACAGTTTACATCAATACAATAAGAAGATGGTTATGATAATGGGTACAAAAGGAATACTGGATCGACTTTTTGACAAGCATTAAAGCTAACAATTACATTCTTTATGTAGAACACGACTATAAAATCAGTGGCAAAGGGTTTATCAGTAATAACAGCACATGGCAGAGAAGAAGTGAGTGGCAAAAGTGGATTCGCATTTGTCCACTGCAACATAATCGGCAGTGGTGACACATACCTTGGACGTGCGTGGAAGAATAGCCCTAGGGTGATATTTGCTTACACATACATGGGTGAACACATCAACGATCAAGGATGGCTTAGTGGCATGTACCAAGAATCTAATAGCAATCAAAAGTATGTACTAATCATATTTTACTTAAACTAAACGATCATGATTTTTATTATTATCAAACATCATAACAAATTGTGCTTTTTTCTTTTTTTTGAAACTGCAATTTTTCAGAAAGGTATATTATGGAGAGTACAAGTGTATGGGACCAGGGGCTGATTCTACAGGTCGAGCTAAATTCTCCAAGACATTATCAGATGCAGAAGCTGAGCCCTTTTTGAGCATGACTTACCTTGATGGAAACAAGTGGGTTCTCCCACCTCCCAAGGTGTGAACTTCTTCAGTAATAAATACATCTAACAGCAAGGCTCCATTGAAGGAAAGCTCAACTACGTACAATGAAGAGTGTGGATATCAAATATTTTTCAAGTTTTATTTTAGATGAACCTTTCTTGATAACCATTTTTTTTTATTTTTTATTTGTTTCCAATATTGTTACCTTCCCGGGAAGGGATTGTATAGAAAATATAGGAGGATCTCGATCAAAGCTATTGGCGCTAATAGGAGTATCGCCCTGCACATTGAGCTTTTACAATATTATTTGGTTTTTTTATCAATAATCGGTGACTGTTGCAGCATTCAACCTCTTTCTAAATCTATCATGGCTTTCTATAAATGCTTTCAAATGATTTTATGTAACCATTCTTTTGAGAATTCAAATTTGAAGGTTAATATATTTAGTCCATCTCTAATGGAGATTCACATTTATTTTATTGGTAAAATTGAGTTTTGAATATTTTTACTTTTAGTTAGAATAGTTCACATGCAATGATATAACATTTTTGCCGATAAAGGAGAAATTTCCATACCTATTGAAAACAAAAATTTAAAAGGCAAGTGTGTAACATTTTAATAGTTAGAATATTTCAATTAACTAACCTTTTAACCTAGATAATTGTAATTAAAAGCATGACAGATTAGTAACCCTATATTGTTTTTACGCATTTATATTCTTCATGGTGTCATCATTGTGTATCCTAAAGTCGCTCTGTCGCTGTTAGCAAACGATAGAGACCAATGATTATAGGAGAAGTCGTAGCATTTTTCATGGTTCGAACCTGGGAAAGAGAGGATTACACAAAAAACAAAAAAACAAAAACAAAAAAATGGAAAAGCAATAATGAACAATGAACGTTACCTAAGAAACGAAGTTTTGTTGGATTTATGTATATTCAATCTTATATATTAAAAAAAGAGTATCCGCAACTAGCGTATTGAATTCTAGGAGGGATAAGGCATAAAAGAGCCTCCAGAAAATAAATTTATCAAATGCTCTTAATTGCGACATTGTACCAATCACATGTCATTGTACCATTCGTCTACTCATTCGGAACTTATTCTAACTCGAGAAAAGAAAAAAAAAAAAAAAACGACATTGTTTTACGGATTCAAATAAAAATGAGATTCATAATAAATTTTTTAAATCGTTATTACAAAATTAAAATTATGCAAGAATAAGCATCCAAAAGACAATAGGCAAATAAGACTTCATCTCTACGATAGAAATAAGACTAATAAACTCTATTCAAAGGGGAGTGGCCTCAGAAGAGTAAATCTCCATGTATACACTAGAAAAGAACAAATGAAGGAATGTCTTACTTGACAAACATAGATCTATATTTGTATTGCAACGACTTTTAATTCTATAATATCAAGCTTCCATATACTAATACTTGTGTTTGTGAAATAGGATATGCCTTGACCTCTTGACGAAGGACAATAAAATATCCCTAAACGTCAAATTACACATTATGGTAGAATTTAGTTAATAAATTATTTATAATTTGATAATTATTGTTTAACAATATAAAAAAAAATTGAAACATGTTTTTTAGAGTGTTAAGCTACAGGTTTTGTTAAATACATGAACGGAATAAGGATTCCTAATCTTGTGAAAGTTCTGTAATTTCTTTTTGTACCTTTTAAGGAATTGGCATAGCGAGGTTGCACATATCAAATATTTGGAGGAAACAATGCAATCGGAAAGGATAGAGGGTTCCCATTTCCATTCCCACACAAAATCCGTGAAGCAAAAAAACTCTTAAGAGCAACATGAGAGTGATTTAGAAAGGTTTGGGGAGCTAGCATGTGTAAGGAGAAAGATACCGAGCTTGAATGGTAACTTTTAAATAAGATTCAATATAAAATGCGAATGTTGTTTCAGAGAGGATAAAGATCATGCCTTGTGGTTTTTTGTTAGAATTCTATTTTGATTTGGTGAAAAATTGACCTCGTTAGTAAAATGAAATAAAAAAATAAAAAATTTGACAACTAAGCGCAGGGGGCAATGTTTTAGTTTACTAGGTAATTATGTTCTAAGTAACAGGTATATATGAATATATCTTTTTTTAGTATAAGTTTTATGTTTAATATTGCAAGTTTTTCATTTTGCTGCATGCCTTACGTCTTATGTTACAAATAAATATGTCAACCATTTCTCATTTAATATCTAATGATCATCGAATTCCAAACAGATTCTCTCTATATGGTGTCACGCACAATTCATTTCTAACCATTGCTATTCCTGGTCATGTTGCCCTTGAGCAATTCAAACCCTAATTCAACTTAACGGTCGTAGTTTTGAACAACAAATTATCTTGTTAGCTTTCAACCTTTTCATAGCAAAGGTTCCAAATCCCTTAAATAACCTCGCTTTATATCATAATAGTAGGCATTATTTATTAGCTTTCGGGACAAAAGTAGTTTAGAAATAGTTTGAAAAAAAAAAAAAAATGTAGATATATATATATAGTAGGTTTAAAATTTTGATAGTTTAAAAAATTAAAATGACATATCTGAGAAACAATATTACTCTTTAAAAAAATGCTAAAAAAACTTCATAACTACCTTGGATCTGAGAAAGTCATTTATGACATTTAACCTCTCATAACGGGCATTCAATTAACTAAGAAAAAGATTACCCAAACAAACTTTAAACAAATATAGCGAACAGCTTCAGGTACACATGTACCCGGCTTATAAATACCTTAACAGTCCTTCATTCTACATATCATAAACAAAAAGAAAAAGAAAACCACAATCAAGAATGGCTGAAGAGACGAAACGATTCTACATGTTAACCAAAATGTGAAAAAGGACAAACTGTGGAGGTCCTTGTTGTAATTTCCTAATGCTGTGATCACAGCTCTAAAATGGTGTCGTTTCAGTTAACACAGTGTCTTCTTTGTATAAAGATTCACTCTGTATGTGCTACTGTTTTTCAATTAAGAAATCAGTTGAAAAGAGTTCACGATTTCCAGAATTCTCTTCAGTCTCTATTTTTTCATCAGTTTTTCACTTGGTATCAGAGCCAACGACAAGCGTCCAATGGCCACGATTCCTTTGGAAAATCAAACCAAAAACATGGAGGAGAGTCTTCATGGCTCAGCTCATCCACAGTGCTCAGCGTTTTCGTCAAATCTGTAAGTCGTTAGCCCTAAGTTGACGCGAGATAGCTATACCAACAATTATAAGTTCTGGCGATCTCAAGTCCTGTTCGCGGCAGGAGCACATGAGCTTGACGAACACTTGACAGGTTCAATTCCATGTCCTCCACCTTTTATTGTTACAAATCCTAAATGTTCAAATGAGCTAAGTGATAGAACATCAGCTGAAAACCTAGCTAGAGAAACAATAAATCCAGCTTATGTAGCTTGGAAAAGAACTGATAAACTACTTGTCACTTGGCTTTTGGCTTCAATTGCTGAAAATATGTTCTCCACTGTATCGAAGTGTCAATTTTCTACTGAAGTTTGGTTTACACTCGAAAATGAGTTTTTAATTGACTCCAAAGCCAGAGCTTTACATTTAAAGAGTCTGCTTCAGTCAACTCAAAAAGGAAATCTCAACGTTAGTGAATTTGTTAAAAAGATGAAAAACATTGCTTAAAATTTGTCTACAAGTGGACAAGTAATTACCGATGAAGAGCTTCGGTATGTGTTGGATGGGTTAGGGCCAAAGTTTGATCTGTGGTTGTCAACCTAACTTCCAGAATCGAATCCAAATTTGACTCTATCACCTTACAGGAAGCTCAGTTTCTACTTCAGAAATACGAAATGAGGCTTGAAAAGTTTAATACTGCAGATTTTCATGGAGGCTCAATCAACATAGCTTCACTCAACAATGCACAAAGTCTGTCATCTCTGACCACCACAAACAAAATGCATACAACACCTACTGGTTTGACCACTGTGTCTACAACATCTGATGGATTACCTAATGTATCACCTTCTTTGCCGGGAACTCAGTTTTATCTTGTGCATGCTGGCTCCGTTTATCAAGGTAGTCAGAACCATTCATCAGATACTTTGGTCCTATGTATGGACAACTTGCTTCCTATTCTTTCAGACCTTCAGGATATAACTCTGGTGGTAGAGGCAGAGGTAGATCTAATGGTCGAGGGAGGCCAATCTGTCAAGTTTGTAACAAGGTTGGTCATACGGCTATACAATGTTATCATCGCTACAACTCTGCTTACAATGGGACTCCACCGCAGTTTGGACCTTCTCCACAGTTTGGCATGTCCAACCCTGTTGATTCTGGATACAACAGTCGTCCACCTTCACAGCAGTCCCATTTCATTCAACAACAACCTCTTGTTTCGACTATAAATTCCTATGGTACACAGCCACAGCCTGGATATATCTCTTATGGATCACAGACTCAACCAGCCACCACTACTGAGTATCAGGTTCAACAGCATTACAATGACTCACAACATAGGCCTCTTGCCACTCATTCTCAGCAAGGGTTTCATGTTCCCAGCCAACAGACTCAAAATCTACCTCATACACCAAACCAAGCTTACTTTGTGTCCAACCATGTTCCATCCTCTAGTCAATCTTGCAATGCACAAATCACATCCATTTCCAATTTCAATGCTCCTGTTGACCCAGCCTGGTACATGGACTTTGGAGCCACTGACCATGTAACCTCTGATCCCAATCAATTAACTGTCAGCAGAAATTATGATGGAGTTGAGCAGCTGCAAGTTGGCAATGGTGAGTCTTTACATATTACTCATGTTGGTTCTACTTTTCTGCCAAATACCTTACATTCTAAATGTCTACATCTAAAAAATGTGCTGTGTGTTCCTAGGATTACTAAAAATCTTCTTAGCATATCTAAGTTTACTAAAGATAACCATGTCGTTGTTGAATTTGACTTGGATTGTTGCATTGTTAAGGACAAGGCTACGAGGGCAATACTACTGCAGGGAGGACTTAAGGCTGGCTTATATCAGTTGCATATTCCATCTAGGTTTCTTTCCTCTCATTTACCTGCTAGGTTTGATAGTTCTGATCCTTGTGTTCCTCAGTCATTTGTTACTTCAACTAGTTAGTCCAGTCACAATAAATGTACTGAAAAAGATATGAGTCACTCTTGTTATACTAGAAATAAGATGGCAGGTTCTGTAAAACAACCTAATGATTGTAATACTATCCTGCATACTTGTAATTCTTTTCCTATTAATAAAACACAAAACTTGAATGGTTTTACTTCCTTAATTTCTCCCACTGTTTTGCATAATTCTGGTGATGATTTATCTACCACTGCATTGCATAATTACAGTACCAACTTTTCTCATATCTCATCACATTCAGGCACCAAAGCACTCTCTACTGAAAATACCAACATATCACATAGTTCACCTACTGTTTTTCATGTTAATAATACCAAAACACATATGCTATCTCTTTGGCATAATAGGTTAGGCCATCCTCACTCAGATGTGTTACACAATATTCTATCATTTATGGATAAACAACCTTCAGGATCAGCTTCTGGCTTACCCTTCTGTGATGCCTGTAGATTAGGCAAGTTGCGTAGAAATCAATTTCCCTTGTCTCAATCTAGAGCCTCACACCCACTCGAGTTAGTTCATAGTGATGTGTGGGGACCAGCCCCACTGACCTCCCTAGAAGGGTTCAAATACTATGTCCATTTCATTGATGATTACAGCCGGTTTACTTGGCTGTTTCCCTTAAGGACAAAAGCTGAAGTCAATTCTGTTTTTATTAAGTTTCACCACCTGGTTGAGAGAGAATTTAATTGTAAGCTTAAATGTCTCCAATCCGACCAAGGTGGAGAATATAAGGGTCTACTGTCATATTTGTCTGCTGTTGGTATTCAGTTTAGGCACTCTTGTGCTCATGTTCACCAGCAAAATGGAAGAAGTGAACGCAAACATAGACATGTAGTAGAGACTGGCATAACTTTACTTGCTCATGCCTCTATGCCACTGCATTTATGGTGGTTTGCATTTGAGGCTCTGATCTTCTTGATTAATAGAATGCCTACTTCTGTTTTAAATCACATTTCACCTTATCAAGTACTCTTTAACAGACCACTGGTGTATTCTGAACTTAAAACCTTTGGCTGCACTTGTTTCCCTTTTTTAAGAGATTTTAATAAACATAAACTCAGTTTTCATTCATCTAAATGTACTTTTGTTGGATATAGTTTAGTGCATAAAGGTTATAAGTGTTTGAATTCAGAAGGCAAAGTTTATATCACTCCTAATGTCCAATTCAATGAACAAGAGTTTCCCTTTGCCACTAAACCTGATCAGTCTCACTCTTGCTATACCACTTGATTCACTAGAAACCACCTCTTCCATTCCAAGTTTCTCTTATGTTTCTGTTCAGCTCCCACATGATATAAGTGCCAAAGTCTCTCTTGCAGTGGCTAATCCTGATTCATGTTTCAATTCAACAGTTGGTAAGTCAGATTCTGCATCAATTTCAGCACTTCAATCTACTTCTAATATTCCTTGTAGCTCTACTTTTAATTCTACTATACCTTTGTCTCCATTACATCATACTACTGCCCCAATAGATGCTCCTACTACTTTAGGTCCAACTTCTTCTGATACAAATATTACAGGGTCAGATTCTACTACAATTCACACACCTTTGTCCACCTGCCCTCTTAAGGTTGATTTTACCCATTTCAAAAACAATTGTACAACCAGTGAGTCATTATCCTTGCCTACCAATCAGCCTCGTTTACAGCACTCTTCTCATCCTCCTGGTTGCTCTCTTGTAGTAGATTTAATTCCATCACAATTATCTGCTCCTGGTCCATCTTCTTTACCCATGGCCATTAATTCACATTCAATGATTACTATGTCTAAATCCCCTTTACAACCTTCTACTGCCTCTGCACAAACTTGGTCTACCATCATCACTACACAACCTGAATCTTCCACACAAAAAATAGCCCCTACACAACCTGAATTCTCAACAACAAAACCAGATCCTGTACAGTCTTATACTGCCCTTACATCATCTACAACCACTATTCAACCTGAACCCGTGACAGTAAGTGAAGCCCTTGCTAGTAATGAGTGGAAAGAGGCTATGCAAGCTGAGTTTAATGCTTTAATGCAAAATGAAACCTGGAGTCTTGTTCCTAAGACTGCTGTTATGAATGTAATTGGTAACAAATGGGTTTTCAGGACAAAATTCAATGCTGATGGGTCTCTCTCCAAATATAAGGCTAGGCTAGTTGCTAAAGGCTTTCAACAAACACCTGGGTTGGATTACTTTGAAACTTTCAGCCCGGTTATTAAGCCTAGTTCCATTAGAATCATTCTTATAGTTGTTACTTCTTACGGATGGGACATTCAACAGATAGATGTAAATAATGCTTTCCTTAATGGTCAAACTTAACAAGGCTCTTTATGGTCTAAAACAAACTCTAAGAGCATGGTTTGATAAACTCAAACAAGCCTTGCTGGACAAAGGCTTTAAGAATTCAGTTTCAGATTCCAGTTTATTCATCTTTAAGGATAATGCTCAAATTCTCTATGTCCTTATTTATGTGGACGACATCCTAATTACTGGATCCAACAACCCTTCCATTTTACAACTGATTGAAACCTTAAATACTCAGTTTGCCTTGAAAACACTTGGTTTAGTGACCTATTTTCTTGGTTTGGAGGTAACTAGAACACATGAGGAAATTCACTTGAAGCAGACCAAATACGTTACTAATTTGCTTAAAAAAACCAAGATGCAAGATGCCCATTCCTGCCCCACTCCCATGGCTGCTGGTACAAAACTTTCAGCCACAGATAGTGAGTTGTTTAAAGACCCCAGTTTGTATAGAAGTACCATTGGTGCTCTTCAATACTTAACCTTAACAAGGCCTGATATTAGTTTTACAGTCAACAAACTAAGTCAGTACCTTCAAGCCCCTACTGAGCTACAATGGCAAGCTTGCAAGAGGGTTTTGAGATATCTTAAAGGAACACAGTCTCGTGGTCTTTAGTTCAGACCAGCAGTTTCTCTTCACCTTGAATGCTATACGATGCTGACTGGGGCAGTAACTTGGATGACAGGAGGTCCACCAGTGGATACTGTGTATATCTTGTGCCAAATCTGATTCAATGGAGCTCCCGGAAGCAAAGAGTGGTTGCCTTATCATCTACTGAAGCTGAATATAGAGCATTGGCACATAGACAAGAATGAATTGGCATGGCTGGAAAGTCTGTTTTCTGAGTTGGGAATACCCCTCAATTCTTGTCCGGTAATTTGGTGTGACAATGTCAGCGCTGGTGCCTTAGCTTCTAATCCCGTTTTTCATGCTCGGACAAAGCATATAGAGATTGATACTCATTACATCCGGGATCAAGTTTTAGCCAAAAAAAATTTTTGTGCAGTATGTTCCTTCAAAACTGCAGATAGCTGATGTGTTAACCAAAGCCCTCTCCATTACTCAGTTTCACGAGCTGAAACAGAAACTCTGTGTTGTTGACACTCCACAACCTGTAAGTATTAACTGAAATATAATAGTGCTTAATGCTGCCTGTGTGTATGAACTGAAATTTGGTGAACAGAAGTGGCTGTTGAAGTTCTTGTGCTAAGCAGAAATATGGTAATCTGAAATATAATGAACTGAAGTGGTTGTTGAAATGGTTGTGTTAAGTTGAAATGAGATTTTGTGTTGAGAAGTGATTGTTGCAACTGTACTGATGTTGAAGTGGTTGTTGCAGCTTTGTGACTAAAGTTGCAGTATGTTGAAATGAAAAAAAAAAAAAAAAATTCTGCAGCAGTAGTTTTTTTATTGAGGCTGCAGTAGTTGTAGTTGTAGTTTCTGTTATTGAAATGCTCTGTGGTTGGAAAGGGTGCTTTGCAGTAGAAATTGGTAGTTGAAATGACTGCAAATAGTAGTTGAAGTTGTTGTTTTCTGTTATTGAAATGCTCTGTAGTTGGAAAGGGTGTTTTGCAGTAGAAATGGTAGTTAAATAGTAGTTGAAATGACTACTAAACAAGCTGTTTAAGTGTTGGAATTGCTGTGTTTTGCTAAAGTACTAAAGTATTGAAATGTGTTGAAGTTGCTGGTTTTTACTGAATGGTGAACTGAAGTGTTGAAGCTGCTGGTTTTTACTGAATGGTGAACTGAAGTGTTGAAGTTGCTGGTTGTACTGAAGTATTGAAATGGTTCACTGAAGTGTTGAGGTTGCTGTTTTTACTAAAGTGTTGGAGTTTTTTTTTTTCTTCCACTAAAGTGTTGAAGTTGCTGTTAAATGGTTCACTGAAGTGTTGAAGTTGCTGTTTTACTGAATGGTGAACTGAAGTGTTGAAGTTGCTGTTAAATGGTTCACTTTTGGAATGCTTTATTAAAGTGTTGAAGCACTGCAATTTATGATTTGTCCAATCTCTTTAAGGGAAAATGATATACAAATTGGAGTTCACAAAAGTGTAGCAAATATGATTGGAACCTAATACGTTATTTTTTTCGTAATTAGTTGAATAAACTAGGTGGATTATTATTCTAAATGATAAAATGTTAGAAATTTTGATGGAAATTTAATAACAGGTAAAGAATGATTAATTATTAGATGCACTAATACATTATTTAGAGATATATTAGTAATATAAAAATAGTTTTAAATTTTATGCATATATTTATTTAAATGTAATTTGATTCTTTTAGTGAAAACAGGAAATAAAATTACTAATTATCAATAAATAGTGTAAATATACTATTTATATAGAAAGATATTTGACAAATAAAAAAAAATCAATTTATATATATTCCTATTTGAAACACTGTAATTTTTTATTCAACTGAATTACCAATAAATTAGTTGTAAACAATTCAATTGAATTACCAATAAATTAGTTTAGAAAAAATTTTCTCATTAACTAATTCCAGGGTACTATACATTATTAACTTTTCTCATATTTTTTAAAATAGTAGGTTACAATTTTAGTTAGTAAGAAATATTCAATCACTATGATATTAAACCTAAATGATGTATACTAATTTAGATATACTAATTTCTACACATCAAAGTGTACGACTAGTAGAACATAAAATTATATGAATGCCCAACTGCTTGAACACACTAATTCTATAATACAATTCAAAAGTTCCCTTACAACATTTCCTCTATATAATGTGTGAAAGAATGTATCTTATATTAATTCCGTACATAAATATAACTAATGAAAGGATTTTTTAAATATTTATTGTTCAGAGATATTTGCTGGAAAATTACTTTAAATAATATCTCATTCTTATATAATATACAATAAAGTAATTATACATTTTGCTGCATGCCTTACGTCTTATGTTACAAATCAATTTGTCAACCATTTCTCATTTAATATCTAATGATCATCGAATTCCAACCAGATTCTCTCTATATGGTGTCATGCACAATTTGTTTCTAACCATTGCTATTCCTGGTCATGTTGCCCTTGAGCAATTCAAACCCTAATTCAACTTAACGGTCGTAGTTTTGAACAACAAATTATCTTGTTAGCTTTCAACCTTTTCATAGCAAAGGTTCCAAATCCCTTAAATAACCTCGCTTTATATCATAATAGTAGGCATTATTTATTAGCTTTCGGCACAAAAGTAGTTTAGAAATAGTTTGAAAAAAAAAAAAAATGTAGACATATATATAGTAGGTTTAAAATTTTGATAGTTTAAAAAATTAAAATGACATATCTGAGAAACAATATTACTCTTTAAAAAAATGCTACAAAAACTTCATAACTACCTTGGATCTGAGAAAGTCATTTATGACATTTAACCTCTCATAACGGGCATTCAATTAACTAAGAAAAACATTACCCAAACAAACTTTAAACAAATATAGCAAACAGCTTCAGGTACACATGTACCTGGCTTATAAATACCTTAACAGTCCTTCATTCTGCATATCATAAACAAAAAGAAAAAGAAAACCACAATCAAGAATGGCTGAAGAGACGAAACGATTCTACATTCTTGCAACCTTGCTAAAAATAGTTCTAATTTCTTATAACCTTATCCCGATTGTGCTTTGTGAACCAGAGATCATACCTACCGATTCATCCAAACTTGACGCATGGATTGGCCAAAACATCAAACAATTCGTAGAAACAAAAAGCTTGGATGACGAAAAAGGCTCTACCTTGGACGATGTTTTGGCCACCGCGGAGGCTGGTCTCAAAGTGATAATAGTCAAGAAAGATGGTAGTGGAGATTTTAAGACGGTGACCGATGCAGTGAAAAGCATTCCATCGGGGAACACAAAGAGGACGATAATTAAGATTGGGGGAGGTGAGTATCGAGAAAAGATCACTATTGATAAGTCCAAGACATTTATAACATTTTTAGGGGATCCAAAAGGCATGCCAAAGATTGTGTTCGATGGAACAGCAGCCAAATATGGCACGGTGGATAGCGCTACGGTGGCTGTGGAGAGTGACTACTTCGTTGCTATTAACATTGCATTTGTCGTACGTCTTTTTATTTTAGATATTGTGTTTTATTTATATTATTTGTCGTAACACGTTTAACCAGTATTTTTTAATATGATCCAATATATAAATTATTTGGACATTTTGTCATGTTTATAACTATTAGCTAATTCGTTGGACGCGACAAACCAAATGTAAGCATGAAACTTGCAAGAACAAGATTTCTAGTCTTTAACCTCCTGGTGTATGACTTAATATTCATGTTTGTTACTTTTTACTTTTTTTTAGAACTCGGCTCCAATGCCAGATGCAAAAAGAGACGATCAACAAGCAGTGGCATTGAGAATATCAGGAGATAAGGCAGCATTCCATAATTGCAGGTTTATCGGTTATCAGGACACCTTGTGTGATTTTGTTGGCAGACATTTGTTCAGAGACTGTTATGTTGAAGGCACCGTCGATTTCATCTTTGGAGATGGCCAATCCCTATACTTGGTACTTCAAAGACTCTCATGGTTTTATAAATTATTATAACCTTACAACCTTTGTTTATTCTAAAATTCAGTTAAGAAACATTGGTTTTAAAATAAGGAGGATAAAAAAATAAAAATAAAAATCTAAACAAAATTAATGCATTCATCCTTAGGTAATATAATAAGTAACACATTTATATTTCACAGTTTACATCAATACAATAAGAAGATGGTTATGATAATGGGTACAAAAGGAATACTGGATCGACTTTTTGACAAGCATTAAAGCTAACAATTACATTCTTTATGTAGAACACGACTATAAAATCGGTGGCAAAGGGTTTATCAGTAATAACAGCACATGGCAGAGAAGAAGTGAGTGGCAAAAGTGGATTCGCATTTGTCCACTGCAACATAATCGGCAGTGGTGACACATACCTTGGACGTGCGTGGAAGAATAGCCCTAGGGTGATATTTGCTTACACATACATGGGTGAACACATCAACGATCAAGGATGGCTTAGTGGCATGTACCAAGAATCTAATAGCAATCAAAAGTATGGTACTAATCATATTTTACTTAAACTAAACGATCATGATTTTTATTATTATCAAACATCATAACAAATTGTGCTTTTTTCTTTTTTTTGAAACTGCAATTTTTCAGAAAGGTATATTATGGAGAGTACAAGTGTATGGGACCAGGGGCTGATTCTACAGGTCGAGCTAAATTCTCCAAGACATTATCAGATGCAGAAGCTGAGCCCTTTTTGAGCATGACTTACCTTGATGGAAACAAGTGGGTTCTCCCACCTCCCAAGGTGTGAACTTCTTCACTAATAAATACATCTAACAGCAAGGCTCCATTGAAGGAAAGCTCAACTACGTACAATGAAGAGTGTGGATATCAAATATTTTTCAAGTTTTATTTTAGATGAACCTTTCTTGATAACCATTTTTTTTATTTTTTATTTGTTTCCAATATTGTTACCTTCCCGGGAAGGGATTGTATAGAAAATATAGGAGGATCTCGATCAAAGCTATTGGCGCTAATAGGAGTATCGCCTTGCACATTGAGCTTTTACAATATTATTTGGTTTTTTTATCAATAATCGGTGACTGTTGCAGCATTCAACCTCTTTCTAAATCTATCATGGCTTTCTATAAATGCTTTCAAATGATTTTATGTAACCATTCTTTTGAGAATTCAAATTTGAAGGTTAATATATTTAGTCCATCTCTAATGGAGATTCACATTTATTTTATTGGTAAAATTGAGTTTTGAATATTTTTACTTTTAGTTAGAATAGTTCACATGCAATGATATAACATTTTTGCCGATAAAGGAGAAATTTCCATACCTATTGAAAACAAAAATTGAAAAGGCAAGTGTGTAACATTTTAATAGTTAGAATATTTCAATTAACTAACCTTTTGTGAGAGATACGAAGAAAACAGGGAAGAACAAAGAAAAAGGAGAACTGAAATACTTCTGTATTTTCCTTATCTTAGAGAAGTACAGTAAGCTGACATTTATAGTAAAAACAGAGCAAAAGACGTAAAGCAGAAATAGAATGTGAAACTGTTACAGAGACGTAAAACAGAACGTAAAACAGACTGCAAATCTGTTACAACGGTAAAACTGACTTAAAAACTTTTCTAACAGACTTCTTAAACTGATTAATAGCTTTAACAACTTCATTAATCAGTTTACTAACATTCTCCCTTAAACTAAACTATCTTAATCATCATTCAATGTTTTACTGACATCCTTCCGTAAATCAAGCCACCCTTTTTGTCATGCATACTATCGCCTAATTCTGAACCATGTTAGCAACAACACTCTCATTAACTTGATGCAGCAGTTCTTCTTGTAAACTGATCTGATGAAGCTTCAGTATTTAACTAGACTGATGCAGCACCAGTATTATCTTACAGATTTATCAGAGTCAATTCTGAAACAGAGAGAGTTAATAACTCAGATTTCTTGGTCAGGAGAGATGACTTTAGAATCTGAGATTTCCTGTGAAAGAGAGGAAACAACTGTAAGTTTATATCTGAGAGCTTCAAATCTCGTAGTGGACAAGGATTTGGTAAAGATGTCTGCGGTTTGGTGCTCTGTAGGAACATAGCAGACTTTTAACTTTTTGGCTGCAATTTGTTCTCTGATGTAGTGCATATCTAACTCAATATGCTTGGTTCGAGCATGGAAAACTGGATTAGATGCAAGTGATTTAGCACTCTGATTATCACACCATATAACAGGAACTTCGGGGAAGATGCAGACCCATTTCGGTTGAATAAACTATGAAACCAGCTATTTCGTTGCACCTTGAGCAAGAGCTCTATACTCAGCTTCAGTAGAAGATAGGGCCACTACTTTTTGTTTCCTGGAGCTCCATTGCAGCAAGTTAGATCCAAGGAATAGGCAGCAACCGCTGGTTGACCGTCTGTCCTGAATACTTCCTGCCCAGTCAGCGCCAGTGAAACATTCAAGATGAAATCTTTGTATTTTGGTGAACTTGACACCAAAATTTGAAGTGCCTTTAATATATCGAAGAAGTCTTTTGCAAGCTTGCCAATGAAGTTGAGTGGGAGCTTTTAGAAATTGACTTAATTTGTTGACAGAAAATGCAATCTCAGGCCGGGATAGTGTGAGATATTGTAGTGCACCAATGGTACTCCGGTAGAGAGATGGGTTGTCAAATGGCTCACTATCCTCAAATGTTAATTTGTTTCCTAATGCCATTGGAGTGGAGCACGGTTTGGAGTCTGACATTCCAGTTTTCACCAGTAAATCCCGTGCATATTTATCTTGACTCATATGTATTGCTGAATCTGTTCTTTGAACTTCAAGTCCCAAAAAATACTTAAGAGAGCCCAAGGTTTTTAAGGCAAACTCAAGATTCAGTTTGCACACAATATCTTGAACTAACTTATCATCACTTCCTGTCAATAATATGTCATCAACATATACAACACCATATATAACCTGATTGTTATGTCTGTAAATAAATAGACTAGGATCAGCTCCTGAACAGAGAAAACCCCACTGCAAGAAGGCATTTTTGAGCTTCTCAAACCATGCCCGCGGGGCCTGTTTAAGTCCATAGAGTGCCTTTACCAATTTACACACATGAAGAGGCTTTGTATCATCAATGAAACCTTGTGGCTGAGTCATAAAAACTGTCTCACTAAGCTCTCCATTGAGGAAAGCGTTATTTACATCAACTTGCTGAATATCCCAGCCATATGTGATAGCCAAGCTTAGAACAACTCGAATGGTAGAAGACTTTATAACGGGACTGAAGGTTTCAAGATAATCAATCCCGGGGTTTTGTTGAAAACCTTTTGCAACAAGTCTAGCTTTGAACCTTTGAATAGACCCATCAGAATTTTGTTTTACTCGAAAAACCCATTTACATCCAACTATATTCATGTGTGATTCAGCTGGAACAAGTTCCCAAGTATGGTTGGATATTAAGGCTTTGAACTCACTTTCCATGGCAACTTTCCAGGATGGATGAGATAGAGCTTCAGCTACACTCTTTGGTTCACTTGTATCTAGGTGCGAACTAGAAGAAACTAACATAGATATAGGAATTTTAGCTTTAGACCGAGTAACCATGGGGTGAGTATTTAATGAATGTGAATTATGAGCAGTGGAGTCAATGGTGGCAGGAGTGGGCTGGTGTTTAGGAAAGGGAAGATCTACAACAAGATGAATGGATTCAGGAGAACTAGTAGAGTTTTCTGGTAATGTAGTGGGAGAGTTTGTAAGAGGCTGGACAAAGTGTTTAGTAGGTTTAAGAGCTGACGTATGTACAGATTGTGGAGAAGACTCTATAAAAGGTGAATTTGGTAATGTACTAGGTGAATGTGAGGAAGGTTCTTCTAAAGGATCAGCAGTTAGTGTTTTATGTGAGGGAGTTTGTTCTAAGAAAGACGGTGGAGCTGAAATATTAACAGACTTGGAAAGGGGACTGGACTGTGATAGTGGAGCTATAGATGACCTTTGCTGACCAATTGTAGGAAAAGGTGGTGAAGAAGAAGAGGACATGGGTGCAGTGGTCAAGGAAGGTATGACTCTAAATGAGCTTTTATCACAAGAGAGAAACTGTGGTGATTGACTTGTTTTAGGACAGAATGCAACAGTTTCAGTGGTTGCAAAAGGAAAATGGTTTTCATCAAATTTAGCACTTTGACATATATAAGTCTTGCCTTTAGAATCCATGCATTTGTATCCTTTGTGATGCATGCTATATCCTACAAACGTGCATGTGGTGGTGTGAAAATCAAATTTTTGTGAGTTATAAGGTCTAAGGTAAGGATAGACTACACAACCAAAGATTTTAATACACTTATAATCTGGAATTTGTTTAAACAAAATCTGAAATGGAGACAAACCAGATAATACAGACGTGGGCAGCCTATTTGTAAGGTAAGCAGCGGTTTGGAAAAAAAGCCACCAAAATTTCAAAGGCATATTAGCTTGAGCAAGAAGAGTTAAATCTTGTTCTACTAATTGTCTATGTTTTCTTTCAACCCTTCCATTTTGTTGGTGGGTATAAGGACATGGATGCCTAAAAACAATCCCATGATCAAGAAAATATGGAACTAAACTCCTATATTCCCCTCCCCAATCTGTTTGAACACATTTTATGGTAAAGTTAAATTGTTTTTCTGCTAGAATATGAAACTGTTTGAAGATATGTTGAGTTTCTGATTTATTTTTCAGTGGGAAAATCCAAGTGAATCAGCTATAGTCATCTAGGAATTGAATGTAATAACGAAAACCTTCAGGTGAGGGAATGGGAGAAGGTCCCCAAAGGTCTGAATGAATCAGTTCTAGGGGTTGAGAGGCTCTTGAATTGGTTCTAGGAAAAGCTGATTAGTGAAGTTTACCAAATTGACATGCAGTGCAGAAATCAAAGGTGTGTGAAACAATATTGTTTAGTTTTAAAATATGCAGAATTTTGGAAAGAACATTTGCATTGGGGTGACCTAAACGTTTGTGCCACAACATTCCATTGGTTTTGACAGTAGCAAGTGATTGAAATGTGTGTGTATTATTATCACTAGTAGCATTTACACAACAGGATACATTTGCAAGAGACTCTAAAGACTCATTATTAGAACTTAAAGTTGGTTCACAAAAATCTGAAATTACAGAAGAATGCTGGGTTTGGACAGATTGATCTTGGTGCAGTGTTCTGGTTGAGGAGTTGAAGACGTGGGCAGTAGGTTTTGCAGAGACATCCAAGGCAAAGGGAATTTTGGAAGGGCTGCAGTTTGAAGTTGGTAAAGGCCATCCTTAAGTCTTCTTTGAAGAAGAACAACCTTGGATTGTTTGTCCTTAACAACACAATGGTCAGCAAAGAATTCAACTATAACACCATTATCTTTAGTAAATCTAGATATGCTTAATAGATTTTTGGTGATGCTAGGGACACACAAGACATGCTTAAGATAAAGAGACTTAGATTGACATGGTAAATAAGTGAAACCAGTATGAGATATAGGTAGAAGCTCACCATTTCCAACCTGGAGCTGCTCATTTCCAGGGTAATTAGAATTGACAGTGAGCTGAGAGAGATCAGCTGTTACATGATCTGTAGCTCCTGAGTCCATGTACCAGGAGACATCTTGGACAGTGGATGGTGCAGCAACATAATTGGCAACAGAGTTGGTATAGTTTGGTGACTGTGTTTGAGTTAAAAATGCTTGATTGGAAGAGGTATGTGGTATAGTTGTAGAGGATTCATCATTTGTTTGAATCTGCCCAGATGATCCTGCGGAAAAATGAGCTGATGTTGCATTATGAGCTGTAGAATTAGTGTAGAATGGGTGGACACCAACTGATATGTTTGGATTATAGGTAGGCTGAGATGTGCTCTGAGGGGAGTATGGTGATCCTTGATAAACAGCAGGTGGTCTGGAGTAATTAGGAACAAAATTCTGTCTGATCAGTGGATTGATATCTCCTGTATAATTTGTGTCAAACCTGTGATAACAATTGAGAGCCAAGTGTCCATTTTTTCCACATACTTGGCATATAAATCTGCCTCTACCAGATCCACGCCCTCTCCCTCTGCCACCAAACTGTGGTGAGTAAAGCTGGTGCTGTGGAACTGAGTTAACAAGATGATTAGATCCAGGAACAAAGTGACTAGATCCATGAGCAACTTGAGGAGTACTTGAATTGTGGGATACAAAGCCAAGAGGTGGCATAGGTGTAAACCGAGACTGCTGACCATTGAAGGCGTGATTTTCACTATGATATTTTTTGTGATTCTCACCAGTTGTAAGATTGGCAAGATTAACAGATCCACCTTGGAATTCAGTGTTAACCATTGAGTTCATCACTAAATTAGCTTTTTCTAACCTCAACTCATACTTTTGTAGAATTATCTGTGCTTCCTGGACAGAAAGTGGATCAAGTCTAGACTCAAGTCTAGTGGTGATATTTACTACTGCAGCGTCATATTCAGAAGTTAGGCCATCAAGAATGTAGTTTAACAATTCTTCATCAGTGACTATTATACCACTGGAAGATAAAACTTCAGCAAATCCTTTCATTCTCATGAAGTAATCATGAATACTTAGATTATCTTTCCTTGTATTTTGTAGTAAGTTCTTGATATGTAAGGTTTTAGATCTAGATTCAATAAGAAACTCTTTTTTCTAAAACAATCCACATTTCGGCAGAAAATTGACACTTTGATACAACAGAAAACATTGATTCAGATATGGATCCAAGAAGCTAACTTACTAGTGATTTATCTGTCTTTTTCCACTGAACATAAGCTGGATTAGGTTTCTTTTCTGTAACTCCATCAGAACTTTCACTTTGGATCTTGATAAAGGGGGCTGGACACGAAATCAACCCGGTTAGATGTTCCTCCAGATCATGAGAACCTACTGCAAATAGAATCTGTGATTTCCAGAATCTATAATTATCTCTGGTAAGTTTCGGAGAGATAACAGGTAGGGTTGAAGAAGCCATGGCTGGAGATACTGAAGAACTTTCGGTTTCAGAAGTCAACTTGTGAGTTGAGGTATTTTGATTGAGAGAGAATTGAGAGAGATCAACCATTTATGACGTTTGTCTATGGCTCTGATACCATGTTAGAATTTGAGTTGGGCCTAACTCCTCACCCAAAAGGCCTTATTGAGTAGGAGGATTGTCCACTCTTATAAACCCATTGGCTTGAGTGTGCTTAGTCGATATGGGATCTCCAACACTCCCCCTCACGGTCAAGCCCATATGGTCCACTTGCCTATGAATGGAGGTAGTTTGGCAGCCCACCGCTGGTCAATCACTCAGCTCAAATGGGGCTGGCTCTGATACCATGTGAGAGATACGAAGAAAACAGGGAAGAACAAAGAAAAAGGAGAACTGAAATACTTCTGTATTTTCCTTATCTTAGAGAAGTACAGTAAGCTGACATTTATAGTAAAAACAAAGCAAAAGACGTAAAGCAGAAACAGAATGTGAAACTGTTACAGAGACGTAAAACAGAACGTAAAACAGACTGCAAATCTGTTACAACGGTAAAACTGACTTAACAACTTTTCTAACAGACTTCTTAAACTGATTAACAGCTTTAACAACTTCATTAATCAGTTTACTAACACCTTTTAACCTAGATAATTGTAATTAAAAGCATGACAGATTAGTAACCCTATATTGTTTTTACGCATTTATATTCTTCATGGTGTCATCATTGTGTATCCTAAAGTCGCTCTGTCGCTGTTAGCAAACGATAGAGACCAATGATTATAGGAGAAGTCGTAGCATTTTTCATGGTTCGAACCTGGGAAAGAGAGGATTACACAAAAAACAAAAAAACAAAAACAAAAAAATGGAAAAGCAATAATGAACAATGAACGTTACCTAAGAAACGAAGTTTTGTTGGATTTATGTATATTCAATCTTATATATTAAAAAAAGAGTATCCGCAACTAGCGTATTGAATTCTAGGAGGGATTAGGCCCAAAAGAGCCTCCAGAAACTAAATTTATCAAATGCTCTTAATTGCGACATTGTACCAATCACATGTCATTGTACCATTCGTCTACTCATTCGGAACTTATTCTAACTCGAGAAAAGAAAAAAAAAAACGACATTGTTTTACGGATTCAAATAAAAATGAGATTCATAATAAATTTTTTAAATCGTTATTACAAAATTAAAATTATGCAAGAATAAGCATCCAAAAGACAATAGGCAAATAAGACTTCATCTCTACGATAGAAATAAGACTAATAAACTCTATTCAAAGGGGAGTGGCCTCAGAAGAGTAAATCTCCATGTATACACTAGAAAAGAACAAATGAAGGAATGTCTTACTTGACAAACATAGATCTATATTTGTATTGCAACGACTTTTAATTCTATAATATCAAGCTTCCATATACTAATACTTGTGTTTGTGAAATAGGATATGCCTTGACCTCTTGACGAAGGACAATAAAATATCCCTAAACGTCAAATTACACATTATGGTAGAATTTAGTTAATAAATTATTTATAATTTGATAATTATTGCTTAACAATATAAAAAAAATTGAAACATGTTTTTTAGAGTGTTAAGCTACAGGTTTTGTTAAATACATGAACGGAATAAGGATTCCTAATCTTGTGAAAGTTCTGTAATTTCTTTTTGTACCTGTTAAGGAATTGGCATAGCGAGGTTGCACATATCAAATATTTGGAGGAAACAATGCAATCGGAAAGGATAGAGGGTTCCCATTTCCATTCCCTCACAAAATCCGTGAAGCAAAAAAACTCTTAAGAGCAACATGAGAGTGATTTAGAAAGGTTTGGGGAGCTAGCATGTGTAAGGAGAAAGATACCGAGCTTGAATAGTAACTTTTAAATAAGATTCAATATAAAATGCGAATGTTGTTTCAGAGAGGATAAAGATCATGCCTTGTGGTTTTTTGTTAGAATTCTATTTTGATTTGGTGAAAAATTGACCTCGTTAGTAAAATGAAATAAAAAAATAAAAATTTGACAACTAAGCGCAGGGGGCAATGTTTTAGTTTACTAGGTAATTATGTTCTTAGTAACCGGTATATATGAATATATCTTTTTTTAGTATAAGTTTTATGTTTATTATTGCAAGTTTTTCATTTTGCTGCATGCCTTACGTCTTATGTTACAAATCAATATGTCGACCATTTCCCATTTAATATCTAATGATCATCGAATTCCAAACTGTTTCTCTCTATATGCGCTTGAAGGTTCCGTCAATGTCTTTGAATGCGATCTCTCTACCGATTCGAGAATGGAATCGAACTCATGTCGTCCACACAAAGACAATACACCAATGACCAAGAATCAGTTTTGCTAGAATTAATTCTTGGCTTTAAGGATTCAAGTATTTGGAAGAATGAGTGTAGGGTAAAGAAGAGAAAAATTTCTCTTCAAAAGCTCTCCACAGCCACCAAATGAATTTCGTTGAATAAACCCAATTTTGCTTCATTTATATAATGATGCAAATATCCCTTCCACCCCTCAAGTTTAGCAACAACCCAAACTTTAGGTAGAATTGCATATTAACCCAATGTAATTATTTAGTTTAAATGTTATTATTAACTCTAATAATTAAATTTATAATTTTGCGAAATTACTCTAATAATAAAACTTGATATTGGCTATAACCTCAGTAAATTTAATTACGCAGTAAAATTACCAGTATGCCCATTCATCTAAAAGACGAATATACCATTCCAAAATTCACCACCCTTAAACTATCTTCTAACTGTGTAACCCGTATACACCTTATCATATCGGTAGTGATTATGTCGCGATTGACACCAATCAATCATCTTACCATACACAGACCAAGATTGATCCCTAGCAAGGCATCATGGCCACTCAATAAATTCAGATTCAGCGAAATAGCTGCCTATCAACAATATGGTTACCATGTAATCAAATCCTTTCATTATTTGTTATCTCATCGAGGCTGAGGTATAGAAATAGTGTCAACCTTAGTTATCCTCAATATCTTTGTATTCGATTACTTGACCAATGACCGGAATAATAAATTGGATTGAGCAACAACTCAATCCCATTTTGGCCACAGCTTTAGTGTCATTGTCATTCACTGAATTGCACCGTGAGATACCTTCTCTCATACCCGAGAGTGATGAATCCTTTTTTAATCCACCATAGTCTTGATACACTTCTCAATGTAGCCAATCACTACCGTATTATAGCTCTAAATAGAACTACATTGGGCTACTGTCAAACTACACCAATCGGTGCACAAGGCACTCCGGTGATCTCAAGTCTAAGGATCTCATGTACCACTATTCATTGGAGGATTTATTCCATAGACATTGGGATTACCATCCATATGGAATCCTCTAGTAGGTCTGTCTAGTGAACTTGCCTACAACAAGCACCCATATGTTGCACTAGGTTGTCGGCAAATAACCTTGACAAGTGAGATCACTCACTGCCTTTCAACAGGATCATTCAACACTATAATAGCCTTATCGTATTATCTGTGTCCTCGGTCAAAATAATATTGGGGCTACAGTCATTTCTAGAATAGCCATCATATGTGATCATAGGGTTCTCACTATCAATATTTGAAACACTTGATACCCTCGTCATGATTCTACCATCCGAAGAACATATATCAATACACACAATTATTATTTACATGATATAGAAGAAAATTGCCTTTTATTGATTAATAAACATCATTACAAAGAGTCAATTCAACAATAATTGATTGGCTCTAAGCCACCCACTCTAACAATCTCCCACTTGCACTATAGCCAATCATTCATGTACTTAACACCGAATGACCCTAAGTTCCCATCAAGCTTATGCTACAACAGAAACTTTAACAGTGGGTTAGTAGGTATTCTGCAAATCTGCACATCCCCTTTTCTGATTGATTTCTTAGATCATATTGAATCAACTAAGTAAGCGTTTGGATTACTGGTGAGAATGTGGTTCCTTAGCTACAACAATGGCTCCATTATTGTCACAATAGAGCTTCAATACATCAGCAATGCTTAGAACCACATCAAGTTCAATAATGAACTTCTTGATTCAAACTGCCTACACAGCTGCATTAAATAATGCGATATACTTAGCATCAATCGTATAATCCACTACAATACTTTGCTTCGAGCTCTTCCAGCTCACTGCAGCTCTATTGAGATAAAAGACAAACCCGAATTGCAAGCAAAAATCATCTTTATCTATTTGGAAACTAGCATCACTGTATCATCTTACAGTTAGCTCATTTTCCCCTCCATAAACTAAGAACATATCCTTAGTCCTTTTTAGGTACTTAAGAATGTCCTTGACACTTATCCAGGTCGCTCACTTAGATCCAATTGATATCTTCTACAAGTACTTAATGCACATGAGACATCAATCTGAGTACACAACATAACATCGCTCACTTGGATCCGATTGAAATCTACTACAAGTGCTTAATACACATGAGACATCAATTCGAGCATGCAACATGGCATCGTTCACCTGGATCCGATTGATATCTACTACAAGTACTTAATGTATATGAGACATCAGTTCGAAGCATACAACATGGCATTGCTCACTTGGATCCAATTGATATCTACTACAAGTGCTTAATGCACATGAGACTTCAATCCGAGCATACAACATGGCATACATGATGGATTCAATTGTTGACGCATATGGGATCCTCTTCATTCTATCTCTCTCATCATGTGTTTTAGGACACAAATCCTTATAGAGATAGACACCATGTGACATCGGAAGAAATCCTTTCTTGGATTCTTCCATACTGAATCTCTTCAGTACTTTGTCTATGTATGTACTCTGATTTAGACCAAGCAACCTACGCAATCTATCTCGGTAAATCCTTATTCCGAGGATGTAAGTTGCTTATCCTAAATCCTTCATGGAGAAGCAATTGGATAACCAAGTCTTTACCAACTGCAAGTTCGATATATCATTCCTGATCAGAAGTATGTCATTGACATACAACACCAAGAATGTCATTGTGCTCCCACTTACCTTCTTGTAAACACAAGGCTCATCGTCGTTCTTAATAAAACCAAATTCTTTTACGGCTTCTTCAAAATGAATGTTCAAACTCCTTGAAGCTTTGAGTTCATAAATAGACCTCTGCAACTTACATATCTTATTAGCTTGTCCATAAAGAACGAAACCATCGAGTTGTGTCATATACACATCCTCTTCAAGGTTTCCGTTATCTATTTGCCAAATCTCATAGTCATGATATGCAGCAATCGCAAGCATAATCCAAATGTATTTAATCATGGCAACTGGCGAAAAGATTTCTTTATAATCAATACCATGAATTTTTTTGAAACCTTTGGCAACCAATTGTGCCTTATAAGCACGCACCTTGCCATCCATGTCAGTCTTCTTCTTAAAGACCCCCTATGGGTTTTACCCCTTCAGGTGGATCTACCAGAGACTATACTTGGTTCTGGTACATGGAGTCCATTTTAGATTTCATGGCTTCAAGCCATCTAACGGAATCTGGATCCGATATAGTGTCTTCGTAGGTTCTAGATTCATTATTTTGGTAGGCTAGTACGTCATCATGTTAAGTCATAAGAAAACCATATCTCTTCTACTCATGGCATACTTTTCCAAACCTACGTAGCTCCTATGCTACTTGAGGTGGTTCACTTAGATCCATAGATTGTGGAGTAACCTCCTCACGATGTTCAACCACTTCTTGTGGCACATCTTCCTGTCCTTTGCCTAATGTATCTTGTGATTCTCAAACTTCATCGAATTCTACTTTTCTCCCACTACTACCTTTTAGAAAAAAATCATTTTCTAAGAAGACACTAATACAAGTAACAAAATTTTTTGCACTCTTTTGGATGGTAGAAATAGTATCCTTTGCTCTCTTTAAGATACCCCACAAATATACATTTGTAGGATTTCTGGCCTAGCTTGTTCGAAGTCAATTTCTTGACATAAGCTTCAAAACCCCAAATCCTTAGATAAGACAAGTTGGGCTTTTGCCTACTCCATTGTTCATATGGAGTCTAATTTATAGACCTTGACGGCACACGGTTCAGTATGTGAGTCGCAGTCTCTAAGGCATAATCCCAGAATTATGTGGGCAAATCACTAAAACTCATCATATACCTAACCATTTCATGTAAGGTCCTATTTCTCCTTTCAAACACACAATTATGCTGGGGTGTATACGGAGAAGTGAGTTTTGATACTATCCCATATTCCTTCAGGTATGTTTAACTCAACTTGCTACACTTGGCATGGTTGTTATTTTGAGAATATCCTTATTGTCTATTTTAGGAACATATTATTATGAAACTGTTTAAAGAATATTATGTATACTAAAAGACAACAATCCATTAATAAAGCAATATTCTTACTTGTCCAAAGTGGACACAGAAAAATTATTTCTAGAAACTAAAGGAAAATCATAATAATCCACAAGTTCCAAGTAATAACCTCGTAGGCAAAATCAGACAATAAGACCCTACAGCTAATATTGTCGCATCATGTGCTCCATTTCTGATTTTAGGTCCATCTCTCCCTTAGTGAGCAATCTACTCTGCCGTAATCCTTGCACATTAGAACAAATGCGAGTACCATATCCTGTGTCAATGACCCAAGATGCTGACTGGAGAAATTAATCTCAATCAAGAATGTACCTGACAAAGAAGTAACATTCTTCTTCCTTTTTGCTAGGAAGGCCTTGCAATGCTTCCTCTAATGGCTAGGATTCCCATAGTGAGGACAAACGCCTTTCCTATGTACAATAGTTTCTTCCAACGACTTCTAAGCCTTTTCTTTCTCACTTGAGTTATCTTCAACCAACGTCAATGTTTTTGACATTTTCATGCCTAACTCAGTGGCCTTCAACATATCCAGAAGCTCGAAAAGGGTATTCTTCTTATCATCCTCAATGAAGTCATAGACAAATTGAGAGTAAGAATCTGGCAAAGACTATAATGTTAGGTGTATTGCTAAACCCTCATTAAGTCTACATCCCAAAATCTCAAGCTTGCTCATATACTCACTCAACTTGAGTATATGATCTCCAATTTTGGTACCCTTTTTCCATCTTACATCTAAACAATGATTGAGACACCATATGCTTCTCATTTCTCTGAAGAGAATAAAGAATAGAAGCTAAGTCCATATTCTTGTACTACTGTCGCAGTAATGGTGTCATTCATGCAAGCAGAATGTATCTAGTCATTTCTACTTTTGCATCATGTAGATGTTTCATAGATTTATACCTAGTATGATGGATAGAACTATCAGCAGGCTCTGGTGACAAAGTCTGCTCAATGGTGTATAATATATGACTGACTGAAGTATATTATTTATACTTCAATACTAGTCAATGAAATTCTCACCATTCCATTTGTTTCCCAATTTGATGATTTGTCGCAGTGATGATGGGATCATATTGCTCATTTTTAAGTGAATCTACAAGTACAAAATAAGCAAACTTTATTATAATGTTTATTATTATTTAATAAGGTCTTTTATTAAATAATCGCTCCCACTATTCTCCTCAAGCCAATAGCCTTCACTATTAACTCAGGAAAGCCCGTTGGCTTTCCTAGTGGATTGAGATCCATCTAGCCCATTTCAAACCTTCGCTTTGGCGAACAAGCCAAAATGGATTGATTAGGTAGGTTAACAAACTTAATCCACACCAATTGATAGCTCCCACTACCAACCTCAAATATGAAACAAGCCAACAAATCAATCACACAATTCAATGGCCAAAGCCATCATCCTCAAATGTGACTCTCAGTATTAGTAGAGTAGACACTACATATCGCCACGTACACACAACAAGTATACTTTTCTACTATGTCTATGATATGCTTATCCACCTTCACTTTGGCGAACAAGCAAAACATATCATTTAAGTCGACCCATCACTATTAAGGAAAACTCTAATGAAATTTAACCTCCCACTAATAGAAGTGTACCCTTTGCTTTGGTGAATAAGGTTTCGACGAACAGTGGTTTGATTAAGGAAACATGTCGGTACATGGCATAACTAAAACCAATTTCCTCGAGCCTGGAGGAATCGGTGGGTCACCTAGGGATCCTATAATAAATATCATGAGTCTTCAAGTATGATCGCTTCATTCTTGCTCCATCTTTAAGTACATTACAAAATACATCATACTAAATTTACAGTGAAATTAATTCTATACTAATTTTACATCAATAAATTTAGAAACCTCGAGTTACATTCGAGCGGAATAAGATGAGAAGAGAATGTACATCAAGAAGAGAGGAGAAAGACAAGGCACGCTGGCCCTATTTAAAATATTTACAATCATACACACCCAAAAATATATTTTAAAATATTCACCATAAGTCTAAGGCTCATGTATTAAGCACCATGCAATTTTTCAAACAAGAATTATTGCATACATTCAAAACAATCAATTTTGAATTGGGTGGGTTGATTTATAAAATTACCCTCTTGAATTTGTAGAATTACGCATTGGTCCAGCATTGTAAAAATGCTACAGCAACATTCACGCTGTGGCATAGTTTTACTATGTTGTGGCACTGAGCAGGAACGAATATGCACTATAGCGAACTTTTATTTCGTCGTGGCACAAATCCAACAACTCGCGCTTTAACAACGCATTCGTGTCGTAGCATAGGTTTATTACGCTGCGACGAGATCACACAATTTTATGATTTGACACGCTATTTTTTCGTTTTCATGCCACGACATAGTTTTACTATGTCGTGGCCCAAATGCACGTTGTGCGATTTTACGACGCTTTCACACTACGGTGAAGTTTTATTTCGCTACAGTTCAAATCACGAAATTCCGCGATCACGCAAAGTAATTATGCTACAGCAAAGTTTTATTCCACCGCGGCCTATTTGCACATTCCAGTCACTCAACATATCCCGTGACCATGCCATGGCGAAGTTTTATTTCACCGCAGCGCGTTTACGTATTTCAGGCTTACAAAGCTCGACGTTGTGGCGCAAATCACAATTCCGGAATACTGTTCGCGCCACATAATACAAAATCGATCCAATGCGAATTTGTCAACAAGCCCAGTTTATATATTAATCAATTTAAGCAATTTTAACAAATTGAAAAACCTAAACATGCATTTTCTAACAAACAATTTAGGCAATCAATCAAAATAATATAGTTAAAATATATACAATCAAAACCCTAGGCTCTAATACAACTATTAGTAATCAACAAATGCTGGCAATGGAAAAACAATTAAATTCGCCCATCGATTACTTTGATTTTGCCAAGATCAGGGTCTCATATATATATATATATATATATATATATATATATATATATATATATATATATATATATATATGCTTAAATTGAAACAACAAAAAGCCATATAAGGATTCGTTTATACCTGTGCTTAAAGGCTCCGTCAATGTCTTTGAATGCAATCTCTCTACCAATTCAAGAATGGAATCAAACTCACATCGTCCACACAAAGACAGTACGCCAATGATCAAGAATCAATTTTGCTAGAATTAATTCTTGGCTTTAAGGATTCAAGTATTTGGAAGAATGAGTGTAGAGAAAAGAAGAGAAAAATTTATCTTCAAAAGCTCTCCACGGCCACCAAATGAATTAGGTTGAATAAACCTAATTTTCCAAACTTTAGGTAGAATTAACACTAACCCAATGTAATTATTTAGTTTAAATATTAATATTAACTATAATAATTAAATTTATAATTTTGCTAAATTACTCCAATTATAAAACTTGACATGGGCTACAACCTCAGTAAATTTAATTACGCTGTAAAATTACCAATATGCCCATTCATCTAAAAGACGAATGTACCCTTTCAAAATTCACCATCCTTAAAATGTCTTCTAAGTATGTGACCCATAGGCTCCTTATCATATCAGTAGTAAGTAGTATCACGATCAACACCAATCAATCGTCTCACCACACACAGACCAAGATTGGCCCCTAGCAAGGCATCATGGCCACTTAATAGATTCGGATTCAGCAAAATAGCTGCCTATCAATGATATGGTTATCGTGTAATCAAATCCTTTTATCATCTGTTATCTCATCGAGGCTGAGGTATAGAAATAGTGTCAATCTTAGTTATCCTCGATATCGTTGTATTCAAGTACTAGACCAATTACCAGAATAATAAATTGGATTGAGCAACAACTCAATTCCACTGTGGCCATAGCTTTAGTGTCATTGCCATTCACTGGATTGCGCCATGAGATAACTTCTCCCATACCCAAGAGTAATGAATCATTTGTCTATCCACCATAGTCTTGATACACTCCTCGATGCAGCCAATCACTAGCATATTGATAGCTCTAAATAGAACTATATTGGGCTAGTGTCAAACTACACCATTCAATGCACAAGACGCTCTGGCGATCTCAAGTCTAAGGATCACATGTACCACCATTCATTAGAGGATTTATTCCATAGACACTAAGGTTACCATCCATATGGAATCCTCTGGTGGGTCTGTCCAATGAACTTGCCTACAGCAAGCACTCATGTATTGTGACAGGTTGTCGACAAACAACCTTGACAAGTGAGATCAGTCACTGCCTTTCGACGAAATCATTTAACACTATGATGGTCTTACCGTATTATCTGTGTCTTTGGTTAGAATAATACTAGGGCTACAGACATTTCTAGAATGGCCACCAGTGTGATCATAGGGTTCTCACTATCAAGATTTGAAACACTTAATACCCTCGTCACAGTTCTACCATCCTAAGAACACATATCAATACACACAATTATGATTTACATGAAATAGAAGAAAATTGTTTTTTATTGATTAATAAACATCATTACAAAGAGTCAATTCAACAATAATTGAATGGCTCTAGGGTACCTACTCTAATAGCAGGTTTATCAGTTATCAAGACACCTTGTGTGATTTTGTTGGTAGACATTTGTTCAGAGACTATTATGTTGAAGTCATCATCAATTTCATCTTGGAGATGGCCAATCCCTATACTTGGTACTTCAAAGACTCTTGTGGTTTTATAAATTATTATAATCTTATAACCTTTATTTATTCTAAAATTTGGTTAAGAAACATTGGTATTAAAATAAGGAGGTTAAAAAAAATAAAAATAAAAATCTAAAAAAAATATTGCATTTATCCTTAGGTAATATAATAAATAACACATATATATATTTCACAGTTTACATCTATACAAGAAGAAGATGGTTATGATAATGGGTACAAAAGAAATGCTAGATCGACTTGTTGACAAGCATTAAATTTAACATTTACATTGTTTATGTAGATTACGACTATAAAATCGGTGGCAAAGGATTTATCAGTAATAACAGCACATGGCAGAGAATAAGTGAGTGGCAAAAGTGGATTCACATTTGTCCACTGCAACATAATTGGTAGTGGTGAACATACCTTGGACATGTGTGGAAGAATAGCCTTAGGGTGATATTCGCTTACACATACATGGGTGAACACATCAATGATCAAGGATGGCTTAGTGGCATGTACGGAGAATCTAATAGCAATCAAAAGTACGATCCTATTCATCTTTTACTTAAACTAAACGATGATGATTTTAATTGTTATCAAACCTCATAACAAATTGTGTTTTTTTTTTTTTTTTTTAAACTGCAATTTTGAGAAATGTATATTATGGAGAGTACAAGTGTGTGAGACCAGGGGCTAATTCTACTAGTCGAGCTAAATTCACCAAGATATTATCAAATGCAAAAGCTAAGCCCTTTCTTAGCATGACTTACCTTGATGGAAACAAGTGGGTTCTCCCACCTCCCAAGGTGTGAACCTATTCACTAATAAATACATCTAACAGTAAGGTTCCAGTGAAGGAAAGTTCAACTACCTACAATGAAGAGTGTGGATATCAAATATTTTTCGAGTTTTATTTTAGATGAACCTTTCTTGATAACCTTTTTTTAATTTTTTATTTGTTTCCAATATTGTTACCTTCTCGGGAAGGTATTGTATAAAAAATATAGGAGGATCTCGATCAAAGCTATTGACGCTAGTAGGAGCATCACTTTGCACATTAAGCTTTTACAATATTATTTGGTTTTTTTTTTTTTTTATCAATAATCGGTGACTGTTGCAGCATTCAACCTCTTCCTAAATCTATCATGGCTTTCTACAAATGCTTTCAAATGATTTTATGTAATCATTCTTATGAGAATTCAAATCTGAAGGTTGAAATCTTTAGTCCATCTCTAATGGAGATTTGCATTTATTTTATTGGTAAAATTGTGTTTTAAATATCTTTACTTTTAGTTAGAATAGGTCACATGCAATGATATAATATTTTTGCTGATAAAGGAGAAATTTCCATACCTATGCAAAAAAAAAAAAAAAAAAAAAAAAGAAAAGGAAGTTTTTAACATTTTAATAATCAGAATATTTCAATTAACTAACCTTTTAACCTAGATAATTGTAACTAACAGCATGTAAGTTCCATGCATGAGAAAGGTTGGCAACCCTATGTTATTTTTACATTTATATTCTTCATGGTGTCATTATTGTGCATCCTAGTCTTTTAGTCGTAGTTAGCTAGAGACAATGAGGTGTATCAATTCAAATGCTAAAATGATGTTATAATTTTTGATGATATATCTCATAGCATAATACTACACATATAACATTTTTATACAACTTCTCTCATACAACATGATGTGGCAAAAGACAAATGGTTGATTTTAAATTAAAAATAAACTTTCACCAAATCATCTTTTATCACATCATATTGTATGAAAAATGTTATATATGTAGTATTACTCTATTTTATAATACCACTTTGTCCTCTAGTTTGTTTTATAAAGCAATATTTTTAATAAATGACTTATATGTCCTCACTTGTCTATTCTATAACAAGGACTCTTTAGTTATTTCGTAGGTCTATTTAGTGATTCTATTTTTCTAACTATTGTTAAGAGTATTTAATTACAAAAATTGTAGGTGCACTATTTACCTTTATAAAATATTACATAAAAAAATTACCTATAATTTGTAATTATAGAGATAATTATTTTCATAAAGTAATAACTTTTTTTAAATTTAATAACTCAATTCATTAAACAAGGTTTTTTATAAATACTTTTTATTACCGTTTTACCTATTCTTATTGTGAAGACAAACGTTAAATAAGGCAACAATAAAAAATTCCATAAGAAATTAACACCAATTTAAAATCGTTTGTATAAGTTTATAACTCTGTATACATTAGAGAAGAAAGCATAACAATAGTGAGATTGATTTTCGAATTACGAGGAAAAAGGGGGCGTCACAATAACCCATCAAAATTGCTTAAAGTGCCGTTTATTTTATAATATAAATATTTGGGTTTTATTATATTAGGAAGTTTGGGGGTTAGTTTATATTAGGAGTGCAAATAAAAATGAAATCTTCACACAATATAGTGAAAATATTTTTCTCACAATCTATATGCATTATGCATATTCCAACTACTTGAACATAGTGATTTTATGCCATGCAAGAATCCCATTTCATTTTCCTAATATCTTTAATGAAAAACACTATTGAAGATGTGAAATCTTATGATAAATTCAATTAATGAAGCGAAAGCCAAAATGCTAAAATTTCATTGAATAATTGTCATGTAGCTTTTATTATGATGAGAAATAAAAGAATGTAACTATGTATAATGAGATATTGGAAGAACCCAAAATTTTAATATCTAATTTTGTTACTCTATTGTAAGAGTTTTTGTCAGTTTATGAAGTATGAGTGCACATTTATTCTTATGTTTGCGCCTTTAGTGGTTTAAGCACAATCATGTAGTTAACACATGCGTTGATATATTGCAAATATGTGTGCACATTTCTTTGGTTGCGTAAACATTTTATTGATCAGATCTCTAAGTACAGGTGTCGTTTTTTTCCTTGCTGGTTAAGAAATTTATGAAACTTGTGTGAAAGGTTACTTTACAGGTGTCTGTCTGTCTCAAAATGGTCCAGCAAAGGTTGTTAGAAATTGTAAGTAGTCCAAGAAAAGTTGGAAGAAATTGTCTTCTATGTGTACCATTGAGATTGGTTGAGCAAGGACTATATATTTTCATTATCATTTTCCTTGCTCTTTGAACCTAAATATTCCATTGTTTTGTTCTCTGAAATTCTTGCAGAGTTTGTTCATTCAATCAATTCCTTTATTGGTCATTGCTCAAACATTTTGACAAGTTTATCTTGCTATTGAGTATTTGTTGGAACGTGGTTTCTTCGGTGAAGCTTGAAGGAAGTTCAAGCTAGTGAGTTGAAAGGTGATTTTAGCTGTCCAAGTTTGAGTGGAGCTTGTGCTATCCAAGAGGTAGCTTGGATCCAATTAGATCGTGGCTGGGCGTTTGTTTAATCAAAAGAGTGAAATTAAATTTGTAAACAGGGATGTTTACTTTTTGATGTATTTGATTTCTATCTTGTATTGACATTTGTGCTTGATGCTAGTGGATTTGATTGAGCTAGACTTGGTCTCATGAATGTAGGCTAAAATGGTTTTTAGCTGAACCATGTAAAAATCCTCTATGTGCTTCACATTATGTTGTTTGGATGCTTGATATTGTTTATATTGACTGATCATCCTTCCAAAACAAAAGTAAACACAATCTCACCCATTCCGCGTTGTTTAATGAACACATTAAATAAAGTTTCATCATTAATGTGTAAGAGATGATTGACAACAAATTGTTTATAATCAAACAAAAAAACACCACTACTCTATAGCAGTGCTACAGACACCAGAAATGGGTACCAAAAATTTGCACCGAAACACGTGGCCCTGACTCAGACGTCACCACATAGGACACGATAAAAGACTTTCGTAAATGGACGGCTGTCCAACATTTTTGGACGGCCGTCCATACTTCGTGGATGGCCATTCATTCAGGAATGGACGATGGTCCATAAGAAATATTTAAAAATAAAATGGACCACCATCCAAATACTAGGGACGAGTGTCCTTTTAATATAAACGGCCGTCCAAATTATATGGACAACCGTCCAAATAAATAAATTAGATGGACGCCAAGGGACAGTCGTCCACAACAGATGAACTGGTGTCTATTTAGTGTTAAATTTAATTAAAAAAAAAAAAATTAGATGGACGACAATCCATCTAGTATGAACGGCTGTCCATTTTATAGGGATGGTCGTCCACAATAGATGGGCTGGCGTCCATAAGAAATCTAAAATTTTGTTTTTAAAATAAAAACAAAAAATTAGATGGACGGCAGTCCATCTGGTGTGGACGATCGTCCATTTAATTTTCCAAAATTTATTTTTTAAATTAAAAACAAAAAATTAGATAGACGTCAGTCCATCTCATGTGGATGGTTAGTATATTAAAATTTTTAAAATTTCAGAGACTTGACATTTTGTTTAGGGATTTAAAAACTTGCAGAAGAAACACCGAAGAGCGTCGCCGTTGAAGCTACACTATCTGCCGCCGTTGAAGCCACATTATCTGCCGCCATTATTCACTTCTTCATCGTCATTGTCTGGACTCCGGCTATGAGTATTTTCTTGTTTAGGATGATTTGAGAAATTTTTTACTTAATTTCTGATTCAATGAGGAAGAATTGAACAATTGCTCTATAATGATAAAATGTTCTGGCATTGTGTTTACTGTGGTGTTTTATTGAGCCTATCACCTGAAAACTTGGCAATCCGTTACTTATGTTGATGCATTGTTGGGTATTTGTACTCTTGGTATTCTATTGTTTCACAGAAAATGGGTGCTTTAGTGGGTGCTTTAGCGGCTTCTTGTTGTTGGTTTTTGTATGGTTCAGACAGTCTACTAGCCTTAATCATTTCATCCTAAAATGCAGAATACTTTCAGCCCTTCAGTACATGGCCGCTTCAGTTCAAATGTGAAGTTAGTATAACAAATTAGCAGTACATCTTGTTTGTGCCGGCACCAACTTCATCCAAAACAGTGCACTAGATTATGGCTGTTAAATAAGCTAAAACTGAATCTATTTTGAGCTTTTGAGCTCGTCCTTTTTCATTTGAAGCTTTTGAGCTTGTTGACAGCATCTGATGATCAAAATTATAGATGGCTTGATTATGCACCTCCTAGACTTCAGTTGATCATAGTTTTGATCTTTGTCCTCACTCTAGGTTTCATTATGTGCTCAAACATTTAGGCTTGCCAATCATGACTTCCCAGATCATTGTATGTTAAAATCTCAAGAATTTCATAAAATTATTTATTATTATTATTCTTTATTTGAGGTACGAATTAGCTTTTTTTTTTTTTTTTTTGCTAAGCTAGGCTATTGTATTGTTATCTGAAGCAGTGCTTCCAAAACAATGGTTAGATATTCTGATGTCAGAAGATAGTGTTCAATTGCTTGGCACCTTAGGGGAGTTTGGCTATTCAATTTTTGTCTTCCTGAGTGGGGTGAAAATGGACATGAGCATGGTAACCAGAGTGGGAGCAAAGGCTTTGTTATCTAGCTTTTATATCCATTCTAGTGCCGATGATATATGTCTTGTCAAGCATAGTAATGTTGACCAACAACTGGAAAGAATTAAACAACATCATGCGTATTGCACCATTGTTTTATATGACATGCTTTCCAGTCATTCATTGCCTTCTCAGAGAATCTAAATCATTTCATCCTAAAATGCAGAATGCTTTCATCCTAAAACCATAAGGGTGTTTTATGAAGGCAGATTTATGTTTGGCAGAGTTGGTGATGTTGTTATGCATGATTGGGATAGGGGGCTTATTGTGGGTTGTTGTGCATGTTTTGGTCTGATTTTCTTGTGATTGTTCTGTTAGTTATTTTTCTATATTTCATTTTATTATTTGGAAAAAAACAGGAAATATATCACACTATGTTTTCTGGAAACAACTTGTGTGCATTGTTTCAATACAGAGATGAGGGTTCCAACAAGTAGCTCTCATATACGAAGCCATGAGGGAATGGCTATAAAATTTTGTACATTTATAATGAAAAACATATATGCTGTCATAAGAAAGTTTGTATATCACCTCAATGTCTTATCCATGTTTTAGGAAAATGAATATATATTCCCTTTTGAGTGTTTGTAGGAGTTTTGACGTGGGTGTTCATGAGTGTTGTATATGCCAAATTTTTTATAGAAGTGCCCTACAACTCATAAATTATACAACTTCTGCTGTTCCCTCATTATAGGTTGGCAATAAAGAAGACATGTGAAATAAATAACATGAAGTTGTTTGTGTCTGTTGTCATTATAACATGAAGTTGTTTGTCTTTTTTGAATATCTGTAGAATTACTTATGGACATGTTTTTCCCAAGAAGTTGCTGGTTTTAGAAGAAATCAGAAAATGGTAACAGCAAAAAACACAACCATTCCTCTTGGAGGTACATCGTCATCTGGAGTCCAATTTCGAGACATGCAACATAAAAAGCAATACAAAGATATGGCGAAAAGAGATATTTGTCTTGGAAGAAGTTTGGATTTAGGATTTATAACAAGTTTGGGTTTAGGTGATGAGATTAACGGTTGGATCCGTAATTTGAAATGGGACCATTTGGTGAGTATTAGATATGACGGATATAAGCATTTGATTTATGAGTTTTTTAGTAGTTTGGAAGTTGTGGAGACAGGTACTGATGATTTTCCAGCGTATACAATATTTTTTAGATTAAAGAATCAAAATTGTGTAGTGAGGCCACAGGAGTTAGCAAACTGGAGAGGGATTGATTTTGAAGGTTTGGATAATGTATCCAGAATATGGGATTCCAAACAAGCTTGGACAGATGTTTTTGGAATAGGGGTTTATCATCCACATAGGTGTAAATCTACAAAGTTACAGAATCCAGCCATGAGAGTTTTTCACAGATTTCTGACTTTCACATTTAATGGTAGGAAAGAGACAAATGGAAATGTGACAGTCAAGGATTTATTGTTGATGGAAGCAGCAATAACAGGGAAGCAAGTAAATTTTGCCAAGTTATTAATTAAGAAGTTGGAAGAGATTAAAGCAGAAAAATGAGAAATTTATGGGGGGATGCTTGTTATGCTAATATGTCAGAAGTTGGGTTTAGAGATCACCTCTTCAGATGAAGCCAATAAGATAACATTTTTTGCAAATAATTTGTTGGGGGATGTCACATTGTGGAAAATGGGTTTGATTAAAAAGAATGTGTCAGGAGAATGGTTTCTGATTAGGGATGAAATAGAGGAAGAGACAACGATTCAGGAAGGTGTCCCTGTTCCAGAAGGGGAAAATGAAGGACGAGTCTATGTGCGCAAAAGAAGAAGAATGAGCATTGAACCTGGATCTTCTCAGAATGTAGAAGAAATGTCTTCTCATACCTTAGATGAAATACTAAGTAGATTTGATCGGATCGAAAGGTTTCAAGAGGAGACTTTTTCACGTATTGAGAGGAAAATGCAGGAACAACAGGATCAGTTGCAAAGTGATTTTAACTCGTTCGCATCAAGAATAGAAGAAATGGTTGACATCCTTGGGGAACGCATGACAGAAATATCCAACATGATGAAGAAATTGTCACCAGCCTCCTCCTCCTCCAGTCAGCCTCCACCCCCTACACTAGGATAAAGAACTTCTGAACAACCTCCACCTTCTCAACATCCTTGGGGAAGGCACTATGAATGTTAATTGTCATTATGTGTAGTTCAAATACTAAACTGTATGTACGCAAATATATTAATTAATAAAGTTTGATTTCACAAGATGTTCTCAATTAGCTGAACTTCTCCAATATCATATGAATGTTAATTATCAATATGAATGTTATGTACGAAGATTATATTTGCCATAGTATCATATCATTAATTATTGTTCTATACATATCTGAATGCTCATGTATATGTAATACTAAACATACCAAAAGACATATCAAAATTAAAATCTCAAATGAAATGTAGAATAATATATACTGAAATGTGACGATAATATATACTGAAAACATTCAGAATAAGGATAATATATACATTTACGTTATTATTATGAATTAAGCACCCTACAACCAACAACCTACTCTTATCCAACCAACAACAAAAATAATAAAAAAAAAAAAACAACTGAATCAGCATATAGCTCAACTGCATTCGTCATAAATTAACCAGGACGCTAATAATTTCTACCAAATACAAATGTATATGCTTCAACTGGTTAACGATATCAAATATCTCCCAACGAAACATGTTCATCATTTACATCCTCCTGCCCAGTACATAAATTACTATTTCCTACAAGATTTTGAACCGGACCAATGGACAACTGTCAATGTTTAATAACCACAATTTAGCACATGTTATAGAAAACTTTAGGTTTTTACAATTATACAACATACATAACACATACCTGAGTAGCAACAACATCATTTGACAACACTTGAGTTTCCGATACACTTTCAGCAATGTTGTCTCGCTCTGCTGATGATTCTTTCCCTATAAAGTAGCATAACACATTAATAATCAAGTAAATATTATTATAAACTTCAAATAAGTAAATAATGTTTCAAAAACAAATATCTTGTCAGAATAGGTGTGTAACTCATACCAAATCTTTGTTTTCGTAATTTTTTATTTTTAGCCCTACATACAATTTCATCAACCTTCGATTGCTTTCTTTTGCATGGAGAATGACCTTTGCTGCGAGGTACCTGTGGACTAATAATTAGACTATTCCCCTCTTTGGGAGGATTGTCCCCCACTTTACTACCAAGCCCTCCCTCACTTTCCTTCTGCTCCAACTTTTTTCTCATGTCAGTCATCAATTCCATCAACATGTTATAGTCTTCCTCACTGTTTGATACCATATCAGCTACTGTCAACATTAGATTAGACAATTTCTCAAAATGTTGTCCTTCAACGTTTGTGCTCCACCTACTATAACTTACCTTGATTTTCGTATGACATCTTTTATGTTTTTCCTCCAACGCCGTAGAATGTACTTATTTGGAATGTGTGAAACCCTTTCATGAATCAATACAATAATGGCATGTCTACATAAAATCCCCTTGAACTCAAACAAATGACAATTACAACGAATATCACATGAACTTTCTTCAAAGTATACCAAAAAGGGAACACGCCGATTACTATGTCCAAACCAAACATCTTCTAAAACTTGATACTCCTTATACGAATCGGACTTTTTCAGAAAAGATAATTCACAATAAATCTTCCTCGCAATCTTTTCTTGAAAATCTTTAAATTTTGCAGTTGTGTATGCATTTTGAAATTGTTTCTCAATAGGGTAATTAGTTATGCATGGTATCCAAGACTTGAAAGATCTAAAATCAGCGTCCCTTTCCTTTTCCACCTTATCTCGCAATACATTATCATATTGTTCCACAAATTGTTTCAATGTTGTTTTGGAATTTACATATCCATCGAAAAATGTATGCATACTTTCACTACGTTGGGGAGTAGACATACCTGCCCAAAAAGTATCTTTAAGAAATGTAGACACCGAACGTGCTCTTTCTTTATACAATCCACATAACCATTCATTTATACACATCAATGAATTTGTTCCACCGTTCTTCGAACTCTTCACGTGTCAACGAATCATACACAATATTTTGTAACGTACACTGTATAGTTTCATATTCCTTATACCCTCTGAACTTCTCAGGTAGTTTCTTCATTATATGCCACAAACACCACCTATGTCTTGTACCTAGGAAAACAATCTCAATTGCATTTTGCATGGCCTTATCTTGATCAATGATAATTCCATTAGGAGTAAAATCCATGCATTCAAGCCAAGAACGAAATAGCCATACAAATGTCTTTGTGTCCTCATGTGAAATTAACGCACAACCTAACAATGTCGAATGTTCATGATGATCAACCCTCACAAAAGCAGCAAATGTCATATCATACTTGTTCGTCAAATACGTTGTGTCGAAGGTCATAATGTCACTGAAATCTTTATATGCAGCCCTACATCTAACATCAACCCATAGCACATTCTTTAATCGACTCTCTTCATCTACATCAATCATGTACCAGAAATTTGAATTCTCCTTTCGCATTTTCATAAAATACTCTAATAATGTCGAAGCATCTCCAACTCCAAGTCGTAGCCTTCTAACTTTTTCAATGTAGTTCCTACAATCTTTTTGTAGAAACGTCAAATTTCTACATCTCCTGCTTCAACTGAACATGACTGAAAATTTTTACACGGTCTAATCCCAGCCTGATCATTAACTTCAAGCCTCCTTTTCACAAAAGATTGTATCGTTCGGTTTACCTTGAAATATCTTATTTTCGTTAGACTTGTAAGATCATGGTTATGTTCAAGCACAACTGATTTAATTTCCCATTTGTATTCACCATTCAAAGCTGCACTAATCCGACTCTTACAATCTATTTTTGCAATAGGTTGTTTTTTCAAGGTATTTCTGCATTTACTTCTCTCCTTCCCAAAACAAGAACACGCCACTGTCACGTATCTCATCTCCCTATCATCTCCTTTCTTTGATGTACGTATCATTGCTTCAAAACCCATTTTATTCCCATACCTTCTGTAATACTTCCCATACCTTCTGTAATACTTCCCATACCTTCTGTAATACTTCACCAAACTATCAACTGAATCAAACACCATTCCAATATGAGGCTCCACTTCTTCCTCTGCACATCTCGTATCTTCTAATTCATCACATTCATTTTCCTGATTCAATGGTTTTATAATAAACAAAATTAGAATGTGCTAATACAACACATCATAATAAACAATACAATACAGCACATTTAAAAAAGTTTCAAACACAATTTACCTCAACATCATTGAAACGAGGCAAACTGGACTCTTCCATATTCCGTAATTTCATACACAACTAATACCAGTTTTTGCGTTCACGAATCTAGTTCACAACAATCGCCAACAAATATTATCTATCAAACATATATTCAATCCAAAATAGAATATGAAACTAAATGAATATATAAAATAAGTCAAAAATTCTTTACCTTAACAAAAAATTCAGAGCTTTAAAATGTTTTTGTTTCTCGGTTATCTTTATAAAAAGAGGTCTTACTGCTGCTGCTTGGCTGTTAAGGAAGAAACCAGCATCGAAGCAAGGAAACACAACACGCAAACGAAGGAAAAGCGAAGAAAAACAAATAACGCAAACGAAGGAGAAGAGAAGAAAAACAAATAAAATGAAAGTTTTTTCGCCTTATTATTTCACAAAAAAAAAATTGGCGCTTATTTGTAAAGCGTATTACACAAGCCATTCATTAAAATATAAAACTAAATACTTTTTTAACAAAGTATGGACGCCAGTCCATGTAATACAGATGGCCGTCCATTTACAAGGAATGGTCGTCCACACTAGATGGACTGGCATCCATTTACAAAGAACATTCGTCCACACTAGATGGACTGGCACCCATATACAAGGAATGGTCGTCCACACTACATGGGCGACCGTCCATATTATGTCCATTATATTTTAAAATTATTTTTTAAAAAATAAAAATTTCACAAATGATGGACGACAATCCATCTCATGCGGACGGCCATCCCTATAAGATGGCGACCGTCCACAACAGATGGATTGGCGTCCATCTACTGTGGTATTTGGACGACCGTCCATATTAACTGGACGCTCGTCCATAGAATTTGGACGAGAGTCCATTGTTTTTTGTTTTTTATTTTTAAATACTTTTTATAGACCCCTATCCATTCCACTATGAACGACCGTCCAGGAAGTATGGATGGTTGTCCGAAACTATTGGACTGCTGTCCATTTACGACAGTGTTCTATCAAACGTGGCGATGTCCACGTATTTCGGTGCAGTTGTTTGGTATGAAACTTTCGGTGGATATAGCATTTTTGAATTAAATTTGTAAACTGAGATGTTTACTTTTTGATGTATTTGATTTCTATCTTGTATTGACATTTGTGCTTGATGCTAGTGGATTTGATTGAGCTAGACTTGGTCTCATGAATGTAGGTTAAAATGGTTTTTAGCTGAACCATGTAAAAATCCTCCATGTGCTTTACATTATGTTGTTTGGATGCTTGATATTGTTTATATTGACTGATCATCCTTCCAAAACAAAAATGAACACAATCTAACCCATTCCGCGTTGTTTAATGAACACGTTAAACAAACTTTCATCATTAATGTGTAAGAGATGATTGACAGCAAATTGTTTATAATCAAGCAAAAAAAACACCACTACTCTACATTTAATTCCAAGAACAAGAATACCCTTGCAAACCCTATAACCTTTCCTAAACCTAAACCCCATCCACAATACCCGTTTTTAAAGAGAATCCCCACTGGTCGAGTTGATTGCCAGTTCAATAAATTGTTCAAGATTTGTTATGTAATTAGAAATTGATTTAAACAAGTATCCAAAAACAAGTATCCAAGTTAAATTTAAAGTGAATTTGTAATTGAATGAAAATATAATTACTTGCGCTTCTTTTGGATCGTGTATAATCCTTCTACTATAAATGCACTTCTCAAGTTCTAAAATTTGGTTCGACAAGTTCTAAAATGTTGTTAGAACCAAACTAACACGATTCAGTTCTAAAGAGAAAACGATATGGTAAGTTAATTTTTTTACAAATAACTTTGGACCCATTGAAATTGAAGTATAAAATACGATGAAAAAGTTGACCAATAATATTTCTAATCAAAATATTTTTTTATAAATAACTTTTGGCCCTTGAAATTTATTTACTTTAATTTCTATTTGTATTTAGTGTAATTTGATCTCATCTTTGAAGAAAGGAATTACAAATTTAATTATTGATTACTAATAACTATACGAGAAATGTCATTAAATACTATAAATATACTAACCTTTACATTAAAACATCGAAATGGTAAGTAGTTGAAATTGGATATAAACACATGTAAATTTTAATGTGTATCAAATATATATATATAGTTTAACCTAAAATTATATTGATGCCCAAACTACTTGAACATTCTAGTATTACTATTCAAGAATTTTATTAAATCTTTTTCATATATATATATATATATATATATATATATATATATATATATATAGTTTAACCTAAAATTATATTGATGCCCAAACTACTTGAACATTCTAGTATTACTATTCAAGAATTTTATTAAATCTTTTTCATGTTTTCACATAATATGTGAAAAAATTCAAGTACAATAGATGTGAATATTGTTATTTTAATTTTGATTTCATCATTAAAGTAAAACATTAGAATTATCGAAATGAGATTGTAAGAAAATGTAAATATTATACTGATGAGATATTGGTAGAAATTAAAATTTTAGAGGTATAATTAATAATATAAATGTTATTATTTTAACATATAAGGGAAGAAAATCATAAATTTACATTACCTTAGTTGAGCATCTAATTGTAAACATAATAATAATAATAATAATAATAATAATAAAGATTGTGGATATGAAAGGAAGAGAATAATAAAACAATAAGTCTATCATTACAAAGAAGCTTCCAAAGTGAAGGAAAAAACAAAAGAAAAACGGAAAAAAAGAAAGAGAGAGAGAGAAAAATGATGAAAATAAAGGGTGAAGGTCAACTTTGTATACCTCCTTTGTAGTCTTCTTTGTAAGACTAACACTGCTGATAATAAAAAGGGTATTGAAGTGTCTAAAGTAGAAGCAACCCAGCTCAAGGGGAGGTATTGAGGTGTCTAAAGCAGAAGCAGTCCAGCTCAAAGGGGAAGTATTGACAACACTCAAAGTGGTGTCATTTTGCCACTGTTTCGTCACTATTATTGGCTCACCAAAGTGCTGTCGTTTTTACACTCTATTCAGCACCCAAAGTGCTGTCATTTTCTACTCTACTGTTCTTCCTTCTTCTCAAGTGTATAAAAACATAATTATTCTGATAGTTTGTTAATAAAAATAAGAAGCAAAATGGAATTTGTCTTTCTCTTAATTTTCCATGGACTTCTTCATTTCTCTTTCAAAGTCTTACATGGTATCAAAGCTAAAGACTAGTGTCAATGGCGAATTCTTCATCCTCAAAAACCTCTAACAACAATTCGATTATAAAATTGGGATGTATAATAATAGATGATATGTTTTGTTTTTGTCATTTAAAAGGAGAATCATAAACTTACGTTTATTTCAAACTTGAAATAAAGAAAAATATTATAGTTACTTTCTTAAAGGGGGCACAATGAATTAATTAAGAAACTAAAGTCATTGATGAATATGATTTATCAGTTAATAATATTACCAATCTAGACTTGGGGAATGATGAGATTGCTTCAATAATTATATTGTAAAATTCATAAAGAAATTAACGAACTCTATTTTGATCTAAAACTAAACGGAGAACGACATTTTCCCACCCAAGGTTTGGCAAAACAACACTTTCCCACCCTTCAAGTTTCAAAACTACACTTTCCCACCCACCGTTAAGACCCGTTAGTAAATTATGTTAATTGACATGGTATAACTATAGTAAAGACGAAAACACCCTTTATTATTTGAATCTAAATCCAAATCCTTAGTTTGAAAAAAAAAATTAAAATCTGAACAAAAATAGTTGGCCAGAATCACAAGGAATAGGACCTGTGCTATGCTGTCCTTGCAAATCACTAACGAGGCCACCAAATAACCCATGGATGCTCAACCCAAATCCATCACAAAATAACACAAATCCGGCCAAAAATCCACCATCAAGCAAACACTTTGTTTTTTTTGGGAAATGCACTATCAAGCAAACACGAATCCGGTAAAAAATCGATCACCAAACAACCTAAATTCAACCACCCAAACACCAATCAACAACACACAAACCATTATTCAACAACACACAAAAGATAAACATTGGGTTTAAGGGAAACAGCGTAGCAAAAAATCACGTTCAAATAAAGGAAGTTCGCGGGTTGAATGCCTAAAGTATTAGTTAAAGTCCAACTCATGACAAAGAGCTACCTTCTCTCTTAAGAGAATCTCGATTTACTCACTGAACACAAACAAATTGGAAAATAAAAATGAGGCTTTACTTCACATCACAAATGAGAAAAGGCTCTTAGCCACCATGACTGGCTTTCGTAAAAGCACCTTTGGGCGATGGTTTGTCGACCCTATCTCTCACTTGAAGAAAGATAGCCGTGTAGATTATATATGCTACAATGATAGAGTTCTTTTTTCACGGTAAGGCTAAGGTGAACAAGATAGGTAGTTCAACATAAAATTCTTAGAATGCGGCAGCTTGAAGATGAACAACACTTGGCCGAATTGAGGAAAACTTTCGAATGCGATAAGATGGTTTGAAAATGAACCCATTCAATCAAGTGTGCATTCGAAGTGGAGTAAGGGCTGGGAATTTTTTAGGATTACTAGTGCGCCACCTAGGTATTGAGATAAACAAGAACAAAGCATGAGCAATTACTATTACAAAAGCTTCTCCACTTAAAAAAAAAAAAAAAAAAAAGGAATTGCAACAATCAAAAGGATTACAGTAATTAGTCTAACGAACAAGCAAGGGATTGAGCTGCTAGAATTAGTGTTAGCGCAGCCGTTTTCTCAGAGATTTTCGTTGCAAACGAATTTTCCCACCTAACAGTGTCAGTTGCAATTTTGGGGCGGTAGGGTGGAGAACGACGGTGGGGTGTGGAGGCCAAAATCACACCTGGTCGAATGCAATTCAAGCTGAATCACATGAAGAAGATGACAGCCAAGTGCAATTTTGGGGCCGTGGAGTGGATAGGGGTGGGGAAGGGAGGGGTGGAGAACGGCGATGGGGTGTGAAGGGGTGAGGAAGAAAGGTAGGGTTTCTTTAATTTTATATATAGGGGATGAAATGACTTCATTAGCCTGTGACTGTTTTATAAATTTATCGTTTTATCCTTCTTCAGTTAAGGTTAACGGACAGTGGGTGGGAAAGTGTCGTTTTGAAACTTGGCCGTGAGAAAGTGTCGTTTCATGAAACCTTGGGTGGGAAAGTGTCATTCTCCCAAAACTAAATAAGAAATTATACAATCTTGAAATAATGAGGAAATTATCAAACTATAAAAATACAAATTTATATATATTATTTATTTAATTATTTTTTAATAAATATATTTATAGTCGAATGGAACAAAATCCTCAAATTTGTTTTAGGGTAAATCTATTTAAGACAGGATAAAATTGTAAAACCATAATGTTTCAGTAACGCCCCACTTGCGGTATGTAGTTAAATTGTGTTGTATTGCTTGAATGTTTATTGATGTGTTCTCTTTTGAGCTTGCATGTTGTTATTTTCAGTTGGTTGGCCCTTAGTTGGATTGATGAGTTGATTTGGTTAAGTGTTTGCCCTGATTTTTTGGTTAAGACTTGGTGAATTTTGGAATTTCGGTCTTCACCGGGGCGAAGAATAGTCTTCGCCGCGACGACGTTGGCTTTGTAATTGCGGTGTTGGTTCTGTAATTGTTCGCTGGGGCGACGGAAAGTGCTTCGCCGTGGCGACGAGTTAGTTGAAAAGTTTAATGAAGTTTCTAGAGGATTTTTCCATAGGGGCAAAATGACCTTTCTATCCTTAATTAGCAAGAAAAGTGGGGAGTAAAATGTAAGAGAACTTTATGGAGAATATGTTAGAGTGGGGGTGTGATTGTAATGAATCAAAGGACAAGGATGGAATTTTCAAGAAAGAGCAATGGCAATATGGGAATGAATGAAGATAGTTTGAGCTAAAAAGAGGTTAAGCTTAGTAAACCCTTCATTCTTCATCTTCCACCGCCTCTTTCATTCTCCATTTCCTCTCAACTTTCCTTTCAATCTTTCAAGAATTCTAGAGGGCTTTTTGAGTAGTTTGGGGGTAGAAAATCAACCTAAGTCATCCTAAGGTAAGGATCCTTGCTTTAGATGTGAAGTTTTGCATATATTGTATATTGAAGTCTTATGGTTTTATTGTTTAAAGTTGTAGAGAAGAGACAAGCATTGTAAAGGAAAGGAAAGTGCTAGTGAGATCTCTCCATACAAGTAAGTAAATCCCAACCCAAGTTGAGATTTGAGAACTCTCTTGAGTAGAGATTGAATCGAAATTATGTATGCATGATATATGTTATGTTATTGAGATTTGAGATGGAGATGACTATTTGCTTTGTAGTTGTTAAATACACTTCAATTATGAGAAGTGAGATGTGTGTTGAGGATGTAGTTTGAGATGAAATTGGAGGAGATTGAGAAATCTTTTTGGAACTGTTATTGTATGACAGGAATTATAGCTTTGTGAGCGCGTTTCCTCCCATTTTGGATGGTTCCAGAGAGGAGTAGAACTCTAGATAAAGTAGAGTTTATGTATGCACATGAGTTGTTTGATGAAATGCCTAAGAGAGTCATGAGCATGAGTTCTTGCAACATTGCATGTTGGCATTTCATGAGTGCATTAGTGGAGAAGAACCATCCATATGAATTAATTGTGCATTGAGAAGTGGCTGGAGAAAGAGTAGAGAACTTTGTGAATGAACTACTCTAAGAGTAGAGAGAACGAGAAAAACACTAAAAACGGGTTGGTGCTTTGTGATCTCCACCTGATAGTTTCTAAAAACGGGTTGGTGCTTTGTGATCTCCACCCGATAGTTACTAAAAAGAGGTTGGTGCTTTGTGATCTCCACCCGATAGGTACTAAGAGCGGGTTGGTGCTTTGTGAACTCCACCCGACAGTCACGAAGAGTGGGTTGGTGCTGTGTGAACTCCTCCCGGCCGTGCCTCTAGTAAGATGAGGCCGTGACATATAGCAGAAGTTAAGTAAAGAGAGCTGTGTGAAAGAGAAAATAAATGAGATGAAAAAAAGTGTAAGGAAAGAATTAAGAGAAAGAGTTACGGGGACAGTCGAGTAGAGGATTTACTTACTGAGCATTATTTTATGCTCACCCCGTTGTTTTCTCTGTAGTTGCAAGATCTAGGTGAGAACGCTAGGGCTATGCAAAACCGGGTACCCGCTCCGATTTTGGCCAAAAACTAGGTACCCGAAAATTCGGTACCCCCAAAAATATACCCGCTAACCGAACCGGTTTTAGACTACCCGGTTTTGCGGGTACACGAAAATTCGGGTCACAAACTGGGTATCTGATTTTGGTACCCGAATTTTTTAAATTGTTTGGTTACAAAATTTTTAAAAAGATTTCAAATATTAATTAACCAAAAAGAAAAAGGTTTTAACATGTAAGAATAGATTGAAATTTTAACAATTTAATTAAGCTCCAAAAGAGCTAATGAGAGAAGCTCAAAAAGCCGTAAAATAATTTATTTAAAATCCTACAAGCCTTTTTAAAATAGAACCAAATAATTCAATGGTGTTTATGACTTCAAATAAGCTTTTCTTACTAATAAATAAACTCTTAGATAAGTTGTTTCATTGTCAACAACTCAACTGGATAATTTTGGCTTCAAATATGTAATTAATTTATGAGAAAATACATATTTACATGGGGTTTATGAATTATGAATTTATGATTGATATCAAAATCTGTGACTTGCCCCACAACTTAGCAAAATATTATGTACATGTACCTAGCAAAGACAATTTGGACATACATATCTAAAATCTAAATGATTTTATTTCCTTTTTTTGGTAAACAAGTCAAAACGTCATACACAACTACAAACTGCATTTCTCAGTTTAACAACTCTGCATTTTCAATTGCAACTTCAGCTAATCAACTCGCATTAGCACTAACTCAACAACTAAACATAACAATCAAACAAGAGCAAAGCCTTACAACTTAACAGATGAGTCCATTAATATATAACACAAACTTCATTTCTATTTCGCTTTAACAACTCGCATTTTCAATTGCAACTTCAGCTAATCAACTCTGCATCGGCACCAACTCAACAACTAAACATAACAATCAAACAAGAGCAGCAACAACTTAACAGACCGCCATTAATATATAGACTCAAGAAATTAGCACAAAACTTCTAATGACTGAAGCAAATAATAAATTTATATGGACCACAACCACATCTAATCATATATATTCCAAAGGATATAGAAATGTAAAACTTAAATCTTATTCATGTAGTATCATTAGTTGCCCAGAACATCAACTTTTAATTTAATGCCTTCAATACTTAAGATTTAATATACACCAAATCAAATGTAATACTATAGCAAACATACTTAAGATTTAATATAAATAAGAAATGAAAAATGTCTTTTACATTTAATCCACCAAACATAATACTGCAGCAACAAACACTTGTACAAAATGGCAAAATGCCCGAGAATTACACCAGCAAACTTCAGCCAGCCTCACTACCACCCATAAATTAGCATCGCTGACCGCAGGGGTTGGCCCCTTCCTTAACTGCAATTCAAAGTTTACTCATCATTATAAGCACAACCAAACAAACTTTACTCATCAATATAGGCAATTCAATTAAAGTAAAGGGTTAATTCATAATTTGAAAAAGGATTTGCATATTCAACCCTCTAGGGGCTGCACCAATACAAAATTCAAAGAGATGGTCTGAATCATCAATCATGTAGATGACCATGACTACGAGTACTCTCCAATGCCGTACACGAAAATTCTACATAAAGATTGGAAATAACATTATCTAAGTAATGGTACAAAATGGAGTCAATAAGTAAGATATAAGTTATAATTAAATATTAAATATATGAAACTAAAGCAAAAGTTTTACCTGACTCAATTTCCAATAATTCTTCCAAGCTCTCCTCAACAAGAAATGGTACACGCGTAGCCCAAATCCAAACCTGCGCACAAATAAGAGCCTCCACTGTCTTAGGAGTAAGAGAGCTACGAAATGGATCTAAGACACGACCCCCTGTACTAAAAAGATGACTTAGATGCAACGGAAAGGGAAACAGCATAGCCAAAACATCGCGTGCCATCAAAGAGAGAATTTGATATCTTGCTGAATTTATCTTCCACCAACTCAAGATATCAAAGTTGTCATTCTCATCTTCAAGGCTTTCCCGTAAATATTTATCCAACTCAGATTTCGGCTCCAAAGCACGTCGTCCAGCCCTTTGTTGATTAAACATAACCTTTATAAAGACTTTTGGATCAACATTTGCATCAGTAACATCAATCCTTGCTGCAACTTGAGATTGCTCACTTGACTGCGCACTAGGACAAGCCTTACGCAAACTGTATTCCTCAAATAAAGAGAACAAAATGTCATTCACTTTTTTTTTCAACCTCTCAGCATCAACATCATCATACGCACTATCAATAGCCCAATATGCGTACTCTAACTTATGCCTAGGATCCAATACCACTGCAATGAATATCATTAAGTTGATATTATCAAGATTTGCCCAATATTTATCATGTTTTGCTTTCATCTTAGCTGCCATTAAACGTAAGCCAAGATCACTACTGTTACACCATGTATTAATCTTCAATGTAATGCTATATATCGCTTCCATGTATCCATTAGAGGTAACATAAAGAGAGCCAGACACTTGTAGAGTAGTATCATAAAAAACCTTTAGAAAAGGCAACAAATATCGAGCATAATCCCAATCAGTAATTGTAGGCAAACCCCTTGACCTTTCCCCGATAGTAAGCTCATCTTTAAACTTAGGGTCTTGGATTTCCAATAACTCAAATGCTCTCTGAAATTTTAAAGCCACTTCCAACATCAAATAAGTGGAGTTCCACCTTGTTTCTACATCAAGAACTAGAAGACTTTTAGTTTCCAATTTTTCTTGCTCCACACACTCCTTAAACCTTTGTAATCTTGCTGGAGAAGATCTCACATACCTCACTACAGAACGAATCCTAAATATTGAGTCATCCAGCTCTTTTAACCCCTCTTTAACAGTTAGACTCAATAAATGCGCAGAACATCTCATATGAAGAAACTTATCGTTCAAGACACTTCCATTACAACGTTCTAACCGATGCTTAAGATAAGTTATTCCAACATCATTAGAACTTGCATTGTCAACAGTCACAATGAACACCTTTGAGATACCCCATTCAATCAAACATTTCTCAATTGACTTGCCAATATTTAAACCTTTATGACTGGTAATTGGACAAAAGTTTAAAATCCTTTTGTTCAGTTTCCAATCATCATCAATAAAGTAAGCAATGAGACACATGTAATTGAGGTTTGGCAAGAAGTCCACGTGTCAGTGGTGAGACAAACACTATGAGAATACTTACTAAAATAATTCTTCAACTTTTGTTTCTCATCATAATAAATTTTCAAACAATCCCTAGTTACAGTAGTACGACTAGGTATTTGAAACCTAGGTTGTGCAACTCTCATCAATCGACGAAACCCCTCATACTCCACTATCTTAAAAGGCAACTCATCAGTCATTATCATTTTAGCTAAAGCATCCCTAATCAAATCTTGATCAAATTTCCAAGTCGAAAGTGAAGTGAAGGCAACAGTAGCTGCAACACCACTTGAGGGCTCAACCGAGTGCTGTTGAAAGACTAAGGTTCTTTGTTTCTTGTCCACTACATTGAAAGGGTATTTTTTACAGCTACTTAAGTGGTTACGTAGAGAAGTAGTACCACTTTTTGTTGGACAAGCAAGAGTAGACCCACAATAATTACATGTAGCTGTTTGATTATCCTTATCCTCACAAAGGTTTTTTGTAAAATGGTCCCACATTTCTGAAGCATTTTTCCTAATAGTAGAACTCACCCGTTTGGGAGCTATAGTTGGTCATGGAGGCATAGAAGTCATATGAGAAGGATTAGGACTCTGGCCTTCTGTCACCGGGATCGACATATTGGCGTCGCTACCCATCAGCCCAACCCCACAAGTAGTACTAGTATTTTCACCGGTGGAGGACATCTACAATACATACAAAGGTGTCAAAAATACTATTCGTAAACTCTGATTCAATGGTAAATATATAAAGAGAATGAAATAATAGATAGAATCAAAACCCAAATTTTGATTAAAGTTGGCACATGAAAGACTAGAATCTAGATTATTATCATACATTACTTCAGTGATCGTTTATTGTTTTTTAAGGCTAGCCTTGTCATTTACGAAAGTGTCAGTAAACAAGTTACTCTCCCACAGGGTTTGATAAAAAGTAGAATAAAAATTCTGCCATAACCCATATGGTTACTGTAAAACATAAAAGAACAAATTCCACAGTCAAGTAAAGCTAGATTCTAACCCTAGAGAAGCTCCAAAGTGGTAAACTTTACCCTCTTTTTAATTTAATATAATTTTATTATAAAGATTAAAAAAGCTTGTGGTAGGCTCTCTAAGCGACTCAAAGTCTCAAATACTCTTATTGCTTTCTTATCACTACATATTTTAATGAGGACTATTTCTTCTTTCAGTAAAGCAGATTCTACATCCGTACTCAATCAATATGGCTTCCTCCTTTAAGGTGATTTTTGTTTTTTTTTGTTTTTGTTTTTGTTTTGATTTATTACATTACCAGTTACCACCCCTGCAATGTCGCACAAAAGCTCTCTTCCCAATTTGGGAAATTGATACTTTTAAAATAATAGCTCAAAGTTTTGGCAAAACAACACACAGTTTCCTAAGCTTCAAGTACCAAAAAATATTCTTCTAACTCTACCACAAATCCAGCAGATATTTACCTTGGAGAATTTGAGAGTGAGAGAGATGAGTATTGAGTGCGGCTGTGCAAGGATTGAGTATTGTGTGCGGCTGTATGCAGGTCCTGCAGGACTTGAGTACTGGAAGAGAGTGAAGAGACGAACTAATGAAGAGTGGAAGACTGAGACAGTGAGACTGGAAGTTTACACAGTGGAGACTGGAGAGTGACGGCCTGATGGGTTTTAGGGCATCTGAAATTTTCAGATTTGGGGATTTTTTTTGGGTTTTAGACTTTAGTGTTTAGTCTGACGTCTTTTTCTTTTTTTTCTTTTCTTTTCTTTTCTTTTAAAATAAAAACCAGGTACCCTAAAATTAAATAACCGATACCTGAACCGAAAATTCGGGTATCTTATAAAAACTACCAGAAACCGACCCGAATTTTTCCCGAATTTTCGAGTACCCGAAAATTCGAGTTCGGTTCGGTTCGGTTATCGGTTTTTTTTGCACAGCCCTAGAGAACGCGGTCGGATGAGCGTCGGCAAGCGAGGAGTAATAGCTACACTGTCCACTGTTTTAATGGCATTTTGTAAATGATATTCTATTTTGTATAAAGAATGTTTATATGTAATAAAAGAAAATTTTGGGCCCATTTACTTTGCTAATATAAATGTATTCTACTTGATATATTTCCATGAGTATCCTAGTATAAATCAGTCGTTACATTTTTGGTATTAGAGTAGAGATTTTGGGATTGGATAGTGTACTATTCTCATCGCCACGACGTCCGATAACCGACTGTGTGAGTTAATTCTTTCCTTACTATAAGTGTTTCTCAAATTGATTAAATGTGATTGTTTTGTAGATGAGGCGTAGTAACCGAAAACGTGGTAAGCGTGTGATGAATGAGGGAGAATCTTCTAACATGCCAGAAACTACGCCCCCTCCCTTGGACGAAGCTAGAGTTCGGGGGATTATATAGCAAGTTATGGCAGAAACCCAAGGGAGAGTTGTAACCCCCGTGAAGGTACCACAAACTACTAATGTCGAAAGAGGACAATCAGTACCTCCCCTAGTACAGAACAGAGTTGAACCGATTTATGGTCTTCCCACTCAACATCAACCCTCAGAGTTTAAGGGTACTACAGACCCAGTAATAGCGGAAGAATGGTTTAGGTCCGTAGAGCATACAACAGGTTTATTCCCCATGACGGACCAGGAGAAGATCCGGTATGCGAGTTTCTTGTTTTGGGGCGATGCCCGAATTTGGTGGGAATTAATGGAAGAAACCCATGATGTGGCAACGATGACTTGGGAAGAGTTCAGGCAAGAGTTTGAGGCCGAGTATAGAACAGAGGACCGAGTTCATGAGAAGGTCCAAGAATTTATCAGCTTACAGCAAGGGTCTAGTACTGTGAAGGAATACTCAGTGAAATTCAACTCCCTTGCAAGATTTGCACCTAGAATAGTTAGTACTCCGGTATTGAGAAGAAACAAGTTTGTACATGGGTTATAGCCGGAGATAGCCTGGGATATAATGATAAGTTCTGATCCCCCTTGAACTTATAGTGAGGCCTTGAGGCAAGCAATAAGGGCGAAAATCTTCGAGAATAAAATTCCTCTAGTAGGTTCCTCGACAGGAGGACCAAGTGAGCCACCTTTCGCCCCGCAGAGAGAGAAATTTGAGGGTGTAAAAGGCAAAGAAATGAAGAATCAGAAGAAGAAGTTTCAGTTCAGACAGAACAGAAGAGAGTGGAAGAATAAGCAGCCCCGGACAAAAGGGTTTCCTCTTTGCCCTAAATGTGGGAGGAACCACCAAGGAGAGTGTCTGAGGGACCAGAGGGTGTGTTTTAGGTACCGATAGCCAGGACACTTGATGAGAGATTGTAAAGCTCCTCTTCCACCACCCGCACAAAGTTCTGGAGGTACTGCAAATGTCAGAGTGTTTACAGTGGTATAGGGTGAAGCAGAGGCTAGTCTATCAACCGTTACAGGTTAGTTACTATTCCATTCTATTCCTTTATATGCCTTAATTAATTCAGGAGCCACTCATTCTCTTATATCGTATGGGATGATTGAGAGGTTAGGTTTGAAACCTACTAGAGTGACTCAACCCATTAAGATATAGTTACCCGATGGGGTTAGTGTTCTGACGCAAGAGATGTTGGCAGGAGAGTCTGTGGTGATCTAGGGTAGAGATTTATCAATTGATTTAATTGTTTTTTATATGCCCGATTTTGATGTGATATTGGGCATGGATTTCCTAGGGAGGTATGGAGTAGAGATTAATTGTCGGAAGAAGAAAGCAAGATTTAATCTCGACAGTGGAGATAAATTTAGTTTTAGAGAGGGCCATCAGTTGAGCATGTTGGCTAGAAAGATGTTGAGAAAGGGGTGTTCGGGATATATTGCCCATGTAGTGTAGAGTGGTGATGTTTCATAGCCAGAGATTCAGAGGGTGCCAGTAGTTCGAGATTTTCTAGATGTGTTTCCGGAAGAGTTACTAGGTTTGCCTCCAGACAGGGAGGTTGAGTTTAGTATTGAATTAGCACCAGGGACAGCACCAATATCTAAAGCCCCTTATCGAATGGCCCCAGCAGAGCTTTAGGAATTAAAGAAGCAACTTCAAGAGCTTTTGGATAAAGGCTTTATCCGACCGAGTCATTCTCCCTGGGGAGCTCCAATTTTGTTTGTGAAGAAGAAAGATGGGTCACTACGGATGTGTATCGATTATAGAGAGTTGAATAAAGTGACAATGAAGAATAAGTACCCGCTACCTCGCATTGATGATTTGTTCGATTAGTTGAAAGGCGCTGCAATATTCTCTAAAATTGATTTGAGGTCAGGGTACCATCAGGTAAGAGTGGCCGAGCAAGATATAGCTAAGACTGCCTTCCGTACAAGGTATGGGCATTATGAGTTTGTAGTGATGCCGTTTGGTTTGACAAATGCCCCAGCAGTTTTTATGGACTTGATGAATTGGGTATTCCATGAGTATTTGGATCAATTTATAGTGGTTTTCATTGATGATATCCTGGTTTATTCTAAGTCAAGGGAAGAGCATGAGGAACATTTAAGGATAGTGTTGCAACGATTGAGAGAAAAGAAGTTGTATGCTAAATTTTCTAAGTGTGAGTTTTGGTTGGATCAGGTGACATTTCTAGGCCATACTGTGCCTAAGGAAGGGATTTTAGTGGATCCGAGTAAGGTGCAAGCAATCCTTGAATGGTAGAGGCCGAGGACGGTGAAAGAAGTCAGGAGTTTCTTAGGCCTAGCAGGTTACTACCGGCGATTTGTAGCAGGTTCGCCCAGTTGGCTAAACTGCTGACAGCTCTTACCAAACAGAGAACTCCTTTTGCATGGTCAGAAGCATGTGAGGAGAGCTTTCAAGAGTTGAAGAAGAGATTAACAACAGCTCCCATGTTAGTGTTACCACAGGAAGGTGTAGATTATGACGTTTATACAGATGCCTCACTGCAAGGACTTGGTGCTATGTTAATGCAGTTAGGTAGGGTGATAGCTTATGCCTCTCGGCAATTGAAAGAGTATGAGACGAGATACCCTACGCATGATTTAGAGTTGGCAGTCGTGGTCTTTGCACTATAGATTTGGATGCATTACCTTTATGGTGCTAAAAGTAATATCTACACTGATCATAAGAGTTTAAAGTATTTCTTCACTCAGAAGGAGTTGAATATGAGACAGAAAAGGTGGTTAGAGCTGGTTAAGGATTATGAGTGTGAGATCAAGTACCAACCGGGGAAGGCCAACGTGGTAGCCGATGCCTTGAGTAGAAAAACTTATTTGTCCCGGCTCACTAAGAAGAAAGAGTTGGTAGAAGAATTATGTAAAGAACAGATTGAAGTAATTCCGGGAAGGATTGTCAAGTTAGAGGTTCAGTCTACTTTACCGGAGGAAGTTAGAGATAAGCAAGTGGCTGATGAGTGGTGTTAGAGAATTGTTCAGCAAGTACATGAGGGCAAGGTAACGGAGTTCCACTTAATAGATGGTGTTCTCTATTTCAGGAATCGGTTGTGTATTCCTTAGAATGATGAGTTGAGGAAGAGACTACTTATAGAGGCTCATGACACACCGTACACTGCTCATCTTGGAGCAACCAAAATGTATCAAGATGTAAAGAAAGGCTATTGGTGGCCAGGTATGAAGAAAGATATTGCAAAATTTGTAGCTAAGTGTCTGATTTGTTAGCATGTGAAAGTAGAACATCAACGGCCGTCAGGGTTGCTTTAGCCACTAAGTATTCCTGAGTGAAAATGGGAGAGCATTTTGATGGATTTTATCACAGGTCTCCCCAGAGTACAGAGAGTGTATAATGCTATATAGGTGATCATGGATAGGTTAACCAAGTCAGCATATTTTCTTCCAATAAAGGAGAGTACCACTACGGATCATCTGGCCCAAATTTACATTAAAGAGATAGTTAGGTTGCACGAAGTGCCCAATACCATAGTGTTAGAAAGAGATTCTAGGTTTGTTTCAGCTTTCTGGATGAGTTTACAAAAGAATTTGGGTACCTGTTTAGCATTCAGTACTGCCTATCATCCTCAGCGGATGGCCAAATAGAGAGAACGAATTAGGTGCTTGAGGATATGTTAAGAGCTTGCTGTATGGATTATAAAGTATCCTAGCATAAATGTTACCCTTAGTGGAGTTTGCCCACAACAACAGTTATCAGTCTACAATTAAGATGGTGCCTTATGAGGCCTTATATGATAGACAATGTAGGTCTCCACTACATTGGGATGAGATTGGCGAAATGGATGATTTGTGTACCGCTCTTGGGCCAGAGGTGAATGATAGAGAACGTAAGGATAATCAAGAACAGAATGAAGCAAGCCCAAGATCGACAAAAGAGTTATGCCGACTTGAAGAGGAAAGAGATTGAATTCCAAATGGGTGATAAAGTGTTTCTGAAAGTTTTCCCCTACAAGCGAGTAATGTGCTTCGGAAGCAAAGGGAAGTTAGTACCGAGATATGTATGTCCATTTGAGGTATTGCAACGAGTGGGAAAAGTGGCCTACAGATTGGCACTACCACCTAGCATGGACAATGTGTATGATGTGTTCCATGTCTCGATGCTTCGGAAGTACATAAGCGACCCCTCCCATATCTTGAAAGTAGATGATGTTGACTTAGAAAAGAACCTTGTGTATGAGGAGCGTCCAGTTCAGATTTTGGACCGAAAGATTAAGGAGCTTTGGAATAAGAGCATTCCATTAGTAAAGGTCCTTTGGCGAAATCACAAGGTCGAAGAGGCCACATGGGAGGTAGAGCAAGACATGCAGAATCGTTACCCAGAGTTATTTGTGTAAATTTCGAGGACGAAATTCTTTTAAGGGGGGAGAATTGTAACGCCCCACTTGAGGTATATAGTTAAATTGTGTTGTATTGCTTGAATGTTTATTGATGTGTTCTCTTTTGAGCTTGCAGGTTGTTATTTTCAACTGGTTGGCCCTTAGTTGGATTGATGAGTTGATTTGGTTAAGTGTTTGCCCTGATTTTTTGGTTGAGACTTGGTGAATTTTGGAATTTCGGTCTTTGCCGGGGTGAAGAATAGTCTTCGCCGCGACGATGTTGGCTTTGTAATTGCGGTGTTGGTTCTGTAATTGTTCGTCGGGGCAACGGAAAGTGCTTCGCCGCAGTGTCGAGTCAGTTGAAAAGTTTAATGAAGTTTCTAGAGGATTTTTTCATAGGGACAAAATGACATTTCTACCCTTAATTAACAGGAAAAGTAGGGAGTAAAATGTAAGAGAACTTTATGGAGAATATGTTAGAGTGGGGGTGTGATTGTAATGAATCGAAGGACAAGGATGGAATTTTCAAGAAAGAGCAATGGCAATATGGGAATGAATGAAGATAGTTTGAGCTAAAAAGAGGTTAAGCTTAGTAAACCCTTCATTCTTCATCTTCCACCGCCTCTTTCATTCTCCATTTCCTCTCAACTTTCCTTTCAATCTTTCAAGAATTCTAGAGGGCTTTTTGAGTAGTTTGGGGGTAGAAAATCAACCTAAGTCATCCTAAGGTAAGGATCCTTGCTTTAGATGTGAAGTTTTGCATATATTGTATATTGAAGTCTTATGGTTTTATTGTTTAAAGTTGTAGAGAAGAGACAAGCATTGTAAAGGAAAGGAAAGTGCTAGTGAGATCTCTCCATACAAGTAAGTAAATCCCAACCCAAGTTGAGATTTGAGAACTCTCTTGAGTAGAGATTGAATCGAAATTATGTATGCATGATATATGTTATGTTATTGAGATTTGAGATGGAGATGACTATTTGCTTTGTAGTTGTTAAATACACTTCAATTATGAGAAGTGAGATGTGTGTTAAGGATGTAGTTTGAGATGAAATTGGAGGAGATTGAGAAATCTTTTTGGAAGTGTTATTGTATGACAGGAATTATAGCTTTGTGAGCGAGTTTCCTCCCATTTTGGATGGTTCCAGAGAGGAGTAGAACTCTAGATAAAGTAGAGTTTATGTATGCACATGAGTTGTTTGATGAAATGCCTAAGAGAGTCATGAGCATGAGTTCTTGCAACATTGCATGTTGGCATTTCATGAGTGCATTAGTGGAGAAGAACCATCCATATGAATTAATTGTGCATTGAGAAGTGGCTGGAGAAAGAGTAGAGAACTTTGTGAATGAACTACTCTAAGAGTAGAGAGAACGAGAAAAACACTAAAAGCTGGTTGGTACTTTGTAATCTCCACCCGATAGTTACTAAAAACGGGTTGGTGCTTTGTGATCTCCACCCGATAGGTACTAAGAGCGGGTTGGTGCTTTGTGAACTCCACCCGACAGTCACGAAGAGTGGGTTGGTGCTGTGTGAACTCCACCCGGCCGTGCCTCCGGTAAGATGAGGCCATGGCATATAGCAGAAGTTAAGTAAAGAGAGCTGTGTGAAAGAGAAAATAAATGAGATGAGAAAAAGTGTAAGGAAATAATTAAGAGAAAGAGTTACGAGGACAGTCGAGTAGAGGATTTACTTATTGAGCATTATTTTGTGCTCATCCCGTTGTTTTCTCTGTGGTTGCAGGATCTAGGTCAGAACGCAATCGGATGGGCGTCGGCAAGCGAGGAGCAATAGCTACATTGTCCACTGTTTTAATGGCATTTTGTAAATGATATTCTATTTTGTATAAAGAATGTTATATGTAATAAAAGAAAATTTTGGACCCATTTATTTTTGCTAATATAAATGTATTCTACTTGATATATTTTCATAAGTATCCTAGTATAAAACAGTCATTACAGTTTCCATCTTTAAAGTGATCGTATGTCATAAAAAACTTCTAGTTCTTAAAGCTTTGAAGAGTTATGGAAATATGATTTTCAATTGATATAAATATATTAATATTAGATGTACAAATTATTATATGCAAATCGGCGTGTCATAAAGTGAATTTGATAAATACTCTTTTAAATAGATAAATGATGTGGCGATAAAAAAGTTGTGTCACATTAATTTGAATATAAAAGTTTGTATACGTCACACTGCTCATATAAATATCTTTTTAAATACAACTTAAAAAAAAAAAATGGGTCTCTAACTTATAAGTTTGCGTTGTTTAGATCATTGAGAATATGTAACGGAATTTTTGATATATTTGTTTTTTGGGAAGGCCTTTAGCTTGAATGTATAACAAAATTTTGATATAGATAAAAATATTCAAAATCAAGAATTAGCTTCATTTGCAACGTAGAAATTGAACCATTTTCGATCTATTTTCATTGTAAATCACACAATTTTTGTTCTCATCAATGTAAAATACAAAATCATGTGAACTATTTCCATTTTTTTTATTTGTTGCTATTGGTAACAAGCGATCAAATGCAATCAAGTTAATAGAATGATAATTATGATTTATCATTATTAATTAATATTCTAAGAAATAAAAAACTCAGAAAAAACCAAAACAAAAATAATAAAATAAGAAAAAAAGAAAAAAAAAAGTTTCTTTATAATATTTATTAGAGGGTTCATTAAAATTTCTCGTAACATATTTTCCCTTCAGGTATTCGAAATAACAAGTTAGCCCTTATAATAATATAATTGTTCTGTTATTTATCATAGACTATTGCATTTTACACTTAAACCGTTTAAAAAATAAACAGTAAACTCTTAAAGGAATGCTAACAACAGGACAAATTTCCTCTTCAGGTATCTGAAATAACAATTTAACTCTTTATAGGTACTGTTTTGTTAATGTTTCATCATCTGGTTAATGCATTTTACACTTGACCCGTTAAAATATATATGGTAAACTCCTGACGGAATAGTAACAACAGGGAGAAAATTATTTTTAGGAAAACTAAGGGTCCGTGTGAGAGTTCATGATAGTGGTTATGAGGGTAAATTAATAATTTTTAAAGGTTTTTAATAATGGTTTTTAAAACACACCACTTATGTTTAGGAGTTTATTTTCTAACGATTCTAACAGTTTTTTAAAATTATAAATTTATATATATGTCCATAAAAATACCTTAACTCTAACTGGTATTTAGGAGTTTTGTTTTTTTAATTACAAGATAAGAGTTCTTTATTTGTTTTCTATTTATTAGTATTTTATAACTTTAAATGTGATAAAGTCTTCTAATTCTTCTTCACCATTCTTTGTAGCATCTGGAATGATTGAAAAATTGTAACTCTATTTTTCCAAAAAAGTATCTATAAATGAGATTTTAATAATTTTTTTTATGATTGCTTAAAATTATTTTATATTTAATATGATTGACGACGTGCATAATATGATTAAATTTTTATTTTTTTTATATAATTGGGATAGTTTTATAGTGAATAGGGTATTTGTTGAATAAAATTTTAAAACCAACGAAGTGTTTTATAAATCCTTCAAAAATACACTTTATTAGTTCTGGAGGATTTTTGAGTTAATCAAAACTAGTATATAAAAAATCTGATAAATAATAATTTTAAAATACCTCAACACCAGTCTAATTAAAAACATCATAAAACTAGTTAAAAAAAAAACAACTCTCCAACAGAACCTACCGAACAAATATTATTTACTAATGCCTAACGGGGAAATTGTAATTAACTCTTTATTAAATAACTCACAGTAAAACATTTTGAAAACATTTTACAAAAACAAAGAAAACAAAAACAGAGCTAATGCTCTGACACTTACACTCCCTCTTCTTCTTCGTCCGTTTCCATAGCTGGAAGCTGAAACTGAAAATGGCGCAAAACGATGCAAACCATAATAACAAATTCTCCTCAAATTCTTATTGATTGGATGCTAAACAAGAGCCCCCTTGAATTTACAAATTCCAATGCTATCTGGGTTCAAATTTTCATTCTTGAGCTAGGGTTTTGGGCGCTTAAAAAGTTATGTTTCTTGATCACTTCCTCCTAAATGCTTCACATTTTGCCTAGAATTTGAGCTCTGGTATGAACTTACTCATCATCTGATCTGTTCTTTTTGTTGTTTGTATGTTTTTGCTTGGTGGGTTTCTCCTTTTTGTGGGAATTTATCATTGAATTGATGAATTGAGCTTAGTTAAGTGAGCGTTGATTGATTAGAGAGGAACCCACATAAGGGTTTAAGCTTAATCAGCTAAAAAAGGAAACTTTAAGTGTTCACATTTTAACCCAATTATGTGTAATCAAATTGCTTCAAATTGATGTGAATTGCATGAAGAAGAAATGTTGTGTGGTATGCTGACAGTATATTTGTATCATTTTCTATAGGTTTGTTGCTCTGTTTTGTGATTATATTTAGGACTTGTGTTTTTCAATTTTTTGATTATTGTGATAGGTTTGTAATGGCAAGCACCTCTGGCCAAGAATTTAGTTCAAACAGAAGTTATAGGCGATGGTTAGCAGAAACTTTTGATGGCCACGAAACTGGAGATGATGAGCTTTCGGGAAATTTGGATGGGAATGATTGTTTTATTCAGTCATCCGATCCCAGTTTTCCGTTGATGTCAGAACCTACAGAACCATTTATTGGAATGGAGTTTGAATCGGCAGAGGAGGCTAGAGAGTTCTACGAGATGTATGGACGACGTATGGGCTTTACAATCCGGAATAACCGTACACGTCGGTCTCTTAAAGATAACTCGATAATTGGTCGAGAGTATGTTTGCTCTAAAGAGGGTTTTCGTGCCGAAAAATATTCAAATAGAGAGAGTAGAGTTTTCCCATCACGGCCTGCCACTAGAGAGGGATGCAATGCCATGCTGAGGATAGCTGTAAAGGATGGTGGAAAGTGGGTTATCTATGGTTTTGTGAAAGAACATAATCATGAGCTGAATCCAAGCAAAATACCACCTAGACGATCACATAGAATTGCATTCTCTGAGGTATGGTAGAGGATCCTGGTTTTTACCATATGATGCTTTGCATGTGTATTGTTTCTTTAGAATTGCATAATCGAAGAAAAGCTAAGGGTATGCTTATTCTAGTGGCGAGACCTGTAGAAATTATACTAGGATATAATGGAGCTGAAGAACAAAATTTGAATTGGGATTAAGTTTCTGACCTTCATCTGTAGTAAATATCTATCATTGCCATTTTAAAAATATAAGTGGGGAGGTTTTCTTTCAAAAATGGCAAAATAAGCAAAAGGTAAGCCTGAAAGTGGCTACTTCTTACGTGATCAGTGTGGGTAATTTGCTACTCCTGGGGACCCTGCTTTCTTAACTCCTTCAGAAGGCAATGATTGCTTCTTCAACAGCATGTACACTGGTTCAAATGCATCCGCCTCTGTCTCTACCTACACTGCTGGATGTAAGAAGAGATTAGAGAGTAAAGGAAGAAAGGGTCACTGGCTGCTACTATCAAGAAGCACTGACATTCTCAGCTTTGGGTTTGAAATTAGATTAACTCATAGTTTTTTAGAAATTCCTGAAGTCAATCCAATCTAATATAGTTTATTTGTATGTTGGTAGGCTACCTATTTAACCATTGACTGGCACTTGGTAAAATATCAGTAATGATGCCTGTATTTAGGGTTGTGCTAGTCAATGTTTTGCAGCGACCTTTAAGGAGAGGGTTTCAGTAATTGCTAGTAAAAAATTGCTAGGACATGATTTATCACAAGGTAAATTAGGAATTTTTGTGACCAAGAGTTTATAAGAGCCTATCTTGAGTTTACTTCGAAGTATTTGAGGTTTGAAACAAAGATACTCTGCTTTCCCTTCTGGGGTTTCAGATGCATTGTTGTTTGTATGTGGCTCAAAAATCAGTCTATATCCTTGCAAAGTCCATGATCGCAATGCCAACTTCACGAAGGCATTGTGTAGCTTGCTAGGAATATTGAGTGCATAGTAGGTTCATCCTGAAAAAGACCTTCTTATGTTTGTGTTCGCTTTATATTATTCTTTTTCATAGTACAAAGTATGATTAGAAATATATCTGAATCCAGTGATAATTAAATTGAAAAGTTATAGCTGGAACCAAAAAACTCTTCTTTAGCAGTGTTGGGCTTGCACTCACTAGATACCATATATATGTTGCATAAAGCTTCCGTGCACATCTGTGACTCATAGTTAATTTTTCATGAACATTTTCAATGATAGAAATTCCCTGACCTACCATTTTTCATTCCTTAAAAACATGTTTGGATGACCAGAATCATTCTCTGCTTATGTGCCTTTTCGCCCAGACTCATTGTTTTTATTGAAAACTTGAGTTTTGTGCCCAAACTTCTTCCATGTACCCTCATTTTACTATATGCAGTAAGGCTTATATTTTTGTAGTTTGACGATTCTTATAACAATTTACAATCACTTATGTTCTCAATTTTGTATGCAGGACGAGAAGGATCTTAAAATCCGAGAACTATCAACAGAGCTGCATCGTGAGAAAAAGAAATCCGCAGCTTATCAAGAACAATTATGTCTGGTTTTAAGATACATTGAGGAACACACTCAGCGGCTAGCTTTGAAGGTTAATGTAGTGACTAACAATATGAGAGAACTTGAATCTGAAGAGCAGGAAAGTTCATACTCTGACTAGAGTTAGCATCATTTGTCATCGAGTCATTCTATGATATTGGTACAGTTTCACACCAATGAGTTTACACCATTGGTTTTATCAATAACAACTTATCGTCATCCAATGTTTCAGATATACGTAATAATGGTACCATCCAGTATCATAGAATAATCCTTACCAGTATAACATGTCAGTTGCTTTGTATATTGAACAAAACTCATCTTGCAACAGTGTTTTTAGTGCACAAATGCTTGTGATATTAGTATTTTGGATAAGAAAAAAGTCTTTTGTATTCAACCAAGTAATGGTGGGAAATGCTGAAAACATGTTAAAGTTGTTTTGAAGCTAACACTTCTAGAAAAATAATAAAAAATGCATAATTCCTATTTAGTTTTTCAAATAAAGCATCAAAATCAGTATGTTATGTGTTTAAGATTTAGATAATGTCTAAAACGTTTTCTGGATAGCATTAAAATTGAACAAAGTCTTCGATAGGATGAGTGCCCTCCTAGCTTGTTAATATGACCTGTGTTGCAGTCCACTTAAGTTTTTTTTTTTTTTTTTTTTGGTACCTAAGGCACTTCAATCAGTTCTTAGGGTCTTAAAGTTAACAATTAGATAAGTCTCAAGTGATTATCTCTTATTATTAGTCATGGGGATTCGAACTCCTTGAGTTCTATTTTTAAACTACTATATTAAAATACCTAAATAATCTTATATTTGTATTAAAAATACAAATTACAATCATTTTTTGTAGAATGTTTGAAAAAAAAAAAAAAAAACACATTTTATGTATTAAAAATTAAAAAAAAAAATAGAAAAACATGCCGAAACAAGACTTACCGTATCTAGCTTCAATTTTCGTTCAATGTACAAAGATACCAATTCTGTGACATAATTTTCATCTGCAGGGTTGTTTTTGCTAGATTTTAAAATTAAGTGGACTTGTAAGTTACGCTTTCAAAAGGGGTTAAATGTATTTACTCTCTCGATTGATACACTTGGTCTTCGTAAACAGCATCAAACCCATCAAACATCCTCGTCCGCTGGATCGGTGGATCCTACCAACGAAAACAAAATAGGAAATACCATTCAAAATCAAATCAAACAAACTTTGCCGAGAATGATCATCGCCTAGGGTTTCTTACCGCTCCGTCTTTTGTACGGTAAGCTAATCAAATCTCCTCCCTGTCACTTTAACAGCCGGTACGTTACGGTGCCGGTAATTATTAAAAATTGTGATAAATTTCTTAGATTACTCTTAATAAAACTGTACGCGATTGATTCTTAACTTAATGATTAGAGTCTTCGTAAACTTATGGTGCTGTGGATTGGCTACCTTACTGATCCGGTAACGCGTTATCGAGTAAGTTTGAGTTCTTGGATGAATGTTGATGAGCTTAAACTGGCCCGGTAACTGAGCTGGTAGCCAAGTATGGCTCAGTCAATGTGGATTTTTTTGGGAAAAATTGATTTGTATTGCGTGTTAAACATGTAAGTTAGAAGAGCTATTTGTTGATTCTTGATTAATGAAGCTTGCTGTAGAAATGAGAAAGATGGATTAGGCATTGGCTTTTAAGCTAGGGATAGAGTTGGAATACTAGAAAAATGTTGTGGAAATTGATTGACAGTGATGGTGCCATTCATTTTTTTGTGAAAGAGTTGTTGGTTTGCATTTTGATTTAGGTCAATGTCTTTCAGTTCATTTTGTTTTAACTTCATCGTGATGAGTCCGCAGTTTGGGATGTAACTTCATTGATTGCAGTCGACTTTCTGGATTGGAAATTAGTGGTTTTTCTTTAGGTTTTTTAACCCCTCCCCACTCTGGTGTGAGCAAGGTTCGATTCCAAAACCTCTTGTACAATCCCGAGAGAGTCAACTAATTGAACTAGCTAGTGCCCACATCATTGATATTTTATAAGCGTGGTTTTGATTGCTCTAAACAAGTACTCGCATATGGAACTTTTATGAGAAACCATAACAAAGTTAATGAAATTGTTGAAGATGAAAAACTGTTTACCTTTCTTCTCACTTGGATGTGTTGTTATCCATTTATGTTCATGTCATGTGAAAATAGTAAAAGAACACCTGAGATTGTTGGTGCTTGAAAACTTGCCCTTATTGCCATTTTACTGTCTCACCTTTATAGGAGCTGCTATGATATTAGTGTTATCAGAGTCTTTTCCTTGTGTCTATTTTCTAAACCTTGGTCTAAGTTTCCTGAATTGTGTAATTCGCATCAATTGAAAATTTGAAGAATGTTCCTCGTTTTATTTGTTTATTTTAATCATTGTTATGTTATTTTTGTTCAATAAACATACAATTTCTTCCTTGGTGTCATTTTCTTCAAGGCATAATGGTACTATAGAATTTGTAATGAAAACATCAATTAAGTACTGCCCTTGTCTAACCTCCAGCCTCATGCCTTAATTTCCTTGCTATGCGAAAATTGCAGGTACATAGTGGACCATAGATAATGAAGCAATAATAAATGCAGTTTTACAAAATTACTGATATTATTATTACCTAGGTGGGATTCCCCCTCCCCCTTCGTAATTTTTTGGGTGTCACAATGATGATTCATGAAGAATGACTTGTAATTTGTGCAGTACGAGCATATGGATAACCAATCTAGTCTTGGATTTGATTCAGATGAGAGTGACCTTGATGTGCAAGCTGAAAGCTATGACGATGGAACAATAGAAGATGATTTTTCAAAGAATTTTGATTTTTTTGTGGCTGAAGATAAGAAGATAACAGAACGGTCTGATGAACCTCTCTCTGTAATTAGTGAAACATTAGAGCCCTATATAGGCATGGAATTCAACTCAAGGGATGAAGCTAAAGAATTTTACACTGCCTATGGCAGGCGCACTGGTTTTACCATACGTATACACCACAATCGTCGATCACGAGTAAACAATCAGGTTATTGGTCAAGATTTTGTTTGCTCAAGAGAGGGTTTTCGTGCAAAAAAGTATGTGCACAGAAAAGACAGAGTTCTCCCCCCGCCGCCTATCACCCGAGAGGGCTGTCAAGCAATGGTAAGGGTAGCTTTAAGAGACGGAGTAAAATGGGTTATAACCAAATTTGTTGAAGAGCACAATCATAAACTAATGAGTCCTAGTAAAGTTCCATGGCGTGGATCTGGGAAACTCTTCGTTAGTGAGGTATGTTTGCGAATGATTTTAATGATTATTATAGTTGACCAAATTCTTATGACATTATTGCAGTTGATGAGATAATCCATGTTTTTGAATGTGGAAGAACTGTGATCTTATTGAAGTCATTGGAATTGCAAAGTTTTTTGACGCTGTAACTAAAACCGTAATGTTTCGTATATGTATAGAGAATCCAATTCTAAAAGATGCAAATTGTTTCAGTGTGCTTTTAAAGTTGATCTGGTGATTGTGCTTTGTTATTAAAATCCAGCGTAAATCTATTGGTGCAAGGGTTTAGGTTAGTTCTTATATAAACTTGCCGAAATCCTTACTGGTGTAACATTTAAACCCAGAGTGCCCATGATATCTTAGCTTCTATGTCACTACCTTTGTAAGAGGCGAGAAAGCCAACTATGGAGATTTATTGTTTCAACTATTCTTTGGGTGATTTAGCTGGAAAGCAATAATAATAATTTTTGTTTTGGTGAGAGAAGAGAATAAAACATCATGGAGTTGTGGGATAAAACTTGCCTTTTCTATTGACATTGGGCTTCAATTGCTAAGGCACTTTAGTAATCTTCTTTTTCTTTATTCACCTGACTCTGGAAGGGACTATTGTGTTGATACAATTTTCATAGTTTCTTATCAAAAGAAAAGAACATAATGAGGAGGGGCTATTGGGTTGATTTATATAATTTGTTGTTCATTTTATCTTGGGGCAAGGTTAGCATACTACAGTTTATATAGAATGGTTTCTCAGCCCTTAGTTTTTCTATACTTTGTGGACACTTCCTCTAAAGCTGTATCTCCTCTTTTTTTAATTTTATACAATGCTTATAGTTTTTTCTAAGTATTTATGCAATTTTCATGGAGCACAAAGAAATTAATAGTTTTCAGTGAGGTGATTTACTTGCACCACAATTTATATTCCTGGGAGTTGACGTTGTGGTTATATGAACATAATAGCATTTTCTTGATTCATTGACATTGCTTGATTGGTTTCTGAACTTTTACATATTTCATTTTCATCATTCTTTTAATGATTACAGTGAATTGTTGTAATGATCCAAGGATTCACCCCAAATCTAAAATTTCTGTAGGATGAGAAGGATAAGAGAATCCGTGAACTATCACTTGAGTTATACAACGAGAGGCAGAAATGTAAACGACGATGTGCTGCATACGAAGAGCAATTAAATACGATTCTGAAAGATTTAGAGAATCACACAGAACACATATCAAATAAAGTTGCTGATATAGTGCAGAGCATCAGAGAAATTGAGGAACTGTCTGAGGACTCAGACAGCGAATAGAGTTGGCTCATCTTGTACCATATCTTCAATCTCTTGTGTTCCTTGTTTCCCAAAGACTGATCGAGTATAATCTCACTTATTATTCAGTAACCATTTATGTTGGATAAAATTTAAGGTTCCCAAAGGGGATCATGTTTACCTTGGAAGATCAATGGCTATAGTTCAAACAAGGCTCTGCATGGCTTAGATGGTTGTTGAATTGCAGATTTTTACTTGTAAATTATTATTCTCATTAAATCCATTTTTTTAAATTAAAATCTTTGTAATTGCTGATAATATCATTTTAAAATTAATTTTGTGTAAAAATGTAGATGTGGCAAACCTTTTCTCAAAGGGTTTTCAGTTCTGCCATTGCCTAAAGTTTTGATGAAGAAGCTTAGAGGAGAGAATATTTGAGAGTTCAGACCCTCAATGTAAATATCAATAGAAGGGCAAAATCACAGTCGAACCTAGAATGTTTCTGGACATAACCATAAGCACCTCCTGGTATGGAAAATTAACTCTTAACCCCAGATTTCCAATTTTTGATATGCAGATTATTGACCCTATTCGTCTTTAGGGAAATCCTAATAATTTTTTTTTTCTTTCATTCTCCATTTTATACCTTCAATTTTATGATGTTACTCACATCCTAAACATAAAAGCAATCAAATAATAACATATGTTAAGTGCCGTACTAATTGTTTTCAGACCATATCATGACTTCAGATTATTGAAAAACCCTCTTAATAAGGGTTCGTGATGTATTACAAACCATAAGATTATTGTCAATGTATTCTAAGTGATCATTTATTTTCATTCACAATCCTTAGATATCTAATACGCTCTAAAAATAGTAAGTCGGAATAAAATTAGATGATCACTTAGGTCACAATAAATATCTCTTAAATATCTCTACAATTATAATTGATAATTACAATTTCATCCCTGAGGTTTAACTTAAGTAATTTGGATCTAATAGAATTTTTTAGACATTTTAGTAACTTAGTTCCTATCGGTTGATAAACTTCTATTAAATGGTGTAAGGGTACTTTTTCTTACTGATAGACTGATGCTGGGGACTAAACTGTTGCTAAAAAAAACTTCTATGGGATCCAATATTTAAGCCAAACCTCAGAGCCACAATGTAATTTTTCCAATTACAATTAATTTAACGGTATTTGCTCGAGAGCTCCCACACACGGCCTGGCCGATTTCACACCAGCGTGCATCAATGTCGCTGGTCCACGCGTACACAGCATCCGTACGATCTGGGCCATTCATTTCACCTCGAGATCTGCCATATGTCTTTTCTTACCAACCAAAGCTGAAAGCCACTTGACTCCAACTCAACTGCTTCAATCAGAGAAGGAGCTCAAAGCTGAGATCACTCTCAATTCAAAACACAAGTAAAGTTCCTCTTTTTATTTATTTTTTTCTTTTTCGGAATTTACTATCCATTTCTCGTTTTAGAATCTAAGGAGAGACTGTATTGAGTGATTAATGAAACGGTTTTTTTTTTTTTTTTTTTTTTTGTAAAGAAATTTGAATTATTTTTGATGGACTAGAAATAATGCTCATTTTGTTGTTTCTTCCGGTAACGCTACCGGAATGCTTAAGTTAAGTTACCGGTCTGATACTGTTATCTTTTGCCGTGCTGGTATATATCTCCGTTGGAGAGTCTGGAACAATTTGAATGTAATTTAGAATTTAATCCAATGGCAATGACAATGACAATGATAATTACTGACAGTAGTAACTTAATCAGCACTGTTACTGGTAAATACCTTGGTAATGAAGTCTTGCATTGATTACAGTAATTCGGATTTTAATTCAATGATAATCATTGGCCAGTAATGTAATCGATCCAGTAACATTATTCGGTTACATTATCAACCATTCTATAATATGTTGGTATTGGAGTCATGACCATATTATATTTTAATCTAATGATACTTATGAGCTTGTAATCTAGAGGTGTCTCGTACTATGGGAATGGTTAGGTAATGGTAAGATTGGCTTTGATTGAAGTGCATAATGTTTATTTAAGTGAATTCAATGCTCGGTACTGTTCCAGTTGCATTTCCCAATTTGAACTATTTGGAAATGTTTATAATTGTGTAACATTCACCTTCAAGTATGAGTTGCATTATATATAATGCCAACATTTTAATATAGAAAGGTGTATATCTATGAGTCTTGCGTAAAGGCATTATGTTATGGTTAACAGTATTGGTTTGGTAATGAAGTGAAATTTCAATATTGGCTATTCACTGATTGTTCAACTATGTTGGTCTGACTATCATTTTTTGTTTTGTATCTCTGCTTGGTGGCTGAAAATTTTTAGCAAAATATTGGATAGAAAATTTTGGGTGTTTGTGTTCTCTTGAAAATGAGAAATTTAGTTCAGTTTATCTGACAACTTGCATAGGCTCATTCAGTTATTTTCATACTGAGAAATTTATAGTGTAGTGTTCGGTATTAAGCTTACCAATGAATTTTTCATTAGTTCATGTAAGGAAGTAGGGTGCCATGGATTATTTTCTTTGCAAAAAAAGCATATCAGGTGATTTTATTAATAGTCTTTAAATATGGAATTTACAAGAATGGCAAACTTTCGTGTTTGTAAGGGATATTGGCAATCCAATAGGAAGACAACTTAATGAATCTCACTGGAAAGACATGATATTCTCTCCATAACTGACCTTTTTGAACGAAAAAATTGTCAGAATAAAAAAGGAACCAAAGTGGGAAAAATTCTTTTAATTATTTTAACTGAGGGCTACAATTACTATGGCAATTAGAATGATTTGAAAAGTCTTGTCATGCTTGGTGGATTTGAGACTTGAATATAAGGAAGAAAGAAGGAAATTTTTTTCTCTTCTTTTTTCTTTCCATAGTTTTGTTCATTTCTTAACTATTTGGGTGCTTTGTCTTGCATTTAGTCTGCACATATTGAAAGTGCATTGGAGAACGATGTCATCTTTAGGAGTGTGTTTTTTGAAAGTGTTTATTTTATCTCATCTTTGTTTTTTAAAACTTATGAGGAATGCTTTCCAGATGTGACTGCAAAACATAAAATTAGGGAAAGTCGAAATATTTAACAGATAGAATTCCATATTGTAGGTGCAGAATGGCAGGCTCCACTGGACATGATTATGTAGATAGTGATGGTGGCTCTGATAATGAATCTTTTGAAAACTTTGATGAGCACGAGACGTCGGAAGATGGCCTGTTGCAGTGTTATGATTCACAGAGTGTTGTTCATGATGACTTGAATTTGATGATACCATCAGTAGAAGGTTTAACAGCAGAAAGCTCCGAGAGCTTAGAACCTTGTACAGGAATGACTTTTCCATCATTAGACGATGCAAGGGATTTTTATTATGAATATGCCAAGCATACAGGTTTCACCATTCGAACAAATAGAATCCGACACTCATTAAAGAACATGGCTATTATTGGCCGGGACTTTGTCTGTTCTAGAGAAGGTTTTCGTGCTGCAAAGCATACACTTAGGAAAGACAGAATTCTTCCTCCACGACCAGTTACAAGAGAAGGGTGTAAAGCGATGATAAGGTTGGCAGCTAGAGATGGAGGTAAATGGGTCGTTACTAAGTTTGTTCGAGAGCACAACCACAAACTAATGACTCATTCTAAATTTCCCGGGGAATTGCCAATTGTAAATATACTTAGTGAGGTATGTCTCAGGTGCTTGAAAAAAATGGTGGTATTTGATCAAATTTAGCATCAGTAGTTATATTATTACTCAGGCTTAAGAGCTTTTCTATTTTAGTTCTTAACAAATTTGTTGAGGTGTTCAATCTGTCATTGGATTTTGGTGATATCCAACCCTCAATTTCTTTTACCCTTGTCCCTGCAGTAAATTTGAATTTGAGTGCATTCATATGTAAGTCTTTGTGCTTGTTTTGTCTTGTTGCATTCATGATTAAATTGGTCGAGCTTATGACTAAAACTTTCATCATATTATTTACACTAAAATGTAGAATAGAGAGAAAAATTGAAAATTATTCATAAATAGGATCAGAGAGAAAATACTAAACAGACTTGTGAATATTCTGTCAGCGGTTTCATAGAGTTTTGCTTGCTTCCTCAAAGGGGGAAAAATCATTACCATATCTTTTCTGTTTGGCTAGAAAGGATTTTATTCCTAGGTATGTATCACTAACTTTCCAAGACCTGCTTCTGGCATCAACATTCCGCTTCTATCACAAGTTTTGCCATAATTTGTATACCATAAGTGCTACAGCTGTCACCACCAACCATTTTGTTATGTGTTGCAATCCGTTAGATAAATCATTGGTTCCTCTTCTACCACTATGGCTCCTCTTAAATAAATGTCAGCAGAATGGCGTTGTAGTTCTGATGAAGCAGAACGAGATTTATTGGAAACCAGCTACAAGAAGTGCTGCATCGCACTTTCTGCTGCAAGCATCAACCAGGATGCTGCTTTGCCAAATCCTCTGTTACTATTTACTGCACAAAATAATCCATCACTAGTTGAAGTGTCTGCCACAATTTCTTAATTTTTTTCCTTTGCTTGGACTGAGTGAGATAAGCAACTAAAGTCCGAAGAATCCTTTATTGGTGGGGTTTCTTTAGAAGTTTTACTCTGTTGATGATTTTAGGAGGACAAGCATGGAATGGTGGGTTCTTTTGGAATTTTTATAGTAGCCTATTCACCCTGTTGTCTATGGTATACTGTTAAGGTGGAAGGCTTCTACCATGTGTTATCGTAGTTACTCTCTTATGTACGTCAACCTTGCTAACTTTACGTTGTCTTTCCAGTTGTACTGTCCACCTCTTCTAATGAATTTACACTGTCATAAGTGGGGCTCCAACCTTTCTTTTGTTTTAAAAATAAACAATAACTTTTTCTGATATAACCTTGACTTCATTTTAGCAATGTTTCTATCTCATTCTCCGGAACCGTTAATATTTTTAAATAACTGTCTAGGTAGCAAAAATACACATCTCTATCATCTTTTGTACAGGGTATTTCATGTTCTCATATAGAGTTTCCATGTCAAGGTTGAATATTCATTGTAAAATTGCAAATGCTTTTACTTTCTTTTATTTATATGTTGAACAAGATTCAAATTGAAGCTGCATGGATTATGGTTGTTACAATTGGTGCTTTCTGCGGAAACTATTGCCCTAGATGAGATGTAGTTATGAAGCCAATTCATTCATGTCTTGAATGCTTTTGTTGGCGCAAATCTTTTATTAACAGTTTTCTGTACTCTTATCGATCTTGCATTAATAAATGGGTATTAAAATGAAACGTGCAGGAAGAGAAAGACAAAAAAATCCAGGATCTATACAACGAACTTCAGCGTGAAAGAGAGCGGTCTGTGGCAGTCCAACAACAGATACGCATGGTTCTCAAAGAGCTTGAAGAACATGCTGAGTTTATGTCTGTAAGAGTTGAAGACATTGTTAACAACTTGAAAGAAATTGAACTTGGGGATCTTTAGCGTCTCAGCCAGAGAAAAAAACAGTGCAATATTTTATATGGGATAGGTAATTCAATCCTAATTTCCTGACTGCATCAAATTAGAGTATCAAGTTCACCATGTTTATCATCTGTCATTGACATAACAAATACTTATTACAAAAAAAAAAAAGTTGGTTGGTGTTTCTTCAGGTGTTTCTCAGCAGAGTTCAGTTCATGTCCCAACTGATGAGCATGATATTATTGTTACAATTTTACTTCCTGAAATTGTAAGGGAGAGTTTCTTTTCAATCTGACTGTTCAACTGGGACACTGTCTTGGTGGGCAGTCGGGCATGCTTTGAAAGTTATCTTTGCACTCCAATTGATTGGAGTTTGAGTTTTTAGATTCACCTGTGCAGCTGTTTCTGTAAGCTCATAATAAAATTAATTTTGTTCCTTTAGGTAACTACATGAGCCTTTTTCTTTTTGGCAATGTATTGACTCAAGCAGGGATTCTGCATTGATTTTCAGAAGAATTAAGCGGTCCACAAAGGGCAACACCCCATCTGAGGATATATTTTGTTGCTCTGGTTGATCTCCAAAGGTACCTGCAAAATGTTGGTTAGTTTTTCCAAGGAAGAATAACAATTACATTACCTGAAACTCGAAACACTGACACTTTGCATCCCATAACCACGGAAACTACCAAGAACATCCTCTGCCGTTAGTCTTTTCCATTAAAATGGATGGGAGACCAAGTTTGACCATTGCAATTACAAATTTATCCATATTTTATTAATAACTTCACTAAAATATTATCCAAAAGACTTGAATCCTTTATCTCAAGTATAAAATTGACGTAATAAAATTAAAAAAAGAAAGTGATCACAAGCTACAATCTCAAGACCGTAGCTAGATTTTTTTTTTTTCTCAGATTTGTTTTTTCTTATCTGTTAAATTTTAAATTTAAAAATATAATATTATTTTTAATAAAATATTTTTCCTGGAATTTTAAATTTATTAAATTTTCGTAAGAACTTTAAATATATTAAATTTAATATTTTGCAATATTATTAAATATAAAATTCAATTTATCCAATATTAGTTTAAATATATTAAAATTGATATTAAATATAAAATAATTTCAAAGTTGTTGTCAATATATGTATTAAATTTGATACCCTTTATTCCTATTTCAAAAATGCTATGTATACCAAAAGTTGGAACGAAATTTTGCATCGATATACGTGACACTTGACTCGGACGTCGCCACGTAGGACACGATACAAGACTTCCGTGAATGGACGGCCATCCAACATTTTTGGATGGCCGTCCATTCATTCAGGAATGGACGAGAGTCTAAAAAAAATATTTAAAAATAAATTAAAAATCAATAGACTCCCGTCCAAATATTAGGGACAGGCGTCCCTTTAGTATGGACGGCCATCCAAATTATATGGACAGTCATCCATATAAGCACAATATCGACGCCAGTCCATCTAGTGTGGACATTCGTCCCTTTTATAAGGATGGTCGTTCGCATGAGACGGACTAGTGTCCATACTTTGTTAAAAGTAATAGCACATTATTTTAAAATAAAAATGCACACAACATAGACGCCAGTCCATCAAGTGTGGAGAGCTATCCCTTGTATATGGATGGTCGTCCGCATGAGATGGATTGGCGTCTATACTAACTTAAAAATAATAAAAACATAAATTTAAAATAAAAATTCACTAGTTTAGGGATTGTTGGGTTCCAAAACTAATTCAAAAAACGTAGAACAGCAGAAACATTGCATCTGCCGCCATTGAAGCCACATTATCTGCCGTCATTATTCACTTCTTCGTCTTCATCGTCTAGACTCTGGCTAGACTACACAATTAAACCACCTGTGAGTATTTTTTGCTTTGTACTTCATTTCTCTGTTGCTTATCGTTCATTGAAGAAAGTTCAAAACTCTAATAATTGGCTGGGTTATTATTTGGTTGGGTTTTGCTTGGTAGAAGCCCTAATAATTTGCATCAAAACTCTCCGAAAGATATATGTTAATTGGTTGTGCAATAATGCTATTTGTATTGATGAATGAGGCATATTTAATTGGTTGTGCAATAATGTTAATTGGTTGTGCAATAATGCTATTTGTATTGATGTGAATTTGGTTATTGGTTGTGCAAATATGTGAATTTGCATCAAAACTCTTCCAGAATTTTTGTTGTGTTATCTACATTTTTGTTGCCTATTGCTTGCTGGTTAGAGTGTGAAATTGGCAGAGAGTTCCATTAGTAAGAAGGGGTATAAAGGGCATAAGGATAAAAGATGGCAAGAGGTGTGAGTGGCATCTGAGCATGTGTTAGTGGAGGTTGGTTAGGTGATATTGTTGTGTGAAGAGTAAGTGTGCTAGGGGAAGGAAAAATTCAGTTAGTGGAATTAGCATAGTAAGTGTGCTACATGACAATTTGATTGTTGGCAATGCATTAGTCTACTAAGTTCAGTATGATGGTTGAGGCAAATTGGGTATTAAGAACCCATCACCCAAGTGCTTCAAGATCAGCTTCCTAATGCTTCAATCTGGTCTGGGTTGTGTCGTGTCTGGCTTTTGAAGCTTACAGTTGCATATGAAAAAGACAGAGAAATAAAAGAGATGACTTAGATTTGCCTCACTATCAATGTCTCTGAACTATATGTCCATGTCAAAAACAACCAAACCAAAAACTATTAAAAAGGAAAAACAAAAACAAAAGATAATGTTACGGAAAGAAATGGAAAATTGGTCACTGGATTTAGAGAGACAGAGAACTGAAATCACATGGGCAAGTGAAGAAGAAACAGATGGATGAGACTAAATATCAAGAAAACCATAACTGATTATTATTAATATTATTAGCTGGAAAAAATATACAACTATGTGACTTTTACAAGTGCATTAGCTGCTTGTTCAGATCCTGACTTGGTTGTTCAAGGCAAGATTGTTCATGCTCTAGTAACTCGTATGGGCATACATGACAATTTGTTTGTTAGCAATGCATTGGTCAGCATGTTTGCTAAGTTCGGTATGATGGTTGAGGCAAATTGGGTATTCCAGATGATGCCTCAGCACGACATTGTAAGTTGGAATGCACTCATTGGTGGTTATGCCGAAAATGAACCAAATGCAGAAGTTGAAGCTTATAAATTAATGAAAGAAGAAGGGACACCTATGAACTACATTACATGATTTTTTTTATTAGTGTTTACTCACATTGTAGAATCTCACCCATTTTGTTGAACCTGTGGGAGTGACTTATCATTTTCTAGAACATTTTATAGTTCACATAATTCATAACTACTTCAAGGTGATGATATTCTTATAAGCAATGCTACAATCTAGACATGAATGGCACTAAATATGATTTTTCATTATAGTTCTTTTTTTTTTAATATCTGCTGAATTACCTATGGATATGTTTTTTTCTAGGAAGTTGCTGGTTTTAGAAGAAAGCAAAAAATGGTAAGAGCAAAAAATACAACAATTCCTCATGGAGGCACATCGTCATCTGGAGTCTAATTTCAAGACATGCAACATAAAAAGCAATACAAAGAGATGGCGAAAAGAGATATTTGTCTTGGAAGAAGTTTGGATTTAAGATTTATAGCAAGTTTGGGTTTAGGTGATGAGATTAATAGTTGGATCCATAATTTGAAATGGGACCAATTGGTGAGTATTAGATATAATGGATATAAGCATTTGATTTATAAGTTTTTTAGTAGTTTGGAAGTTGTGAAGACAGATACTGGTGATTTTCTAGCGTATACAATGTTTTTTAGATTAAAGAATCAGAATTGCGCAATGAGGCCACATGATTTAGCAATCTGGATAGGGTTTGATTTTGAAGGTTTAGATAACGTATCCAGAACGTGTGATTCCAAACAAACTTGGATGGATGTTTCTGGAATAGGGGTTTACCATCCACATAGGTGTAAGCTACAAAGTTAAAGAATCTTGCCATGAGAGTTTTTCACAGATTTTGGACTTTCACATTTAATGGCAGGAAAGAGACAAATGGAAATGTGACAGTCAAGGATTTATTGTTCATGGAAGCAGTAATAAGAGGGAGGCAAGTAAATTCAGCAAAGTTATTGATTAAGAAGTTGGGAGAGATTAAAGCAGAAAAATGAGAAATATATTAGGGGATACTTGTTACGCTAATATGTGAGAAGTTGGGTTTAGAGATCACCCCTTCTGATGAAGCCAACAAGATTACATTTTCTGCAAATAATTTGTTGAGGGGTGTTAAATTGTGTGAAATGGGTTTGATTAAAAAGAATGTGGCAGGAGAATGGATTCTGATTAGGGGTGAAATGGAGGAAGAGGCAATGGTTCAGGAAGGTGTCCCTATTCCAGAAGGGGAAAATCAAGGAAGAGTCTATGTGCGCAAAAGAAGAAGAATGAGTATTAAACTTAGATCTTCTCAGAATGTACAAGAAATGTCTTCTCATACATTAGAAGAAATAGTAAGCAGATTTGAGTGGATCGAAAGGTTTCAAGAGAAGAGTTTTTCACGTATTGAAAGGAAAATGCAAGAACAACAGGATCAGTTGTAAAGTGATTTCAACTCGTTCGCAACAAGAATATAAGAAACGGTTGACATCCTTGGCGAACGCATGACAGAAATTTCCAACATGATGAAGAAATTGTCAATAGTCAGCCTCTACCCCCTACACTATGATGAAGAACTTCTCAACAACCTCCACCTTCTCAACATCCGAGGGGAACGCACTATGAATGTTAATTGTCATTATGTGTAGTTCAAATACTAAACTCTATCTACGCAGATTATATTTGCCTTTTGTTTATAAATATGTTAATTAATAAAGTTTGATTTTACAAGATGTTCTCAATTAGCTGAACTTCTCCAATATCATATGAATGTTAATTGTTAGTATGAATGTTATGTACGAAGATTATATTTGCCACAGTTTCATATCATTAATTATTGTTCAATATATATCTCAATGCATATGTATATGTAATAGTAGACATACCAAAAGACATATCAAAATTAAAATCTCAAATGAAATATAGAATAATATATACTGAAATGTGACGATAATATATACTGAAAACATTCAGAATAAGAATAAGTTACATTTACGTTATTATTATGAATTCACAATCCTACAATAAACAGCCTTCTCTTACCCAACCAACGACAAAAATAATAAAAACAAAACAACGAATCAGCATACAGCTCAACTGCATTCGGTAGAAATTAACCACAACGTGAATAATTTCTACCGAATACAATTTTATATGCTTCAATCGGTTAACGATATCAAATCTCTCCCAACGAAACATGTTCATTATTTACATCCTCCTACCCAATACATAAATTACTTTTTCCTGCGAGATTCTGAACCGAAGCAGTGGACAACTGTCAATGTTTAACAGCCACAATTTAGCTCACGTTATAGAAAACTTAAGGATTTTTACAATTATACAACATACATAACACATACCTGGATAGCAACAACATCATTTGACAACACTTGAGTTCCCGGTACACTTTCAACAATGTTGTCTCGCTCTGCTAATGATTTTTTCCCTATAAAGTAGCATAATACATTAATAATCAATTAAATATTAATATAAACTTCAAATAAGTAAATAATGTTTCAAAAACAAACATCATGTAAGAATAGGTGTATAACTCATACCAATTCTTTGTTTTCGTAATTTTTTATTTTTAGTTATACGTACAATTTCGTCAGCCTTCGATTGCTTTCTTTTGAATGGAGGACGACCTTTGCTGCGAATTGCCTGTGGACTAATAATTTGACTACTCCCCTCTTTGGGAGGATTGTCCCCATCTTTACTACCAAGCCCTCACTCACTTTCCTTCTGCTCCATCTTTTTTCTCATGCCAATCATAAATTTCATCAACATATTACAGGCTTCCTCATTGCTTGATGTCATATCGGCTACTATCAGCATTATATAAGACAACTTCTCAAAGCGTTGTCCTTCAACGTTGGTGCTCCACCTATTATAACTTACCTTGATTTTCGTATGGCATCTATTTATGTTTTTCCTCCAACGTGGTAGAATGTACTTATCTGGAATGTGTGAAACCTTTTTATGAATCAACACAATAATGGTATGTTTGCATAAAATCCCTCTGAACTCAAACAAATGACAATTACAATGAATATCACATGAACTTTCTTCAAAGTATACCAGAAAGAGACATGCCGATTACTATCTCCAAACCAAACATCTTCTAAAACCTGATACTCCTCTTACGAATCGGACTTTTTCAGAAAAGATAATTCACAATAAATCGTCCCCGCAATCTCTTCTTGAAACTCTTTAAATTTTGCAGTTTTGTATGCATTTTGAAATTGTTTCTCAATAGGATAATTAGTTATGCATGGTATCCAAGACTTGAAAGATCTAAGATAAGCCTCCATTTCTTTTTCCACTTTATCTCGCAATGCATTATCATATTATTCCACAAATTATTTCAATGTTGTTTTGGAATTTACATATCCATCAAAAAATACATACATACTTTCACTATGTTGGGTAGTAGACATACCTGCCCAGAAAGTATCTTTAAGAAATGCAGGCATCCAACATACTCTTTCTTTGTACAATCCACATAACCATTCATTCTCATGAAGGTTATACACATCAATGAATTTGTTCCACCGTTCTTCAAACTCTTCACGTGTCAACGAATCATACACAATATTTTGTAATGTAAACTTTATAGTTTCATATTCCGTATACCCTCTTAACTTCTCAAGCAGTTTCTTCATTATATGCCACAAATACCACCTATGTCTTGTCCCGGGGAAAACAATCTCAATTGCATTTTGCATAGTCTTATCTTGATCAGTGATAATTCCATTAGGAGCAAAATCCATGCATTCAAGCCAAGAACGAAATAGTCATACAAATGTCTCAGTGTCCTCATGGGAAATTAACCCACAACCTAACAATGTTGAATGTCCATGATGATCAACCCCCACAAAAGCAACTAATGGCATATCATACTTGTTCGCCAGATACGTTGTGTTGAAGGTCACAACGTCACCGAATTCTTTATATGCGACCCTACATCTAGCATCAACCCATAGCACATTCTTTAATCGACTCTCTTCATCTACATCAATCATGTACCAGAAATTTGAATTCTCCTTTTGCATTTTCATAAAATACCCGAGTACTGCCGAAGCATCCCAACTTCAAGTCGTAGCCTTCTAACTTTTTCAATGTAATTCCTACAATCTTTTTGTAGAAACGTCAAATTCTCTACACCTCCTACCTTAACTGAACATGACTGAAAATTTTTACACAGTCTAATCCCAGCCTGATCATTAACTTCAAGCCTCCTTTTCACAAAAGGTTGTATCGTTCGGTTTACCTTGAAATATCTTCTTTTCATCGAACTTGTAAGATCATGGTTATGTTCAAGCACAACCGATTTAATTTTCCATTCGCATTCACCATTTAAAGTTGCACTAATTCGACTCTTACAATCTGTTTTTGCAACAGGTTGCTTTTTCAAGGTATTTCTGGATTTACTTCTCTCTTTCCCAGAACAAGAACATGCCACAGTCACGTATCTCATCTCCCCATCATCTCCTTTCTTTGACGTATGTATCATTGCTTCAAAACCCATTTTATTCCCATATCTTTTATAATGCTTCACCAAACTATCAACTGAATCAAACACCATTCCAATATGAGGCTCCATTTCTTCCTCTGCACATCCCGTATCTTCTAATTCATCACATTCATTTTCCTAATTTAATGGTTTTATAATAAACAAAATTAGAATGTACTAATACAACACATCATAAGAAACAATATGATACAGCAAATTTAAAATCATGTTAATGACAAAGTTAAAGTTTCAAACACAATTTACCTCAACATCATTGAAACGAGGCAAACTGGACTCTTCCATATTCCGTAATTTCATCCACAACTAATACCAGTTTTTGCGTTCACAAATCTAGTTCACAACAGTCACCAACAAATATTATCTATCAATTATTTTGTATTGTAACATATATTCAATCCAAAATAGAATATGAAACTAAATAAATATATAAAATAAGTCAAAAATTCTTTACCTTAACAAATATTTCTGAGCTTTAAAATGTTTGATATCCTTATTTCCCTTTCTATGCTAAACGATTATCTCTATAAAAAGAGGTGGCTTTCCTGTGAAAAACCATAAACAGTTGATGTTGCTTGGCTGTTGAGGAAGAAACCGGTGTAGAAGAGTAAGCAGAACACAACACGCAGACGAACAAGAAGATAAGAAAAATAAATAAAAATGAAAGTCTTTTTTCCCTTATTTCACATAAAATTTTGGCACTTATTTGTACAGCGTATTAGAAAAGCTATTGATTTTTATAAATAAAAAACAAATTTAACAAAGTATGGGCCAGTCCATCTCATGCGGACGGTCACGTCCATATACAAGGGATGGTCGTCCACACTAGATGGATAATTTGGACAGTCGTCCATACTAAAGGGACGCCCATCCCTAGTATTTGGACGGGAGTCCATTGATTTTTAATTTATTTTTAAATATTTTTTCTGGACTCTCGTCCATCAAAAAATATGGACGACCGTCCATTCACGGAAGTCTTGTATCGTGTCCTACGTAGCGACGTCCGAGTCAAGTGTCACGTATATCAGTGCAAAATTTCGGTACCAATTTCCGATGTCTATAGCATTGTTGTTCCCATTTTATGGCCTAGTATTATAATATTTTGTGCTTTTAAATATTTACATGGTGCACTAATTTAGTTTTATATTTAGAGGTCCAAGTTCGAACCTTTTATGTATCCTTTTATTTAAAACGCAAGTTTAAGTTGAAATGTCAATTCTGCCCTTGGCTCCATCCATTATAACGGAAAAAACTAATGGCAAGGGGTGTTCTTAGTTGTAGGATGTAAAGTGTCAGATTTTCGAGTTTTAGGGGGTGTAATGTCAGTCTCCCTTTTTCTAATGCATATTTCTTTTCTGTAAGACTTCTTTCTTAAGGATTTTTATAATTATATGGCAATCTATTCATTCAATGAGTTCACATTTTGGGACGATGATTAAACAATGATCAGAATGCAGAAAATGACCAACAATTTCAAGGGTAAGGATTAGTCCAATACTCAGTCTTTGTATGTCAATCTAATATTCTAATGGTCGCACAGTTACTTGGTTAAGTTTTTTACAGGGCTAGTGCGAGTCCTTGGGTTGCCCGAACGAGTAATACTGCACTTACAAAGAAAGTTTACAAAGAACTTCATACAAAGTGATGTGGTAAAAATATAGTATTATTGTTACCGAATTAGTACTATAGTTACCTGATAAGGATTAGTACATTACACTTAGATTCCTCATCATTTCAATACTTGATTAGTTCATGGTGTAACAAAACAAAAACTAACCAGATATATTTTATGGGTCATACAACTGTGATATCTTATGTTACAAGTATTTAAAAAAAAAGTAGTAATATTATAGTGTACTGTATCAAAATTTTTGTTTCATAACATCTTTAAGTTTTTAGTTTAAGGCACTACAGTTTTGGGTAAGCTTACCGGTTGATCCAATGGCTGCTATGTTTTCTTTTTCTTGTTTCACAGAAATACGTTTGTTAATTGTTATGTTGCTTCACTGAAATTAGTGTATGGTTTTAGTACTAATTTTTGTATGCGAATACCAGAAATAACAAACAAGTATCACGACGAAAAGATGAAAATACATTAATAAAAATGAGAGTCAAATACGTCGGGAATGAAACAAATGGGGCTGCTAATATTGTCTATGGGATGTGCAACGGTAAAGAGCTAGATCCAATCGATTCGACGTGAAATGCGACAGTGTTACAATCCCAGCAAACACATAGTTTAATATACTCTCTTCAGATAGAAGTATACACAATTTATAAATTTGAGATATTACCCGAAATGTGAAAACTGAAAAAAAAAAAAAAAAAGAGAAACTTTTCCTAAAATTTTATACGAATACATAAAATTTACACCGGTTACACGATACAGCATTAAGAAATGAAGCCAATGGGAAAACAGAAGCACAAACACTAGAGTCAAAAACCATCAGACCAGTTTTACAAAGTTTTGGAAAAAATAATAAACCCACAAGTAAATAATAGCTCCAGATCTTGGTGTTAAATTGTTTCAATTCTCCTCTTCGTTCCTAAACCGCCATTTTGTAGATTTGGCCACCTCTATGGATTTGCCGTTGTTGTAAGCCAACCCGAGTCCGAATTTGCATTACTCGAAATCAGATTTCAGGTCTTCAAAACCAACGTATCATATCGTTAATACATCTATTTTAATAAAATCATGTCACAGTATATGTTTTAAATTTTTAGCTTAAAAATTTTGATACCATTCAATAATAACGGATGATTATTAATTGATATCAAAATTGTAAGCCAGAAAAATTTAAGTCAAAATATCTCGACCAAAAATAAAAAAAATATATATGACATGCATCATCCACGTGTCTTCTTCTTGATCGTCGATCTCCAATCACAAAATTCCACCAAAATATGTACACCCTCTGATTGACTCAACACAAAGAACTCCACTAACTCATTCCAAAGAAACAAAGAAATTAAAATAAAATAAAAAATCAACCCAAAGCACTAAATCCTCCACCCTTCATCATCTGCCTAAACTCCTTATAATCAACCATCCCATCACCGTCCACGTCGACCTTCATGATCATCCGCTTGCAATCCTCTGCGGTGCGCCCTTGCTTAAGCCCCAACGACCCCAACACCTGCTTCAACTCATCGAACGTGATGAACCCATCTCCATTTTGATCAAACACATTGAACGCCTCTCGCATGTCGTTTTCATCCTCCTCCTCTCTCTCGACCATCAAAGACTTGTACAGCGCCCCGAACTCGTCGATGTCGACGCACCCATCTCCGTTCACGTCGATCCGTTCAATCATCTGAGCCAACTCGGCGTCGGGGATGAAGATTCCGATATTCTCCAACGAGACACTCAGCTCTTGCTTCGAAATCCTCCCGTCCCCATTGCGATCAAACATCTGAAAAACGCGATCAACCCCAGCTGGGTCCATTTTTTTCAAGGAAATGAAAGTTTGTGGAGGTTTTTGTGGGGAAACAATGGCAGCGGGTGGCGTTGGCTGTGGCAGCGTAGGGCACCAGGAAGTGGGGAGGAAAGATCGGAGCTTTTTGGGGATTAACAAGAGGAGAAAAGAGTTGAAAAGATTGTGATTAAGGAAGAGTCTTAAGAGAAAAGATGACATTTGGGGAAGTGAAAGAAGAAGTAGAGAAGAAAGGAGCAAAATTAGAAAAGGAATTTGAATGAGTGAAAATGGATGGCACTGAGAAAATGTTGGAGAGTAAATTGGGAAGCTTAATATAGAAGCACCGAGTGCCCGAGTCTTTGGGTTTACGCGTATTTGGTATTTGCAGAGGAAGAGGGACAGAGTCGTTGAACGATCATGATAATGGTGCGGATTATTTATTTATTTGTTATTAGTGTAGGGGTTAATCAATAGTTTAATTTATTTGCACCTGATATTTTAGAAAATTTTAAAGAAACCCTTGAAGGATCGTTCGACTATCAAAAATTCCCTTAAAATTATCGAATGTATGATAAGAGTTTATGACACTTTATGAAACACCTGATCTTAAAGGTTTATATAATAACTCGAGGAAGGGGTTCAATACGTCCAACTCTTTACTCTTCAAATATTTGTATAGTCGAAAATCATTTTAAAGTTTTGTATAAAAACTTGTTATAAGAGTGTACTATAGGGGTTTTCTTGTTATTCTATAAAGCTTAAGGGGTTAAAACGAGAGAGATTGGGGGTATTGAGTAAATATCCGCTATTATTAATTGTTTGCTTACGCTTTCAAAGACGCGTTGTCATTATTGTTGTTGTTTGGTGTCTTTACTTTTTGTTTTGAAAGTTTGTGACATTAAACGATTATAATATTTCTTCTATTAATTTTGATGTTTTTTTTAACATCATTGTGTTTTTTATAATTATTTTATTTATTTTAGCGATTACAATATGAAAAATATTATCATAAAATGCAACGACCAACTTAAAATATTCAATAAGTTATTATTTCAATGTTACCGTTTTTAGTTTTTATTCACGAGAAGTTATCCAAACGATTAAACCAATAGTTTACTCTTATAAAGTTTTGTGTTTGAGTCTCATTCATAAAAACTTACATGATCAAAAATTATTATTTCTTATTTCTTAAATATTATACGGGTTTAACCGAGCTCTAATTGTAAAGTCTTATGATATAAAATTGTTGTTTTGTTGGGTATTATAAGCACATTATTATTGCAATTTATTAAAGGCATTAATCAAAAATAAAATTGTTGTGGTTAACCCAATTTGTAATGAGTAATGTTACACTCACAATATTTTTTCACAAACGTTCTCTTACAACCCCGACGTGACAGTTTGTAATTGGTCGGCCACAATTTATCAAGTGGAACCCATGTGGAACCTATTATGAGTTGAATAATATAAACTGTCACATTAAGTTTGTAAGAAGAAGTTTGCAAGAAGAGATCGTGGGTGTAATATTTTCCATTTGTAATTTGTATTATTCAAAATTAATTTAAAATTTTTTAATATGAATTTAATCCTAACTTAACTTATAATACAAAAAATCTGAACTCAAAATTCATTTTATAATATCTTTGTAGAATTTTAAGTTTATTTTAGTACTAACATATTATAAGTAATTTGCATACAAAAATTTATATATATTTCAGTATTATTCTTAATATTATTATATATGAAATTAAATATTACCTTATGTTATAGATGAGTTATTTTAAATTAGCCGAATTTTTATTTAATATTATATCGATATCAACATTTTTCGCATTTCAGGATCTGAGTCTTCCATTTAATGTTATAATTTTTTTATTTTTTTATTTAGGATTTAATTTTTAACTTAAATAAATGGAATTTATTCAAAGAGAAAAGATAAAAGAAAAAGGCTATATTTATTTTTATCTTATCTTTAGTATTTGCCTTATTGTACTTTAATGAATTTAAATTAATTTATTCAAGAAGAAAAGGCAAAAGAGAGGCTATAGAGAGGCTATATTTATTTATTTTTATTGACTTTATTTTACTTTAATGAATTTAAAATACTTGACCGTTGATAACGGATCTGAAACTTAGAGACGTTGGGGACTGGACCACGCCAAAAGAGAAAGCCGGCTGATAACGACCGTTGGATCGTTCTTAACGGCTACTTTCGCGTGATTGGTGGGGTGATGACACCTGGAAGTACTAGAAAAAGTCTTACAGATGTTTTTTTTCTTTTTCTTTTTTGTCAATTTTGATTGGAATTTTGTAAAGCCTTGGACGGCCTCGAAAAGGACCATAAATAAACGGTGGCATGATAAGCATCATACACAAGTATTAACCCTAATTGAATACATTCAATAATATTATCCAATCGGGTTTTTTTTTTTTTTTTTTTTTGTGACTACGAGTGTCCGAGAGGCATGATAAGCACCATACACAAGTATTAACCCTAATTGCACACATTCGATAATATTATCCAATTGTTTTTTTTTTTTTTTGGGTGATTGGGTTATTCAGACTAATTTGTGCATATCTGAACTAATTCCCGAAGACCAATTTGTGCATATCTGAACTAAATAATAATGGTAGACAAGATATTCATTAGATATTAATGAATATCTTGCCTACCATTATTATTTACTAATTTTAGTAATATTATTTGTTGTTTTAAATATAATAATAATAATATAAATCTTGATTTAAACAATTGCCTTATATTGCATTGAACCTAAGGTCAAGGGTGTAAGAGGTTTAATTTAGCTTAAAAAAATAATATTTTTCACAAGTGATCTAAATTTTATTACAAGCACTTAATTTTACACATGATTACTTAATTTTAATTTCATAGAAAAAATGTCAAATCGACATTGGATTCATATGAAGTTGTAAATTTATTTTTATCATAAATAATATTTTTTCTAATTCAACATGTTGAGCAATATCTAGTTGAATTCCATGAATTTAGGCATAGATTTTTCAACATAATTTCAAGCCACAATATCTATGAAATGGGTGGAGAACCAATACTGAAACCCTTAATTTAAGGAAAGATTTGGCTTGAGTACAAACAAATCCTATCAAGAAATATTACCCACTACCTTTTTTTTTTTTTTTTAACCAAAGTGTTCGGATCAGTTTATAAACACTTCAACTAATCCCCGAAATTCATTAAACACTCTACAAGCCCAATGTTTTTTAAATTAATATATTTAGACATTATTTAAAATGGGTTGTTATTGTGCAAGTCCTAAACTTAAATGATATATGGACTATTATACTTGTGATACACAAACCAAAGGTTTGCTTCTCTGTCTACTCCATTTAATTATACGGACACACTTTAATTCAGACATATTTTAAAATGGTTGGATGCGATTATCCTCTTTGTTAGTAATTAAAATTTTTGTTTGATGAAGTAATAATGTGAGATCATGATTCCCACTCAAATATCTCCAAAAAGAAAAGAACGAGTTTGAGGGTTTGCACTCTTTGCCAGTTGGCTTCATTTGGTTTTCTCCAGCTAAATTCCACTTTACAGCAATTTACCCAATTCTAAACTCAAAACTTTTGACTAATTTCAAGACTTACACATATTAGAATATTTGCTCTTTGCTCAAGGCATCTTATTTTTAGACTTTTAACTCTTTGTTTTGACTTTTATCTCAAATCTAGACTTCTTGAGAAGTTTTGATAATTCTACTTGTTTTTTTAAATATCCAATTATTATGTTACTGATTTCATATTTTAACATTATCTGTCTACACGACCATATTGATAATATAAGAAGATTTCACTGATACTCATAAAATTCGGGATTAGTTGATACTCTTTTGTAAGGGAACAAAAATTCTATATGATGTATACACATACATTCAACCAACATCGGAACATTACATTAACGCATATCACATCACATGCTTCCTAATTGTTCATATGCATGTCTATTCGTTATACAAAAGATTTTTATCTTTGTATAACCCACACAATTATACCGACAAATGTAAATAAATAAATAAAAAAGAAACTACTAATAATAATCATATATTTCAATCAGATTAGAAGTGATCTAAGGTGTCTAGGCCAACTTGTGTACACTTCAACTAATCTTTCAATACTTTAAAATGAACAATCGGATAAATCTCCTCAGTAACCACTCCTATTAGTATCTAGAGAGACTCAAACTTAAGAATCCATAGTAAACCCCTTTGGTCTTTTAACATCAGATCACGTAGTGGTAGTTCGTATACTCACACAAAAAGCTTTTATATCACATAATACACATGCATTCGACCAACGTCACAACAACACATAAAATACACACTACCTAACTGATCGTATACACATTCATCCATTATACGTATTGACCTTGCAGAGGACTACAAGGTCAACACGTATAAAATTATAAAACAGGTATGCCATCACATGCAACACAGCCAACCTTGGAAATTTACTTTAACAAAAATTTTTTCTGTCAAGATCTGAAACTTTCCCAGGACTCGGAGAATAAGTTTTACTTATTCAGTTGACTAATTAAGCCTGGTTGGATCAGATTCAATTAATTAATTATTCACATTTATTTATTTATATTTATAAAATTATAACCTTGTGCAAGTTGTGAGTAGATAATTTCCCTTTATTAAATTAAAAAGAATCTAATTATTAAGTATTTTGAGTTAAATATAATAGTAATAGGTAATATATTACCTATCTTTGGATAACTCAAGTGGTAGCGTAAGCGTTCGAATATGTGATTAAGACGTATGGTCTTAAGTTTGAATCTCTTCTAGTTCCCCAAAATTTAAGTGGAGAAAAAAAAAAAAGAGTCTATTATTAAAACCTTGAAAATTTTAAATAATAAAGTTGTTATATATTACTAATTTGAGGTTTTATGTTATTTCTATTTTTATTTTTTAAATAGATATCAACTGAATGAGAAAATTTTACTAGAAACGTAAAGGTTAAATTCATCAATCACGGAACTATCATTAAATCTCGAACGTGTCTTAACAATTTTTTAAACTATTTGCCGATGGATTTGATATTTTTAAGGCCTTTTTTTTTAAATAAAATAATAATTTAATTTTAATGAGATTTTTATTACTTTTAAAAGTCATCGGAATGTTTGAGATATAGCAATTTTTCGATAAATGAAATTAACCAAAAAGTAAATTAAAAGGAAGACACTTAATAATTTAATTTTATAATAAATCTATTGTTGAACATTATAAATATACCCTTTAATATTACATATTTATTATTGTTAATTATCATATAGATAGGATGAAAATGGCCTTTTACTATAATATAACCTTGTTGTATTTTAATAATGAATTCTCATTAGTTAATGCTAGCAAGATGCTCCATATGGAAGAGACAAAAACTTTATTGTATGCCAATTTAATTACAACTACTCACAAATTAATGTAAAATTCATATTACAATTTGGATTATAATAAGTTCTTTGTTGATTGTTATACATTTATCTTTCAATAGTAATATAAATTTAATATTTGTAATCTTATCTTATCGATATTAACAAACATGTTACTTATATTATAATATAGGTTATGATCCTTGAACCGCTCATTAATGTTATATCAATTTAATAGTAACCTTGATGTGCAGGAATTTCAGAGTGAATAAAATCCCCTCTCGGAATACAAATATTTCATGATATGGATCACATAATTAAGGTCGAAGATTATATAACTCCTCGTTTAATTGAATTTGAGTTTATTTTCAACTCGACCATGTAACTGACATTATATAAACCTAGTTGTAATTTCCTTCTAGAGATGAGAAAATAGGCCGTAGAAAGCAAATTGCAAGCTCTTTGTAAACCGAATTATTGTTCAACAAATTGAATAACATAAAAGTGGACATAGGTTTTGCATTATGAGCCGTCAAACCACTTTAAAAAAATCTTTGTGTTTTGTGTTATCATATTGTTTCATCACAGATTCATTGAGATCACACACACATTTTACGTAGTTCGGACGCTATCAATCACATACCTCTTATTGGTGCAAATCTTTACATCAACAAATCCAAACCATTGGATCATGATCAAAAAGTTAAATTATAAATGTGCTTAACTACAAGTAGTCACCCATTAATGTAAAATTTGTATTATGATAAGTTCATTGTTATAAACATATCGATCAATATTAATATAAATTTAGAATTTTTAATTTTATATCGTACCGACATTAATAAACATATTTCTTATATTATAATATGGGTTAAGATCCTTTAATGGCTCGTCAAATGATAAACCATTGGATGATGGTCAATAAGTTAATAATAATGGTGATTAAATGTTGCACACTGAAGAGACAAGTATTATAAATGTATGGGGATTTCCATACAATTAGGAAGCACATGGGTGTGTTTATAGGGGATTCATGAGCTGGTCTTTCTCTCTTTTTTTTGGAGATTAAAAAATTAAAATTAAGTAAAGAAATTGAATAATCTTGCCTTCAATCATGGCCTAACACAAGCTTCAAAGTTTACAGATGTCTCCAGCTAGCTCCCATTGCTCACCCGTGCTCACAAACTACTAGCTTAGAGAAAATAACAGGGTTTTATTTGTTGTACCAACCCCAACCCCAACGGTTGGCATAAAAAACCTCCCCCAATCTTCACCTCCGAATGTTGTTTTTACTTTTTATAAGGGATATGTAATGGTTTAAGGTAGGGGTATTCAAAAGCGGTTAATCGGTTTCTTGAACCGAATCGATTTAGGGAAAAACAGGTTTTTCCGTTAATCAGTTTTCCCCTTAAATTAGATTAAACTTTTTTTTAAAAAAAATTTCCTGAATTAAATTGTAAACATCAATAATACATATTCAAATAAAAACTAAACATTCATACATGTCCATTAACCACAACTAACAATACATTAAAAAATGATACAAATAAATTTAAGTTTTATTTTATTTTAATATATAATAGCCATTAAGATTATTTTTTTATTTTAATATATATATAGTAAACCGGTTAGTAAAACCGGTTTTGATTAATCGGTTTGCATTTTCACCCAAACCAGAAACAGAATCTAAAATCCGGTTTTTTAAATTCTTTGAACCGTAACTGAACTAATTTTTCGGTTAACCAGTTTTTCGGTTCAATTACTAGTTTTTTTTTTTTTTTTTTTAACACCCATAGTTTAAGGCGTAGAAAAAAATATTTTGAATAAATTGATAGTATTTTTAGCCAAACAACTAAAAGTTTTGATTAGACGACTAATAGTTGTACAAAGTACAGTTGAAAGTTTTAGTTAAATGATTGACCATTTTGACATTGTTACAATCCTTAAACATAAAAATAGTTAATCATTTAACTAAAATAGTCAATTGTTTCTTCAAAACAATTTTTTTTTTTTTTTAACCCCTTATACTGTTACATATACCACGGTTTAATAAGGTTAGCATATAAATTTAGGGTATTGAATATGCTAGCAAAGAAAAAAATGTATAAATTTAGGGCATTGAATATGCCAGCAATGATATTTTTATAAGTGTGTAGTGGAAATGTTTCGAATATTCAATTTTAGAGGCAATATTAGAAATTAGTTTAATTTTTTGAAGAAAAAAATCTTTTCTTTTTTTTTTTTTTTTTGTGTGTGTGTGTGTTTCATAATTATTTGAACCTTGAAAACAGTTTCACATATTATATTAAACGTGTTTTGGAATATTAAAAATAATATAAATTTATTAAGTAAAAGAAGTGTGCAAAATTTTGGAAACACAAAATCTCACATGGAAAATAAATTAATAAAGTGTGGAAATGGTTCTTCTCATAATGGACTTTCAAAGACGACAAGACCAAGCAGGCCCATGCCAATTCAAGAAACCCAGATAGTTTCAAAATTGCATTTTTCTCATTTTCTCTTCACTTTCTCTCCAACCAAACAACACAAAAACTATTAAAACCAGAGTTTAATTTAACTCTCTTGCATGTGTGGAATCGCATGGCCAATTAGATAGGCATCAATATATTTCTATGAAGCTAAATTTAGTTCGCAAACATGGCTCAATGTCCGATTGTGCAAGCTTTAAATCAAAAAATAATGTTGCACATACAAACTCTAGTATACAAATATAAAAACCGGCGTAACACAAAATGAATAGAATATATAAAAAATGAATCAATAAAAGTCAATGTAAAATATCACAATGTATCATATCAGTCATAACATAAGTCAATGAATTTACGACATATCTAAATTTTTTCTCTCGTATTTATCTTTATAATTAATGTGATAAATGATTTCTAAACCAAAAATCTATTTCATGCATTTACTACTTAAATTTAAACTCCATTTATTTTACATAGTAAAAGGTTACTTTCTTATAGCATGGCAATGAGCAAGACCCTTTTGTGTACATTGAGCCCATGTAAAATTGGACCATATTGAAGTTGCATGATGGAACCCTCTTGGTGTAAAGTCCATGCCATGTCCATTAGGCTTTATTGGGCGTATTTGGGTTATGATGTAACTTTATTTTAAATGTACATACAATCTGCATGTATCTTGAAAACAATACTAATAATAAAATAATTGATGTTTAACTCTACACACAACTCTTAAAATTATGATATTATAAGAAGGGTGTGTTCATACAAAAAATTTAATATTATATTTCAAATTCTCTATATAAAAACTTGAAAATAATGTATGATTTTTCACTAGTTGCACTCAAATTTAATGTCAAAGATTTGAGTTTGATTCATTGTTTTATTACGATTTATATATACTATAAACTATTAAATTAAATTTAATATATATTTAGTTTAAAAACTATATTGATTACTGAATAGATGAGAAATAAGATAATACGAGTATATTGACCAAGAAAATAAGTGGAAATAAAATAAAATAAAATTAAAGGACTAAATCGTTATAACAAAATAAGTGGAAATAAAAACAAATTTCGTCGCCTGAGAGATTCGAACTCTCGCGTGGAAACCCCATGTACTTAGCAGGCACACGCCTTAACCACTCGGCCAAAGCGACACTTCTGTTGTTCTTCTGAAAATAAAAATGGTTTATTTCATATATATTATTCAATTTTTTTATTTGTGATGGAACGTGTGTTGTATTGGGTGATGTTATGAAGATAAAGAGGAATGAAAATGGTTTGTAAATAGAAACATTATTACATTACTACTTTGATACTTAATTTTTATATCCCAAATTATGGATTAGGATAGTGGTATGGGTAACAAATAAGGTCATCAATGATATAACAATTATTAATTAGCATATTATTATTTGGGATTTAAAAATCATGGTTTAAACTTGAGATATATAATAATAATTATATGATATGTTACATATACAAACTCTTGTAATTAAGAACTAGTAAGCAAACACAAACCCAATCATTCCCTAATTGTTAGATTAAATTCATTTTATTTGGGTTATTCCAACCCCTTAAGAGATAGTGGTATAAAAAGCACATCCACTATTTTTTTTAAGTATTTATAAATAAACCCTTTACTATCATTTACCTCCTTTAAATTATCGTTTATCCTCTTGAAGAAGTATCAAAAACCTCCTTGATAGGGATGTAAGACATTTATCTGTAATCTAAACAGAAATACAAAGAATATAATATTCTTAAACTATAAACCAGGAATCAAGAATTATCTCCAGCCATTGAAACAAACTCATGCATCTGTATTTTGGCTCTTTTAAGCTCTCAAGACACTCTAATATTGATGGTGTATAATTTAGTATATCAAGTTCTTGAGCTTAGGGACCAAAATAATATACATAGCCAAGCTTCCATCAAACTCTTAATGGCATGCTTAATGGTTGCCATAAATCCCAAACGTTTGAAAACTGAAGCGTTTGAAAACTGAAGCATTTGAAAACTGAACAACTAATGTGGACCATCAAGGTTTAAAACTGATGAAAATCAAAAGGTTATTTACGTTACTCATGTAATGTAATGTAACGTAAGTTTTACATTCTCTCACTTGGTCCACATTTTTAACCATTATTTCATTAAGAAACAAATATACGAATCATGGCGACAAGTCCTCAAAATAAAACGAGTATTATCTTCCATGTATTACAATGCATTTGATTTCTCAAGTTTACTTTATATATGACAACCTTACTTAATGAATAAACCCTATGTTTATTCTTGGTCCTACACATGAATATGAGAAAACATCACAGTAAATAAGAGTTTTATTCAAACATTATATATACAACTACATAGTGGAATGAAGTCCCATTTCTTCTACATGATCCTTGAATTTCAATGGTGGCATGCCTTTGGTCAAAGGATCAGCGATCATCAATTCAGTACTTATGTGCTCAATGACCACTTTCTTTTCCTTAATACGCTCTCTTATGGCTAAGTATTTAATGTCAATTTGTTTACTTCGACTTCGACTTTTATTGTTTTTAGCCATAAAGATAGCAACTGAATTATCGCAGTATATTCTCAATGGTTTAGAAATGGAATCCATAATTTTAAGTCTAGCTATGAAACTCTTTAACCATACACCATGTGAAGTAGCCTCAAAACAAGAAACGAACTCAACTTCCATAGTGGAAGTAGCAGTCAAGGACTGCTTTACACTTCTCCAAGATACAGCTCCACCAGCCATTATGAAAACATATCCTGATGTTGATTTGCGTGAATCAACACAGCCAGGAAAGTCTGAATCTGAATAACCAATTACTTCCAGATTGTCCATCCGTTTATACATAAGCATGTAGTTTTTGGTTCCTTGAAGGTACCTCATCACTTTCTTCGCAGCTCTCCAGTGGTCTAAATCTAGATTACTTTGATATCGTCCCAACATTCCAATGATAAATGCAATGTCAGGCCTTGTACAGACCTGAGCATACATCAGGCTTCTGACATCAGAAGCATATGGAATGTTCTTCATTTGTTCCCTTTCAAAATCGTTCTTTGGGCATTGGTTCAAATTGAACTTATCATCCTTCACAACGGGAGCCACACTTGGTGAACAATCTTTCATTCGAAATCTCTCTAAAACCTTATTGATATAGGTTTCTTGAGATAGACCCAAAATACCTCGAAATCTGTCTTTATGGATCTTAATGCCAATGACCTAAGATGCATCACCCATATCCTTCATATTAAAATTCTTAGAGAGGAATTGTTTCACCTCATGTAGCAAACCCTTATCATTGGTTGTAAGCAAAATATCATCTACATATAAAATAAGAAAGCATATCTTACTCCCACTAACCTTCTGGTATATACATTGATCCATGGGGTTTTCAACAAAACCGAATGAAGTAATTACCCCATGGAATTTAAAATATCATTGGCGGGATACTTGTTTTAGGCTGTATATAGATTTCTTGAGCTTACAAACCAAGTGCTCACCATCACTATAAGAAAATCCTTCAGGTTGTTTCATATAAACCTCCTCCTCTAGGTCTCCGTTGAGAAATGTCGTTTTCACATCCATTTGTTGCAACTCTAAGTCAAAATGGGCTACTAATGCCAAAATCACATGCAAAGAATCTTTCTTAGATACAAGAGAGAAAGTCTCCATGTAATCGATTCCTTCTTTTTGAGTGAATCCCTTAGCAACGAGTCTTGCCTTGTATCTCTCAATGTTGCCCAATGAGTCATTCTTTATCTTAAAGACCCATTTACATCCAATGGCTTTTACACCATTAGACAACTCAACAATGTCCCAGACTCCATTACTCTTCATAGAATTCATCTCTTCCTTCATGGTACTGTACCATAATTCTGATTCTTTGCAACTCATGGCTTGTGAAAAAAACTCGGGATCATTTTTGGCTCCAATGTTATAGTCAGATTCTTGTAGGTACACAACATAATCATTAGGAATTGCTGATCTCCTTGGTCTAGTAGATCTTCTTAATGTTGTACCATCATATTCCGAAGAAGTATGTGGTTCAACTCGTTGTTCAAAAGTTTTTGGCAACTCTTGAACTACCTGATCTACTGGAATGTTGTCAGCAGCTTGTGAAACTTCAATGATTGGTTGTTCAACACCAGTTTGTACTTGAGAGGTGCAATAAACAATAACCAATTTATCACTTGAGGTGAAAGGTTGAGATTCTGAATGATCATTCTCAGAAACTATGTTCCTGGTTTGATCGCTCCCACTGATCAAGTCATTTTCAAGAAACTTTGCATTTCTTGATTCCACAATCCTAGTGCTATGAGATGGACAATAAAATCTGTAACCTTTAGACCTTTCAGCATATCCAATGAAATACCCAGTAATGGTCCTTGGGTCCAGCTTCTTCTCTTGTGGATTATAAATTCTCACCTCAGACAGGCATCCCTAAATGCGCATATGTCGCAAACTCGGTTTCCAACCTTTCCATAATTCAAATGGTGTTTTAGGAATAGCCTTGGTTGGAACTCGGTTCAATATATACACTACCGTCTTAAGTGCTTCAGCCCACAAGGATTTAGGAAGATTGGAGCTGCTAAGCATACTCCGCACCATGTCTAACAATGTTCGGTTTCTTCTTTCTGCTACACCATTCTGGTCCGGTGAACCAGGCATGGTGTATTGGGCAACAATCCTATGATCTTGAAGAAACTTTGCAAATGGTCCAGGTGCTTGTCCATCCTCTGTGTATCTACCATAATATTCTCTACCTCTATCTGATCTTACGATCTTAATTTGTTTACCACATTGTTTCTCTACTTCAACCTTAAAGATTTTAAAGGCATCTAATGTTTCGTACTTGTTATGAAGCATGTAGAGATACATATATCGTGAGTAATCATCTATAAAAGAGATGAAGTATTTCTGACCATGTGAGTCCATGTCTGGACTACATATATCAGTATGTATGATCTCTAATATGTCTGAACTCCTATTGGCACCTTTCTTTGACTTGTTGGTCTGCTTTCCCTTTATGCAGTCCACATAAGTCTCAAAATCAGTAAAATCCAGAGTATTAAGTACTCCTTCATTTACTAATCTTTTAATTCTATCTATGGAGATATGTCCTAATCTCCGGTGCCATAATTTAGAGGAGTCCTCATTAATAACACATCTTTTAGTGCCAGTGTGAACATGCATTGAATCATAAGTGGCATTGTTTTGTAAATTAATGCAGTAAAGACCATCAGACAAAGTACCATTCCCAACACAATCAGATTTATAAAATAAGTTGAAAGATGAATCTGAAAAATTAAAGGAATATCCAAAGGGTACAAGCCTTGAAACTGAAATCAAGTTTCTAGAAAAACTTGGAACATAAAAGGTCTTTTCTAACATTAAAACAAAGCCACTACTTAAAATTAAATAGCAAGTTCCTACAGCTTTCACATGCGAGCCCATCTTGTTTCCTGATAAGATGCTTCGCTCACTTCCCACTGGCTTCCTTAGGTTTTGCAAACCCTGCAAGGAATTTGAAATGTGGATTGTTGATCCAGAATCAATCCACCATGTGTTAATATTGACATTAACCATATTAGATTCATAACAGACAAATGAGGTTGGATTACCTTTGTCCGCAAGCCATTTCGGAAATTTAGTAGAAGAAACACTTGGAAACTTTCTTGATACCACTTTGGAGAGGCATTTTACCTTTACCTTTCTTATTGGCTTGATATTTTCCCTTTCCATGCGTTGCGAGTATTGCACTTTCTCCATGTTCCATCACCAGTCTCCCTTCCTCTTGAACACACATGGTCATAAGTTCATTAATTGACAATTTATCCTTATGTGTGTTGTATGAGATTTTGAAGGGTCCATATTGATGCGGAAGGGTGTTCAAGATGTAGTGCATCAAGAAGGAATCCGACATTTCAACCTCGAGATTCTTCAATTGAGCCACAATATCCCTCATTTGCATGATGTGCTCGCGCACACCTCTCACACCAGTGAGCCTTAAGGATGAGAGCTTCATGATCAGGGTGCTTGCTAGTGCCTTGTCTGAAGTGACAAATTGATCATCAATGGCTTTTAGCAAGTCTTTGACCTTTTCATGCTGATCAACAGAACCATAAATACTAGCAGAGATTCTAGTCTTAATGAACATCACGCTGAGACGATTAGATCGCTCCCATTGTTCATAAAGCATGATGTCCGCTACAGTGCTAGTATCAGTGAGTACTGGTGGTTCGTCTTTCCTAATAGCATAGTCTATGTCCATCCACCCCAAATTAAGAAGAACTCTCTCCTTCCAAACCTTATAGTTATCTCCCTTAAGTTCAGGGATATCAAAACGAATATCAGAGAAATTTGCAGGTTGTACGGCTGCATAAAATTTTAGATTACATGCTTATGTTAAAACTGAGGCCTAAACAAAATATCATACTTTACCAATGTAAATCATGCTTAAAAAATTGAATCTAATGACATAAAAATTGCCTGTGGGCTAAATTTCTAATTCAAGCAGATTCATTTATTCTTTATGATAAAACTATCAAATTATTTACTAAATTCATAATTCCTGTGGGTAAATTATGAATAACTTGATATTTTATCCTAATTAATAATATAAATATAATAAAAATTCTTGTGGGAAAAAATTTACTATATTAAGTATAATTAATTACAATTAATGTCTAATATTCTTTATGTGATCCTAATTAATCATAATATATAATTTTATTTAATTAAAGATGTTGTGGCTATTCTCTAATTAATTAAAATTATATAGATCACTAGACATTAAATCCCATAAAGACTAGCTTAATATTACGAATTACATAATCAAATACTAATATGTTATTATTATGCACAAAATATTCTCATAAGCATAAAAATATTGCATAATGAAAACTATAATATTATGCATAACATTTAATATTATGCCTTTATCCATAAATACTCATTCAAAAATTGCATGTAGAATGATATAATCAATTCATGAAAGATAAATATGAGCATAATTAATTTAGGATTTTGCACAATTTAACTTATCCAAAAAAATGCATATAATTAAACCAAAATTAATATAATAGCATAATTAAAATGAGCAGAATTAGAAATAGTATAAATTTTATTTTACTAATTCCATGACAGAAACGTTAAGTGGCCTGTTTGGCCTAGTAGCTCATCTCTTTACATGAGATCACGGGTTCAAGTCCCAGAGTGCCAGATCTAAATTTTTTTTTTTTTTTAATTGACAAGAAAACGACATGTCGGTTTCAAAATTGAAGGAAAAGTGACATGT